>JARQOD010000005.1:185329803-185443009 GCA_033576555.1 Oophaga sylvatica | reverse complement strand
TGCACGCGGCACCCTGATCAAAAACCAAGGGGCCACGAACATTTCTAAATTCTAAACCCCCCTTAAATTCCCCCTTTAGTGAGCGCCCGGGGCACACCGAGCTGCGCAAACCCGGAACCCCCCGTAAATGAACGGCCCGTTGCCGAGTCCCCCAAACCCCTACGTGCGACTCATTAAAATTTGGCATCAGAACAGGACCCGAAGCTCGCAATATTGATCCTTGGGCCTAAATGGACTTTTTTGTGAAAAAAGACTGTGTATTTTTTTGTTTTTTTGGCCCCAATTTTATTTTCCGGGAAATTCCCCGCCCTGAGGCCGGTGAAGAAGAGGGCGTGAATTCGGGGGCGTCCCCCCCTGGGGGCCCAAAAAGAAATTGGGCGCCCTGTCAAGTGCTATTAAATTCCACCTGCCCCATGAAAGGGGGAATCCGCCCCTCTTCCCCTCTATGCTAAGAGAAAACAAAAGTCCTTCCCCACAAAAAGACCATTTGTTCCAGATGGGGAGAAAGGGTCGGGCCCCCTGGCGTGAGATGGCAGAAGACAATCACTGGGGGGGGAAATGGCGGTGCGCAACCCTGTTCCCCTGAAGTGGGAGCCTGTACCCGAACCTTCCCCAGTCGGGAGGACGAAGAAATAACCCCTGTGGGAAGTGGATCGGTGCTGAGAGATATAGCCCGACACCGGCAGAATGGGGCGATGGAGCAAAGCTGGCGTGCCCTGAAACAGCGGCTGCTGTGGGACCCACTGCTCTCCCCTCAAGATGTGCAAATGCCTCCCGCGCCACCACTGGACCCAGCGGCTGATGAACAACCGGAGGCCGGCCCCAAAAGAGCTGATCCTGACTCCGCCGAGGACGCGGCGGGAGGGAAGGAGGCTGAGGAGGCCCTGCCCGGACCGAAACGCCAGCCAGGCCTGGAACCAGAGGCCGCAGCGGAATGCAGTCCCCCGGTAGGGACGACGGAAGGAATCCTGCCTGATGCAATGGAGATTGATTGGGAGGAGATGGAGTACCTGGACGACGTGGAATACGCCGCCCAGAAGGAGAACGAGTGGCGACGCCGGGAGTATGAGCAGCGACAGCAGCAGGAGCAGCGAGAGGCGCAGCAGCTTTGCCAGAGGTACCGGGAGAAAGATCTTGCTGACAAAGAGACCGTCAGGCGAGACAAAGGTACGCTCCGGGAGCCGCGGCGCCAGGGGGCCATTAGAGACTTCAAACTCCAGGGGGGCTGGGGGTTCATCCATGAACCAGGCCTGTACCAGGAGGTCTTTGTTAATCACAGGGATGTGGAGTCTCACCTGCCAGTGGCACCCGGGAAGGGATCTTATTATTGGGGATGTTGTCACCTACACGCGGCACTGGGGTCTTAAGGGGTGGTATGCCCTGAACGTCTCCCGAGTCAGCGACCCCGTCCCTGAAGCCGGAAATGTACCCCGTGTCTCAGCGTCCCAGGCCCCAGCCACATCAGCGTCCGGCAGCGCACCTGCACCCTATCCTGCGTCTTATTCTGCAACGCTAAAAAACGCAACAGCTGCAAGTGCGCCCCCTACTGAGCCATTGCATGTACATGCGTCACCATTGGAAACGCTGCAGAGCGTAGTGACTGCTACAGCAATCCCTATTGAGCCAAATTTGTATTTAGAAGAGGCACCTGTAAGGCCTCAAATAAATCGCAAAATTGAAAAGAGGACTGTGGGTACTCAGACACTGGTAGCAGGACACGATCTCTTAGTGATGCGTTCCAGAGCGCACCGCATACTTCCAGCCCCAGGTGTGGAAGGTGCAACCATATTCAAAGAAGACCAGTAGGACCCAGACAGGGTTTACTGAACTGTACAAAGTTATGAAAAGAATTGCACTTTATTGAGAATGTTATATGATGATAATGTTTACATGCTGAAGTAGTATACCCCAGTTGGGTAATGTGATATGGGAAATGTGTTTCTTGTGATAGAAATGTGATTTTTCTATGGTTCTCTGATTTTGAAGGACTGCGTGGCTGAGGACTTTGCCAGCCCAAAAACTGTGTTGTAAATAGTTGGCACTCAGTGCCCCATCTTGGTTTTACGTAAGCCATCCTACCTCTGAAGAAAAACCCGTATGGTGTGGCCTTGAGTGAGGTTTGCAGCAAAGAAGTCCTGCAGCCCACCCAGGACCACCGTGGGAGGTTTGGTACGGGTCCTCCACAAGAATCCTGTATTTATTGTGTGAAAGTATTTTGATATTTTCTATTTGCCATTTGTACACATTGTAACGTTTGAAGTGTCCTTACCTCCCGCAAGGGATGAGTTATGTTATTGTTGTTATTATAAAAATTGTTTTCTTTTTCAGCCTGGGAGTGCTGATATTAACTAGGGGGGATGTGTAGCCCAGCTGCGCTTGGTGCCACATGTTACCCAGGAGGATGCATGGAAGGTAATTCACAATCACCTGATATTCATTCACACTTCACATTTCCCTATAGTGCCACCAGAGGGAGCCCTTTAGAGTATATAAGGGAGTGAAGAGATGGAGCAGTAGACATTCCAGAGAGACAGTCTAGCTGAACGTTAGCTAGTTGTTGGTTGTACCTCAGACAGATGAGATCTCCTCAGAACACCGGAGTGAGAGGATTCCTGTCAGAGCTCAGATTACACAAGTCTGTGTCAGAGCGTGTTGGAGAGGAAAGTTACCTCAGAACGGGCTGACTGATAGTTCCCTAGAGAAGTGGAAAGTGACTCTCGGAGTGTGCACAGATCAGTCTGACGGAATGTCCTGATAGCTACTTCGGACAGAGCCTAAGAAAGAAGTGAAGGAAAGGGAACTGCAGTATTTATAACACCGAGTCAACTGAGGTATTGTTAGAGAGCGAGCGTGCCGACGCTTGGAGAGCAGTGAAGAGAAGGAAGCTGACATCTACTGCTGCTTGTGCTTATGTTAAAGGTGTGAGTAGGACGACAGGCAAGTGGAAAAAGGGGAAGATAGAGTGACTGAGGAGAAATAGCAACGATAGCTTACCTCCACTCTGCACTACCGGACACCGGGTCCGAGCTTGCTAGTACCTTCACGGCTAGTGGGAAAAACCGGAGACCCTGCTGGACTACAGGTCTCAGAGGGACCCAACAGTGCTGATACATAACCGGGGTCAGGAAGAACAGGAGTCTAGCAGGACGCTGCAGATAGAGACTTAGTTCTGTCCAAAAGAAGGCTCCACCACAATGTCAGCCGGGCGTAGATGTTTTATACGGAGTTAAACTTTGTTTCACGCAAGTTAGAAACTCACACACAAATAGACGTAAGGAGGCCCTACACCTACTCAGTGATTACTGGACGTGCATCCTCCACCCTGACAGCTTCCCGGGACGTGCCTGCAAATATCACCAGTAAAGGTACAGTAAGAGACTCATTGTGTGTGTCTGCCTTATTGCCTGCACCCCTGCACCGCCATATACCTCGAGGGATCAGTCTTACCTGTGGAAGACTTAACACCTTGCTGTCCAGTAACAACCCCTCAGAGGATTCACCCTGCAGCGCTGGTCACCCTGATCAGAAACCACAGGTGGCGTCATGAACATTTCTATAATTCTACAACCCCTGTAAATATCCCCCTTTAGTGAGCGCCCAGGGCAACGGACCGAGCTGCGCTACCCGTGACATCCCCAGTAAAGTGAACGGGCTCGGTGCCGAGTACCCCAAAGCCCTGCTACGTGCGACTCACACTCACCATTCTGTAAAGATATCATATTCAGCACATCACCTGTTTACATCGTTGATGGACTACAAACAACAATTTTTTTTGGGGGGTGGTGTAATTTTCTAATGACTGATCTGTTATAGGGTACATTTTCTATAAATTAAGAATGTGTTTTGATCCAGTAATGAAACTCACCCAATTTCTTTAATATTCAGAATGATATGAGAGCAGTGAGACTCCCTGGGGATGGACAGACTAACCCGATGCACATTAATCATCAGGAACCTGTCGGTTACCTTGACCTGTCTGTGTATCCGCCTCCGCATATCACGCACTCTACAAATTCCCCATCCTGCTCATCTGATGCATCTTCCAATACTACTGACCTAGAGGTATGTAGTTTATTTTCTGTTATTTATTATATATTTTGTAGCATGCAAAGTTTGTAATATCTTGATACATAAAAAAGGTAACTTGGGAAAAGCAAAAAAGAGCCCAAATCTTACTGTCTGTGTTAAAACTACCTTTGCAAAATTCATGCTTGAAACTGATTCTATAATTGTGATTACTTTTGCAGCAGATTACAAATGTTTCAATATGTAATCTTAGTGAAGATTATTACCAATTCAATTATTTTGCGATCTGGTAAAGGAGAATACAATTTCAGCAAATAAATTTCTTTGTGTGCTATTTAGTCATACAATATTACAAAATACTGTTTGGGTCAGTTCCTTGCAGTTCTCAAGATCTCTGCCTCCTAGCATTTAAAGGGAATATGTCACCAGATTCTTGCTATCTCATTTGAGAGCTGCATGATTTAGGAAAAGAGACGCTGAATCCAACAATGTATCACTTAAGGCCCATCTCACATAGCGAGATCGCTGCTAAAGAGCGATCTCAGCAGCGATCTCGCTATGTCTGACATGTACCAGCGATCAGGTCCTGCTGTGAATCGCTGGTCGTGTCAGAAATGCCAGGACTTTTTTTTGATCGCTGGTCTCCCGCTGGCCAGCACGCATCGCTGCGTGTGACAGGCAGGAGACCAGCGATCAGCTGGTAACCAAGGTACACTTCGGTAAGCTATATGTGGTATTTTCCTGAAGAAGGGGTGGTATTCACCCTGAAACGCGTAGATTAAACCACTTCTTAACTGCTACTACGTCTTGGAAATCTATTATTTGGGCAGCGCGGACTGGAATCCACATCTTTTTTGTAGTGCATTAGATTCTGACTCTTGAGAGGTGATATTTTAACAATATAATGAATTTATTGGCTTTGTTTTAATGTTAAGGCTGTTGTGCGTGCATGTGTGCGTGTTTTTGTGTGTGTAATTCATTTTACCCGACCCGTACCCGACAAAAGTTTGAACACGCCTGTTCATGCAATGTTTTTCCTTGTTATCATTGGGATGTTCCTGGGATGTCCAAAAAGTAAATACTATGTTAGGCACTTCTGTATTGATAACACAAAACAATCCATCATGGCATGTGGCCGTCAGGATAATAAGGATAAGAGCTGCCAACTCAAATGATATAAAAACATAATGTTTTATTGATAAATATATAAAAACATGTATCATAAAAAAGACAAAGAAAACCTGGTGAGGTACCAAAATAAATGTATACTAATAATAAATATAGAAACCCACATCTATAGACTAAAGGATGGATAACAACATGGAGAGCACAAGGTGAAGTGCTAGTGCACACTTCACAAAGGTGAAGTGCTAGTGCACAAGTATAGAAGGATATGAAATCTTACATTACCTCACTACTCCTAGCTATATAATCCCAGAGAGACCATATCCATCACATACACCCAGCCAAAATTGTCAAAGATATGGAAGAATCAATAGTGTGTTGCCTAAGTGCAGGGTGAGATCGCTGTACATAGGGAAGGCTGTGTCCACCCCACACCTTTTCATTGGGATGTGCACATTGTAAATTCTAACTGAAGGTAGAAAGACAACAAAAGAACACATATAGAAACAAGGAACAACAAATGTGTACAACAAACCAGACGGTGTTTAACCTTGCATCCCTCAGAATACTCCCTCTTTCGTTCTGACAGCCTTATACGCCGTTGGCATTCTCTCAAGCTGCCTCATCACGGAGTCCCCTCAAATGGGTTTCCAACAGTTAAGAAGTTCTCAGAGGTGCTGAGCACTTGTTGACTGATTTTCCTTCATTCTGTGGTCCTACTCCTTTCAAACCCTCTCAATTAGGTTGAGGCTGGGTGATTTATAACGACAATGTCCTCTTACGCAGTACTCCATCCCTCCCCTTCTTGGTCACATAGGCCTTCCTTTGCGAGAGGATTGTTTTGGGTCATTGTCCTATTTCAATCACTGCAAACCAGATGGTATGGTACATCATTGCAGAATGTCAATTGAATTTAAAATTGCCAAAAGTGTCAACAAAGTATCCTCACGTTATTAACCCTTTCCCTCCATGCTTCATGGTGGGCAGTACGCATGTAAAAACATTATATTTTTTCCATCATACATGACGGCACCACGAGAGAGGGGATCCGCCCATCAAGGACAGGAAACCTTCAAGATAAAAGGGGCGGCTCCTATCTCCACATCAGTTGGTTTCCTGTCCTCGATGGGAGACCCTCAAGATTAAAGGACTCTCGGATGGAAGAGGATGCCTAGGCCTGGGTCGGATGGTTAACGGTGGGCGTTGGTCCATCGCATCCGTCACCAGGTACTGGAAGTCGCCTCGGGGGTCAGGTATACCCTGCCCCCCCTGAGCGAGGCATGGCCACTGCCCTTTAGGTCAGATTTTTTCCTACAGCTCCCTCTGAGGCTCGGCTGTAGGTGGGGGCAATCCTTGGGGACCACTTTTTTCAGTGTGTCCCCCTGTTGATACATGGCCATGCAGCCTGAAAGCACATCGGTGCCAGGCGTATAATATGCCCCCCTCTCCTCCTTTTCCCTCCCCCTCCCGGATACCTGGATATTCGTTGGTGGCACAGTGGAGCCCAGGGGGACGCTTCCTGGGTAAGAACCGCTACATGGGGAGCGGTCATATGTCTCCTGCGCCCTCCTAACGGCGCTGCAGGAAAACCGGAAGTCGCGCAACCGGAAGTTGCGCATCGGATGTGACGGGGGCGCGTTCTGGCAGCTGAGCGCGCCCCTGAGACCGGGTTTCTCCTGCTGCGGCAGGAGAAAGTGCCGGTAAAGCGCGCGCCGGACGTGGCGACCGGGCGCGCGCACAGTACGCACGCAACAGGCGCTTGCGGGCGGTAATAAAAAAAAAAAGGGGGGCGCGCGCTGCGCGCGCACGTGCGCAGAAAATATTTAAACTGGCTCTCACATAAGGATCACCGTCACAAGACCAGAATCTCCAGGTGACGGTATAGCTGAGAAAGCATTACAGGATGGAGAGTCTATCGCTGGGGCACCTGGATTCACGCCAGGAAGCACATGTGAGACGGTCCCTGTCTGGTGAAAAAGCCCAGACACGCCGCAGCAACAGCCGCTCGGACAGCATAAGAACGGGGCACAGCAAAGAAGGATCTGTAATATCGGAAGGAGCCAGTCAGCCTCCGGAACCGGTACCCGTCTATTGCAGCGTCCGAGTGGTGAGTGAACTTCGAGAAAGTCCAGTACACTAATGTCTGTTCTCTTTCTCTTCTCTTTCTTGCATATATCTCTTTTTTCTCTCACATACAAATTGAGGAAAATAGGGGGTTTATAAAAAGAGTAAGGCAAAGAACAAAAATAGGGAATGTCCCCTATGTAAAACCCCGCTAGAAAGAGCCTGGGCTAAGGATTTATGCCAGGACTGTATTACCAAAACACTGGCGGAGGAAACGCCCTCCTTTGCTGAAAGCCTGAAGTCTCTAATTCAGGCGGAAGTGTGTAAATCAATGAAAGCCTTCCATACAGCGGATCTGGACGGCAAGTCCAGAGATAGATCCAGTATCTCAGGGATATCCCAGGAAGATTCCTCTGGGGCAGAAAGGGACTCTAGCAGGTCCCGTAATACAGATAGCAGCTCAGAGGAAGAAAACATCTTCCCGATTGAGGCAACGGATAACCTAATAAAGACAGTCCGCTCTACCATGGGATTGATAGAAGAGAAACCTAAACGAACACCTCAAGAACTTATGTTCGTGGGGCTTCAGAAGAAAAAACGTAAAACCTTTCCCATTAACGATCAGTTAAAGGACCTTATTAAAAGGGAGTGGGAGAGGCCAGAGAAAAAAATCACACATCACCAGCGCTCTGAAGAGAAAATACCCTTTCGATGAGCAAGCATCTTCATCTTGGGATAGAGCCCCAAAAATAGACGTAGCGGTGTCAAAAATCGCCAGAAAATCCTCTCTACCTTTTGAAGACCTAGGTACGTTGAGAGAGCCGCTGGACAGGAAGACAGACGTCTGCTTAAAGACAGTCTGGGAGACGTCAGCAGGGGCATTAAGACCGGCCATCGCAGCCACTTGTGTGGCCAGATCCCTGAAAGTCTGGGTGGACAACTTAGAAGATCAGGTGGAACAAAGAGTTTCCAGAGAAAACATCTTGGAGGCCATACCGGCCATTAGAGCAGCAGCAAGTTTCCTAGCCGAAGCCTCAGCGGATTCGGCAAGGTTGGCAGCTAAATCTGCAGCGCTAGCTAATGTAGGGCGCAGAGCGGTATGGCTTAAGTGCTGGCCAGGTGACATCCAGGCAAAAGTGAAGTTATGCTCCCTACCCTGCGAAGGCAATTTCTTATTTGGGCCTGCGCTAGATGAAGTATTGGAGAAGGCTACCGATAAAAAGAAAAACTTTCCGAAACAACCTTTTCAGACCTTTCGGCGCTCCTTTCAGAGAAATCGGAAGTTTGGGAGACAGCACTACAGAGAACGGGACAGAAACGTTTAATACAAACGATCCAGAGGAGGGAGAGGCTTCTACTTCGGTAAGCCCTCCAAAGAAGACAAGAAGCCTTCCCAGTGACGGTCCTTCTCAGGTGGGAGGCAGGCTCTCTCACTTTCTTCCAGCCTGGGAGAAGATTTCGTCCAGTACCTGGATTTTACAGATAGTAGAATCAGGACTGGGATTAAAATTCCATCACTGTCCACCAAAGAAATATATGCTGACTCCCCTACAATCCTCATCAGAAAAACAAACGAGTCTGGAAGAAGAAATAATCTCTCTTATACAAAAACACGTCCTGGAAAAAGTTCCAGTGGAAGAGGAAAGAGAAGGTTTTTACTCCCCGCTGTTTCTAGTAAAAAAGCCAGACAACTCCTGGAGGACGATTATAAATCTAAAGGCTCTCAACAGGTTTCTGGTAATTCCGTCTTTCAAAATGGAAACTATAAAAACAGCAGTAAATCTCCTGTTTCCTCCGTGCTATATGGCGGTCCTCGACCTCAAGGACGCTTACTATCACGTCCCAATCCGGCGAGCAGACCGCAAATATCTCAGAGTAGCAGTAAAAATAAGATCACAATTACATCACCTGCAGTACAGAGCCCTGCCCTTCGGTATAGCAACAGCCCCACGTGTCTTCACGAAATTGATGGCAGAAGTCACAGCACATCTGAGAGAGAGAGACACGCTAATAATACCCTATCTGGACGATTTTCTGATAGTGGGGAGGAATTTCTCGCACTGTCAGGATCAAGTCAGTATCGTTATAGAAACCCTACGGATGTTGGGATGGCAGCTCAACCTCAAAAAATCCAAGCTGGAACCAGCAATGACCCAGGTTTTCTTGGGAATAACAATAGACTCAATAGCACAGGAATGTCGTCTTCCAGAAGAAAAAGAACTCAGAATAAAACAGATGATAATAACAACAATAGAAAAACCTCAAATTATGCTAAGGAAAGCTATGTCGGTGTTGGGATCACTAACTGCATGCATACCAGCAGTAAAATGGGCCCAGTTCCATACAAGGAAATTGGAGTGTGTTGCAGGAAGATCTAGTCCTCCAGGGACATCTGGATCAGAAGATCACACTTCCAATCCCGGTACTTCAATCACTCCAATGGTGGTTGAAAATAGACACATCTCCGCAAGGGATTCCATGGAAGTTCACGGTCACGGTCTCCAAGGTGGTCACAACAGACGCCAGCCCTTGGGGGTGGGGAGCTCACCTGGATACACTGTGGCTCCAAGAACAGTGGAAACAAGAAGAAAAACAGCTATCTTCGAACGAATGGGAACTCTTAGCGGTCGAAAGAGCATTGCAGGGTCTACTACCAAATATATCGGGGCATCATGTCCGAGTTCTGTCAGACAACCGGATGGCAGTCGCTTATATAAACCACCAAGGAGGCACCCATTCCCGGTCGCTGATGGACATAACAGAAAGAATTATGATTCTTGCAGAGCGTCATTTCCGCTCATTATCGGCCCTACATATACGAGGCATAGACAACCAAAAAGCAGATTTCCTGAGCAGAAACCACCTGAAGCAGGGAGAGTGGGCATTAAGAGTCCATTTTTCACCAGATAATACATATGTGGGGGAAACCCAGCATAGACCTTTTTGCCACAAGGACCAACAAGAAGCTGCGAAAATTCTGCTCTCTGAATTAAGCAGACAAGACCCTTAGCAGTAGATGCCTTCAGAATAAGCTGGACGTCGGGACTTCTGTATGCCTTTCCTCCAGTATATCTAATTCCATTAGTTCTGAAGAAGATCAGGGAGGACAAAGCCAGGGTGATCTTAATAGCTCCCTTTTGGCCAAAGAGGCCTTGGTTCTACTGGCTGAAGATAATGTCCATAACAGATCCATGGGTACTGCCGGAAGACCAGGACCTTCTGACACAGGGTCCTTTCAGTCACCCTCAGAAGTCCTGGAATTTGAGAGGTCACTATTAGAAAAAAGGGGGTGTTCAGCCGCAGTAATATCTACCCTACTTCGCAGTAGAAAACCAGTAACTACGAAGATTTATGGCAGAATATGGAGGACATTTTTAACAAATTCAGCGCCAATACGGGAAGGGGAGATCCCAATAGTGGCTATATTAGAATTCCTACAAAAGGGCTTAGAACTAGGGCTAGCAGTTAGCACCCTTAAAGTTCATGTGTCTGCCCTCGCAGCCTTGTTTAACCATGATTTAGCAAACAGGTGGATAGCCAGGTTCATTCGGGCCTGTAGTAGAGCGGATTCTGTTCCATCCCCTGCTCCTCCACCATGGGACCTCAATCTGGTTTTATCAGCCTTAACGGGTAGTCCCTTTGAGCCCCTAGACACAATATCCGATAAAGCTCTAACTTTTAAAACCATTTTGTTGATAGCGCTCACATCAGCCCGTAGGATTGGAGACCTGCATGCGTTGTCAGCTGACTCTCCTTACACTCGGATTCTAGATGACAGAGTAGTATTAAGACTAGACCCTGCATATTTATCCAAAGTTGTGTCAAAATTCCACAGAGCTCAGGAAATAATATTGCCATCCTTTTGTCCTGACCCTAGCAACACAAAAGAGGAGAAACTACAGTTTAGATGTTAGGAGATGTATCCTACAATATCTAGAAAGAATGAAAACTTGGAGGAAAAGCAGGTCATTACTTGTCTCATTTCAGGGGGCGAGAAAAGGCCTAGGAGCCTCTAGACAAACTATAGCTAGATGGGTGAGAGAGGCCATTATGCTAGCTTATAGTAGTGTAGGCAGGGCTGTTCCTGAAGGACTTAAGGCCCACTCCACAAGAGCCATGTTGACATCTTGGGCGGAGAAAGCAGATGCCACGATCGACCAGATCTGTAAGGCGGCCACTTGGTCCTCTCCGTCAACTTTTTTCAGACACTATAGATTAGATTTATCTGCTACCTCTGATCTCACGTTCGGGAGAACAGTGTTGGAAGCAGTGATCCCTCCCTAAAACAGAATGCGATCTCTGTAATTCTCTTGTGGTGCCGTCATGTATGATGGAAAAACACGGGTATTACATACCTGGTAATGTGTTTTTTCATGAGACATGTTGTGACCCTTATATTCCCGCCCCTTGATCACGTCACTAGTTGGGTGCATTTTTATTATTTTTTCACTCCCTTGGATTGGGGAAATTAGAATTGCAAAGAATGTATTATTTATATGTGTACTAACATTTGGAGTTCCTCTCGTGCTCTGTAAAACAACTGATGCGGAGAGAGGAGCCGCCCCTTTTATCTTGAAGGTTTCCTGTCCTTGATGGGCGGATCCCCTCTCTCGTGGTGTCGTCATGTCTCATGAAAAAACACATTACCAGGTATGTAATACCCGTGTTTCAGCACCTCACAAACACTTGGAAGTTAGTACCAAAAATCTCAAATTTTTACCATTACGAACACAGTACAGATTTCCAATAATTGAATGTCCAGTCCTTGTTTTGCTTGGTCCAAAAAAGTCTCCTATTGTTTGCGGTTGTCCTTTTTCTTGTTGTCGGACAGCTGATGTTGAGATATGTTTGTACATCACTTAAGGCTGGGTCTCACATAGCGATACACCAGCGATCCCGACAACGATCAGGATCGCTGGTATATCGCTACATTATCGCTGCTGAGCTGCCAAACAGGCAGCTCAGGCAGCGATCAGCACAGCGACACTGCGGGTAAACATCGCTTAGTTACCCGCAGTGTACCTTGGATACCAGCGCCCTGATGCAGGGAGCTGGTAACCAAGGTACACAGCGGGTTTCCAGGCGCTGCGCGGTGCCTGGAAACCCGCTGTGTACCTTGGTTACCAGCTCCCTGCTTCAGGGAGCTGGTATCCAAGGTACACAGCGGGTTTCTAGGCACAGCCCCGCGCCTGGAAGCCCACTGTGTACCTTGGTTACCAGCGGATCGCTGGTCTCCCGCCTGTCACACGCAGCGATGCGTGCCTGTCAGCGGGAGACCAGCGATCAAAAAAATGTCCTGGCCTTTCAGTGACAATCAGCGATACCCGGCAGGGGGGCTGATCGTCGCTGAATGTCACACACAGCGATATTGCTGGTGAGCTCGCTGCTGCGTCACAAAACTAGTGACTCAGCAGCGATCTCGCTAGCGAGATCGCTGTGTGAGACGGGGGCTTTAAAGTGAACCTTTCATCAGGATTTTGCAAAGTAAACTACAGGCATTGTCAGCTTGGCGCTGATGAAAATGATATCGGAGTTGAAAATCTGTTTGCAGTCTTGATATAATGAGATTCTCGTGCGTCAGGGCGTGTCTGTGGGTGGGTCTTTTCTTGGTGGTTTGGCCTCATTGTCGTCATTCTGACTTAAATGACAGGTCACTGAACCTTCAGTGACCTGCCTCCTATTTTAAATACTGTGCTTGCACAGTTAATATTGTAGTCTTCAAAAAAAACAATTTTTACTCCAGCAAAATGGCGCCGGCGGCACATTTGCAGTAGCATCTATCAGCAAGCGATGCTCTTAATTTGCACAAGCTCCATCCACTGGGAAGGGGTACTTATGCAGATTGAAAGCATCGCTTGCTGATAGATGCTTGCATGTTAAATGCCGCTGTCAGAGATTGACAGTGGAATTTAACAAGTTAACAGCAGCCGGGGAAGCTCCACTCCACCCGTGGCTGTTAGAGGCACATGATGGCTGAATAAATGCTATCATGCTACATCCCCACATCCGTGTGTCGTGGTCAGCGATGACTGGACTGGCCGTGGGTCTTCTAACCTAAACTCAAAACCTAAATAAGCATAAATGAGGCTGACAAGTTCAAGTCAGGAGACCTAAAGGGGGCTATGCATTACAGTCCATACTGTGACCCCAACACATGGATGTGTGAATCTGGTGTAACTCTAATTAAAACCTATCTGAGAACGATGGCTGGATAAGGGTGCACTGCCTATGTGGTGGGCAACAGCCCCCAATACACCATGCCAAAAAATATATTGACAAGGCCAGCACTCCTATAGTATTGATTAATGTTCAGACTCTCCTCTATGCGACTGTACAGTATAATAATTATCCGTGCGTGTGGTCATATACACCACTAGAGGTCACTGTGTGCAAGAAAAATGTGAAAAGGACAGGAATAGTGTTTTGGATGCAGCCTATTTTCATATATTCCTGATCGTGGGCATTCAGCCTAAGTAAGTGAATCTCTTATTTCTTGCATTATATATCAACACATAATTATGATATCATGGACAGTAAAATTCCTGACCCCCTTGTGTTTGAGGCATTTCCCCAACCTCGCCCACAAATTTTTAAATTAGAGGGAACTTGTTAGCAAAAAACCCAAAATAGTATTTACCTGCAGCCATAGTGCAGTTGCAACACGCAGATTGCTCACAGTCCCAATGTCACATCAATGACTGGAAGTGAGTGGCTGCAGGGAGAATATAACTTTATTTTCCCCCTGCAGCCACACTTCCAAGTTAAGCTGCCACATAGCTTCATAATGGTATTTGCCTGCAGATAACCCCTATGGCTTCCCGTAAATAGCACTTTTTTCTGCTTATAATTTCCCTTTAAAATTTTCAAGTACTGATGAATAAAAAAAACCTGTTAATCTATGTATTTCCAGCATGTAACTGTGCAAGGGTCGATGTATGTAGAGTCACTCAGATAGCAGCTGCATTGCATCTATCAATTTGTAGACCTTACCCTGAGCTGAATAATTGTTTGGCAAAGAGTGAACATGGATGTGGCAATTAACAAACAATATTACTGTTCCCTGACCGCACAGATAAATGGCATTGCACACAATTTTCCATAACCTAACATGATGATTTGTGTCCAGAGAAACAACTTTTGCCCATGTCCAACTAAGCTTTTATGTTCTAGATATTGGAGTGACAAGATGATTGGAGCTAGATTTTAGGAATACTCCACAAATAATCTTTACTTTTCAAGTCCCCCATACTCATTAGACCAATGTTGGCCGAACCTGTCGATATTAACAAATTTGGCTAGAATGTTCATGTGGACATCGGCCAATTGATCTTCGGGGAAGATGACGATCGGAATGTCCAATTTCAGACTGCCAATTGCTTTGTTCTCCTGGAAATAAGCTGCCATCAAAGATGTTTGTCAGTGACTTTCTCGTAGAGGTCACAGGAGCGCTAGCCAAACAAGTACCTCTGTATATAGAAGAGCGGGCCGAGATGGCGGTCAGCCAAATGATTGGCCAAAATCCATCTCCTATGTATGGTCTGCTTTAGAAGAGTTTTTTGACAACAAGCTGATCACAAAGTTTCTCCCTGCTGGGAGCCTGAGTGATTAGCTGTGGTGTATGTGTAAAAGTAACCTAACTTGTTCAATTTCCCTATAGCACTGGCTGCTCACGGAAAAGTAACTATTAGCAGTGGCCATTCAAATACATAGGTTATAGTAAGAGACACTTCACCTTGGCCATGGCATTACATAATACAATATTTTAATAACTTAACCATACTAAATAAAAAATCACCCAACACATTAAATTGGCGAATAAATATTGTTAAATTAGAAGTACAACCAAAATATAAAATTAGTTTTACTAAGTCATCTGGAAATCCATAACCATAGAACTTGCCAAACACAACTTGGCCCAATATGCTCAAGCCCGTTAACCATCAAACCTCTGTCCTTCCATTACCTGGACGCAGGGGTGGACATATCATTGGTGCAACCTGTGCAGCCACACAGGGGCCCAAGAGGTAAGGGGCCCATTTCTACCTCCAAAACAGGTGAAATTGTGCATATGATGAGCTATTGGGCTGCAAAGGGCCCATATATTGTTCTTGCACAGGGGCCCTCTTCTGTCTGTGTCCGCCCCAGCCTGGACGACTAACCCCAACCAGCCATCTTGCCTTCAAAAACTTTGTTGCCACCACCTCTGGGTGAAGTTCTGCAGATTTGAGATTATGAACCCAAGTGCATCCAACACCAGTAAAAGGGGGAATATCCAAGCCATTAGAAAAACCTTCAATTAGCAGTACGGCCATCTTGTGGTTTGGATACCGCTCTCTCCAGCTTTACCGATGTCAAGGCTTTTGTTAAAATATTCCTTTTGTGGAGGGCTGACTGAGCAAGTTTGCTCTTTTAATATACCTTGACATAGGGTGCGCTCCTCCGCAAAAAGGACACTCCTGTTAGTATTTGCGTGTATTTACATTGTGACACATTAAATGCAAAACAAGTCCCTTTATTTAAATTAAAATTAGCCAGAGGAGAAGAGGGCTGTTCCCCCACTACCCTGGAAGATAGCATTGGGTTAAGCCAGAGACCAACGTCCTTATCCCCCCACACCCATATTTTAACTGAAAGACTGCCATTTTCTCACGAAAATTTTCATCACAAAAATACCAGCTTAAACCTCCAAAATCTACATGCTGAAATAATCCTGAACATTTTTCAGGAAATTTCTCACCCATTATGCTAGCATATGTACAGAATGCTTGTAACCAGTTTTTAAAAGTTCTGTGTACAGGGCGGTGACTATCTCCTCATCTGTCTCTTTTTTTTTTTTTTGTCTAATTTAGCCAGGAACTCCTTAGAGGCTGGCAGCAATGACAGCAAGTCTAAAAAAAATTGTATGCCAAGTTTTTTCCTTTCCAGTCATAGCTAGATGAAACCTAATGGCGAAACGGGACATGTAAGAGTTTCCTTGTAGCAGGTTTCCCCTGTTCCTTAAACCCTTGGAGCTACTGGGGTCACTACGGAGTCCAGTTCCCCTAATTTTAGCCCCTTTACACCCTCAGTGCCTCCATATTTCTGACACATCTGGGACACAGGAGGACTGGCTACAGCATAAAAAGGGTACCGTTCTGCTGGGGAGGTAAAATACCCTGCAGGGAAGCTAAACATGAGGTTATTTGGGACAGGACAGCGGGAAGATGGGCTTCTGGTGGGGTACTGCACTCACCACTAGCAGTGGTACTCCTTGACCAGTGGTCGACCAAGCCCTGGCCAGCAGACAGCTGTGATGCTACACCATCCGTGGGTCCTCCATCCACGCATCGGTGATAAGGAATACAGGATTCTTCTTTTCTTCGGCCATGCTCCAATGTGCATGCCCGGGCCCTCCGATTACATCATCGTGACCTCTGGTGCCGCTCCAATGACATTGACTTTTGGGTAATCCTTCATCCTCACCGCTGCATTCACACTGCCGGAAGCTTCCATAGGGGAACTTGGAAGCCACTGAAGACATCCGATTTGGGGGCAGTGTCACGGCAGCAGTGACCCGGTCCGTGGCCCTGGGCGTCCAATAAAAGGGGATGATGAAAAGGGAAAATAAAGTTTGTAAGAGATTTTAATGTTCGTGACGCCACCCGTGATGTTCAGCAAGGGATAGCTGACGCTGCAATGCAGATCCTCTGGGATGATAGGGCAGCAGAGATGGTTAAGCTCTCCACGGGTAGAGCTGTGTCCCAGGGCAGTTAGGATGTTAAAGGTGATGATGGTAATGATGGTGGTGGTTGTTGTGGTGCAGGGTGGGTGACGCAGGAAAGACTCAGAGGACACAGCAGGGTGCAGTTTCCAATGCATTACTCAGTTCACTTGTGCGCAGATGCCCGCTTAGGTGCCGTGTCCTCCAGGTGAGTGATCCAGCAAACTCCCATGTAGATTGGGATGCACCTTTCCAGGACTCCCTTCAGTGTGTACCTTTCCTGGCCGTCTCACTGCACTGGCTTCTGCCCTCCTGCCCAGCACCTACACAGTGTCCCAAGCCAGCAGCCGTGGACCTTGTCGGGCAATGTCCTCTTGCTCCTATATGGCTGCCTTTTCGACGAATAATTGCGGATGTGGCTGGGGCACCCACAGATAACCCTGCCTCCGACTTGCTAGCTGGGTCTTGCAGTCCTCCACTAGTCTTGCGGGCCGGCTCCCCCCACTGTGACCTGGTCCCTCCACATCTGGTTACGGGCCCCACAGGAGGCTTCCGCACTTCCCAGGCCCCTAGGACCTCTTCTGTCCTCCCGGGAGCTTCCTTCAAACTCCCCTCACAATTCTCTCTCTGCATCTTCTCTACTGCATTCCTTCTCCTTCGGTCTCCTCAGACCAACTACTCTGTTCTTCCCGCTCTCTAAGCTCCTCCCCAACTTCCTACCTCCTCCATCCACACCCCCAACACCCTTTCCTACCCAGCTTGAGATGAGGCCCTCCTCCCTAAGGGTACGCCCAGGTGCCCTGACTGAACTAGTATGTGTTGGGCACGAGTGTTAGAGTCCTGGGTAGTGCTCCCTCCTTACCTGAGAGTGGGATATCACACCTCTGGATGAGGTGCAGTACCTCTGTGGCAACTGGACCCTCAGGGGCCCCACACTTACATCTTCTGGACACTTTGGCAGCTTCAGGTAGGAAGTGCCGATGGTCTGACAAGGACCCTCAGCGCTGCCACCTTTTTTCATCACAGCACCATCCCTTATTTACAAACACGATGAAGGAGAAAAACCAGCAGCACTGTCCTTTTAAATATAGTGTGCTAGAGGAAGGGACTCGTGGTTCGGACTAATCGAAGTTGAAATCTCAGCACCACAAAAAAGAAAATGAAACTGTCGGTCTTGCTGCAGTGTTGTTTATTTTCATCTGGCAAGGAGTCAAAAAAGATATAGTCTAACGTTTCGACCAAGAAAGGTCTTTGTCAAGGACATCTGTGTTTAGCAAAAGCCAGGAACCAAAAATGCTGCAGGGTGTAAAGCCTGGGTCTCACATAGCGATACACCAGCGATCCCGACAACGATCAGGATCGCTGGTGTATCGCTACATGATCGCTGCTGAGCTGCCAAACAGGCAGCTCAGGCAGCGATCAGCACAACGACACTGCGGGTAAACATCGCTTAGTTACCCGCAGTGTACGTTGGATACCAGCGCCCTGATGCAGGGAGCTGGTAACCAAGGTACACATCGGGTTTCCAGGCGCTGCGATACCCAGCAGGGGGGCTGATCGTCGCTGAATGTCACACACAGCGATATCGCTGGGGAGATCGCTGCTGCGTCACAAAACTAGTGACTCAGCAGCGATCTCGCTAGCGATATCGCTATGTGAGACGGGGGCTTAAGCCACTGCATTGCTCTTGCTTCACACATGTCCTTGACAAAGACCATTCTCTATCGAAACTTGGACCATATCTGTTTTGACTAATTGACTGATCAAAATAAATAACACTGCAGCCACACCTACAGTTCAATTTTCTTCTTTGTGGTGCTGAGGTTTCTACTTTGATTATTTACAAATACTCTATACCCATCACAAATTGTCAAAATACTTTTCCCCAGTGACAATTTATGACTGGTCAACCACAATGTCCTGGGCAAGTTAGCACAGCACATGGAGATTAGAAAAAACAGCAGAAAAATTCTTCCTGCCAATTAACTGCTTCAGAAGGGACAACACATGGTTATAATAATGCCATGTGCTATCCTCCTAAAGGGTCTGGGAAGCATCATTGGGTAAGAACCCAAAGAACTCCCCTCTATTAACCAAGAATTCAATAATAAGGTTTATGAAAATGGATTTTTATAATGGGTAACAACTAAATATGTGGACAAGAAAACAAGTCTAAGTACAGTATATATTAATTTTTGGTTTTTTTTCCATAAGCTGTCCCAACTGCACTGCCTCCCTTCTCTTCTTCTACTACTGTCTCAGATTTGAGAGGACAAAGGATTCTAACTCATCTCCCGATCAGTGAGGTCTTTTACTCTGTTACTCAGGGGTATCTGTAATTTGTCAATGCCATTTTTTTTCTTAATGTTGAATTTAACTGCCTCATACAGGGTTAATTGTATATTTTTTTCTATTTAAGAGACCAAAACATTTTGATGTCCTAATGGAAAATCTTGTGACATGTCATCAAACGATAACACTAACTACTCCCCCCCCCCCCCCCAGCACACTGCCCCATCAACCTAAATTACATCACTTTCATATTTTTACTCTGTGTATATTACATCTGTTTGAAAATATGAAGAATTTCCAAACTTGTAGAAATGAATTCTGATTAACCCCTTCACCCCCAAGGGTGGTTTGCACGTTAATGACCGGGCCAATTTTTACAATTCTGACCACTGTCTCATTATGAGGTTATAACTCTGGAACGCTTCAACGGATCTTCGCCATTCTGAGATTGTTTTCTTGTGACATATTGTACTTCATAATAGTGGTAAAATTTCTTCGATATAGCTTGCGTTTATTTTTGAAAAAAAACACAAATATGGCGAAAATTTTGAAAATTTTGCAATTTTCAAACTTTGAATTTTTATTCCCTTATAACAGAGAAATTTGTCACACAAAATAGTTAATAAATAACATTTCCCACATGTCTACTTTACATCAGAACACAATTTTAGAACCAACATTTTTTTTGTTAGGAAATTATAAGGGTTAAAAGTTGACCAGCGATTTCTCATTTTTACAACAAAATTTACAAAGCCATTTTTTTAGGGACCACCTCATATTTGAAGTCACTTTGAGGGGTCTATATAGCAGAAAATACCCAAAAGTGACACCATTCTAAAAACTGCACCCCTCAAGGTACTCAAAACCACATTCAAGAATTTTATTAACCCTTCAGGTGCGTCACAGGAGCTGAAGCAACGTGGAAGGAAAAAATGAATATTTAACTTTTTAGCCACAAAAATGATCTTTTACAAACTTTTTTTTATTTTCACAAGGGTAAAAGGAGAAAATGGACAGATAAAGTTGTTGTGCAATTTCTCCTGAGTACGCCAATACCCCATATGTGGGGGGAAACCACTGTTTGGGCACACGGCAGAGCTCGTAAGGGAAGGAGCGCCGTTTGACTTTTTCAAACTAAAATTGGCTGGAATTGAGATTGGACGCCATGTCGCGTTTGGAGAGCCCCTGATGCGCTTAAACAGTGGAAACCCCCCACAAGTGACACCATTTTGGAAACTAGACCCCTAAGGAACTTATCTAGATCTGTTGTGAGCACTTTGAACGCCCAACTGTTTCACAAAAGTTTATAATGCCTGGGTGTGAAAAAACAAAAAAAAAACAATTTTCCACAAAAATTATTTTTTAGTCCCAAATTTTTGATTTTTCCCAAGGAAATTGGACCCCAAAAGTTGTCCAATTTGTCCTGAGTACGCTGATACCCCATATGTGGGGGGAACTGTTTGGGCTCACGGCAGGGCTTGGAAAGAAAGTAGTAACGTTTTGGAATGCAGACGATGATGGGGGTCATGTTCCATTTGCAGTGCCCCAGATGAGCCTAAACAGTGGAAACCCCCACAAGTGACCCCATTTTGGAAACTAGACCCCTAAGGAACTTATCTAGATCTTTGGTGAGCACTTTGAACCCCAAGTGCTTCACACATGTTTATAATGCCCGGGCATGAAAATAAAAAATCCTATTTTTTTCCCACAAAAATGATCTTTTAGTAACTAATTTTTTATTTTCCCAAGGGTAACAGGAGAAATTGGACCACAAAAGATGTTGTCAAATTTGTTCTGAGTACGCTGATACCCCATATGTGAGGGGGAACCACTGTTTGGGTGCATGGCAGAGCTCGGAATGAAAGGAGCACCATTTGACTTTTTCCATCCAAAATTGGCTGGATTTGAGATTGGACGCCATGTTGCATTTGGAGAGCCACTGATGTGCCTAAACAGTGGAAACCCCCCACAAGTGACCCCATTTTGGAAACTAGACCCCCTAAGGAACTTATCTAGATCTTTGGTGAGCAATTTAAACCCCCAAGTGCTTCACACAAGTTTATAACGTAGAGCCGTAAAATTAAAAAATCATATTTTTTCTACAAAAATGATCTTTTCACCCCAATTTTTATTTTCTCAAGGATAACAAGATTCCAAAAGTTATTGTGCAATTTGTCCTGAGTGCGCTGATACCCCATATGTGGGGGTAAACCACTGTTTAGGTGCATGGCAGAGTTTGGAAGGGAAGGAGCGCCGTTTGACTTTTTCAACGCAGAATTGGCTGGATGCCATGTCGTGTTTGGAGAGCTCCTGATCTGCCTAAACAGTGGAAACCCCCAACAAATGATACCATTTTGGAAACTAGACCCCTCAAGGAACTTATCTAGATGTGTGATGAGCACTTTGAACCCCGAAGTGCTTCACAGAAGTTTATAACGTACAGCCGTAAAATAAAAAATCCTTTTTTTTACTAAAATGATTTTTTCGCCTCCAATATTTTATTTTCACAAGGGTAACAGGAGAAATTGGACCCAAAAAGTTGTTGTCCAATTTATCCTGAGTACGCTAATACCCAATATGTGGGAGAAAACTACTGTATGGGGACACGTTGGGGCTCGGAAGGGAAGTAGTGATGTTTTAGATTGCAGACTTTGATGGAATGGTCTGGGGGCGTCATGTCGCATTTGGAGAGCCCCTGATGCGCCTAAACAGTGGAAACCCCCCACAAGTGACCCCATTTTGCAAAATAGACCCCACAAGGAACTTATCTAGATGTGTGGTGAGCGTTATGAAGCCCCAAGTGCTTCACAGAAGTTTATAACCTACAGCCGTAAAAACAAAAAAATCATTAATTTTTACAAAAATGATATTTTCACCCCCAGTTTTTTATTTTCCCAAGGGTAACAGAAGAAATACGACAAATTGCACAATAACTCTTGGGGTCCAGAGTACGCTGATACCCTATATGTGGGGGTAAACCACTGTTTAGGTGCATGGCAGAGTTTGGAAGGGAAGGAGCGCCGTTTGACTTTTTCAACGCAGAATTGGCTGGATGCCATGTCGTGTTTGGAGAGCTCCTGATCTGCCTAAACAGTGGAAACCCCAACAGATGATACCATTTTGGAAACTAGACCCCTCAAGGAACTTATCTAGATGTGTGGTGAGCACTTTGAACCCCGAAGTGCTTCACAGAAGTTTATAACGTACAGCCGTAAAATAAAAAATCCTTTTTTTTACTAAAATGATTTTTTCGCCTCCAATATTTTATTTTCACAAGGGTAACAGGAGAAATTGGACCCAAAAAGTTGTTGTACAATTTATCCTGAGTACGCTAATACCCAATATGTGGGAGAAAACTACTGTATGGGGACACGTTGGGGCTCGGAAGGGAAGTAGTGATGTTTTAGATTGCAGACTTTGATGGAATGGTCTGGGGGCGTCATGTCGCATTTGGAGAGCCCCTGATGCGCCTAAACAGTGGAAACCGCCCACAAGTGACCCCATTTTGCAAAATAGACCCCACAAGGAACTTATCTAGATGTGTGGTGAGCGTTATGAAGCCCCAAGTGCTTCACAGAAGTTTATAACCTACAGCCGTAAAAACAAAAAAATCATTAATTTTTACAAAAATGATATTTTCGCCCCCAGTTTTTTATTTTCCCAAGGGGAACAGAAGAAATACGACAAATTGCACAATAACTCTTGGGTCCAGAGTACGCTGATACCCCATATGTGGGGGTAAACTACTGTTTGGGTGCATGGCAGAGCTCAGAAGTGAAGGAGCACCGTTTGACTTTTTCAACGCAGAATTGGCTGGAATTGAGATCAGACGCCTTGTCACATTTGGAGAGCCCTGATGTGCCTAAACAGCGGAAACCCCCCAATTCTAACTCCAACCCTAACCCCAACACACCCCTAACCCTAGTCCCAACCCTAACCACAAACCTAACCCTAACACACCCCTAACCCTAATCCTAACCCTAATCCTAAATTTAGCGCCAACCCTAACCCTAATGGGAAAATGGAAATAAATACATTTTTTTAATTTTATTATTTTTCCCTAACTAAGGGGGTGATAAAGAGGGGTTTGATTTACTATTTATAGCGGGTTTTTATGATTGGCAGCTGTCACGCTAAAAGTCGCTTTTTATTGCAAAAAATAGTTTTTGCATCACCACATTTTGAGAGCTATAATTTTTGCATATTTTGGCCCACAGAGTCATGTGAGGTATTATTTTTTGCGGTACGAGTTGACGTTTTTATTGGTACCATTTTTGAGCATGTGACATTTTTTGATTGCTTTTTATTTCAATTTTTGGGAGGTTAGAATGAACAAAAATCAGCAATTCATGAATTTCTTTTGGGGGAGGCGTTTATACCGTTCCGTGTGTCGTAAAATTGATAAAGCAGTTTTATTCTTCGGGTCAGTACGATTACGGCAATACCTCATTTATATAATTTTTTTATGTTTTGGTGCTTTTATAGAATAAAAACAATTTTATATAAAAAATTATTATTTTTGCATCGCTTTATTCTGCGAGCTATAACTTTTTTTATTTTTTCACTGATGATGCTGTATGGCAGCTCGTTTTGTGCGGGACAAGATGATGTTTTCAGCGGTACCATGTTTATTTATATCGGTCTTTTTGATCGCGTGTTATTCCACTTTTTGTTCGGCGGTATGATGATAAAGCATTGATTTTTTGCTTTGTTTTTTTTTTTTTCTTGAAGGGGTTCACTGAAGGGGTTAACTAGTGGGACAGTTTTATAGGGGGGTCATTACGGACGCGGCGATACCAAATATGTGTACTTTTATTGTTTTGTTTTTTTTATTTACAGGAATAAATGAATTTATTGGGGAATATATATATTTTTTTTGGGAATTTTTTTTTACACTTTTTATTTTTATTTTTTTAACTTTTATACTTTGTCCCAGGGTGGGAATTCACTGTGTAGGGTGAGATCGCTGGTGTGACAGTGTGCACAGCACTCTGTCATACCAGCGATCGCTCTGGCAGTGCTGCAGGCTTCTCAGTGCCTGCTCTCAGCAGGCACTGAGGAAGCCGCCTCCCTGCAGGACCCGGCGGCAATCTTGGATCCGGGTCCTTGGAGGGAGGAGAGTCCCTCGGAACAGCGCGACACATCGCGCTGTTCTGAGGGTCTCAGGGGAGCGTGCAGGGAGCCCCCTCCCTGCGCGATGCTCCCCTGTGCCCCTGGTACACCGCGATCATGTTTGATCGCGGTGTGCCAGGGGTTAATGTGCCGGGAGCAGTCCGTGACTGCTCCTGACACACAGTCCCGGGTGTCAGCTGTGATAATCAGCTGACACCCGGCGGCGATTAGCTGCGCTCCCCCCGGGAGCGCAGCAGATCGCCCTGGACGTACTATTCCATCCATGGGAATGAGGTCCAGGGTCACATGGACGGAATATTACGTCCGATGGAATAAAGGGGTTAAACATTACATAATGTTTTTCCAGATGTTCACTTTAAAATAGCAAATCTATTGGATGTGTATGTGTGTAGCCCTGGTGTGTGAAGGCACACGCAGTACCCTGGAGGATGTGTGGAGAGATAGCAGTTTAATGCTAAATGAACATTCATTCCAACATGCACTTAGACACGCCCACAGGTTTATAAGCTTGTGACATCAGCAGGGAGTGTTCAGTCAGAGAGTGTCCTGTCTTCAGTCAGTTCAGTTTGTCTGAGGAGACAGTCAGTCAGCGAGAAGTCTGTGCAGGAGAGAGGAGTGAGCTGCAGATAATTCAGACGCCTGTCTAGAGGACGGTAGAGGTTCAGAGACGTGCTCCTGCCTAAAAGTATTACTGGTATTCTGCTAGCAAGCTCTGGAAGGAACTAAGAAGGAACTGACTGATATATATATCTGTGAAGTGAGGGATGCTTATGCTACCAGCACGGGCAAGGCGAAAGGCACAGTGGTAGATATTGTGAGTGCTTTAGGATTGGAAGTCCTGCACTGTTAACCGGTTACTGGGACCGAAGCATCACCATAGCTTCATGCATGGTGGTAGAAGAACCAGATTTATTGGAGGGAACTACGCTTCATGCTAGTTGGACTCGTCATATTGGAAGTAAAGGAGGCCCCTAACTTGCCCAGCTGCTATCTCGAAATACATCCTCCTTGGATCAGCCTCCCTGGGACCTGCTTGAACATCTTACAAGTAAAGGTATGGAAAGACGCTGACCGTGTGAGACTGTGTTCTTTATCTGCACCCGACTTCACAAATCCCATAGACTTTGAGGGACCAGTCCCACCTGTAGGGGACCCGACATCTAGCTGCATCACCATCCCCTCAGAGATCTACAGCAGCGCTGGTATAAATTACCAGAAGACTACAGGTGGCGTCACGAACTGTACATAAATCAATCCCCTGTAAATATATCCCCAACATACGCCAGACCGCCCGGGCCACAGACCGAGCCACAGCTACCTGTGACAAAATCCCCATAGACTTCCATGGGCTCGGCTCTGAGTACCCCATTGCCCTGGTAATCCACAATTGTGGTGGCGGGTCGACACAAAAACTTGGCGTCACGAACAGGATGCGAAACTCGCAAAATTGCGAGCCCTGCGTGCCTATGGAATTGTTTTAGTGAAAAAGACTGTTTGCTATTTTTGGCGCTAAAATCCGCCATTTTGCCGCCATATTCGCGCCCTCAGGCGCTGGAGAAGAAGGTGGGCGTACCTGTAAAAGCGCGCTGTTGCCTGGCTCCGCCCCCGGCTCTGACTCATCGGCAGGTCCTGCGACAGGAAGTGAACGCTCTGACATCAGAGCGCCTGCGACGAAGGTCCTGTCTCCACCGAAAAGGAATGAAGGAGATAGAGAGACGCTGGCGTGCCCTGAAACAGCGGCTGCTGAGGGACGCAGTGTTCTCTCCTACAAGCATAATGCCGTCTCCTGAATTCCCAAGTTCCCTGCTGAGGAAGGCTGAAGAGAAACCGGAGGCTGCCCCCAAAAGTACCGATCCTGATCCCACCGATGGAGCGGTGGAGGCAAAGGAGGTTGAGGAGGTACCGCCAGTTCCGGAACGCCCGCCCGGCCAGGAGGCCGCAGCAGATGATCAATCCCTGGTAGGGACACCGGCGGGGACCCAGCCGTCAATGATGGAGAGCGACTGGGAAGAGATGGAGCAGCGACAGCAGCAGGTTAGTGCGTCCTCAATTGAGCCATTGCGCACACCTGCTTCCTGCTCTGCATCACACCAGCATTGTGCGTCCTATTCCGCATCGCCCCCTGCGTACACCTCAGTATCGCAATCGGCGACCTACTCTGCATCGCAATCGGCGACCCAATCTACATCGCAAACTGCGGTTACAGCTGAATCCCCCCTGCAACGCAAATTGAGACGCAGTCGGCGTCTCACGAGAAAGAGATACCCGTTGCGCCCCTGATGGTTCATACAAAGACTGTTGCGACCCAGACTCTGATCGCAGCACATGATCTGTTCGTCATGAGATCTAGGGATCATCGCATTGTTCCAGCCCCCGGGATGGAAAGTGTAACAGAAATTAATAAAGAGATGTGAAGAACGGTAGGACCCAGACAGGGTTTACCGCAGCTGAGAAGATGTATATAAGTTTTTATAAAAGTGAAAGTAGTTTGTACCGTTAATATGAAAAATGTCTATTTAATACTTTGTGTATTTTTCTATGTTTAATGCAACGTTCAAGATATTCGTACCTCCGGATGGGAAGAAGTTAATGTTTGTTGTTATGCATAAACAAAATTTTCTGTCTTCTTGTATTTCACAGCCCGGGAGTGCTGTCTTTTACCATGGGGGAATGTGTAGCCCTGGTGTGTGAAGGCACACGCAGTACCCTGGAGGATGTGTGGAGAGATAGCAGTTTAATGCTAAATGAACATTCATTCCAACATGCACTTAGACACGCCCACAGGTTTATAAGCTTGTGACATCAGCAGGGAGTGTTCAGTCAGAGAGTGTCCTGTCTTCAGTCAGTTCAGTTTGTCTGAGGAGACAGTCAGTCAGCGAGAAGTCTGTGCAGGAGAGAGGAGTGAGCTGCAGATAATTCAGACGCCTGTCTAGAGGACGGTAGAGGTTCAGAGACGTGCTCCTGCCTAAAAGTATTACTGGTATTCTGCTAGCAAGCTCTGGAAGGAACTAAGAAGGAACTGACTGATATATATATCTGTGAAGTGAGGGATGCTTATGCTACCAGCACGGGCAAGGCGAAAGGCACAGTGGTAGATATTGTGAGTGCTTTAGGATTGGAAGTCCTGCACTGTTAACCGGTTACTGGGACCGAAGCATCACCATAGCTTCATGCATGGTGGTAGAAGAACCAGATTTATTGGAGGGAACTACGCTTCATGCTAGTTGGACTCGTCATATTGGAAGTAAAGGAGGCCCCTAACTTGCCCAGCTGCTATCTCGAAATACATCCTCCTTGGATCAGCCTCCCTGGGACCTGCTTGAACATCTTACAAGTAAAGGTATGGAAAGACGCTGACCGTGTGAGACTGTGTTCTTTATCTGCACCCGACTTCACAAATCCCATAGACTTTGAGGGACCAGTCCCACCTGTAGGGGACCCGACATCTAGCTGCATCACCATCCCCTCAGAGATCTACAGCAGCGCTGGTATAAATTACCAGAAGACTACAGGTGGCGTCACGAACTGTACATAAATCAATCCCCTGTAAATATATCCCCAACATACGCCAGACCGCCCGGGCCACAGACCGAGCCACAGCTACCTGTGACAAAATCCCCATAGACTTCCATGGGCTCGGCTCTGAGTACCCCATTGCCCTGGTAATCCACAATTGTGGTGGCGGGTCGACACAAAAGTGCAATCACTATGTCTAAAGACTCTCATACACCATAGATGTCTGTCGGCATAAACGCCTGTCTCGCTCATACATTTTGCTGAGTGAACATGGGTTATTAATCCGATAATGGGAATAGAGCTGGGCGAACACATGACGTAGCTGTCTGTCCAACATTCTTTTGGTAGATGGCTCTCTCTCCCGACTCCCCCATGCTCAAGTGTTCATGTTTTTAAAGGGGAAAGAGAAAGCTGGTGCCAATAATCTCTGGCAGCGGCTTATATCCCATGAAAACAAAAGTATTAGTTGTTGAATTCCCAATTACCTGATCCTTCTCTCGATTTTATTTGTCACAGGTAGAGTATTGAGATCCCAATACTCATTAGATGACCGGCTGCTCCTGTGGAATTTGGAGGATTAGATTGAATTAAGTCAATGTGTATAGGGACTGTTACCCCCTGCCAGATACCTCTGATGAGAACAAATGGACCATGTGGAAATCCACATATGCCTGAAATTTCCTTCCTCTGACAATCTGTCCAAGAAGAGCCGGGACACCTATATACACATTGAGGAGGTTTCCAGTCCCAAAAAATGTTCCCCTATTGGAGTATCAGTAGGTTGAGGTGTTTCTACAGGTTGAGTATAGATGGGGATGGTGCTGGAAATGTGAGAAGTCAAATGTGTCTTGGTTGTTATCTCTGCAGACGAGTTGTGACTGGAAGAAGTTGTCACATCGGTCTGGGCCAGTGTCGGTGTGTGTGCATAAAAGCTGAGGGAGTTTCTGGGATACCGACAGACTCGTGCATCTTTCATTCAGCCACTCATGTTTCTGAATTGTGAGTCATGGGGAAAGCAAAAGAATTGTCAACGGATCTACGGGAAAAGGTAGTTGAACTGTTTAAAACAGGAAAGGGATACAAAAAGATTAACAAATGGAAAGTCAGGGGCTCTGTAAAAAACAAAACCATGGTCACATAGAAAAACAAAAATTTCATCCACAACTGCCAGGAAAATTGTTCGGGATGCAAAGAAAAACCCACAAATAACATCAGCTGAAATACCTGACTCTCTGAAAACTAGGGTGTGGCTGTTTCAAGATGCACAATAAGGAGGCATTTGAAGAAAAATGGGCTGCATAGTCAAGTCGCCAGAAGAAAGCCATTACTGCACAAATGCCACAAAGTATCTCGCCTACAATGCGCTAAACAGCACAGAGACAAACCTCAAAAATTCTGGAACAAGGTAATTTGGAGTCATGAGATCAAAATTGAACTTTTTGGCCACAACCATAAACGTTACATTTGGAGAGAGGTCAACAAGGCCTATGATGAAAGGAACACCATTCCTACTGTAAAGCACAGAGGTGGATCGCTGATGTTTTGGGAATATGTGAGCTACGAAGGCACAGGAAACTTGGTCAAAGTTGAAGGAAAGATGAATGCAGCACGTTATCAGCAAATACTGTAGGCAAATTAGCAATCATCAGCCTGGAAGCTGCGCATGGGAGGCACTTGGACGTTCCAACATGACAAAGATCCAAAACACAAGGCCAAATCGACCTGTCATTGCCTACAGCAGAAAAAAGTGAGATGGCCACTCCAGAACCTTCAGTCTACTGACCTCAATATCATTGAGCCACTCTGGGGAGATCTCAAGCGTGCAGTTCATGCTAGACAGCTCAGGAAATTACAGGAACTGGTGGCTTTTTGCCAAGAAGAGTGAGCAGCTCTACCATCTGAGAAAATAAAAAAACCTCATCCACAACTACCACAAAAGACTTCAAGCTGTCATTGATGTTAGAGGGGGCAATACTCGGTATTAAGAAATGGGGTATGTGAACTTTTGATCAGGGTCATTTGGATGTTTTGGGTTGTCATTATGATTTAAAAAGAGAAAATACAGTAGTTTGACAATAAATGGCTTCACTCAACCACTAACCATGAGTGGAGAAAAAGTTTTGATGTTATCATTCATATTCTCTGAAAAAAGGCCAAGAAAGCAAAAATTCTGCCAGGGTATGTAAACTTTTGAGCACAACTGTATTTAAGGAGATTGTCTGATTAGTGGATAACCCCTTTAATAACATTTCCGTTTGCGGGAAGGTACTACTATACAATATATCTTGATATAAAGACAGAGATCTCCATAACAGAACATTCATAAATAGGCTTGATCAAACCTCTCAGATTGTTTTGTTAAGATAGTTCATGTTCTGAAAATATTGTTCTCATAAGTAGAAGTAACGGATACATTTTAAATATATCTTGGCAATGGAAAACAAAGCCGCAGACCATCAATCATTTTCAAATATTTTATGGCGTTAATGACTGAGACTATCAATTTGCATGGTCTATAGTTTTGCTAGGTCTTAAGAGAATGGAAGCCATTTACTAATGTCAAAAAGAATTCTTTCCCTGAAGTAAAATGCTGCTATTAACTTTGTTTTGTCTGCCCCTCGGGGTAACACTCAATGAAAACTGTTTGAACATTTGTCCAACATTTTTCCATTCCCATTCCCATTTCGTGTTATTTTATTTTTTTTTGTCAACCGTTCTTTTCTTAACTAGTTTAGTGCTGGTCATCCTATTAAAAATATATCACAGCTGTTGTCCACCACATTGTAATCTAAAAACCTGATCCTAATAAGGATTAATTTACTCGGGCAAACACTGATTTGGAGTCTGATAAAGGAAATCCAGAAGTCTGTTCCACAGAATGATGTGTCCTATGCTGCAGTGCAGGGGCATTGCTAGAGTAAGAAAAGATCAGGGGCCAAGCCCTGATGCATAAGCTTTGCAGGCAACCACCCCCAAACAAAAATGTAACACCACTACACTACACTATGTGACACCACTACACTGCACCACACCACTAGACTATGCAACGAAGTGATAGCTCTGAGTATAAATAAAACCTACAGTCCCATGTAAAACCACAGTTAACACCGTGATTACCTTACAGTATATGCAAAACAGAGCCAAACCAAAGTGCAAAGATAAATGCAACATATTGGAGAAAAAGTGCGTTGCATTGAAACTCCTTTCCGCATACAGTGGGTTTGGAAAGTATTCAGACCCCTTTAAATTTTTCACTTTGTTTCATTGCAGCCATTTGGCAAATGCAAAAAAGTTAATTTTTTTTCTCATTAATGTACACTTTGCACCCCATCTTGACTGATAAAAAACAGAAATGTAGAAATTTTTGCAAATTTATTAAAAAAGAAAAACTGAAATATCACTTGGTTATAAGTATTCAGACCCTTTTGCTCAGACACTCATATTAAAGTCACATGCTGTCCATTTCCTTGTGAGCTTCCTTGAGATGGTTCTTCTCCTTCATTGGAGTCCAGCTGTATTTAATTAAACTGATAGGACTTGATTTGTAAAGGCACACACCTGTCTATGTAAAACCTCACAGCTCACAGTGCATGTCAGACCAAATGAGAATCATGAGGTCAAAGGAACTGTCCAAGGAGCTCAGAGACAGAATTATGGCAAGGCACACATCTGGCCAAGGTTACAAAAAAATTTCTGCAGTATTCAAGGTTCCTAAGAGCACAGTGGCCTCCATAATCATTAAATGGAAGAAGTTTAGAACCACCAGAAGTCTTTCTAGACCAGGCCATCCAGCCAAACTGAGCAATCGTGAGAAAAGAGCCTTAGTGAGAGCGGTAAAGAAGAACCCCAAGATCACTGTGGCTGAGCTCCACAGATGCAGTAGGGATATGGGAGAAAGTTCCACAAAGTCAACTATCACTGCAGCCCTCCACCAGTCTGGCGTTTATGGCAGATTGGTCAGACAGAAGCCCCTCCTCAGTGCAAGACATATGAAAGCCCGCATAGAGTTTGCTAAAAAAAACACATGAAGGACGCCCAGACTATGAGAAATAAGATTCTCGGGTCTGTTGAGACAAAGATACCACTTAGAATTATCACCAAAAAGTTCTATGTGTGGAGAAAACCAGGCACTGCTTATCACCTGCCCAATACAATCCCAACAGTGAAACATGGTGGCAGCATCATGCTATGGGGGTGTTTTTTCAGTTGCAGGGACAGGACGACAGGTTGCAATTGAAGGAAACATGAATGCGGCCAAGTACTGAGATATTCTGGATGAAAACCTCTTCCAGAGTGCTCTGGACCTCAGACTTGGCCGAAGGTTCACCTACCAACAAGACAATGACCCTAAGCCCAAAGCTAAACTAACAAAGGAGTGGCTTCAGAACAACTCTGTGACCATTCTTCACTGACCCAGCCAAAGCCCTGACCAAAACCCAATTAAGCATCTCTGCAGAGACCTGAAAATGGCTGTCCACCAACGTTCACCATCCATCCTGACGGAACTGGAGAGGAGCTGCAAGGAAGAATGGCAGAGGATCCCCAAATCCAGGTGTGAAAAACTTGTTGCATCATTCCCAAAAAGACTCATGGCTGTACTAACTCTAAAGGGTGCTTCTACTCGATACTGAGCAAAGGGTCTGAATACTTATGACCATGTAATATTTCAGTTTTTCTTTTTAATACATTTGTAAAAATTTCTACACTTCTGGGTTTTTTTTTTCAGTAAAGATGAGGTGCAGCGTGTACATTAATGAGAAAAAAAATGAACTGCAATGAAACAGAGTGAACAGTTTAAAGGGTCTGAATACTTTCCAAACCCACTGTAATTGTGCGTGTGTGGCCCAGCTATGTCAGGCACACATAATCCAGGAAAATGCACAGGAAGGTAACCGCAAAAGCTTGATATCCATTCACGTCACTCACACTTTCAGACACACCCATCGGGGTATAAGAGGAAGTGACACTTAGCAATCAGTGTTCAGTCTGTTTCCTGTCTGAGAAGAGCTCAGATCATTCTGTTTCCTGTCTTAGGACAGTGCAGTTCAGTGTCAGTCCAGTCTGGACTTGGAGGATACTGAGAGCTGTTCAGTGAGCTCTGGAGAAAGCTGACATTTCCATCAAAAGCTACAAGTGCTTATGTTAAGAGCGAGAGCAGGGCGAAGGGCGCAGTGGAGAAGGACAGAGAAGTGCTTCAGGTACCAGATTACCTGCACTAATCCACCGGACACCGGGGTCCGAAGCGTTGCTAGTGCTTCACGCCTAGTAACAAGATAACCGGAGGCTTTCTGGACCACAGGTCACAGAAGGTAGCCCTAAGCGCTGATACGTAAACGGAGTCAGGGGGAACAAGGACTTTGAGCAGGGCCCTGCAAAAGTAAGGACTTAGTTCTCTCAACATCTGAGAATCAGAGACATAGAAGGCTCCACCACAATGTCGGCCGGGCGTTAGTTATTGAGAAAGCTGGAGATTGCAGAGTTAACTTCGCTTCATGCAAGTTTGGGCTCAGATATATATGAAGTAAAGGAGGCCTCTAACCTGCTCAGCGGTATCCCAAATGTGCATTCTCCACCCCGACCAGCTTCCCGGGATCTTCCTGAAACACCTACAAGTAAAGGTATGAAAAGAAGCTACATTGTGTGTGACTGAATTCTTATCTACACCCTGCATCATCACCATAGACTTCCAGGGACCAGTCTCACCTGTGGGAGACTTACCACCCAGCTGCCCCATAACATCCCCTGTGAAGATCCTTATAGCAGCGCTGGTCCAATTGATCAGATACCACAGGTGGCGTCACGAACTACCTATCCTTATAATCCCCTGTAAATATCCCCCATTGCATGACCGCCAGGGCCACGGACCGAGTCCCGCTGCCAGTGACATCTCCCATAGAAATCAATGGGCTCGGCTCCGAGTACCCCATAGCCCTGGTATCCACAATTGTGGTGCGAGTCAGTGCGTGTTGGCAAAAACTATGTAAGAGATGTACGATCATAGTTACACTACGCTCCCACCTGCATATGTGCATTCTGACGATGCTGAAGATAGTTTCTTACTCATTCAGTTTCTTATTCGGCAATTTCTATTCTATTTTTTACAGGTTTCACAACAAAAATCAAATGTAACAATAATAAAATACAATTTAGCGAGATGCCCTTGTGAATACACTTAAAAGCAGCTACACAAAATTATAAAATTGACACAAAAATAGGCATCAAAGTTGGCACTGAAGGGCATTATTCAAAGGCTTAAATAAGTTTGGGCCACTGATCTCACAATGCAGACACATGCATTAGATGTGGGGCTTCATAATCTATGTCACTCCAGCCTGGCCCAAGCAGGCTCTGGGCATCAGAACTGGTATCGAAGTGGGCACAGTCTATTTTAACAATTTGAATAAGTAAATGGTGTTTTTAAGGGGTTAAATGACTTTGGGCCACTGATCTCACACCACCATTACATAGATAGTAATGCCTTCCATCAAAATGAGGTCAGTCACTCCAGCCTGGCCCAAATAGGTTCCGGGCATGAGAACTGGCATCAAAGTGGGTAAATACCCAATACACCCAGATTTGAATAAGAATAAGTAACTGATGTTTTTAAGGGGTTAAATGATTTTGGGTCACTGATCTCACACCACCTGTACACATATAGAGATGCTTCACATCAAATTCAGGTCAATCCAGCCTGGCCCAAATGGGTTCTGGCATCAGAACTGGCATTGAAAGGGAGTTATTTGCCCACTTTGACAGTTCTGATGTCCAGATCTCATTTGGACCAGGCTGGATTGACCTGAATTAAATGCTAGTCATCACTATCTGTGTGTCTGCATTGTGATATCAATGGCCCCAAATAATTTAATACTTTCAATAATGCTGTTTTTTTTTGTTTGTTTTTTTGTAGCTGCTCTTTAAGTGTATTCACGTCAGGACATCTTGCTACATTATATTATATTTTATTTTATAATATTTTATATTATATATTTGACCAAAACATACAGCCAAGGCAACAAAGGAGTGGCTGAAAAAGCACATTAAGGTAATGGAGTGGCCTAGCCAGTCTCCAGACCTTAATCTCATACAAAAAACTTATGGAGGGAGTTGAAGCTCCGAGTTGCCAAGCGACAGCCTCAAAATCTTAATGATTTAGAAATGATCTGCAAAGAGGAGTGGGCCAAAATTCCTCCTGACATGTGCGCAAACCTTACCATCAACTACAAAAATGTCTGACCACTGTGCTTGCCAACAAGGGTTTTGCCACCAAGTATTAAGTCTTGTTTGCCAGAGGGATCAAATATTTATTTCTCACTGCAAAATGCAAATAAATTTATATATTTTATACAATGTGATTTTCTGGATTTTATTTTTGATCTATCTCTTAATGTTAAAATTAACCTACCCTTAAAATTCTAGACTGTTCATGTCTTTGTCCGTGGGCAAACTTACAAAATCAGCAAGGGATCAAATACTTATTACCTTCACTGTAGTTGTGTCTTCTAGATAGCATTGTAAAAATACCCAGACTAAGTATGAGGGAATCCTAACAGATTCTACCAATGATATACAGTCTCTACATCAATGTATAAAGCAATCAAAGAAGAGAATAATAGTGAACTTATATAGTAATGTCTTGTGCTCATAAGAATATTGCATACACATAAAAAAACTCAAAGAAACACTATCAATACAATAATGAACATGGAGTTAGAGTGCGTATAATACAAGTAAAGTTACCAGCAGTGCAGGGAGCCAGAGACCCACCACACCGACGCCCATTTTGCTAATGAAAGCTTCGTCCAGGGGTCGACCCCTGCACCTGCATATGGTTTCATAATGTGTCTGTGGATCTCATCCCGGTACCTAAGGCAGTCAGGGTATCTCTGACTAGCACATGGATGGCTGTGCCAGCCCTCCAAAGAAATTCCTCCCCACACCGTTACTGACACACTGCCAAACCAGTCATGTTGGAGGATATTGCAGACACGGGGTCTCCAGACTTCACGGGGTCTCCAGACTTTGTCACATGTGCTCAGTGTGATCCTGCCCTCATCCGTGAAGAGCAATGGGTGCCAATATCTAACCTGCCAATCTAGGTGTACTCTGGCAAATGCCAACCGCCCTGCGCAGTGTTGGGCTGTAAGCACAATACCCACTTATGGATGTCGGGCTTTCTTACCGCCCTCATTGAGTTTGTTTCTGACAGTTTGAGCAGACACATGGATGTTAGTGGACTGCTGGAGGTCATTTTGTAGGGCTCTGGCACTGCTCCTCCTTTTCCTCTTTGCACAATGAAGGAGGTAGCGGACCTCCTGTTGGGTTGTTGCCCTACTACAGTCCCCACCTTCATGTCTCCTGGTGTACTGGCCTGTCTCCTAGTATCTGCTTCATGCTCTGGACACTGTGCTGACAGACACAGCTACCCTTTGTGCCACAGCTCGCATTGATGTGTCATCCTGGATGAGCTGCACTACCTGAGCAACTTCTGTGGGTTGTAGACTCTGCCTCATGCTACTGTACAGTACCTCTAGGGTTGAGAGCAATGACAAAATGCAAAAGTGACCAAAACCGCAGCCAAAAAGGAATAGAACAGAGAAATGGTCTGTGGTCACCCCCTGCAGAACCACTCCTTTATAGGGGTTGTCTTGCTAATTGCCTATAATTTCTACCTGTTGTCCTGTTCCATTTGCACAACAGCATTAGAAATTGATTTGCAATCGATGTTGCTTCATAACAGGACAGTTTGATTTCAGAGAAGTGTGATTGACTTGGAGTTACATTGTATTGTTTAAGTGTTCACTTTATTTTTTTGAGCAGTGTATATTCACATTATACAGACACATGACCTGTACATATACACATTATACTGTATCTACGCATATACAGACATATATATATATATATATATATATATATATATATACACATTATAAAGACACGTGAACTGTACATATACACATACTATACATATACAGACACATGAGCTTTACATACAAATGTACAGTGGGGGAAGTCCTGACACTGAAAATCAGCAGCCAGAGGGATGATGGTATACCGGAGACCTACTGTCAGCCCTACCCTGTCTCGACTGCTGAGCTGCTTGTACATTACAGGAGGCGGAGGATGTATTGTGCAGCCACAGAAGAGAAAGAGCTGTCATCTCGCTCACCTCTCCCCAGGGCAGCTGTATTCCCTTACAGACCTGGCCCCACAGACCTTTTCCTCTATACTTTCATCATATACTCCACCTACCCCAGCGACGCTGTGCCCGTTGGTCTGAATATAGATGCCCCTGCTGTGACTTGCAAACCGGGACCAGGGAGTGGGGAGGAGGAGCTGCAGTCGTAATGACAGCCCCATCACGCAGGGGAGTGTCAGGCAAACCCTGTGTGCACTCAGTGCCAAAAAGATATAGTTTAATTTTGGGCAGCGTACTTATGATGCGGGGCCCAGGGCCTGAATCTAAGTGCCTAGCAACACCAGTGCTGCAGTGAATCTGCAAAATATATGTCTTGAGAGGGAAAAGGGCATAAAGATAAAAACAAAACATTCACAGGGGTATGTTTAGTAAAAAATATTGAAAATCTAGTCCTATTTAAATGTTTTCTATTACTTTTTTTTTAATTTTTAGTGGGATTTTGAAGATTTAGATCAAAATTGGAGAAAGGACTCTGAATTTCCAAGTATCCAACCCAACGATAGCTGTGTCTTAAAAGCCATCAATATTACTCCTGAACAACCGATCTCATCCACCATCTGGCAGAGTTTCAAAAACCCAGTGTCCTCTACAAGCAATAAGAACACACAATGTGCAGACCTGACCAAAATAGAACAAAGGTGAAAGAAAACAAAAAAGAAAATTGTTTGACTGAGCATCGGAAAAAGGATGTTTTGACTCCATTCCTCCAGTCATTACCCATTACAATAAGTGTCAACTGTTTGCACAGAACATACAACGTCTGGGATCTAACGTGGGTAAATTAAGAAAGCTGGTAACTTCAACTTATTATATCCCACATACAACTTCTTGCATCAGTTTTTTTTTTTTCCCACGGGAAGACAAATATTTTTTGTATACTTTAAAATGTGAATTTTCTCAGTGTATTTTTTATGCTTTGAAATTAGCTTAGTTTGAAACTTTATACTGTAGTGTTTTATTCAATTGATTTTTCTTCTTTTTCAGTTTATAAAAATGAAGTTGAATTCTTCCGATGCAAGATCTGTTGTCCTGTGTTGTAAGACAGGTTTTGTACTGATAAGATATTTATCATTCATAGTGGTTTTTCAGAATAAAGACCCATTTAAATGAACCAATAATAATAATAATCTTTATATAGCGCCAACATATTCCACAGCGCTTTACAGTTTAACAGTTTCAAAACACAAGTCATAGGTAACAACGTTAACAATACAATAATTAAAGCAAAATAAGCCACCCAATCTCGTGAGAGCTTACAATCTACAATGAGGTGGGGGAGATACAAAGTACAGGTGTGTATATACAATGGTGTATTTACAATGATGGTCCAGCCATCTTGAGGGAGGGGATGGATGGAGGCAGTGAATGGGCTACACATACACACTTACACATAGATTGACTTTGATTAGTGAATGTGATAGGCCGCTCTGAACAAATGTGTTTTGAGGGAGCGCCTGAAACCATGCAAATTGTGGATAGTCCTAATTTCTTGGGGTAGAGCATTCCAGAGGATTGGCACAGCGCGGGAGAAGTCTTGGAGTCGGGAGTGGGAGGTACGGATTAGTGTAGAGGTTAGTCGAAAGTCGTTTGCAGAGCGCAGCAGTTGGTTAGGCCGATAGATAGAAATGAGGGAGGAGATGTAGGGGGGTGCTGCACTGTGGAGAGCTTTGTGGGTGAGAACCAGTACTTTGAATTGGATCCTGTAATGAATGGGCAGCCAGTGTAAGGACTGGCGAAGAGTGGACGCGTCCGAGTACCGATTAGCCAGATGGATGACCCTGGCTGCTACATTAAGGATGGATTGGAGAGGGGATAGTCGAGTAATGGGGAGGCCAAGTAATAGAGCGTTGCAGTAGTCCAGGCGGGAGTGGATCAATGCTACAGTGAAGGCGGCAAGAGTGGGCAAGAGATTGTATATGGGAGGTAAAGGAGAGATTGGTGTCAAACATAACACCCAGACAGCGAGCCCACGGAGAGGGAAATGTCAGATTTAGGGAGGTTAGTAGACGGTGGGAGCAGAAGGAGTTCAGTCTTGGAGAGGTTAAGTTTCAGATAGAGAGCGGACATGATGTTGGAGACTGCGGACAGACAGTCGGTGGCGTTCTGTAGAACAGCGGGGGTAAGGTCGGGGATGACGTGTATAGTTGTGTGTCATCCGCATAAAGATGGTTGTCATGTATAGTGTACAGTTCCTATAGCGTCTTGTGCTTGGGTGCGAGGAAAACACAGGAGACATAGGTTGAAATGAAATGACTTGTATTACTTTCATACAAGCATGCTGAAAAGTTCACACAGTTTGCAGGAACAGCGACAGGAGACACAGCAGGCCAGAGTAACTTCAAGCACTACAATAAATCTCCAAAGCAGGTTCAGGATCTCTTCTCTGTACCGTAATTCCTCTGCAAACATGGATTCACCAAAAGCAGGTTTCCAGAGTCCAAAAGTGTTCCAAGGTTCCTCAGTAGGGAATAGCTGGAGTACAAGTCCAAGATTTCCAGGAGTCAGGTCACAGACTGACTGAGGCTTGATTCAGGAGCACTGATTGTTCAGCTGAGGCTGCTTAAGAAGCAAGAGGGAAGAATCAGGGCGGGAACATGAAAACTGGAAACTCCATATTAACTGAGGGCAAGAGCTGCAGAAAGACAGAAAGCAAAATGGCCGACGGAAAACTGAGTTTCAAGGAACATGTCAACAGAGACAAAGAACCTTACATTACTCCCCCCTTAGGGACAACCTCCGGATGACCTCAGACCAGGCCTGTCAGGGTACCTCTGATGAAACTGGCGGAGCAGGCGAGGAGCATTTACATTATTGACTGGTTCCCATGAGTTGTCATCCACTGGGTAGCCCTGCCATTTAATCAAATATTGCAACTGATTTCTGTACAACCTGGAATCTAGAATCCTTTCCACCATAAATTCTTCCTGACCATCGACCAGCACTGGGTCAGGGCAAGGAGAAGAGCGTCCAGGAAACGTATTGGGTGTTGCAGCCTTTAGTAGGGATACATGAAAGACAGGGTGGATTCTCATAGTTCTGGGCAGTTGAAGACGACAAGCAACAGCACTTATAATCTTATTGATCTTATAAGGTCCAATGTACTTATGTCCCAATTTAGACGATGGAATCTTTAATTTAAGATTTCTGGTTGACAGCCAGACCAAATCTCCTACCTTGAAAGCTGGTGCATGTTTACGAAATTTATCTGCTGCTTTCTTGTACCTTTCCTGAGCCAATTCTAGATTTTCCTTTAGAAGATCCATATTCTTTTGTAAAGAAGTGATTCTTTCAGCCACTGCCGGCAAGGGCGTATCTATGGGAAATCGAGGAAGAATGTTAGGATGATAACCTAGATTGGAGTAAAAAGGAGACTACTTAGTGGAGGCGCTCTGAGAGTTGTTATAAGAGAACTCAGCCAGTGGAAGTAGATCCACCCAATCATCCTGTAGGTGGCAGATAAAACAGCGGAGATACTGCTCCAGGGTCTGATTGGTTCGTTCTGTCTGTCCATTAGTCTGGGGATGAAAAGCAGAAGAAAGGTTTACTTTAATGTCCAATGCTGCACAGAAATTTTGCCAAAACCTTGAAGTGAATTGCACCCCTCGATCCGAAATGACCTCATCCGGTACTCCATGTAAGCGAAACACATTCTTAATCATCAAGTCTGATGTCTGTTTTGCAGTGGGTAAGCCGACACAAGGGATAAAATGAGCTGCCTTTGTTAGACGGTCAACCACTACTAGAATGGTGTTCTTCCCTTGAGAGGTTGGTAACTCCACAATGAAGTCCATAGAAATGGATCCCCACGGGCGGGACGGGGTGGGAAGAGGTTGCAACAGACCAGTTGGTGAGGAGCGAGGTGTTTTGCATCTTACACAGACTTCACATGAAGTGACATAGTTTAAGACATCTTTCCTGTAAGTGGGCCACCAAAAGAAACGAGAAAGAAATTCTTGTGTCTTTAGAATTCCCCTATGCCCGGCTATCTTGGAATCGTGGATGAGTTGCAATACTCTCAATCTGACTGTTTCAGGTATATACAGACGTTGTCCCTGAATCCACACACCATTCTTAAAGACAAGACTTATGTCCCTTGGGGGTTGAGCCAACAAAGAATCCGCATGGTATGCTTCCTTGATGTCCTTAAGTAGGTCTTGATTATGAATCACTCCCAGGAATCTAGAGTCAGGAAGAATAGTCTTAGGAGGAGTAAGTGGACGTGTCTCTGCTGAATGAATCCTGGAGAGTGCATCAGCCTTTCCATTGCACGATCCTGGTCTATAAGAAATGACAAAATTAAATTGGTTTAGGAAAAGATTCCAGCGAGCCTGGCGAGGAGTCAGGCACTTAGCCGACCTGATAAATTCAAGGTTACGATGGTCTGTCAGGACGACTATTTGCTGTGCAGCTCCCTGAAGAAGGTGTCTCCATTCCTTGAAGGCGGCAATAATTGCCAACAATTCTCTATTGCCCACATCGTAGTTCCTCTCAGCCGAAGACAACTGCTGGGAAAAGAAGGCACAGGGATGCAAGACATTCTTCTCACCTGTTCTCTGAGAGAGTATAGCTCCAACGGCACAGTCTGAAGCATCCACCTCTATTATGAAGGCAAGCTCGGGGTTGGGATGTCCTAAGATAGGTGCGGTGGTAAATTTATCCTTTAAACAGGAAAATGCTTCCTGAGCTTGCGGGGTCCAGGAGAACCTAGACTGTTTCCGGGTAAGTTGAGTGATAGGTGACACTACCTCAGAAAAATTCTTAATGAAACGTCTATAGAAGTTGGCAAACCCGATGAAACGCTGCACCTCCTTCACATTTCTAGGAATTGGCCAATCCTTGATGGCTTGGGTCTTGCTTCCATCCATACTAATCCCTTGCGTAGATAGTACATACTCCAGAAATTGAATTTCGGTCCTATGGAATTCACATTTTTCAAGTTTGATGTAGAGATGGTTTTGTCTTAGGCGTTCTAAGACCATTCTCACATGTCCATGATGTTCCTCTGTGGAGTTAGAAAAAATTAGAATATCATCCAGATAAATCACCACAAATGTATCTAGGAGATCCCTGAAGATATCATTCACGAAGTGTTGGAAAGTGGCTGGGGCGGTACTCAGACCAAAAGGCATAACTAGATATTCAAAGTGTCCATAGCGTGACCTGAAAGCAGTCTTCCATTCATCCTCAGGTCTAATACGGACCAAGTTATAGGCCCCACGGAGATCCAGTTTAGAGAAAATTTTGGCATGCCGCACTCTCTCCAACAACTCAGGGATTAAAGGCAATGGATAAAGGTTTCTAATAGTAACCTTATTGAGTTCCCTATAGTCTATGCAGGGTCTCAGAGATCCATCTTTCTTCTTCACAAAGAAGATGGGTGCACCTGCTGGAGATGAAGAGGGGCGTATGAAGCCCTTGGCTAAATTTTCGTCTATATAATCCTTCAAAGCTTTTAGCTCGGGCCCCGCTAGGGGGTAGATCTTACCAAAAGGTATCTCGGCTCCAGGCAATAATTCAATTGGACAATCATATGGACGGTGAGGAGGAAGCTGATCAGCGTTCTTCTTGTCACATAAATCCACATAGTCCTGGTATACAGCTGGTAGTTCAGGGACTGACATGGTTCCTTTAGGAACAGAGCAAGCTGAAACTCCTTGACTCATCTGTTTCTCCGGAAAGTGTAATTCCTTGGTCTCCCAGTTAATCGTAGGATTCTGCGCCTGCAGCCATGGTAGCCCTAGAATAATGGGAAAGTGGGGAGAAGAGATAAGCAAAAAAGACATTTTCTCCTGATGATCTTTACCCATAAGGACCCTCAAAGGCTCTGTTTCTTGATCCACTGGTCCAGAAGTCAGTAGAGAGCCATCCACAGTCTCCATCTGTACTGGAGTAGCCTTCTTCACTGAACGTATCCCCTGTTTCAGAGCAAAGGAGACATCCATAAAATTTCCACTTGCTCCTGAGTCGATCATAGCAGAGCTAGACACCCAGACTGAGTCAACCCAGAGTTTGATGGAAAGGAAGCAATGAGAATTGTTTCTTTTACAACTCAGCTGGGACACCGCTGAGGAAACTTGAAAAATTGCAGCGTTTATACCGTCATCGTCCCCAGAACTAACAGAGTTTAAGTCCGAGAAATCAAGATCTCTTGCAGCAGATCTCTCTGGAGCCTGAGGCTCGGACATGACAGAGCTCCTCTCGCAACACTCACAGTGAATGACTGCTGCAGTAGTCTTACGAGAACGGCTGGGGCAGTTTATAATGAAGTGCCCTGACTTACCACAGTAGAAACATAGATTTTCCTTTATACGATGTTCTTTGCGTGCATCACTAACCCGTCTTTGTAAAGAGTCCACCTGCATGGGTTCAGGTTCTGGTTCCCTTGTGATCCTACTCAAAGGTTCCTTAGCTGAGGAGGGAGGTAGTAAAAGGTTAGTGCGATTATTTTCGAACCATCTCTCTTGTCTGCGTTCAGTCAGACGAGCATCAATACGGATACAATAGTTAATAAAGTCACCTAACGCAGTTGGAGGGTCGGCACGAGCAAGTTCATCCTTAATCAGTGGAGACAACCCTTTCCGAAAAATAGATTTTTTAGCGGAAGTGTCCCAAGTGGTATCAAGAGCCCATCTCCTGAAATCCAGGGCATATTCGGCTACTGAACGCTTACCTTGGCGCAAAGTTAACATGGCTGCTTCAGCTGTTGCACCTCGATTGGGGTCATCAAACACCTGCCCCATGGCTGAAATAAAAGCATCAAGGTGATTCAAACAATCATCCTCAGTCTCAATCAGAGGGTTTGCCCACATCAAAGCCTTATTGGTAAGCAACATGATTATAGTAAGCACTTTGGATCGTTCAGTGGGAAATTGTGAAGCATGTGCAGAGAAAAATAAATTGCATTGATTAATAAATCCCCTGAATTTCTCACGTTCACCACCAAAACGAAAAGGAGGTAATTTGGGGATCCCAGAACTCGGGGTTATGGCAGGAGCCTGGGCTCGTTCCTCTAGAGCAGGGGTGGGCAATTAATTTTGCCAGGGGGCCGCATGAGAAATTGGGATGGTTTTAGAGGGCCGGACTAATATAATTAACTCAGTTCTACCCAATACTGTGTATATATATATATATATATATATATATATATATATATATATACTGTATACTGTAAATATACATACCTGCCCATTATCATCATCTTCTCCCCATCATCATCAATGCCTCCCCATTATCAGCAATGCCTGCCCATCATCATCTTCTCCCCATCATCAATGCCTGCCCATTATCATCATCTTCTCCCCATCATCAATGCCTGCCCATTATCATCAATACCTGCCCATTATCATCATCTTCTCCCCATCATCATCAATGCCTGCCCATCATCATCATCATCTTCTCCCCATCATCAATGCCTGCCCATTATCATCAATACCTGCCCATTATCATCATCTTCTCCCCATCATCATCAATGCCTGCCCATCATCATCATCATTTTCTCCCCATCATCAATGCCTGCCCATTATCATCAATACCTGCCCATTATCATCATCTTCTCCCCATCATCATCAATGCCTCCCCATTATCAGCAATGCCTGCCCATCATCATCTTCTCCCCATCATCAATGCCTGCCCATTATCATCAATGCCTGCCCATTATCATCATCTTCTCCCCATCATCATCAATGCCTCCCCATTATCAGCAATGCCTGCCCATCATCACACACAGACAGCACATAAGCACTCTCTCACATACATACACACACACACACACACACACACACACACATACAAAGCACCGCACTACATAGACACAGACACACACAGAGACACGTCTTACCTGTCCAGCGTCCCCGCTCTCTGACACAGCCGGCCGCTGAATGATGACGTCATTCAGCGGCCGGCTGTGAGAGGAAGCGCCGGTGGAGCCCGGAGCTGCAGCAGCGGAGGCACGGGAGAGGTAAGTATTGTGCCAGCTGATGCCGCCCCTTGCCCGGGTCTGCTCTAGAGCCTCAATCCTGGCTCGCAATTCCTGGGTAGTCTGTCCAAACACTTGCAAATTATGATTAGTGAGGTCCTGTAGGCTTGCAAAACGGGTTTTTAAAGTCTGTACATCTGAAAGGATTGTATCAGTCACTCCGCAAAGTTCCTTTATGCGGGCCTCCATCTTCCAGATCTTTTAAGGCAGAAGTGCTGGAAGAGGAAAGGAAAAAAAAAAAAAACAATAGTGTTTACCTGTGGTAACACTCCAGAGTAAAATTTTAAGGGAATGCGCTCACCTGGAATGGTTGTGAGAAGTCACAACCACTGTCATCACATAAGGTATTAAACGGACATCTGGTATCCACAGTCACAGCAGACACGGCTTTCCCAGACCCAGCAGACACTAAACATTGGCTCCTGAATCTTGTCATGTATAGTGTACAGTTCCTATAGCGTCTTGTGCTTGGGTGCGAGGAAAACACAGGAGACATAGGTTGAAATGAAATGACTTGTATTACTTCATACAAGCATGCTGAAAAGTTCACACAGTTTGCAGGAACAGCGACAGGAGACACAGCAGGCCAGAGTAACTTCAAGCACTACAATAACTCTCCAAAGCAGGTTCAGGATCTCTTCTCTGTACCGTAATTCCTCTGCAAACATGGATTCACCAAAAGCAGGTTTCCAGAGTCCAAAAGTGTTCCAAGGTTCCTCAGTAGGGAATAGCTGGAGTACAAGTCCAAGATTTCCAGGAGTCAGGTCACAGACTGACTGAGGCTTGATTCAGGAGCACTGATTGTTCAGCTGAGGCTGCTTAAGAAGCAAGAGGGAAGAATCAGGGCGGGAACATGAAAACTGGAAACTCCATATTAACTGAGGGCAAGAGCTGCAGAAAGACAGAAAGCAAAATGGCAGACGGAAAACTGAGTTTCAAGGAACATGTCAACAGAGACAAAGAACCTTACAATGGTACTGAAAGCCAAATCTGCTGATCGTCTGTCCAATTGGGGCCATGTAGAGAGAGAAGAGAAGGGGGCCACGGACTGAGCCCTGGGGTACACCGACAGTGAGAGGAAGAGCAGATGACGTGGAGCCAGAGAACGAAACACTGAAGGAGCGGTCAGAAAGATAAGAGGAGAACCAGGAGAGAACATTGTCCTTAATACCTAGTGACTGGAGCCTAGACAGTAGGAGACGGTGGTCAATCGTGTCGAAAGCAGCAGAAAGGTCGAGAAGAATGAGCAGAGAGTGGTCGCCGTTACGTTTTGCTGTCAGAAGGTCATTGGTCACTTTGATGAGTTCAGTTTCAGTCGAATGTAGGGGTCGGAAGCCGGACTGTGAAGGGTCTAGAAGGGAGTAAGTGGAGAGGTAACGGGTGAGGCGGGAGTAGACTAGGCGCTCCAAAAGTTTAGAGATGAAGGGGAGATTGGAGACCGGTCTGTAGTTGTTTGTGCAGGAAGGGTCGAGAGTGGGTTTCTTTAGTAGTGGAGTAATGATGAAGTGTTTGAAGGAAGATGGGAAAATGCCAGAGGAGAGTGAGAGATTAAAGATTGTAGTTAGGTGAGTTGTGACAACTGGAGAAAGAGACTGGAGGAGATGTGCGGGAATGGGGTCGGTAGTGCATGTAGTCGGACGAGAGGAAGAGAGGAGTTTGGAGACTTCTTCTTCTGTGATGGGATCAAATGTAGAAAGTGAGCCAGGGGAAATGCAGGGTGGGATGGGAGTCACAGCACTTGGTGGTTGAGAGCAGATTTCCTGACGGATAGTATCTATTTTTTCTATAAAGTGGGAGGCCAGGTCGTCAGCACAAATGTCTGTGATAGGGCTTGTGCTTTTGGCCTGAGGAGGGAGTGAAAAGTGTCAAAAAGTTTCTTGGGGTTGTTGGCTAGTGAGGAGATCAGGGTGGTGAAGTAGGTCTGTTTGGCGAGGTGAAGGGCAGCATTATAAGTTCTTAACATGAATTTAAAGTGGATGAAGTCTTTTGGTGTGTGGGTTTTTCTCCAGAGGCGTTCAGCACTCCTAGAGCATCGCTGAAGAAGTCAAGTTTGCAATGTGAGCCAGGGCTGTTTTACTGTGTGTTTGGAAGTTCTGAGGGTGAGCGGTGCTACTTGGTCAAGGGTGCTTCTAAGAGTGTCATTGTAGTGCTGAGCAGCCAGATTAGGACAAGAAAAAGAGGAGATTGGGGACAGCGATGAGTGTAGGGAGTCTGAAAGTGTCTGAGGGTTAATGGCTTGTAGATTTCTGAATGTGTGGAAGGTAGGAGTGCGCTGGGGTGGTCGAGGATTTGTGAGGGTGAAGGAGAGAATGTTGTGGTCAGAGAGTGGAAGCAGAGAGGTATTTAGGTGGGAGATTGAACAGAGCCGGACAAAGACCAGGTCAAGGGTGTTACCATACTTGTGTGTCTCAGAGGTTGAAAGCTGTGAGAGGCCTAGAGAAGTGGTTAGTGATAGAAGCTGAGATGCAGATGTGGAAGTAGGGATGTTAATGGGGATGTTGAAGTCTCCAAGGATAAGGGTTGTTAGTTCTGAGGACATGAAGTGCGGCAGCCAGGCTGAGAAGTGGTCAAGGAACCGGGTGGGCGAGCCTGGGGGCCGATATATGACCGCTACTCTGAGGGAGAGGGGACGGAAGAGCCTGATGGTGTGGACCTCAAAAGAAGGGAATGAGAGTGATGGAATTGGGGGGATGACCTGGAAAGTGCATTGTGGGGACAGGAGTATGCCAACTCCACCACCATGTCTGTTTGCGGGTCTTGGTGAATGGGAGAACTGTTAGCCACCATAGGAAATGGCAGCAGGGGAGACAGTGTCAGAATCCTGAATCCAGGTTTCCGTGAGGGCCAACAGATTAAGAGAGTAGTTGTGCAGGAAGGATAGCTTGTTGCATGCAGATCGTGGATTCCAGAGGGCACAATTAAAAGAAGGAGATGAGGGAGTGCAAGTAATATTAATAAGATTATTATGGTTTCAATATTAGGTAGGGTAGGGATTGAGGTTGGGGGATGGTGGACCAGGGTTGGGGGAGATGTACCCTGAAATCAGTAAGAGAAGGAATTTAAAGAGCAGGTAGTTGTTGGAGTTGTAAGTAGGTTTTTTCTGTGATGTTTGGGCAAGATGGGCTGAGGTTTCTCAGGAAGGTGAGGAGTGCATGGGAGCTGTACATGGGAGAAGGAAGTATAGAGGGGCCAATAATTGTGTAAATGATAAATGTTGAGATTGGAACAAACAGTCTGTACAAGATGCCAGAGGAGCTTTTAGGACCAACTTTGACAGGCTGACCGCGACAAATAAATGACTGATGTCAGCCGATCCGTTGTCATTTAATGGACGGTTTAGATTGGGTGACCGCACCGCCATGCACACTGAATGATCATTCTAGGGCAGGACTTGCCATATGGCAATTCTAGCAAATGCCAGACGGGCCTGTCTGGTCATGGGCCGCCTTGTCTGCTAATTGCTAACAGAATCAGTGTTCACAAGACACCCATACTGTTAAGAGTTGTGATGGAGCACCAAGTCGCTGACTCCATCACTTACCCCAGCAGGCCACAGGTATCATTAGAAATATTGGCCTTGTAGTAAATCTTGCTTTCCTCCATCCAGGGTAATATTAGTAATATATCCTATCTGGTGCTTGGAGACGGGAACAACATGGGCCTGTGTCGTTTCAAATGCCGGGGCAGAATTTCAGCTCCAGTCCATACCTGGATCATTCTATACACATGTAATACCATGTTATCAATTGCACATGTCCAAATTACAAGGGACGGCGTGCTGCTGAGTGCTGTTATTTTTAAGCAAGCTTAGCCAAAGAACAGGTGTTTTTGCCCATTTGTCCGATGCCTGTGTGTGTGTATATGTATGTGTGTATATGTATGTGTGTGTGTATGTATGTGTGTGTATATATATAATATATATATATATATATATATATATATATATATATATATATATATATACAGTACAGACCAAAAGTTTGGACACACCTTCTCATTCAAAGATTCTTCTGTATTTTCATGACTATAAAAATTGTAGAATCACACTGAAGGCATCAAAACTATGAATTAACACATGTGGAATTATACATTACACTTTACAAAAAAGTATGAAACAACTGAAAATATGTCTTATATTCTAGGTTCTTCAAAGTAGCCACCTTTTGCTTTGATTACTGCTTTGCACGCAGAAAAGGTGAACGGATGGACTCTACATGCCTAGTTCCCACCGTGAAGCATGGAGGAGGTGGTGTGATGGTGTGGGGGTGCTTTGCTGGTGACACTGTTGGGGATTATTCAAAATTGAAGCGGTGAGCGGTCCAGCTCACCCCAAACCATCTCGATTGGGTTCAGGTCTGGTGACTGTGGAGGCCAGGTCATCTGGCATAGCACCCCAACACTCTCCTTCTTGGTCAAATAGCCCTTACACAGCCGGGAGGTGTGTTTGGGGTCATTACCCTGTTGAAAAATAAATGATGGTCCAACTAAATGCAAACCGGATGGAATAGCATGCCGCTGCAAGATGCTGTGGTAGTCATGCTGGTTCAGTATGCTTTCAATTTTGAATAAATCCCCAACAGTGTCACCAGCAAAGCACCCCCACATCATCACACCACCTCCTCCATGCTTCACAGTGGGAACCAGGCATGTAGAGTCCATCCGTTCACCTTTTCTGCGTGCAAAGCAGTAATCAAAGCAAAAGGAACACATTGAAAGTGGAGTCTTTGGGAGTGTGACCAATCTACCTGAGGGTTGCTGGACTACTCACTGGAAGGATACAGTGCCCGGCTGGAATCTGTACTGAGCTCAACAGACTGTGAGTAAATACCCTGAAACTGCAACAGAACTGTTTCCTGCATTATTCCAGCGTCGCACACTCCACTCTGCTACATCCCTCCTGCACCATTGCTTTATCTCACATCCATCTGCCTTGGGAGGACACAGTCTTACCTGTAGAAGACTTATCATCTAGCTGCACAACACCATCCCTTCCAGAGGACCTGCACAGCAGCGCTGGTCACCCTGACCAGGTACTACAGGTGGCGTCACGAACATTCTACAAACCTTTATTCCCCTGTAAATATCCCCTTTTTAGTGAGTGCTCAGGGCAACGGACCGAGCTGTGCTACCCGTGACATCCCCCAGTGAAGTGAACAGGCTCAGTGCCAAGTACCCCACAGGCCCTGGCTACGTGCGACTCACATATGGTGGTCGCCTCTATGGGGTTGTATGGTGAGAAGGCTAAGTGTGGGGCTAGGTTCTGTGTTAAAGGGGCCCACTGAGACTCTTTCGCCCAGGGCCCATAAAAACCTGGAGCCGGCCCTGGTCACCGTAATTGTTTAAAGAAATTTTTCATTTCATTGATTTGGCATTTCTGACACGACCAGTGATTCATAGCAGGGCCTGATCGCTGGTATGTGTCAGACATAGCGAGATCGCTGCTGAGATCGCTGTTTAGCAGCGATCTCGCTAGCGATCTCGCTATGTGAGACGGGGCCTTAAGACCTTCTGGGGCAAAACAACACAATACCAGACCCCAATCAGAGGGCAACAAAACTTTCACACTCCTTATCTATGAACTGTTCCAATATTTATGTTCATCTCTATCTCCCATAATGACAGTTCTGCTTCACGTCACTTGTCTTACCTATTGCATTGTTTCTCTGCTGTGTTGTGTATAAATATGTGATTCTTCAGAATTTGTTTTAGTCTTTGCCTGATGAAGAGACTGGAGTAGTCTCGAAAGCTTGCAATTTACCATCTTTTCAGTTAGCCATTAAAAGGTATCGACCACTGAGGACTCTCAATTCTAAATATTTTTATATCAATCTACTATGTCCTATTCTTTTAGATCAGACAACAGGACAGGTTTCCAAAGTGTGATATGTTTGCTTGCACCATTGATGTATGGGGAAAAATATTACATTTTCTATACAATTTTAAACCACCAACCCTTCAGGGGAGTCATTTGTACAATGTAAAATTTCTACATGAATATTTTCACTATTGGATGCATTTTTTCCCCTTTCCCTCAAACACCTATTTCATTGAAGGAGAACTTGCCACCCCTTGTGGCAGCCTGTTCCACTTATTGATCACCCTCACTGTCAAAACTTTTTTTTCTAATATCTAATCTGTGTCTCCTCCCGTTCAGTTTCATTCCATTGCTTCTCGTGTTTCCATGTGCAAATGAAAATAAGGATGATCCCTCTGCACTGTGACATCTCTACAGATATTTCTAGACCGCTATTAAGTCTCCTATTAGCATTCTTTTTTTGCAAGCTAAACATTCCCGGATCGTTTAACCGTTCCTCATAGGACATACTTTGCAGTCCGTTCACCACCCTGGTAGCTCTTCTCTGAACTTGCTCCAATTTTTCGATGTCTTTTTTAAAATGTGGTGCCCTGAACTGGAAACAGTATTCCAGATGAGGCCTGACCAAAGAGGAGTAGAGGGGGATAATTGCTTCAGAATATCTAGACTCTATGCTTCTCTTAGGTCATAGTTCTCTTCCTCCAATTCTGTAGATGTCATTTTTGTTGAAGTCATGAAAACCATCAATCACTATGATGAAACTAACTCTCTTGAGGACCACCCAAAGAAAGTAAGACCCAGAATTACCTATGCTTCAGAGAAGTTCACCAGCATTGTCAGACTCGGAAACCACAAAGTTACACCATCTTGGATAAGGGCCCTCATAAATGATACAGACATCAAGTAACAGAGAACACCTCAAAATCAACTTTCTGTAGGAAACTGCGAGAAGCAGGCCTTTATAGTTGTATTGCTGCAAAGAAGCCACTGTGGAGGACCGCAAACAAGAAGACAATTCTTTTATGGGCCAGGCAACACAAGGACTGGACATTAGATCAGCTGAAATGGTAGTGAGGGCTGATAAGTCAATATGTTAAACTTTTAGTAGTAACTTCCATAACTTTGTGAGACACAGAAAAGGTGAGTGGATGGTTTCTACATGTGTTGTACCCACCATGAAGCATGGAGGGGAGGGTGTGATGGTGTGGGAGTGCTTTGCTGGTGACACTTGCTGAAGTCTTCCAAATTCATGACACGCATGGCTACCACAACATTCTGCCATCCAATCTGGTTTGTATTTAGTGCGACCATCAATTATGTTGCAACAAGACCCAAAACACACCTTCAAGCAATGTGTAAGGCTAAGTGCACACGATCAGGAATAATTGTGTTTTTTTCGCGTTTTTTTCCGCGGTTAAACCGCGAAAAAAACGCAAGCATTAAGCATTCTATACTTGTTAATTGATTGCGCATGTTTTGTACACATGTTGCGGTATTTTCCGCGAAAAAAACGCTTTGCGGAAAATCTAGCAACATGTTCATTAATTTAGCGTAACCGCGGTGATTCCGCCGCCATAGGAATGCATTGAACCGCTTACTTTCCGCATGTGGCTATGCCCACTATGCGCAATGTAAGCGGTTCATGTGCAGATGGTACCCAGGGTCTGGAGGAGAGGAGACTCTCCTCCAGGCCCTGGGTACCATATCCCTGGTAAAACAATAATTAAAATAATAAATAATGATATTACTCACCTTCCGGCGTCCCACGCAGCTTTCCCGCCTTCAGCGACGCTCCCGCCAACTTCCGTTCCCAGTGATGCTTTGCGAGATCACCCAGATGGCGTAGCAGTCTCGCGAGATGCTACGTCATCGGGGTGATTTGTCGCAAAGGACTTCTGGGACCGGAAGTTGCCGGGAGCATCGCTGAAGGCGGGAAAGCTGCGGGGGCCGCCGGAAGGTAAGAATATCATTATTTATTATTTTTTTATTATTTTTACATTAGATCTTTTTACTATTGATGCGGCATAGGCGGCATCAATAGTAAAAAGTTGGTCACACGAGTCAAACACTATGTGTGACCAACCTGTCAATCAGTTTTCCAAGCGATGCTACAGATCGCTAGGAAAACGCTAGCATTCTGCAAGCTAATTACGCTTGCAAAACGCTATTATTCTGGCAGGAATCAGCATACAAAAAACGTGCGTATTTCCTGCGGGAGAAGTGCGGGATTGCCGCAGAAATTTCCGCGGCAATTCCGCAACGTGTGAACTTAGCCTAAAGACTAGTGTTGAGCATTCCGATACTGCAAATATCGGGTATCGGCCGATATTGGCTGTATCGGAATTCCGATTCCGAGTTCCGATATTTTCGTCTTATCGGATACCGGAATCGGGATGTCACTGTCACTGTCAGTGTCCGTCTGTCGGGTCTGTCAGGAGTCAGCGGCACTTACCTGGCAGAAGATCTCCGGCGGTCACGTCCTGGACTGCTTAATGGCCGCCATCCTCTTCTCCCCGGCGGTCACATGCAGTATCTCGCGATAACTGCAGTGACTGCTGGGTAATCGCGGCCGTAAAGCAGTCAGTCCGATGACGTCACCGCCGGGGAAGCAGGTAATCAGCTGTGCTGCGTTGCAATGACAGGCTCTGCCTGTCATTGCGATGTAGCAGAGCTGGATCGTCGTGGGACTATCGTTATGGACTGCGTCGGACAGGTGGTATACTGTTGGTTTGTTTTTTTTCTTTTTTTACAGGAGATCGATGGCGTCGCAGGAATGAGAGAGTAATAAAAGAAATGAAAACTGTGTTGTCTCTTTTATTTCATTAAAAGACTTTTTTCTTGCTGTGTCTTTTTTTTACACATTTAATAACTTTGGGATTAATAATGGATCGGTGTCTTATTGACGCCTCTCCATTATTAACCGGGCTTATTGTCACCGTGCAATCAACGGTGACATTAACCCCTTATTACCCCGCTTGCCACCGCTACAGGGCAAGTGGGAAGAGCCGGGTAAAGTGCCACAATTGGCACATCTTTTGATGCGCCAAATGTGGGGCTGCTGTAGCCTGGTATTATCAGGCTGTTGAGGGCCAAAATCCATGGGCCTTGACAGTCTTTTAATACCAGGCCGCAGCAGTCTGCATTTTACTTGGCTGGTTAACAAAAATAGGGGGGATCCCCACGCCGTTTTTTTTTCGAGGGGATCCCCTATTTTTGTTAACCAGCCAAGCTAAGCAGACTGCTGTGGCCTGGTATTATCAGGCTTGCAAGGTCCATGGATATTGGATCCTTACCAGCCTGAAAAACCAGGCCTCAGCGGTCTGCTTCATCTGGCTGGTTAACAAAAATAGGGGGGACCCCACGCCAATTTTTTTTCGAGGGGATCCCCTATTTTTGTTAATCAGCCAAGATATTCAGACTGCTGTGGCCTGGTATTATCAGGCTGGCAAGGTCCATGGATCTTGGCTCCTTAACAGTCTGAAAATCCAGGCCTCAGCGGTCTGCTTCATCTGGCTGGTTAACAAAAATAGGGGGACCCCACGCCAATTTTTTTCGAGGGGATCCCCTATTTTTGTTAATCAGCCAAGATATGCAGACTGCTGTGGCCTGGTATTATCAGGCTGGCAAGGTCCATGGATCTTGGCTCCTTAACAGCCTGAAAATCCAGGCCTCAGCGGTCTGCTTCATCTGGCTGGTTAACAAAAATAGGGGGGACCCCACGCCATTTTTTTTTCGAAGGGAACCCCTATTTTTGTTAATCAGTTCCCTCTGACGTCACTGATTGTGTCCCTGGCTGACCTGAAGTGAAAGTGGAAAGCAATCAATTAAGCTTTCCACTTAAGGGCCCGTCTCACATAGCGATATCGCTACCGAGATCGCTGCTGAGTCACTAGTTTTGTGACGCAGCAGCGAGCTCACCAGCGATATCACTGTGTGTGACATTCAGCGACGATCAGCCCCCCTGCCGGGTATCGCTGATCGTCGCTGAAATGTCAGGACCTTTGATCGCTGGTTTCCCGCCTGTCACACGCAGCGATGCGTGCCTGTCAGAGGGAAACCAGCGATCAAAAAAAGGTCCTGACATTTCTGCGACGATCAGCGATACCCGGCAGGGGGGATGATCGTCGCTGAATGTCACACACAGCGATATCGCTGGTGAGCTCGCTGCTGCGTCACAAAACTAGTGACTCAGCAGCGATCTCGGTAGCGATATCGCTATGTGAGACGGGCCCTTAAGCGATGTTACCCGCAGTGTCGCTGTCCCAGATCGCTGCCTGAGCTGCCTGTTTGGCAGCTCAGCAGCGATCATGTAGCGATACACCAGCGATCCTGACAAGTGCATATCGTTGTCGGGATCGCTGGTGTATCGTTATGTGACACCCAGCCTTTACTCTCCTGTCAGGCAGGAGAGGAACTCATTCATTTGGGGTTTACTGTGAGGCTGCAGCATTAGCTGCGGTCCCTGCAGTAAACATTAACCCTTTCTGAAGGATTACACCGTGGGACCTGACTGTGCATGGGATAGGTAAGAATAATTTTGCTTTTTATTTTATTTTTATTACAGGAAATGGTTTTTGCAGTAAAATAAAAGATGGTCAAAAACATGTGTCTTTATTTCATTAAAATGATTTTTAATTAAAGTGTGTGTGTTTTATTTTTATTTCATGCAATAGGATTAATAATTGATAGTTGTCTAATTGACAGCTCTCAATTATTAACCTGGCTTAAGGTCACCTTTCAATAGCAAGGTGGCTTTAACCCCATATTAACCCATTCGCCACCGCTACAGGGCAATGGGAATAGACGGGCAAAGTGCCAGAAAGGGCGAATCTAATTATAGATTTGTCTTTCCTGGGGTGTCTGGGGGCAGATGTTAGTAGCCGGGGGGGGGCAAAAATAATGGTCCCTCTCTGGGCTATTATTATCTGCCCCCACTCACTGGCTTTGTCTGTCTGGTTGCGAAAATAGGGCGGGAGCCCACGCATTTTTTTTTCAGCAATTTTACACCTCATATATATATATACATGTCATTGAATTTGTGACACATATATATATATTTATATTTGTAGTTCATACACTTCTACATAGTATAATAGCCGCTAATTCAATTGCCGGCTTTTGTGAAAATGCAGAACCCGACATGAAATGACACTTGGTGTACATAGGGTTAACCATGTCTTTTCATGTCCTTTGCTATCTAATTTGCACAAACAATTAAATCAGACTATGTGTGCAAAATTTCACACCTGTAGGGGTTAATTAAAGGTGTAAATTCGTAGCAAAAAAGTCCGTTTTTTTTACAACGAATTTACACCTTTAATTAACCCCTAGAGGTGTGAAATTTTGCACACATAGTCTGATTTAATTGTTTGTGCAAATTAGATAGCAAAGGACATGAAAAGAAATGTTTAACCCTATGTACACCAAGTGTCATTTCATGTCGGGTGACCCGACATGAAATGACACTTGGTGTACATAGGGTTAACCATGTCTTTTCATGTCCTTTGCTATCTAATTTGCACAAACAATTAAATCAGACTATGTGTGCAAAATTTCACACCTGTAGGGGTTAATTAAAGGTGTAAATTCGTAGCAAAAAAGTCCGTTTTTTTTACAACGAATTTACACCTTTAATTAACCCCTAGAGGTGTGAAATTTTGCACACATAGTCTGATTTAATTGTTTGTGCAAATTAGATAGCAAAGGACATGAAAAGAAATGTTTAACCCTATGTACACCAAGTGTCATTTCATGTCGGGTGACCCGACATGAAATGACACTTGGTGTACATAGGGTTAACCATGTCTTTTCATGTCCTTTGCTATCTAATTTGCACAAACAATTAAATCAGACTATGTGTGCAAAATTTCACACCTGTAGGGGTTAATTAAAGGTGTAAATTCGTAGCAAAAAAGTCCGTTTTTTTTACAACGAATTTACACCTTTAATTAACCCCTAGAGGTGTGAAATTTTGCACACATAGTCTGATTTAATTGTTTGTGCAAATTAGATAGCAAAGGACATGAAAAGAAATGTTTAACCCTATGTACACCAAGTGTCATTTCATGTCGGGTGACCCGACATGAAATGACACTTGGTGTACATAGGGTTAACCATGTCTTTTCATGTCCTTTGCTATCTAATTTGCACAAACAATTAAATCAGACTATGTGTGCAAAATTTCACACCTCTAGGGGTTAATTAAAGGTGTAAATTCGTAGCAAAAAAGTCCGTTTTTTTTACAACGAATTTACACCTTTAATTAACCCCTACAGGTGTGAAATTTTGCACACATAGTCTGATTTAATTGTTTGTGCAAATTAGATAGCAAAGGACATGAAAAGAAATGTTTAACCCTATGTACACCAAGTGTCATTTCATGTCGGGTGCTTCTGTCTTTTCACTGAAGCCGGCTTTACCCGGCAATTGAATCAAAGGATATTTTACTATGTAGAAGTGTATAAACTATACATATATGTATATATATATGTCACAATGACATGTATATATATATATATATATGTATTCTATGTGTGTATATTTAGTGTTTACAAGGAAAGAATGGGTTTTTTTTAGTTGCGATATTTTGTTCCCATAGACTTACATGGGACTTCCGGTATCGGTATCGGGTATCGCCGATATTTTAGTGATATCGGCGATACCATTCCGATTCCGATACTTTAGCATATCGGAAAGTATCGCTCAACTCTACTAAAGACTATGAGGAATGGAATACTGCACCAGATGACATTGCCTTCACAATCGCCTGACCTCAATCAATTGAGATCGTTTGGGATGAGTTGGACAACAGTAAAGGCAAAGTCAACAAGTGCTCAGCACCTCTGAAAACTCATTCACAAATATTGGAAAGCCATTTTAGGTGACTACATAATTAATCTATTTGAAAGCATGACAAGGGTGTATAATAATCTCATCAGAGTAAAAGGGAGATACTTGATTTCCTCCAAAGTTTAACACATATTCTGGTTTGTTTCACACATGTTTACATACTCTTTGTTTTCATATGTGTTCCTTTGTGTATTTGAATCTAAAATGTGCGCATTCCAATAAAAACAAGAAACAGATCATATGTGCCCAAAAGTTAGACTGACTGGTACTATATCTCTAAGATAAAATTTGGCTTCCTGGTGCTGTCACTGATAGGGCTCCCAGCATTTGGAATATGAAATGAGCCTAAGCTCACAAATCCTAAAACATGCAACAATGGAACAGCACTAAAAGTAATGTCCATGCAGCCGACATAAAAGAAAATATTAAAGGTAAGTACTGAATGTGGAGCTGTGACTTATATAGTTTAAAAAGGAATTTAAAGAAAAAATACTTCAGCAAAATCAGTAACTGTGCAACCTGGAGTTACTACTTATCAATGTTAGAATGAATGAAGCATTAAAATTATCACTTTTTGCTAACCCTGGGTTCTGCTGACTTGAGGTTGTTTTCCATCATTGTATACGATAATTACAGCCACCTTAGTAATGGCTTGTTCATAACACATGTACACAGAACCTCTCTGCCAATGATCTACTACATTCTTTATCATTTGGCTTATATCCACTCCAGTTTTCTGACATCCTGCTCATAAACATGGCAAATTATTTACCCACATGGATCCAAGGCCATTTGCTTCATTCCCATTTTCTGCTGCTTTGCATTTTTCCCTACTTTACTATATTTTCTATACATATGACATTTGTATTGATGCTTGTATCAGTATTCAAAATATTGACTTAGTGCCGTAGATTGACAATTTGACAAATGACGGAGTTCTTATGCTGTGGTCATTGTGCTCATTCATTCTGTTGCTAACCATATTGTATATTGTTGCTAATAGCTGTAACACTTAGGTAAATATATACCATATATACTCGAGTATAAGCCGACCCGAGTATAAGCCGACCCTCTTATTTTGCCACAAAAAAGTGGGAAACGTATCGACTCGAGTATAAGCCTAGGGTGGAAAAATGAGATTATGCCCCATATGCTGCCCCATGTATTATGCCCCACAAGATGCTCCATATATTGTGCCCCATATGCTGCCCATGTATTATGCCCCATGTATTATGCCCCATAGATGCTCCATAGATTGTGCCCCCATAGATGCTCCATAGATTATGCTCCATAGATTGTGCCCCCATAGATGCTACATAGATTGTGCCCCCATAGATGCTCCATAGATTGTGCCCCCATAGAAGCTCCATAGATTATGCCCCCATAGATGCTCCATAGATTGTGCCCCCATAGTTGATCCATAGATTGTGCCCCCATAGATGATCCATAGATTGTCCCCCCATAGATGCTCCATAGATTATGCCCCCATAGATGCTCCATAGATTATGCCCCATAGATGCTCCATAGATTGTGCCCCCATAGATGCTCCGTAGATTATGCCCCATATGCTCCATAGATTATGCCCCATAGTATAGGTCCCTAATGCGGCCGTAGCTGTTGCAACCGGAAAAAAAAAAGACATACTCACCTCTCGTTGCTGGGGCCAGGTGCCGTGTCCTGAGCAGGCGGGGACACCGGCGCGCTATGGGGGACAGGTGCCGGTGTCACTGCTCGCTCAGGGCCCCGGAACCTGAGATATTTACCTGTCACCGGGTCCACCACTGAGTGCCACTGTCTTCCGGGTCTTCCAGCAGTGACTGCTCAGGCAGAGGACGCGGCGTGCACTAACCACGTCATCGCGCACTCTGACATGAAAATTCACAGCTAGAGAGGATGCGAGGACACAGTGGTGAGCAGCGGTGGAACGGGACAGGTGAATATTTCTTATACTCACCCTCCCGCCGGCGCGTCTCTGCAGCCCCTGTTCTTCTCCCGTGGTCTCTGCATATTCATGACTTTAATGAGCGGTACCAAGTGACCGCTGAACACTGGCGCCGGAGACCGCGGGAGAAGAACAGGGGCTGCAGAGACGCGCCGGCGGGAGGGTGAGCATATAGCACAGCTGCGCTCCGCCTCCCCCGCCGACCTCCTGGTATATGACTCGAGTATAAGCTGAGAGGGGGACTTTCAGCCCTAAAAAATGGGCTGAAAATCTCGGCTTATACTCTAGTATATCTCTATCTCTGCCTGTATGTTTTGTTTGTCTTACTTTTATTTAATAGTTGTGATGTGATGTTTAATTATACCAACAGTTTATCAAATTTTCTTTTACAACAAAAAAATGTTTGCAAATGCATTTGTAGAATCCATTACTTTAAAAATGCCTATATGTAAAAATTCCACCTTGTCCACTTGCATCTTGTTATGTAGCAATATTTGTTGCATAACCAGGCATAGGCGGCATCAATAGTAAAAAGTTGGTCACACGAGTCAAACCAGGCAGATTGGTCATTTGTTATGCAAGGTGACAATACATGAAATGACGCACATTTCCTGTTGGAATTTAAGAAAAAAATCAAGGCAAAGAACTTTTTAGCCGTATTTGCTTTCTCTGCTCAGCTGAGATCTGGATATAGTACAGTAAATTAAATCACATTGCTGGAATTAGCATAGAGATTTGGAGCTTCGGTACAAAGTCTGTGTCCCAAACGATAATCTGTTGAGTTATGAAAGGAACTATACAATATGACAATGTTAGTGGCTTCAAATAGAGAAAAAAAGTCCTACAACTTTTCAGAGACACATTGAGGTCACGTATATAAGTGTATAAGGTTTCTGTTATATGTTGCGGCAGTTGTCATTTCTTTGTATATTTACAGTTCATATACAGTGGTGGCCAAAAGTATTGGCACCCCTGCAATTCTGTTAGATAATACTCAGTTTCTTCCTGAAAATGATTGCAAACACTAATTATTTGGTATTATTATCTGCATTTAATTTGTCTTGAATGAAAAAACACAAAAAGAATTGACCTAATGCCAAATTGGATATAATTCCACACCAAACCTAAAAAAGGGGGTGGACAAAAGTATTGGCACTGTTTGAAAAATCATGTGATGCTTCTCTAATTTGTGTAATCACCAGCACCTGTAACTTACCTGTGGCACCTAACAGGTGTTGGCAATAACTAAATCACACTTGCAGACAGTTAACATGGATTAAAGTTGACTCAACCTCTGTCCTGTGTCCTTGTGTGTACCACATTGACCATGGAGAAAAGAAAGACCAAAGAACTGTCTGAGGACTTGAGAAACCAAATTGTGAGGAAGCATGAGCAATCATAAGGCTACAAGTCCATCTCCAAAGACCTGAATGTTCCTGTGTCTTCCGTGCAGAGTGTCATCAAGAAGTTTAAAGCCCATGGCACTGTGGCTAACCTCTCTAGATGTGGAAGGAAAAGAAAAATTTACGACAGATTTCAACACAAGATTGTGCGGATGGTGGATAAAGAACCTCGACTAACATCCAAACAAGTTCAAGCTGTCCTGAAGTCCGAGGGTAAAACAGTGTCAACCCGTACTATCTGTCGGCGTCTGAATGAAAAGGGACTGTATGGTAGGTTACCCAGGAAGACCCCACTTCTTACCCCAAGACATAAAAAAGCCAGGCTGGAGTTTGCCAAAACTTACCTGAGAAAGCCTAAAATGTTTTGGAAGAATGTTCTCTGGTCAGATGAGACAAAAGTCGAGCTTTTTGGGAAAAACCATCAACATAGAGTGTACAGGAAAATGAGGCATTCAAAGAAAAGAACACGGTCCCTACAGTCAAACATGGCGGAGGTTCCCTGATGTTTTGGGGTTGCTTTGCTGCCTCTGGCACTGGACTGCTTGACTGTGTGCATGGCATTATGAAGTCTGAAGACTACCAACAAATTTTGCAGCATAATGTAGGGCCCAGTGTGAGAAAGCTGGGTCTCCCTCAGAGGTCATGGGTCTTCCAGCAGGACAATGACCCAAAACACACTTCCAAAAGCACTATAAAATGGTTTGAGAGAAAGCACTGGAGACTTCTAAGGTGGCCAGCAATGAGTCCAGACCTGAATCCTATAGAACACCTGTGGAGAGATCTCAAAATGGCAGTTTGGAGAAGGCACCCTTCAAATATCAGGGACCTGGAGCAGTTTGCCAAAGAAGAATGGTCTACAATTCCAGCAGAGCATTGTAAGAAACTCATTAATGGTTACCGGAAGCGGTTGTTTGCAGTTATTTTGGCTAAAGGTTGTGCAACCAAGTATTAGGCTGAGGGTGCCAATAGTTTTCTCTGGCCCATTTTTGGAGTTTTGTGTGAAAATAAAAATAGCAAATAATTTGTGATTTCAATCAATCTTTTTTTTGGAAGTGCATTAGAGCAGCAGGGTGATTTGCTGCTGAAGGAAAAAAAAAAAATCTCTCTTTAAATCTTCTGCTTCAGCGAGTGTGAGCGAGCTGAGTGTGACCGGTGCGCAAGTGTGAACGGTGGTAAGTGTGACTTGAGATTCAGTGAAGAAGTATTTGAAAAACCTTTAATCAAATACCTGTGTGAATTGGTGTGAGTGGCTGAATTGTGGATTTCTGAGTGCCTTTCTACCTATTCTATCTTTTGGGGGCTTTTTTAACCTATTTTTTCTCTCGTAAGGATTAATCTCTTATTTTACTATCTATGTGTTTAAAGGTTTAAAGGTTAACTATATTGCATTTAAATCTTGGTGTAGCTATATTCACAAGGGGTTAATTAAGGGTGGGTGTTCATAATTAAGGGTTTATAAGGGCCAGCTGGTTGGGACTCAAGTCTTTTTGGAAGTGCATTTGAGCAGCAGGGTGATTTGCTGCTGAAGGAAAAAAAAAAAAAAAATCTCTCTTTAAATCTTCTGCTTCAGCGAGTGTGAGCGAGCTGAGTGTGACCGGTGCGCAAGTGTGAACGGTGGTAAGTGTGACTTGAGATTCAGTGACTTTGGATTCAGGGAGTTTCCAAGGGAGGATTTACTGAATTGCTGTTACTGTATATTTTATTAATACTTTTTATTTATTTTTACTTATCTTTGCTGTCTGGTGAAATCCCCATTAGATATGTGCTCCACTATTGCCAATGCCATCCAGTGTACATCTTGCCACATGTACGCAGTCCTTGAACAGCCGGTCGAGGGTGCATACCGCTGTGTGAGATGTGAGCACGTTGTGCATTTGGAAGCCCAAATCTTGGATCTAAATGTGCAGCTGGCAACACTGAGATCCATAGACAATATGGAAAGGAGTCTTCTGCTCACTGAGCAGACGCTCAATGGGATAGATGAGGGGGGGGATGCTAGGGTGGAGCTGCAGGACACTGAAGTAGGAAGCTGGGTGACAGTTAGAAAGCGGGGTAGAGGGAAGAGCGCCAGGGAGGCTAGTCCTGATCTGGCACACCCCAATAAGTTTGCAAAGTTGGCAGATGAGGGGGTTGTCAGTACAGGGGTAGCACTGCTGCAGCCAGGCATGTCCTCTGAAAGCCGGGGAGTGTCTGCTCCAGTAAGGGGGGAAATAGGAGAGCAGGGCAGGCCAGACAGGTGCTGGTAGTGGGGGACTCAATTATTAGGGGAACAGATAGGGCAATCTGTCACAAAGACAGGGATCGTCGAACAGTGTGCTGCCTACCTGGCGCTCGAGTCCGACACATCGCTGATCGGGTTGACAGATTACTGGGAGGGGCTGGTGAGGACCCAGCGGTCATGGTGCACATTGGCACAAATGACAAAGTTAGAGGCAGGTGGAAGGTCCTTAAAGATGATTTCAGGGAATTAGGCTGCAAGCTTAAAGCAAGGACCTCCAACGTGGTATTTTCTGAAATACTGCCGGTACCACGTGCCACACCAGAGAGGCAACGGGAGATTAGGGAGGTTAATAAGTGGCTCAAGAATTGGTGTAGGAAGGAGGGGTTTGGGTTCCTGGAGAACTGGGCCGACTTCTCAGTTGGCTACAGGTTCTATGCTAGGGATGGGCTGCACCTCAATGGGGAGGGTGCAGCTGTGCTGGGGGAGAAAATGGCTAGAAGGTTGAAGGAGTCTTTAAACTAGGGACTGGGGGGGAGGGTATTCATTTTATAGGAGGGGAAGGCAGTACAGATAGAGACCTGGGCACAAATAATGAAATTGGGGGTGGGGGTGGCATGGGGGGTGGGGTTAGAACAGTTAATAATTTAAGAAAGAATAGAGGTTCAGAGAGATACATAAAGTGCATGTATACTAATGCTAGAAGCCTCACCAACAAAATGGCGGAATTAGAATTAATTTTGTTGGAACATAATTATGACATGGTGGGGATATCTGAGTCTTGGCTGGATGAGAGCCACGACTGGGCGGTTAATTTACAGGGCTATAGTCTGTTTAGAAATTACCGTAAAAATAAGCGAGGTGGGGGTGTGTGTTTATGTGTAGCCCTGGTATTTAAGGTACACAATACCAGGAGGATGAGTGGAGAGGTAACGGTTAAGGGCTCTACATGACATCACATATACTTCGGACACACCCAGCAGGGGTGTAGAGGGGTGTGGTTTTTAGCACAGAGAGTCTAGTAGTGTCTCCTGAGGTAAAGGGAGAGAGAAGGAGTGCCTGTCTGGAGCACCAAGATTCCTGTCGATTCAGAGAGACAGTACAGTAGTGGAGGCTAGTACAGGTGAGCCAGTTCACCTTAGCCTAGTCAGTGCTGAGATTGAGAGTTTGAGCAAGTCGAAAGGCACAGTGGAAGGAAATCAGAAGTGCTTTAGGATTGAAGTATCCTGCACATTGTCACCGGTCACTGGAGACCGAAGCATCACTATAGCTTCACGCATAGTGGTAGAAAAAACAGAGGCTTACTGGACCTTAGGTAACAGAAAGCAGCCCTTGAAGTGTCAGTACGTAACAGGGGTCAGGTGGAATAGGAACTTTGAGCTAGGCCAAGCATAGAAGAACCTAGTTTCATCACTGGAAGGCTCCACCACAAAACTGACCGGGCAGTACAGCTTTGAAATAGCTGAAGTTTCAGGAGTGAACTACGCTTTATGCTGGTTGGACTCATCATCATTGGAAAGTAAAGGAGGCCCCTGCCTTGCTCAGCCGTTGCCTCAAAACTCATCCTCCATCAACCCCATCAGCCTCCCTGGGACCTGCCTTACCATCTAACAAGTAAAAGGTATGGAAAGACGCTGACGGTGTGAGACTGAGTTATTTAATTGCATGCCTGCACAACCCCACCATAACCATCGACCTGAGGGAAGAGTCCCACCTGTAGGGGACCCGACATCTAGCTGCCTCACCATCCCCTCAGAGATCTACAGCAGCGCTGGTACAAATTACCAGAGACTACAGGTGGCGTCACGAACTGTAAATATATCTATCCCCTGTAAATATTCCCCCAACATACGCCAGACCGCTAGGGCCACAGACCGAGCCACCGCTACCTGTGACAATCCCCATAGACTTCCATGGGCTCGGCTCTGAGTACCCCATTGCCCTGGTAACCCACAATTGTGGTGGCGGGTCGACACAAAACTTTGGCGTCACGAACAGGAACGGTTGACTGTAATCAGGATAGGTTAAGATCTCATCACCTGTAAGGATCTCCTTCATCTTTTGGAATGCTTCAGCCTGTTCCTTACCCCAATTAAAGGGAGGGTTTCTGCTCTTTAGGGATTGTCCTACTAGGAGGTCCTGTAAAGGGGCTGCCTTCTTCGTGTAATCTTTCACGAACCTTCTGTAGTAACCCGTTAGTCCCAGGAACTGTCGCACTTCCTTAAGGTTCTTCGGCTCCGGCCACTTCTGGATGGCAGTGACTTTCTCTGGGTCCGGCGCTACTCCTTCCGAACTGACGATGTGCCCCAAGTATTGTACCTACTATTTAGGGGCTGCTTGCCGCGACCTAAGGTCCGATAAGCCTCTGGTTTTCTTACCACTAAGCGTGAAGCTTTAGTGATCCTTCGGTCCCCAGTGACCGGTAACAACGTGCAGGACTTCTTCAATCCAAAAGGAGGATGAGTGGAGAGGTAACGGTTAAGGGCTCTACATGACATCACATATACTTCGGACACACCCAGCAGGGGTGTAGAGGGGTGTGGTTTTTAGCACAGAGAGTCTAGTAGTGTCTCCTGAGGTAAAGGGAGAGAGAAGGAGTGCCTGTCTGGAGCACCAAGATTCCTGTCGATTCAGAGAGACAGTACAGTAGTGGAGGCTAGTACAGGTGAGCCAGTTCACCTTAGCCTAGTCAGTGCTGAGATTGAGAGTTTGAGCAAGTCGAAAGGCACAGTGGAAGGAAATCAGACGCTGACCGTGTGAGACTGAGTTATTTAATTGCATGCCTGCACAACCCCACCATAACCATCGACCTGAGGAAGAGTCCCACCTGTAGGGGACCCGACATCTAGCTGCCTCACCATCCCCTCAGAGATCTACAGCAGCGCTGGTACAAATTACCAGAGACTACAGGTGGCGTCACGAACTGTAAATATATCTATCCCCTGTAAATATTCCCCCAACATACGCCAGACCGCTAGGGCCACAGACCGAGCCACCGCTACCTGTGACAATCCCCATAGACTTCCATGGGCTCGGCTCTGAGTACCCCATTGCCCTGGTAACCCACAATTGTGGTGGCAGGTCGACACAAAACTTTGGCGTCACGAACAGGATACGAAACTTGCAGCATTGCGAGCCCTGTGTGCCTGTGGAGTGTTTTGGCGAAAAAGACTGTTGCTGTTGTTTGGCGCCAAATACCGCCATATTTGCCGCCAGATTCGCGCCCTAAGGCGCTGGAGAAGAAGGTGGGCGTACCTGAAAGAGCGCGCAAAGTCTTGGACACGCCCCCGGCTCTGACTCAGCGGCAGGTCCTGCAACAGGAAGTGAACGCTCTGACATCAGAGCGCCTGCGACGAAGGTCCTGTTCCCACTGCGGTGCCTGTGAAATAGCAGCGTCTGAAACCGGTAGGCTCCGTTTAACCAAGGGGGCGCTAAGATGTCACAACAACCGGCTGACAGTGCGGCCCCGGCCGGAGGCCCCAATCCCGCACCGCTTGGTATTGTAGCGCCAGATGGGGGCGCAGGCCCTGCACCCAGTCCGGTAGTCCCGATCATGCCACTAACGCTCCCATATATGCCTGGGGCGAAATGGCTTCCCCAGTACAGCGGTGAGCCAGGCACATTAGCAGGCTTCAAGCGGAAGTTATGCAGCATCCTAGAAATGTACTCCATGCCTGAGAGACAAAAAGCTGCTGTGCTAATAGGGCAGCTAACTGGCGCTGCTGAGAGGGAAGTGGAGACTTGGGATACCGTTGATCAGGAGTCGGTACCTGCGATCTTCCTTAAGCTGCATGCCATATTTGAAGACCGCACAGAAACGGATCTCCGGATGGCCTTCTATCACTGTTCACAACAGCCAGGTGACAGCATCCGGTACTACGCTTGCCGACTACAGGGAGCCCTGAGAGCCCTCAAGCAAATTAACAATTTAAATGCTATCGACGAGAATAAAATGCTGAAAGAACAATTTATACAGGGATTGAGATCCCAAGAGGAACGCAGAACTGTAAACTGGTGGTCCTTAGACCATCCGGATGCTACCTTTGATGCCCTAAAGGACATGGCAATAAAAGGGCTGCGGCCCCTGGGCAAACCCGAGGTGGCAACCCAACATCATCAGGCTGAAGTCACTCTGGAACCGGCAGTAACCCCTTTTCCCCGCTAGTGGCTGAAGCCAAAGCGCAGGTGACACCTCCTAGTGAATTGGACTGTCTGCGCTCAGAGGTGCGCCAGCTGACTAAAAATCTGGCTGCTGTAATGAGTGCCCTGCAGCTGCGGAAAGAGGAGGAAGGAAAGATCTTGTTAGCTGACTGCCCAGAAGACGTCCCGTGGATGCACCGGAGAAGAAAGAAGACGTCGCCCCCCCGGAGGAGGACAATGCCACCCCCAGGAGCGACCTCTGATCAACACCCTCCTCGTCGAGAGATCATCTGTTATCGATGCAACCGGAAAGGTCATATGTCTCCACAGTGTCCTTTAAACGGGCAGAACCTGGGTCCAAGGGCCAACACCCAGGAGAATACCCGTCAGGCCCCCTAGACTGGAGCCGCAGGTATGTGGGCGGGCGACCCTACCTGTCTATTATTCTAGATGGTATTGCTGTTCCAGCATTGTTAGACACTGGGTCGCAGGTGACCCTAATACCTGATGCCCTATATACCAAGTACTGGTCAATGGACAGTCTTAAACCTCCGAGCCTTGACTTTACCGTGTATGCTTCTAATGGTCTTCCTGTAGAAGTACTCGGAACAAAATGTGTAGATGTAAAGGTGGGCAGAGAGGAGTTGAAAGACCAGGGGCTTCTGGTAGTAAAGACTGTAAATGAGGAGAACGGTTTAAATATAATTTTGGGTACTAACATTATCGGTAATTGTTTGGGAGAAGTTGTGTTCTTGCTCCAACAGCTCGCTGAGATTGCCCGACCAAGGCAGAAAGGAGTAATCCAAAGAGAGATCCGGGCCCTGGTGTGTCAACAGCAAGCGAAGCTTACAGACGGCGAAATTGGTAATGTAGGGGTCACTGACTCGGATCCTATTGTGATACCCCCAATGAGTGAAATGATCATTTGGTGCAGGGCGGCCATAGGTCTGAGAGGACAGAATTACCAAGCTGTAGTAGAACCCCACCATTCAGAACATAGACCTACACTTATGACTGCTAGAGGAGTAGTAGAAGTGGTGAATGGAAGAGTACCAGTACGGCTTCTCAATTGGGGAGATGATGAGGTAAACTTACCCCGTTATGCAACCATTGCTAAACTACATGCTGTTGATAATAAATTCTATTCTCCCGGCTGAGTCCTTAGACTCCTGTCAAATAGCGGAGGACAATGACCCAGCAACTCAGGTGGCGGAGTGGTGTCAGCAACTCCATGTTGGGACGGACACCACTCCCGCTCACCAGAAGCAAGGGGTATTACGGGTGGTGCAAGAGTACGCCCAAGTGTTTAGCAAAAATCCACTTGATTTTGGGATAATTAAGGGAGTACAACATCATATCCCTACAGGCAGTCATCCTCCCATCAAAGAGCGGTATAGGCCCATACCTCCAGCTCATTATCAGAAGGCTAAAGAAATGTTGAATGATATGAAGAAAGCCGGGGTGATAAGAGATAGTTGTAGCCCTTGGGCAGCCCCTCTAGTTCTGGTTAAAAAGAAAGATGGTAGTATGAGAATGTGTGTGGATTACAGGCAGGTGAACCGCATAACACACAAGGATGCATACCCGTTACCACGTATAGAGGAATCATTAGCTGCTCTGAAAAACGGCTAACTACTTTTCTACCCTTGATCTGACTAGTGGTTACTGGCAAGTGGCTGTGGCTGAGGAGGATCGTGAGGAAAAACGGCTGTCACCACCCCAATGGGGCTCTGTGAGTTCGACAGAATGCCGTTTGGGCTCAGCAGTGCCCCAGGAACATTTCAGAGAGTGATGGAAAATTGTCTGGGACATCTCAATTTTGAAACCGTGCTGCTATACCTAGACGACGTTATCGTGTATTCCAAGACATATGAGGACCATCTGAAACACCTGGCAGAAGTGTTTGAGTCCCTGTCCAGGTACGGGATGAAATTAAAACCCTCAAAATGCCATCTACTCAAACAGAAGGTACAATACTTGGGGCACATCGTCAGTTCGGAAGGAGTAGCGCCGGACCCAGAGAAAGTCACTGCCATCCAGAAGTGGCCGGAGCCGAAGAACCTTAAGGAAGTGCGACAGTTCCTGGGACTAACGGGTTACTACAGAAGGTTCGTGAAAGATTACACGAAGAAGGCAGCTCCTTTACAGGACCTCCTGGTAGGACAATCCTTAAAGAGCAGAAACCCTCCCTTTAATTGGGGTAAAGAACAGGCTGAAGCATTCCAAAAGATGAAAGAGATCCTTACAGGTGATGAGATCTTAACCTATCCTGATTACAGCCAACCGTTCCTGTTGTACACCGACGCCAGTAATGAAGGTTTGGGAGCAGTTCTTAGTCAGAAGCAGAATGGCCAAGAAAAAGTCATCGCATATGCCAGCAGAAAACTCAGGCCAACTGAGAGGAATCCGGAAAATTATAGCAGCTTCAAGCTGGAGTTTCTGGCGCTGGTCTGGGCCATTACTGAAAGATTTAAGCACTATCTGGCCTCCAATAAGTTCACGGCGTACACAGACAACAACCCGTTAACGCACCTGGAAACCGCCAAGCTGGGTGCCATGGAGCAGCGATGGATGGCTCGGTTGTCCAATTACCAGTTTACTATCAAGTACCGGGCAGGTCGAAAGAATGCTAATGCTGACGCATTGTCCCGAATGCCGCATGACTCTGATACGGAAGAAGAATCGGACGACCTGGAAGAAATTGAGCTACCTGCGTTCCATCGAAATGGGGTAGTCCACGAGCATCGAGTCAACAGAAAGCAGTATGGTGCAACATTAAATCCTTTACCCCATCACAGCTGGAAAGAGACTCAGGACAGTGATCCAGTGGTCAGCCGCATCAAGGAGTTGTTAAGACAGGAAGGCTCCTCTTTGGAAAAGGATGCACCTATGTCAGCCAAGCTCCTGTGGAACGAGAAAAGCAGGTTGTTCCTATACCGTGAGAATTGTGCAGGAGATACGTCAATCCCAGAACCCATGAGATGGTCTGGCAAATAGTGGTCCCAAGGCAGACGTCCCAATGGTGTTGGAAGCATACCACAATCAAGCAGGACACTTTGGCTGGAGAAAGCTGGAGACCCTGTTGAGATGCGGTTCTACTGGGTAGGGATGCGCAGCTCCATCGAGAGGTGGTGTCGGAACTGTGGACCCTGTGGTCTCAGAAGAAAGGACTACGGTAGTCAGAAGGCACCCCTGCAACCTATCCGGACGACTCGTCCCTGGAGATTGTGGCCCTGGACCACGTCAAATTGTCGCCAAGTAGATCTGGATACTCATACGCCTTGACCATGGTGGACCATTACTCCAGATTTCTGGTGGTTGTTCCAGTTAAGGATCAGACCGCAGTGACGGCCGCGAAAACCTTTCAAGCAAGTTTCTGCAGACCGCATGGGTATCCGGAGCAAGTATTAACCGATCAAGGACCTGCTTTCGAAGCTGATTTATTCAAGGAATTCTGTCACATGTACGGGTGCAAGAAAATTAGAACAACGCCATACCACCCTAAAACCAACGGTCTTTGTGAAAAAATGAACCATATTGTCCTTGACTTGTTGAGATCCATACCGTTGGAAGACAGAAATCGATGGCCGGACTTACTACCTGATTTGGTTGATTTGTATAACCATATACCTGTAAGTTCTACTAACTGCACTCCAGCCTATCTTATGAGAGCAAGGCCCGAAGACTACCAATGGATTTAGAACTTGGAGTAGTGAACCGGAGGCAGACGACGCCGTTGAAAACTGGACATAAATCGGCAAGAGCAGTACAGAAGAGTGCAAATCTGTGTGGAGGAAAGTCTCAACAAGGCACGGGAGAAACAGGAAGATATTTACAACAGAAATGCTCCTGCAAGCCTTTGATGCCTGGAGAAGTGGTATTAAAAAAAAAAGGAAAATGCACAAATTGGATAACCAGTGGGAGCAAGAACCCTACGTTGTACAAGATTCTAAATATGACAACAGAAAAGTTTGTATCATCAGTAAGGACGGAGGAAGAACAATAACCACTGTGTCCAGAGACCATTTGAAATTGTGTCCAGAACCCTTAAAATGTTGTGACAAGAACCCTGTCATCAATCAAAAAGAAAGGAAAGAAGAGGTTCATTACACACCGATCTGGGAGATTTTCCTGCGGATTGGCCTAGACTGGAGATGCTGTAATAGTTCCGGTGTTGCAGTTTTATCAGCCACAAGAGGAAGTTTTACCTCCAGTTGTGCCGTGGTGCCAGTCGAGCCCGTTCAGGAGTTACCCATCCCAGCAACACCTCAACCTATGGAATCTCAAGAGGATCATCTGAAGCAGCGCCCCATACTATGGGATCCCTGGTGAAGCTGACTCACCCCGCCCAGCCATCAGTACGCTTGCCAGATCCATAGAAAGATTGAGGCAGTTCTATAGTTTGCCGTTACGCAGTGCAGACAGATCGCAACTTAATATACCTGAGGCTACTCCACGTAGATCAGAGCGAATCACAAAAGGAAAGTTACCCATTCGATACCAGCAGTGATTATAACGAATTAATTGAATATTGTAAAAAGTCTATATATATATATATGTGTTTTTCCCTATTATGTCTTATAATGGACTCAGAGGCTGAGACTGAGCCAGCCCAAAAACTGTATCCTGTAAATAGTTGCACTAAGGTGCCTTTTAATGGTTTCACACGAAGCCTTGACTTACCTCTGAACAAAAAAACCCGTGTGGTGTGGGCACTGAGTGAGGTCTGCATTCGGATGTCCTGCAGCCCACCAGGACCCACGTTGAAGGTTTGGTGCGGGTCCTTCACAAGCATATTGTCTATTTATATGAAAATGTTATTTAATATTGTATTTTTCTATATATAATGTTTTATTTGCAACGTTCAAGACATCCTTACCTCCCGGATGGGACGAATTAATGTTTAATGATGATGTTTAATGCATAAACAAAAATGTCTCTTGTATTTCACAGCCGGGAGTGCTGTCGTTTACCATGGGGGAATGTGTAGCCCTGGTACACAATACCAGGAGGATGAGTGGAGGGTAACGGTTAAGGGCTCTTCATGATATCATGTACACTTCGGACACACCCACCAGGGTGTGGAGGGGAGTGCTAAGTAGTCTGAGTTCAGTTCAGTCAGTGACTCGAAGGAGTGAGGAAGTGCAGTCTTTGTGCAGTTCAGAAAGTGGAGGCCAGTACAGGTGAGCCAGTTCACCTCACCTGGTCAGAGCTGTGCCCCACTATAAGACGGACTGAGATATCTATTAAGAGTTGAGCATATCGAAGGGCATAGTGGAAGAGAACAGAGAATGCCATAAGTATAGGATACCTGCACATTGTTACCGGTCACTGGGGACCGAAGGATCACTAAAGCTTCACGCTTAGTGGGAAGAAAACCAGAGGCTTATCGGACCTTAGGTCGTGGCAAGCATCCTGAAGAGTCAGTACGTATCTGGGGTCAGGGAGAGTGAGAACCTTGAGCCTGATCAGCAAGAATAGGAACTCAGCTCTCTCACAGGAAGGCTCCGACCACAAAAACTGACCGGGCAGAACAGCTTTGGAATAGCTGGAGATATAGAGGGAACTACGCTTCAGGCTGGTTGGACTCATCAACATTGGACAGTAAAGGAGGCCCCTAACTTGCTTAGCCGTTGCCTCAAAGCTCATCCTCCATCAACTCCATCAGCCTCCCCGGGACCTGCCTTACCATCTTACAAGTAAAGGTATGGAAAGACGCTGACCGTTTTGAGAGTTATTTACTTGCATGCTGCACAACCCTGCTTTAACTACCGACCTGAGGAAGAGTCCCCCTGTAGGGACCCGACATCTAGCTGCATCACCATCCCCTCAAGATCTACAGCAGCGCTGGTCAAATTACCAGAGACTACAGGTGGCGTCACGAACTGTAAATATATCTATCCCTGTAAATATTCCCCCAACATACGCCAGAACCGCTAGGGCCACAGACCGAGCCACCGCTACCTGTGACAATCCCCATAGACTTCCATGGGCTCGCTCTGAGTACCCCATTGCCCTGGTAACCCACAATTGTGGTGGCGGGTCGACACATTTACGAGGGACCGTTCTTGTCAGACTAATCTGATAAGCTTTTATGAAGGGGTAAGTTCAGGACTGGACCAAGGGAATGCAGTGGACGTGGTGTTCATGGACTTCTCAAAAGCTTTGATACAGTGCCACACAAAAGGTTGATACATAAAATGAGAACAATGGGGATAGGGAAAATATGTGTTAAGTGGGTTAAGAACTGGCTCATGGATAGGAAACAAAGGGTGGTTATTAATGGAGCACACTCGGACTGGGTCACGGTTAGCAGTGGGGTACCACAGGGGTCAGTATTGGGGCCGCTTCTCTTTAACATATTTATTAATGACCTTGTAGGGGGCATACAGAGTGTATTTCAATATTTGCAGATGACACTAAACTCTGCAGGGTAATAAATACAGAGGAGGATAATTTTATATTACAGGAGGATTTATGTAAACTAGAAGCTTGGGCTGATAAATGGTAAATGGCAAATGAGCTTTAATGGGGATAAATGTAAGGTCATGCACTTGGGTAGAACAAATAAGATGTATAATTATGTGCTTAATTGTAAAACACTGGGCAAAACTGTCACTGAAAAAGACTTGGGTGTATGGGTGGACGACAAACTCACATTTAGTGGCCAATGTCAGGCAGCTGCTGCCAAGGCAAATAAAATAATGGGATGCATTAGACGAGGCATAGATGCTCATGAGGAGAACATAATTTTACCTCTATACAAGTCACTGGTGCGACCACACTTAGAATACTGTGTGCAGTTCTGGTCTCCGGTGTATAAGAAAGACATAGCTGAACTGGAGCGGGTGCAGAGAAGAGCGACCAAGGTTATTAGAGAACTGGGGGTCTGCAATACCAAGACAGGTTATTACACTTGGGGTTATTTAGTTTGGAAAAACGAAGGCTTAGGGGTGATCTTATTACAATGTACAAATATATGAGGGGACAGTACAAAGACCTTTCTAATGATCTTTTTACTCTTAGACCTGTGACGGGGACGAGGGGGCATCCTCTACGTCTGGAGGAAAGAAGGTTTAGCCATAATCACAGATGCAGATTCTTTACTGTAAGAGCAGTGAGACTATGGAACTCTCTGCCGTCTAATGTTGTAATGAGTGATTCCTTACTAAAATTTAAGAGGGGACTGGATGCCTTTCTTGAAAAGTATAATATTACAGGCTATATTCACTAGTTTCCTAGATACAGCGTTGATCCAGGGAGCTAGTCTGATTGCCGTATGTGGAGTCGGGAAGGAATTTTTTTCCCCAATGTGAAGCTTACTGTTTGCCACTTGGGGTTTTTTTGCCTTCCTCTGGATCAACATGTTAGGGCAGGTTAGGATAGGATATGGGTTGAACTAGATGGACTTAAAGTCTTCCTTCAACCTTAATAACTATGTTACTAATAACTATGTTATTTTCAGGAAGACACTGAGTATTATATGACAGAATTGCAGAATTTTGGCCACCACTGTACATCCGTTCTACGAGATCTCTTTTCTATTTAACAATCGGTTCTATCTTCAACTTACTGGTGCCTTGCTGGGGGCTATTTCCCCTATCTCTTGTTAATATGCATCTGGAGTTGTGGGAGAAGAACTAGTTTCCTTTTGTTAGATTTATATCCTGGTATGGTCGCTACATAGATGATCATCCCTTCTCCCAGGACATCAGTTAGAGATCATGTCATCAATTGAATTGGATTTTTGAGAAGATTTTGGAATTAAGCAAATTCGCATTTACATGTTTTGTATTTCAGTTTACTAAAACTGTAAATAGTTTAGCAACTGCAGGCGGGGCTGGCTCGATTTTTTTTTCGTGGGCCCCGGGCGAAAGTTTGTGGTCCCTTTGAACACATATCACGTTTTATGATGCACAGATAAAAAATATAGGCATAATAATGCCAAAGATTGCACTTCTTACATTAGAATCATAAAATGTTTGTTAGAAGGGACAGGCTTCATGTCCAACCTACTGCTCAATGCAGAATTCACTAAACCATCTCAGCCTCTGTTTGAAGACTTCCATTGAAGAAGAACTCCCAACCTCTCACTGTAAAGTTTTTTCTAAAATCTAATCTGTGTTTTCTCCCTTTCAGGTTCATTCCATTGCTTATTGTGCAAATGAGAATAAGGTAGATCCCTCTACACTGTGACCCTCCTTCAGATATTTGAAAACTGCTATTAAGTCTCCTCTTAGGCTTCTTTTTTGCAAGCTAAACATTCCCACATTTATTTATTTTACTCATTTATATAGCGCCATTAATTCCACAGCGCTTTACAGACATTATCATCGCTGTCCCCGATTGGGCTCACAATCTAGATTCCCTATCAGTATGTCTTTGGAATATGGGAGGAAACTGGAGAACCCGGAGGAAACCCACGCAAACACAGGGAGAACATACAAACTCCTTGCAGATGTTGTCGTTGGTGGATTTGAACCCAGGACCCCAGTGCTGGGCCACCCTGCAACTCGAGATACTTTAACTGTTCCTCGTAGGACATACTTTGCAGTCTGCTCACCACCCTGGTAGCTCTTCTCTGAACTTGCTCCAGTTTATCAATGTCTTTTTTTTTTAAATGTGGTGCCCAAAACTGGACACCAGTTTTCCAGATGAGGCCTGACCAAGGAAAAGAGGGGGATAATTACTTCACGTGATCTAGACTTTATGCTTCTCTTAATACACCCTAGAACTGTTTGCCTTTCTTGCTGCATCATACTGTTGACTCTGTGCAGTCTGTGATCTATTAGTATAACAAAGATATTTTCACACGTGCTGCTGCTTAGTTCTATTCCTCCCATTCTGGAGATGTAATTTTTTATTCTTGCCCAGATGTAGAATCTTGAATTGGAAGAGTGTTTCAACTGGAGTACAACTACATGAGTAATATCTATTGTAAATTCCACAATAGCTCAGAAATCGGCAAATCCTTGCAGCGCACAGCACAAAGAGTGACTGCAGACTTTATAATTTTATACCTGACCGTATAGTCCTCCATACAGTATTATGGGCACCACATAGTCCTCCATACAGAATTATGGGCCGCATATAATGCTTCATATAGAAGTATGGGCACCACATAGTCCTCCATACAGTATCATGGGCACCATATATTGCTCTATACAGTATAATGGGAACTACATAGTGCTCCATACAGTATAATGGCCCCATATATTACTCCATACAGAATACTGGGCCCATTATATTAGTTCATACAGTGTAATGGACCCCACATAGTGCTCCATACAGTATAGTGGCCCCACATATTGCTCCATACAGTATAATATCCCCATATATTGCTCCATACAGTATAACGGATCCATATATTGCTCCATACAATATAATGGGCACATATATTGCTCCATACAGTATAATGGCCCCACACAGTTCTCCATACAGTATAGTGGCCCCATATAATGCTCCATACAGTATAATGGGCCCCATATATTGCTCCATACAGAATAATAGCCTCATATATTGCTTCATACAGGATAATGGGCCCCATATAATGCTCCATACAATATAATAGGCCCCATATATTGCTCCATACAGTATATAATGGGTCCTATATATTGCTCCATACAGTATATAATGGGTCCCATATATTGCTCCATACAGTATATGATGGCCCTCATATATTGCCCCATACAGTATATAATGGCTTATTATATTACTCCATACAGTATAATGGGCCCCATATATTACTGCTTAAAGTATAATGGACCCATTATATTACTCCATACAGTATAATTGGCCCCAAATAGTGCTCCACACAGTAAAATGGCCCCACACAGTGCTCCATAAAGTATAGTGGCCCCATATATTGCTCCATACAGTAAATGGCCCCATACAGTGCTCCATACAATATAGTGGTCCCATGTATTGCTCCCTACAAAATAATGGCCCCGATATATTGTGCCATACAGTATAGTAGGTCCCTTATATTGTTCCATACAGTATAATGGGCTCCATATAATGCTCCATACAGTATAATAGGTCCCTTACAATAATAATAATAATTTTATTTCTATAGCGCCAACATATTCCGCAGCACTTTACATTATAGAGGGGACTTGTACAGACAATAGACATTACAGCATAACAATAAACACAGATCAAAGTAGATACCAAGAGGAATGAGGGCCCTACTCGCAAGCTTACAATCTATGAGGAAAAAGGGGAGACACAAAAGGTAGATGGCATCATATTGTTCCATACAGTATAATGGGCCCCATATAATGCTCCATATAGTATAATGGGCCCCACACAGTTCTCCATACAGTATAGTGGCCCCATATAATGCTCCATACAGTATAATGGGCCCCATATATTGCTCCATACAGAATAATAGCCTCATATATTGCTTCATACAGGATAATGGGCCCCATATAATGCTCCATACAATATAATGGGCCCCATATATTGCTCCATACAGTATATAATGGCTCCTATATATTGCTTCATACAGTATATAATGGGTCCCATATATTGCTCCATACAGTATATGATGGCCCTCATATATTGCTCCATACAGTATATAATGGCTTATTATATTACTCCATACAGTATAATGGGCCCCATATATTACTGCTTACAGTATAATGGACCCATTATATTACTCCATACAGTATAATTGGCCCCAGATAGTGCTCCACACAGTAAAATGGCCCCACACAGTGCTCCATACAGTATAGTGGCCCCATATATTGCTCCATACAGTAAATGGCCCCATACAGTGCTCCATACAATATAGTGGTCCCATGTATTGCTCCATACAAAATAATGGCCCAGATATATTGTGCCATACAGTATAATAGGTCCCTTATATTGTTCCATACAGTATAATGGGCTCCATATAATGCTCCATATAGTATAATAGGTCCCTTACAATAATAATAATAATTTTATTTCTATAGCGCCAACATATTCCGCAGCACTTTACATTATAGAGGGGACTTGTACAGACAATAGACATTACAGCATAACAATAAACACAGATCAAAGTAGATATCAAGAGGAATGAGGGCCCTACTCGCAAGCTTACAATCTATGAGGAAAAAGGGGAAACACAAAATGTTAAGATGGCTCAATATGTCCATACAGCATAACAATGGACCCAATCAAAGTAAATATAAGGGAATGATTGCTCCTACAGTAAAGCCTACAATTTATAGTAAAAAGGGCCAACAGTGCTCAAAAGTAGATGGTCCATATTGCTCCATACAAATAATGGCCCCATATATTGCTCCATACAGTATAATGAGATCCCCATTATATTGCTTCCATCAGTATAATGGGCCCCATATAATGCTTCCATACAGTAATAATGGCCCCATAAGTGCTTCCATGCAGAATTAGGGCCCATGTATTGCTCCATACAAAATAAGGGAGCCATATATTGCTCCATACAGTATAATAGGCCCTATGTATGTTCCATACAGCATAATGGGTCCATATATTGCTCATACAGTTCATATAATGCCCCCAAAAAATTTATGAAAAATCACCATACCTTCCCTCCCGCTCTGGTCTCCTCAGCATCTCTGACTCTCTGCAGTGCTCAGCACAGAGAATCAAGAACGCTAAAGAGTACTGGAGCTGTGGGAAACGAGGAGAGGTGAGTATTTTAAACGAGGAGGTGCACGGTGCCAGGCCGGTGTCCCTGACAGCGAGTGTGCCTCTCGTTTTTCCAGAGCCCCGGCACTTGCCCTACTGGTGACATCGGCGCTGACTGCAGCCAATACTATACTGCATATTACATCATGCCATCATGCTTACATTTTATAAACTTCTGAATGGTGAAGTGACCCTTGTGAGTATAAAATGTTCCTCTTTGCTCACATTCTCTTTGATAACAAAAGTGAACAATGAAAATTTCATAGTGGGATCCAGAGCCACAAGTATTGGAAGAAATGCTGAAGAAGAACTCTAACAATATAAGAAATTAGACCAGATACAGTTTTCAAATATTAATCATTGACAGTACACATAATTTAACATAAAGCCTCCCATACACATTCGAGTAATGTTGGCTGAACGCACCGATATCCAGTTTCAGGCAGAAGTCTGATGTGTATGAGAGGTCCAGACAATTTATCAGGGGAAATGTGGATCCGGCATGTCTGATATCAGACTGATAAAGTACTATTCACCTGTAGAAGACATCTCATAAAGAACACATGAGCACTCAGCAGAGCGAGCCATTCACAGGACAGGCGATAACATTATCGGTGGGCATCCAACCACTGGAACCTGCATTGATTGGCAGGATGAGAAACGTTTATCCCCATCACAATAGAATGGCAATGGACATGTGACCAGTGTTTAATTCATTCCCTATGGGGCAGTTGAGTACTGCACTGGACTTTTTCCTATGGCCCATAGAGAATAAATGGAGAAGTATTTGTCTCTCTCTCATGCGTACAATGCATTTTCCGGGTTGAAAAGTTCACATTTGATCCGCCTTAAAATCGGATCGGTTGCATCCGTTTTTGCAATTTTGCTGTGGATCCGTTTTTTTCCACCCTTTGGTGGATTTTAACTGACGTCGAACGACTGAAGTGTGAAAGAGGCCTTACTGCATCATTTTGTATCTGGGAAAAAAAGTTCCACAATATGCCGACTAGTAGGTGTCCCACCACAAGAACCTGTACCTATCTGCAAATTATCACCCATCTGGTGGAAAATGTATTTTCACTGAACAACCCCTTTAAGTCAGCCCCTCTTGTATATATGCATCTGCTGGAAAGAAGAGGGTGGGCATAGCTGTTTAAATGAGCAATTAGTAAATTCCCTTCATACACATGCTGACATGGGAAATGCTATATTTTGTCAGGTACAACTCAAAAGAGGATTGGTTGGGCTGCAGCTTATAGCTGAAGTGCTAAGCAGCACCTTTGGAATATAAAGAATATTAGTAAATTGTATAACTTATGAATTTAAGCAATTTTGAGAACAATTCTTTTTAACTGGATAATCCCTTTCCTTAGTACAGGACAAATAAGGGAATATAACAGAGCTATTGAGCAACATTACATTGTCACAATTTCCTGTCTAACTCAAGACCTGTCAGTTATCACGTGACAACACATGCACCCACTGATGTTGACTTGATGTAAGTTCCTTTTCAGTGTTTCTTTTGGTCACAATAGGTAGAGCGAAATAGGAAAAAAGAAGATACCTGATAATTTTTTTTCACCAGGGAGCAGGAATTAATCTATATCACTAATATCTTTGCACATTGGATCTTAATGAATGAATGATTCAAGTTAAAAATCATTACTGATTGTTGCATGTATGCCACTCAGTATATGACGGCGATACAAAGGAAACATGAGTTCATTGGAATCCTGGGGAAATCTCACTTGGGGCAACCATTAATCATGTTTCTTAACAATAGAGGGGAGGTAACAGTTTACAGGTGTAAGGAGGTGGCGGGGACCCTCATGTACCTTCTCTCTACTGAACGATGTTCACCTGTGTCACATGCGGCACCCTGACGTTTTATTAATGTTTTACTAATGTGTGTACTGTAATGCAAATGTATTTGTTATATATTGCGCATAGGCTTAGGGATAGATTAGGAAGTATTGTAGGACTGTAGGGGGATTAGAATAGAGGGGGGGCACATTAGAGATAGAGCATAGGATAAATGTGAGAGTAGTAAGGTATTGGCAGCATAGGAGTTAAGCAAATGGAGGGCACAGAGTAGAGCAGCACAGAGCAGGGAGATATAGTAAAGGGACTTCCTGTTTGGAGTCAGACACTGGGCAGTCTACCCAAGGACAGGACGTATGCAGTGGACAGTAGCAAGCTGTGGGGATAAATCTGCGGATGGCAGTAAGGGGCACCCAGCTGAAGAATAGTGTAATCGGGCACCAGCTTAAAGGAATCATCCCCAGAAAGGATTCAGAGTCTAAGACTGGGGCGAGAGCAGCTGAGATGGCGTTCCCGGCACCTTTCCCTATTGGAAATGGACAAGGGGATGACAGAGAGCTGGTGACGCTGAAGGTACAGATGGGACATGGACTGTACAAAGGGACTGCCCGTATGGCAGAGGAAGGGAAAGTATAGGAAACGTAGCCCTGTGTGAACTGTGCAGCTGATGTGATGGATGCCTTACTGTTTAGTAAAGTTCAACTGTTGGAAAAGAACTGCGACTCTGTGATGTTTCCTGGAATCTGGAAGCCAGAAGCTGGAGTAACAGAGATAACAAACTGTATAGTAGTACCAGGAATTTATCTTTTCATGTACAAGGTGCCAGGGTGCTCACTGACTTTATTAGTGAACTCACCCACGACCATCACCCCGTGTCACCTTGCTACACAGGCACACAGCTATGATACAGTTCTGAGCGTAAGTTGATCACATTGGTTTTATTCAAGCTTCTTTTCATCACACAGAATCACTTCTCTTCATTCAGTGCTCCATCAACATATATGAAAGTCTCTTTACAGATAGCTGCTCTACACAGATAACTTCTTTTCCCACACAGAGTCTTAACCTAAGCAGAACTATACCTTGGTCATGCAGTGAGGTGCAGGGAGGGGGATGAGTCCTGTGCAGTAGCTCTCTAACTTCTATCTTGAGGTAATAAAGATGCTCTTGGCTGTGCTGATTGTGTCTTTGAATGCAGCAATTGTTTCTCTGGAAGAACTGGTCTATACAGCTTGTCTGATTTCAGTCTGTCAGGAGACTCTCTAACAACTTAAGGGTATGCCACACTAAACAACATCGCTAACGGGATCGCTAAAAAACGTCACTATTTAGCGATCCCGTTAGCGATGTTGTTGTGTGCGGCAGCTGCCAGCGACGAGCTTCCTGCTGTGATCTCGCTCGTCGCTGGAATCGTTCCGGACCCTATTTTCGTCGCTGGCGCCCCGCTGGGTAAGTATATATCGCTAAGTGTGGCACCTTTTTTAGCGATTTAGCGGTACTTTTGTACCGCTAAAGTCGTTAAGGAGATCGCTAACCGCGATAGCGTCCTAACGACATCGCTAAAATAGGTAGCCACTAGCGATATAGAAACAATCCCGCTAGCGATCTCATTAGTATGCGACGCTAATGAGATCGCTAGCGGGATTGTCTAGTGTGGCAGTACCTTTACTCTTGGCTCTCCCAGACACAATAACAACTTTCCCAGTATCCCTGGGGCTAAGCTAACCACTGCCTGTCTACTATAACCATTTTAACCCCTACAGTTGCTGGATGGTTCTAAATCAACAGTGCAGCTTCTATCTGTCACTTGATATGGTCATTTATATCATTTTTGGACAATAAACTGATCAATAGACACCAAAATCATCAACCATATGAGGGTTTCCAAGTCACTCCAGAAATCAAAGTAACAAGTGGATCCACTTGCGATTTCAAATTTGCATGAATTTCAACACGGCAACTTGTAATGTGAATCAGTAGTCTTTATAGTCCCCACCTGTTTGTGTGCACTCTCAACAATGCCTGGACATGCTCCTGATGAAGTATTGTTTCCTGTGGATCTCCTCCTAGAAGTAGATCATGGCATCAGTGAGCTCATGGACAGTCTGCAGTGCTAATTGGCAGTGTCAGATAGGCTCATAATGGACCTAGAGAGTTGCAATTTGATTTCAGGTTTTGAAAGATGAGGGCCAGTCAATGGTATCAATGCATTTATCAGCTAGGAGCTACTGACACATTCCTGCCACATGAGGCCAGACACAGGTAGCGCTTTAGATGGTTGCCTATCTCAGACCTCCCTGGTGGGGGGTGCAACTTGAAGAAAACATTTTTACTGTTGCGAGTTACAGGTGTTAGAGCTGAACCAGCATTTTTTTAAAGTTCAGAAGGCCTTGTTTTCTGTCAGACAGGCTGATCCATACCAGAAGTCAAGATAAGATGTTCCTCATTTTGGTCAATACACCCCCGCCCGCCTGAGTAGTTCTGGGAGACAAGGGCAAGAATGGAGTTTTCGGTTTAAAATCCGTATTCTACGTATTTTAGTGATAAGTTGTATTAACCGCCATATATGGTAATTCCGCTTCCTGCTTCAGGGGTGTATATAAGACCCTTATCCAGCAATAAAGAGCAGAGTTTATGACGCATACTTTGTGTCTGTGTCTTATTCTCTCTGGTACCACGTTCCGAGGAGGAAAGGGTTAACGAGACAAGCAGTGACGACAGCTGGCGCCCGAACAGGGACCTTGAGTTAATCTACTCTGAGAAAGTCCGACCGATCTGGAGACGTGGGATGAGCGGAGTTTTCTGTTGGTGATATACATACAGCGCTGAGTTAAGAATACTTATTATATTCTACCTAAAATCTATATCACTGTATAGTGGACTCCCTCCTCCACGAGCGGTCGGCTTTCCAGGTAATTCACAGGTGTTCCTGGCTCAGGTCCCTTTGAACCAGTAGACCTTCAGATTAATTGTCAGTCCTGCCTTTCCTCCTTTGAAAAATGACAGTATGGATCCGATGATTGTGGTGTGGTTTTTTCTTGGTGTTGGTGTGATCGGATTGTTTATTTGGTTGGCGTACAAATCTTGGCAAGCAAGCACTGGAATGGTTCAGAAACCTTTGTGGCCCATTGTCTAAGTGACGGAATTGTCTTGGTGACAGAGTCTTGGTGACAGAATTGTCTAAGTGACAGGAGAATCTCTTCTAGGTGAGGAGATACAAAAATGGGGAACCAAAATGCCAAGGAAGGCATTACTGCCAAAGATTTAGTGGTACGCAGAGAGGGAAAGCAAGCATTGGTAGGCATTGACAAAGTATTGTGTAAAGCAGGCATGAATGAAAACGGAGAATTGAACAGTGATAAATGGAAAAGGTTCTTTAACTCACATCATGGATGGTTGAGAGACAAAGGACTGTTGAAAACAGTGAACATGTGGATGAGTGCGTGTGATTACTTAGAAGGGAAGACTGAAGAACTAGGAGACGGACATTACAGACTGATAAAAACAGGGATGACTGATTTACTCTCCTGTCTGCCCCCTATGTTACCTCCACCCCAGTATCAGACTTCCCACGGACCGAACTGTTGGGTCTGCCCCAGGTGTGGACATCAAAATCCCCTGACGGTAGATGTCTGTGTAGGTTGTGGTGGACCCAGACCTCCCCCGGCCAATCTATTTCCAATGAAGACAGTAATGGTACCTGGTACCCCGGGTGCTGCGGGAGGCGAGGGGGACGGACCAGCTCCAGGCGCCCCCCGGACAGCAGTGTTATACAGACCATGGAGCCCTTCAGAGCAGTTGGCTCTAATAACGCAACTCCCGGACCCTTCACAGTCACCAATGGGATTCGCTAGAATGTTAGCTACAATGCAGGATACGTATAAAGCAACTAGACAGGATCTGGAAGCGCTTATGAAAGGGAAATTGGCAGATGAAGCCAGATACGATAGACTGATAGATGAGACATACAAGTGTTATGTTGGTAGGACCAGACCTGATAATGCAGAAGTCAATGACGCAGCAGCAGGGGTTCTGTTTACAGAAGCATTGAAAAAAATCATGTAAAGATAGACAGGCAGAGAAGGAGGTTACACTAGAAGACAGAGTTCAGGGAAAGGAAGAGGAGCCAAAAGATTATTTCTGGGCCCTAAGAAAAACTTGGGTAGAAATGGGTTTTGTCTCAGAAAACAAGACTAGTGAGAGGATACTGGCAAGTGCATATATGAATGGGTTGAAAAAGGAAGTGGCAGAAAAGGTGAAAGTAAGTAGACCAGATTGGAGGTCAGTTAAAGCAGAGGATCTAGCCAGAATAGCACAAGGGGCACAACATGATTTAGCGCAACCAAAAAGAGGTGCAAGGTTACATGCTGTAGGTACTCGTCCTGCAAACAATAGGGAGGGGAGACGTGTGCCAGGAGATGGACAGAAATTGTGCTACGGATGCAGGAAACCAGGACATTTCAGGAGAGATTGCAGAACCAATCCATATCCAGCCTGCCCAACTAATCCATATCCAAATGACCCGCCTGCAAGAGGCCCCAAGACCAATTAGGGCCGCTCCCATAGGATAATGGTAGCTTGCACATGAACCCCCTTGTCTCCTTACCCCCCACTCCTAATTGCACAGTGCAGGTGAACCTACCAGGGGGACATGAGGTTGAGTTCCAAGTGGACACGGGGGCAGACAATTCAGTAATTACAGAAGAGGACTGGCCATTTGGGAAAAGTGATTTCTCCCACCACGTTATAGCGAGTCCTTACAACTCTCCATCTATTCTGCTCCCCGTCACTAAAAAGATTCCCCTGCAAATTCAAGGAACCACCGTACACACACAGTTAATGGTATCACCACGGGGTCAATGGAATCTTTTAGGATGTGATGTATTGTCTAAATTGCAAGCACATATTGAGTATCATCCTGATGGGACTGTCACTATGACACCAGGATTGAAGCCGAGCACTCTTTGTAAAATCATGTCACTAGATGTTGCTAGTATAGAGGACACAAATGAATTTCCTTCAATGTTAGAAGGTGTGATACCGCATGATTTCTGGGCTTCAGATAAAACAGATGTGGGCAGATTAAGGGTGCAGCCAGTCATGGTCAAATTAAAGCCAGGTGCAATCCTGCCCCAACAGAGACAGTATCCTCTTAGTTCCGCTCAAGAGTCGGCTATAGCTCAGCAGGTACAGAAACTGGTAGCAAGTGGTATTTTAGTTAAAACCCAGTCCCCTTGTAACACCCCTCTGTTCCCAGTTAAAAAGAAAACAGCACCGGGGCAGCCAGCAGCGTACAGAATGGTCCATGATCTCCGGCTAGTGAACAAAGCTACAGAGCTCCTCACACCAGTTGTACCAAATCCTCACACCCTTCTGTCTCAGATCCCGGCTAGTGCTCTTTGTTTTTCAGTGATTGACTTGGCAAACGCATTTTTTAGTGTCCCATTGCACCCTGACTGCCAGTATTTGTTTGCTTTTACATTTCAAGGGAATCAGTATACTTGGAAGGTATTGCCCCAGGGTGCCCAGAATTCACCCACTATGTACACTGCCAGTCTGCAAGAGATACTGGAAAAATGGACAATGCCAAAAGTAGTTGTTCTGCAATATGTTGATGACTTACTGATCTGTGCCCCCTCCAGGAAACAGTGTCGCACTGCAACAATATCACTCGTGTTGTTTTGTACCAAGCTGGATGTAAAGCGTCGAAGGATAAACTCCAATTTTGTAAATCTTCAGTTATCTTTTTGGGACATTGCATTACACCGGGGGCGCGACATTTGACCAGCGCTCGCAAAGAAGCTGTACAGAATTTTCCTATTCCTGTTAATGTTGCCGCTCTTAGGACATTTCTTGGACTGGTTTCCTACTGCAGACAGTGAATACATGCTGTATCAATCCTCATGCAGCCTCTCTATGACTGTATCACCATTGTGCCTTTTAAACTAACTCCTGAAGGTATAGACTGTTATCATTCTCTCAAAAACAGGATTGTGGCAGCTCCAGCGCTAGGAACCCCCAACTATGAACTACCATTTACCCTGTATCTCCACGAACAGCAGGGACACGCGGCAGGGGTATTGACTCAGTTACATGGTGACAATCAAAGGCCTGTAGCCTATTTCAGTGGAAGACTAGATGCAGTGGCTAGAGGTGCCCCGTTCTGTGTACGGGCATTACATGCTGTAGGACTGTTGCTCCACAAATCGTCAGACATTGTTCTTGATCACCCACTGACAGTACTTACACCTCATGATGTATACACCATACTGAACCAGGTGCAACCGGCACACCTTTCAGCTGCACGTCACCTTCGATTGCAATGTGCACTTTTAATGCCTTCAAATGTTTCTTTGCAGAGATGTACCACACTTAATCCTGCCACGTTGTTACCTCTCTAGGATCTAAAGGTGGGGTCAGGTACGGTATTGTACAAAGAAGATCCAAGAGAGGAGATTCCTCATGATTGTGTTCAGCTTATGGCACAGGAAACAGCAGGCCTACCCACAGTGTTTGAAACTGAAAGACTTAATGCTGATTTTGAATTTTTTGTAGATGGATCTCGCCACCAAGATGACTCAGGTACCTTCCACACTGGGTATGCCATCGTCTCCCTGAATGCAGTAATCAAAGCAGAACCAATGCTCCCACATCAGTCGGCCCAGGAGGCTGAACTTAAGGCTCTGACCGAGGCCTGTAAGATAGCTGAAGGTAGAATTGTTAACATCTACACAGATTCTAGATACGCATTCGGTATAGCTCATGATTTTGGTCCAATTTGGAAATCTAGAGGATTCCTGACGGCAGCAGGACATCCCATTAAAAATGCTGACGCAGTCCAGCAGTTAATTGATGCATTACAATTACCAAAAGAGGTAGCTGTCATAAAAGTTAAAGCACATACCAGACACACTGATCAGGTGAGTAAAGGAAACGCAATGGCCGATGCAGCAGCAAAAACAGCAGCCAGTAGACCACTCCAAGGGGTAACGATGCACCAGGTAAGCGCTCCCAAAAATCCCTTTGTGTCGGAGGATACCTTATCTCAGATGCAGGCTCAGGTGCACCAGGAGGAAGTAGAAAAGTGGGAAAAAGAAGGTGCGTGCCTAAATGAAGCAAATGGGGTATGGGGAAGAGGGATGCGTCGATGCCTTCCAAGGGCGTTGTACCCTGCGGTCGCCCAGATGTTACATGGGCCAACCCACCAGTCCAAAACTGCTGTAATGAGCGTGATGCAGAAGCATTGGGTAGCACCAGGCTTTTCCACCTGCATAGAAGGTTTGATCCAGGGATGCATGGTATGTGCTACACATAATCAGGGAAGGGTAGTCAAGACGCCACCCAAACACGCCCCTCTGCCCCTCTATCCTTTCCAGAGACTGCAGATTGATTACATTCAGCTGCCAAGATCAGGGTCATGGGAGTATGTGTTGGTCTGTATTGATTTATTCTTAGGATGGCCGGAGGCTTTCCCGATTGCCAAGGCTACGGCTGCGGCGACTGCAAAGAAGCTGCTTGCGGAGGTGGTGTGCAGGTATGGAGTACCAGAGGTGATCGAAAGTGACAGAGGTACACATTTCACAGGTGAAATAATGAATGAAGTCTTGACAGCTCTATGAATTCAACAAGCTTTCCACACCCCATATCATCCACAAAGCAGTGGGAAAGTAGAGAGACTAAATGGGACATTGAAGTTAAAAATCCAAAAGGCCATGGCTGAGACAGGGAAATCTTGGCCTGAATGTTTACCACTAGCCCTATACTCAGTAAGGTACACTCCAAATAGGAAAACTGGACTTTCTCCGTATGAAGTACTATTTGGCAAAGTGCCTAGCTTAGGATGTTTCTTTCCCCAAGCACTGGAAATGAGTAACCATGTATTAAGCTCATATGTAAGGGATTTGCATAAAAGACTTAAGAAAGTACATGATAATGTCTTCAGTTCTCTTCCAGATCCGAACCAGGATCCTGGAAGTCACAGCCTACAGCCTAGAGACTGGGTAGTCATTAAAAGAAACGTGAGAAAGAGTCTGGATCCGAGATTTGATGGACCTTTTCAAGTTCTACTGACGACAAGTACCGCAGTCAAGCTACAAGGCAAGGAAACTTGGATTCACGCATCGCATTGTAAGAAGATCCTTGGAGAGCCTCCAGAAGAGGAATGATGCTACTAATGACATTTGCTTGCATCCTTGCAGTAACGGATGCTTGGAACAGACTTAGCCGTGTAGAGGGGGATGATAACAGGTTCATTAGACACCACTTAGCTTTAGTGGATGGACTGAAAGAACAAAACCAAACTGTTGCAAACTGTTGGATTTGTACACACGCGCCGGTGACATCCACCAGTCTACCATTTCTTGCAGTCCCAGTCTCGTGGGAAGAAATTAACTCTTGGGGTAACTGTTCAGACACATTAAGCAGCAATGCCACTCAAAACTTTGGAACACTACGGTAGGAATACCGGTAGTGGGTTGGACTGATTTTCCATGGTGGCAGGGAAATCTAACAGAACCAGTTAATTATTGTTACTAACCAACATACCCTCGTGTTAGATTATCTGACTGCAGCTCAAGGAGGGATGTGCCAGATTATTGGACCTGCATGTTGTCATTATATTGATAATTCTAGTGTTTTAACCCTTAAACATAAGCTAGAGGATGTCATAAAGTTAAGGAAACTATATGATGAGGCAAATCTGAAGAATCAAGATTCATGGTGGGCAAATACTTTCTCCTTTCTTAACCCCACAAATTGGTTCAAAGGCATAGGGGGATGGCTGACTGGGATAATACAAGCTGGCCTACAGGTTTTATTGATATGTCTTGCTATCTATTTAGTTTTTAAAATCTGTTTGATGTGTATTAAACGATGTACTAGGACACAGAGGAGGTATGAAGATGTGTATTGATCAAATGAAGGAACAAAAGGAGGGAATGTTAGAGCTGAACCAGCATTTTTTTAAAGTTCAGAAGGCCTTGTTTTCTGTCAGACAGGCTGATGCGTACCAGAAGTCAAGATAAGATGTTCCTCATTTTGGTCAATACACCCCCGCCCGCCTGAGTAGTTCTGGGAGACAAGGGCAAGAATGGAGTTTTCGGTTGAAATCAGTATTCTACGTATTTTAGTGATAAGTTGTATTAACCGCCATATATGGTAATTCCGCTTCCTGCTTCAGGGGTGTATATAAGACCCTTATCCAGCAATAAAGAGCAGAGTTTATTGACGCATACTTTGTGTCTGTGTCTTATTCTCTCTGGTACCACGTTCCGAGGAGGAAAGGGTTAACGAGACAAGCAGTGACGACAGCGGCAGTGCCGCACATCCATCTGTATTGTAGCACAGTGACTGCTGGGGCACGTGATTCACTGACATAAAGAAGGCAAGCATGTTTTTAAACAAAATTGCCCTTCTCAGGGCAGCACAGCTTGAGGTTCCGGGAACCAGCCACACTGTGTTTTAACTCCATACAGCATTGGGTCGTAGTGTATGGATTCACCAAAGTGACTAGTACATGGAGCACCATCAGAGGGATGGTGAGCATATACAGAATTTGTTTATTCGTATTTAGGGTGTGATTAGTTTGTCTGGTGCTATTTAGAAGGTCTGCTGCCTAATTTAAGGAATGTGCATAATTATTTAATTGGGGGGTCTAGTGCTTTAGGGATGTCACAATGTAGGGTGATCATCCTTATTCTCATTTGCACATGGAAACGCGAGAAGCAATGGGATAAAACTGAAAAGGAGAAGATACAGATTAGCTATTAGATAAAACTTTTTGACAGTGAGTTTGATCAATGAGTGGAACAGGCTGCCACGAGAGGTGGTGAGTTCTCCTTCAATGGACGTCTTCAAACAGGGACTGGACAGATGGTTTAGTGAATCCTGCATTGAGCAGGAGGTTGGACACAATGACCCAGGAGGTCCTTTCCAACTGTAACATTCTATGATTCTATTGTATGATTAAGGGGGTCTGCTACTTAATTAACTACATCTAGGGGTCTGGTGGCTAAATAACCGAATTAAATGGGTCTTGCTCCTAATTCATTTTATTTAAGAGGCCTGGTGCCTAATTTGGTTGTTGCGGTGCCTTGCATCTTATTAATTTCTCTTAGAATATTATACATATGACCACCAAACTACTGTAACAGCACATTTTTTAATTAAACTATGAGGCCGGTGTCTAAATATATGAATATATTGAGGTCTTTGGGGTCCAGTATATTCCAGTTACCTCCCTACTTTGTAGCCACATCCTGAGCCTTCTTATTAGGGAAAGTGCACACGACCGTTCTTCTCTACATTTGAGAAAAACAGGCCAATTATGCTGATCAGACTCTGATCAGAACGGGATCAGTTTTTCTCAGAGGTGGAGAGAAAGAAAAAAGTTTTTCTACCTTTTCAATTCAGACAGTCCGTAAAATCAGACCGTACTCGTATATCATCTGAGTGTAGGCCAATGTTTTCCATGGACCTACAGACTAGCATTGCCGATTTGGATCCGACACTCTGATCAAAATCGGACATGTGACGGATTTTTTTTTCCTCAGACTACTCGGCCCGAGGTATAAAATCAGAGGTACACAGCCCCATCGAATAACATGGGTATGAGTGCTATCCATTAGAACCACTGATAGCACTTCTTCAATACAAACGGTAGTGTGCACCTTGTGAGTGTAGTATTTGAGGGCAATAGGCAGCCGTCAGGGTACAGAGATGGGGTAATTTAGGTCAGCAAAATGCAGTAGTTGCAGCATGGCAGTGTTAGGTTATATTGAAAGGAAAAAGTTTTAGTGAATTTTATATGCTGCTAAGGGATTCCCTTCTTGACAAAGCTAACACGAAACGCGCGTCGGTGATTGTGCCTGGCTCCTCGGCATTCTTATATTCACATCATGGGTAAGCACTTTGATACATAAATATTTCACTTATTTAGACCTGCTCTTTTGTCATGACATCTGAATTGATACTTGGGGGCAGGTCGTATATAGTCTGACTCTATGTACATCATGGCAGTGTAAGTTACATCTAGGTGCACTTGCCTTGTTACTTTGATATTGCCTTTTTTGTAGTACTGCTTTGGTGTGCATGTATCTGGCGACCAATTGTCTTTGCAATTCTTACCATGATTTTTTTATTATGACTACATATATATCACTATGTATGCCTTGGACCCATGCCTTTTACAAGGGTCATATGTCCTTTTTGTGCTATTTTTCTTGTGAACAGTGTTTTTCTATATGTATTTATAATTATCTAATACATTTCTTTATACATTTTATATTTTGCATATTACTCTATTTTTTATTTACTCTCCAAATGCCATATTGCTAAAAAGTGTCTGGTCAGTTAGAAACTGAACGCACTAAAAGGGGTTGGATAAGAAATAAATCTCTGATTCAAACATTAAGAACCCCACTGACCATAAATATAGGGTCCTGAGTCCTCTCTTTGGAGCAGTGATGGACATGAGCTCTGGAGATCCATTCAGAGTTTTTTAATACTGATGAAGGTAACTGAGTGAAATACTCTTATGAATGTAACACACACTCACTCACGGGTATATGAAAAAGGGAAGACCTACTACTGGGAGATGCAACAGTTAAGGGTATGCCACACTAAGCGAGATCGCTAACGAGATCGCTAACGAGATCACTACTGCGTCACCATTTATGACGCACTAGCGATCTCGTTAGCGACTTAGCTGTGTGTGACATGTAGCAGCGATGTGGCCCCTGCTGAGATGTCGATGATCGCTTATAAACGTTCTGAGCCGTTTTTTGGTTGTTGGTGTCCTGCTGGTGAGTCTGAATTGCTGAGTGTGACACCCTTTATGAATGACTTCACCAGCGTCGCATGTGAGTCTAGGTTTTCCCAACGACCGCAGAGGTCGTTATACAGATCGCTGATGAGTTGTGTTTGGAATCACAGATCGCTGATGAGTTGTGTTTGGAATCAAACAGCTAAGTCGCTAACGAGATCGCTACTGCGTCATAAATGGTGGCGCAGTAGCGATCTCGTTAGCGATCTCGCTTAGTGTGGCATACCCTTTACTTGAACAGACTAGGAAGATCCTAGCCACATAACTCAAAAACACCAATTCAGACCTGGCTCCCTAAAAGGCAATTGGGTTTTTCATACCTCCTGAGTACTGTCAACTAGAGGAGATGTTCAGAAAGATACAAAAACACAGAGTAAGTAAATTAAAACACGTTCATATAGGGTAGAGAGGGAAGGCTAAGGAGAGCTAAAAGTAAACAGAACAAGTATAACCTCCCAGAAACCTAAAGAAGTGAAAGGAAAAGGAACTGGGAAGGAAAACAAACAGACTCACTGCAGGAATTCAAATGGTGTTTACCATGCAAGGTAAACCCTTAAGCTGAAGGCCTGGAGCTCCTAAACCCAAATCCATCAAGAGATATAGCCAGCAATGAAGTGGTGCAGTGAAGTATAAACATATAAAACCCAACCTAGCATGTGATAGAGCAGACCAAAACTGGAAAATGGAAAGCACCTGGAGAGGAGCAAACCAAGAAGGGGGAGCAAAGAAATTGGAAACATCAGCATTTGGATAGGAAAGAAAAAGGCAATAGTGTGTGGCCCAGCTATGTCAGGCACACAAAATCCAGGAAAATGCACAGGAAGGTAACCGCAAAAGCTTGATATCCATTCACGTCACTCACACTTTCAGACACACCCACTAGGGGTATAAAAGGGAGTGACACGTAGCAGTCAGCCATTCAAGCTTCCTGTCTTAGGACAGTTCATTCAAGTTTCCTGTCTGAGAAGAGCTCAGTTCAGTCTTTCCAGTCAGTCAACCTAGGAGGGAGAGGAGTTCAGTCAAGCTCCGGGTGGCTCAGGAGTGAGTCATCCCAGTCAGTTTCCTGTCTTAGGACAGTGCAGTTCAGTGTCAGTTCAGTCTGGACTTGAAGGATACTGAGAGCTGTTCAGTGAGCTCTGGAGAAAGCTGACATTTCCATCAAAAGCTACAAGTGCTTATGTTAAGAGCGAGAGCAGGGCGAAGGGATCAGTGGAGAAGACAGAGAGAAGTGCTTCAGGTACGAGACTACCTGCACTAATTCACCGGACACCAGGGTCCGAAGCGTTGCTAGTGCTTCATGCTTAGTAACAAGATAACCGGAGGCTTTCTGGACTACAGGTCGCAGAAGGTAGCCCTAAGCGCTGATACGTAACCGGAGTCAGGGAGAACGGGGACTTTGAGTCAAGTGCACGACAAAAGTAAGGACTTAGTTCTCTCAACATCTGATAATCAGAGACATAGAAGGCTCCACCACAATGTCAGCCGGGCTTGGCAGCTATTGAGAAAAGCTGGAGATTATAGAGTTAACTTCGCTTCATGCAAGTTTGGACTCAGATACATATGAAGTAAAGGAGGCCTCTAACCTGCTCAGCGGTTATCCTGAATGTGCATTCTCCACCCCGACCAGCTCCCCGGGACCTGCCTGAAACATCTGCAAGTAAAGGTATGGAGAGAAGCTTCATTGTGTGTGACTGAATTCTTATCTACACCCTGCATCATCACCATAGACTTCCAGGGACCAGTCTCACCTGTGGGAGACTTACCACCCAGCTGCCCCCATAACATCCCCTGCGAAGATCCTTATAGCAGCGCTGGTCCAATTGATCAGATACCACAGGTGGCGTCACGAACTACCTATCCTTATAATCCCCTGTAAATATCCCCCATTGCATGACCGCCAGGGCCACGGACCGAGTCCCGCTGCCAGTGACATCTCCCATAGAAATCAATGGGCTCGGCTCCGAGTACCCCATAGCCCTGGTATCCACCACAAATGTGGTGCGCGTCAATAGCTCACCAGTCAGGGGAACTGACCATGCAGCAACTGTTCAGTGGATCAAATTCCCAAACTAAGCCATGGCACTTGCAGGGCCATGACAAGGTATTTTGGTGTCCTAGGCAGGTGCTGCTTTGCCCCTTTCCCGGTGTTTAAATGCATTTCTGTCTATAAAATGTGAATACATTTTAAGACCGGAAGATCACCTGATTCTCTGTGGACTGCAAGATATGATTTGGCGATCCGCATGTGGCCCGCGGGCTTTATGTTCTGCAGCCTCCATCTGTTATATCTTGATTAGCAGTGGGTGGTAGCAATACAGTTATGTCATTGCTTTGCCCAATGTCCCCTTTGCGTAGCGCCTCTTCCATTCTTCAACAAGATGCAGGGTGGAAGTAGCCTGCTCCGTGCTGGTGCTCACATCAATTGCAATTGTATGTTAAAGACACCGTACAATTGAGTAAAGGCAGTGAATGATAACCGATGCGCAGCAAGAGTGGTGAGCGTTGTTAATAACTCACACTGCTCACCTGTGCCTGCTCTGCACCCTGGCTGTCGCATGCTGAATTCCGTGAGCCAGCACAGCACTGACCATATTTTTTTCAAACTGTGCTCCAGTAGGGATGAAAGAGGTAGCTCCATAGGCGGATGCCTACCGTACCTAACCCTCGTCTCAGCTCTAACTTGGCTATCCACATCAGTCCTGAGAGTCCTCAGTGGTTGATACCTTTTAATGGCTAATTGAAAAGATGGTAACAAATTGCAAGCTTTCGAGACTACTCAGGTCTCTTCATCAGGCAAAGACTAATACAAAATTTGAACTGACTAACACGTTACAAAGATATATATCTTTCCTGTATCACATCAGTCCAGTAAGTAATGAAAGGGTCCATGCTTGACTATTCAAACCAGGTTTTTGGGACTCCTGTTGATCAGTACTATTAGGCTAATATTAATGAGAAAAGTTTTCACGTAACATTTTTATTTTTTATTGTTTTTCTTCATAAAATAATCTTAGAGAATGTATGTGAATAATAAAACTTAACAAAAGAATCCCATAACCTCTCCAAAGCTTTACAGTGATTCTCGAGAAACATAAGATGAATTGCCTCCATTAACTTGAAATCTGGAGAACGAGACAATGGAAAGATTGGAGGAGACAATGAAAGGAAATTCTTTAGCTGTATTGCCTTTTCCCATTAAGATAAGATAGTGAAGGGACTTCATTTATTTTCACACAGTAATACACCACAATGAGAATGTCTGCTCTGACTAATGTGCTTAAGTGGACCTCAATCAGAGGTTCAAAGTCAATGATCATTTGTAAAAATGACAATAGAGGGAGTTCAGAAGTGAAGAAAGATTAAGTGTGGACCGCTATTTATACTGTATTTTAACATAACACATATTTTTCTATATGGGAATGTTTATTCATTACAAATCATTAATGAATATAAGTGGCACTAAAAACAGTAATAATTCCATTTTATAAGATCTAAATTCATACAAGAGGGGAAACTCTTGTTAAGGTACTGCCACACTAAACAATCCCGCTAGCGATCACGATAACGACGCATACTAATGCGATCGCTAGCGGGATTGTTTCTATATCGCTAAGTGCGGCCACATTTAGCGATATAGTTAACGACGCTATCGCCGTTAGCGATCTTCTTAACGACTTTAGCGGTACAAAAGTACCGCTAAATCGCTAAGAAAAGGTGCCACACTAGCGATATATACTTACCCAGCGGGAGCGCCGACGAGAAAATAGGGTCCGGAACGATTCCAGCGACGAGCGAGATCACAGCAGGAAGCTCGTCGCTGGCAGATGCCGCACACAACAACATCGCTAACGGGATCGCTAAATAGTGACGTTTTTTAGCGATCCCGTTAGCGATATTGTTCAGTGTGGCATACCCTTTAGGGTGAACACAAATAAGTAATGGAAAGGTCCTTCCAGTCAATGGTACTATTTTACAGTTATAGATGCACTAGAGATTGTGCCAAATGGCACACAAAACATTGAGCTGTTTGGTTAACATTACATTAAGCACTTCACGCCGCAGCACATTTTAGTTTTTGCGTTTCTCTTTTTTTGATCCCCTGCTTCCCAGAGCCATAACTTTTTTTATTTTTCCGTCAATATGGCCATGTGAGGGCTTGTTTTTTGTGGGACAAGTTTTAAAAAATTTCCAAGTGCCGTGAAATTGCAAAAAAAGTTCAATTCCACAACTGATTTTTGGTTGTATTTTTTACCATGCTCACCAAATGCTAAAACTGACCTGCCATTATAATTTTCCTGGTCGTTACGAGTTTGTAGATACCAAACATATCTAGGTTCTCTTATTTAAGTGGTGAAAAGAAAATCCAAATTTTGTTAAAACATTTTATGTCTCCATGGGAGAATAGAAGATGCGATCTTCTGATCGCCTCGGCTAAACACAGGAGATGATCAGATTGCCTGTGTGTAGCAGAAATACTCACTTGTTATGGGTGCTCATAGCAATCCCACACTGACAATCACAGGGGTCTCCAGCAGACCTTGGGTTGTCATACCAACCCATTGACGACCCACAGTCATGTGAGACGGGCGCCGATGGGCGGGATTAGTGACGCGCTTCCAGAGCAATCACATTAAATGCCGCTGTCAGAGATTGAGAGCGGCATTTAACAAATTAACAGCTGCGGGTGGATCGCGATTCCACAGCTGTTTTGGGCACGTCAGCTGTTCAAAATAGCTGACATATGCCGGGAAAGATGTGGGCTCAGTGCCAGAGCCTACAGCAAAGGGAGAGACGCAACATGCGCTGTACATGGGGTTGAAGGTTGAAGGGGTTAAAAGTATTAATGTCCATTGTATTTTAAAAGGCAAATGTGATCTACTTAATCATAAATGAGAAGAATGTTTTTTATGTGCTAGAGAATAGTGGAGAATTATTACAGAATGAGCCCCAGAGCTGGGACATTATACCAGGAAGGGGCCCAGGATGTGTAACATATATTACTGGAAGGGGCCAGGATGAGGACATTACACCAGGATGGTGGACATTATTACTGGAAGGGCCAAGAAAGGGACATTATAGCAAGTAGGGTCGGTGACATCAGTACAGGATTACAAGGTCTCAGGGTCAGACTGAGTCACCGGGACACCGGAGAAACCTCCGGTGGGCCCCGCCCCCAGCTCCTGCCTCCTTCATTAGTCCCTGCGTGGTGGGCCCCGATGAGAAAGAATTGGTCGTGGGGGCCCTTTAAAAGCATGTCCTAAGAGTTAATGCAGGCCATGCTCTCACCCTGACCACACTGTCTCTGCATTCAGGAAGTAGACATTCTTTGTGGGCGGTGATCTGCACCCACTGCTTTCCAGCTTTATCTCTATGTTGCTGGCTATAGCTTTGGTGTCTGGTGTCAGCACACTGTGCTCTCCTCTGCTGTCCTGACCTGTAATGCCGGCTGTGTGGTGACACTCTCCCTGGAAGTGCCGGCTTCAGCTATCTCTCCCTGCCTGGGCTGCTGCTAAAGTGCAATACATATTTTTTCTGGGTGAGTGTTCAGCAAAATGTGTGTATCTGCCTGGTTTTGGTGCCTGGTAGTGCTCTGTGATGGCAGCTCATTGTGAAGTGTCTGTTGGTCACTGTGTATGGGGGCCAGTGTCTGTTCATCACTGTGTATGGGGGCCAGTGTCCATCCATCACTGTGTACGGGGCCCCGTGTCCGTCCATCACTGAGTTTTGGGGGCCAGTGTCTGTTCGTCACGGTGTATGGGGGGCCCATGTCCTCCATCACTGTATGGGGGCTAGTGTCCGTCCATCACTGTCTATGGGGGCCAGTGTCCGTCCATCACTGTCTATGGGGGCCAGTGTCCGTCACTGTGTATGGGGGCATCGTGTCCGTCCATCACTGTGTATGGGGGCCAGTGTCTGTTCATCACTGTGTATGGGGACCAGTGTTTGTTCGTCACTGTGTATGGGGCCCAGTGTTTGTTCGTCACTGTGTATGGGGGCCCCGTGTCCGTCCATCACTGAGTATGGGGGCCAGTGTCTGTTCATCACTGTGTATGCGTGTTCATCCATCACTGTATATGGGGGCCAGTGTCTTTTCATCACTGTGTATGGGGGCCTCGTGTCCGTCCATCACTGTGTATGGGGGCAAGTGTCCGTTCATCACTGTGTATGGGGGCCCCGTGTCCGTCCATCACTGTGTATGGGGGCCAGTATTTGTTCATCACTGTGTATGGTGGCCCCATGTCCATCCATCACTGAGTATGGGGGCCAGTGTCTGTTCGTCATGGTGTATGGGGGGCCCCGTGTCCTCCATAACTGTATGGGGGCCACTGTCTGTTCATCATTGTGTATGTGTCCGTCCATCACTGTGTATGGGGGCCAGTGTCTGTTCGCAGGGCTGCCACTAGGAATTTCGGGGCCCCATACTGGCAAAATTTATGGGGCCCCCCTTGAGACTCCGCCCAGGCTCCATCCCCAGCTCCGCCTCCACCCTAGCTCCTCCTCCACCACGTGAACCTCCCAAAATCCCTCCGCCCTGTCTTGGAAAAACTCCACTTCTTGACTCAATGGTGACAAGAACGAGTGGAGGTGCTGCTGCTTAACTCCGCTATGCAGTGCAGTCATTTTGACAGGGCAAAAATAAATATTGTGCGGACCATTTTTTTGGCCTGTCAAAATGATGAGTCCCTTAGATTGATTTCTGCCCTGGTTCCAGGAGAGGGATTCATGGAGCCAGCAAAGGTCTGTGGACAGAAGTAAGTGGGAAGCACCACATACACAGCAGAACAAGGGATACTGCCTAATAGTCATATGACAGGGAGAGGTTAAATCATATTTAAGTAATTAATCTTTATTGGAAATAAAGAATTGCCTTTATTGATATCCCGTAACAAGTGATCTCCATACATATCACAGTATTCTATATACCAATAATACGACATACAAGGAACAAATACCACCACACCATGATCAGACCACATATTACCACCACAGTGACCAAATAATACCACATACAAGGAATACATACAACCAATTCATGAAGAGATCATATATTACCACCACATAGTACCACATTAAAGGGAGAGATATCATCATACCATGACCAGATCACATATTCCCACCACATAGTGGCCGAAAAATACTACATACAAGGGACAAATACCACCACACCATGACTACACCACATAGATAAATACCGTAACACCATGAGCAGATCTAATCTATGAGAACATTGTTGAAGCCCTCATATACTTGCATTGAGAGCTAATGACTAGAGATGAGCAAATTTGTTTAGGTCCCCACTTATTCGTCAAGCTATAGCACTTACCGAATAAGCTACAGCGGGAATCCGGATACATGGAGCGTGATGGCTGATCAGCACCGCAGCTGCATGTGTCACAGTACATGCATGGAGAGCTCAACACACAGGCTCTCCATGTACAGTCATGGACAAAAGTTTTGAGAATGACACAAATATTAATTTTTACAAAGTCTACTGCTTCACTTTTTCTAATGGCAATTTGGATATACTCCAGAATGTTATAAAGAGTGATCAGCTTTACAGCAATTACTTGCAAAGTCAATATTTGGCTAGAAAATGAACTTTATCCCCCAAAACACATTTCAACATCATTGCAGCCCTGCCTTAAAAGGACCAGCTAACCTCTTTTCAGTGATTGCTCCATTAACACAGGTGTGGGTGTTGATGAGGACAAGGCTGGAGATCAATCTGTCATGATTAAGTAAGAATGACACCACTGGACACTTTAAAAGGAGGCTGGTGCTTGGCATCATTGTTTCTCTTCTGTTAACCATGGTTATCTCTAAAGAAACACGTGCAGTCATCATTACAATGCACAAAAATGGCCTAACAGGGAAGAGTATCGCAGCTAGAAAGATTGCACCTCAGTCAACAATCTATCGCATCATCAAGAACTTCAAGGGGAGAGGTTCCATTGTTGCCAAAAAGGCTCCAGGGCGCCCAAAAAAGACCAGCAAGCACCAGGACCGTCTCTTAAAAGTGTTTCAGCTGTGGGATCAGGCTACCAGCAGTGCAGAGCTTGCTCAGGAATGGCAGCAGGCAGGTGTGAGTGTATCTACACGCACTGTGAGGCGGAGACTCTTGGAGCAAGGCCTGGTCTCAAGGAGGGCAGCAAAGAAGCCACTTCTCTCCAGAAAAAAAATCATGGACAGACTGATATTCTGCAAAAGGTACAGGCAGTGGACTGCTGAGGACTGGGGTAAAGTTATTTTCTCTGATGAATCCCCTTTTCGATTGTTTGGGACATTAGGAAAACACCTCATTCGGAGAAGACAAGGTGAGCGCTACCACCAGTCTTGTCTCATGCCAACTGTTAAGCATCCTGAAACCATTCATGTGTGGGGTTGCTTCTCAGCCAAGGGAATCGGCCCTCTCTCAGTCTTGCCTAAAAACACAGCCATGAATGGTACCAGAATGTCCTCCAAGAGCAACTTCTCCCAACCCTCCAAGAGCAGTTTGGCGATCAACAATGCCTTTTCCAGCATGATGGAGCACCTTGCCATAAAGCAAAGGTGATAACTAAATGGCTCAGGGATCAAAACATAGAGATTTGGGTCCATGGCCTGGAAACTCCCCAGATCTTAATCCCATTGAGAACTTGTGGTCAATCATCAAGAGACGGGTGGACAAACAAAAACCTAAAATTCTGACAAAATGAAAGCATTGATTGTGCAAGAATGGACTGCTATCAGTCAGGATTTGGTCCAGAAGTTGATTGAGAGCATGCCAGGGAGAATTGCAGAGGTCCTGAAGAAGAAGGGTCAACACTGCAAATATTGACTTGCTGCATTAACTCATTCTAACTGTCAATATAGGCTTTTGTTACTCATATGTTTGCAATTATATTTCTGTCTGTGATAAAAACATCTGTCAAACACACATAAAAACCAGAGAGCAGCAGATCATGTGAAAATATAATATTTGTGTCATTCTCAAAACTTTTGGCCATGACTGTATGTGTTGTGACTGTAACACAGCCGCGATACATGCAGCTGTGGCGCCAAACAGCTGATCATCGGGAGCGCTCCAGGTATCCGGGTTACTGCTGCAGCTTAATTGGTAAGCGCTACAGCTTGCTGAATAAGCAGGGACACGAAGAAATTCGCTCAACTCTACTTAAGACATAGCTTCTGATTTCTTGCCAGTCAGAAACTGCGCTTACAAAATAGTACCAAAAAATACCAGAGTGATGCTGAAAATTGATATGTCGGACGGTATGAGAGAGAACTTAGGTTTAAAGGGACTCTGTCAGCATAGAGTGACTGTTCTGTTCAAAAAAGTCCCCACATTCTGTTTCACATCGAGGCCAATCCTTTAAATCCACCTTGCCACCTGCTTGTTTTCCCTCTATGTCCATCCCCTCTCCTTCAATAGACAGCTCTGGCTTTATATCAACAGAAAAGGATGGAGACAGAGGAAAACAAGCAGGTGAGAAGATGTATTTCAATGATTGTCCACTGTGAAGCACCAAGCACCTGGACTTGAACAGTCATTTTTTGCTGACAGAGTCCTTTTAAAGCAACACTCCAGTGATGGAAAAAATAAAAAACAAGCATAGAGACACCGGCTCTAAACAAAATGTGTGCACCTTGATGGATCCACAGCAGGCTGGCAGCGCTTTTGCTTCACGGATACAGGTGCAGCTCCCCAGACATGCAGACTAGAGGAACTATTGGTGAATATCGGTCTGCACTTGGACCACATTGCATGGGCCGGCCACGGATCTCCTGACCTGAACTCAGCAGCCTCACAGCATGTATGAGGATGCTGGTCAGGAGATTGGCGCTCAGTCCATGCACTGCTGTGCGAGCGCAGACTGGTTTCCCCCTTTCAAAAATTACACTGCCATAATAATAAAGATTTTTCCCAATCATATATACTCACTTCCATCAATAATTCCTCACCCCCCTTCCAAACCCCAAACAAAACTTAAGGGTATGCCACACTAAACAACATCGCTAACAGGATCGCTAAAAAACGTCACTATTTAGCGATCCCGTTAGCGATGTTGTTGTGTGCGGCATCTACCAGCCACGTGGCCCCTGCTGTGATCTTGTCCGTCGTCCTGATCGTTCCGGACCCTATTTTCATCGCTGGCGCCCCGCTGGTAAGTATCTAATCGCTGAGTGTGGCACCTTTTTTAGCGATTTAGCGGTACTTTTGTACCGCTAAAGTCGTTAAGGAGATCGCTAACCGCGATAGCGTCCTTAACGATATCGCTAAGTTAGGTAGCTACTAGCGATATAGAAACAATCCCGCTAGCGATCTCATTAGTATTCGACGCTAACGAGATCGCTAGCGGGATTGTGTAGTGTGGCAGTACCTTTAGAAGCTACTGGATTATCCTGAGCACTGCTGTCTGATGTTATAATTGGGCATTTGGTTTTCCAGCAGGTCAGGATCATCCAGTAGCTTATATATACATTGCTATTGGGTAGTCGAAGGGGAAGGGGTAAGGTATAATAATAATAATCTTTATTCATATAGCGCCATCATATTCCGCAGCGCTTTATAGTTTAACAGTTTCAAAACACAAGTCATAAGTAACAACGTTAACAATACAATAATTAAAGCAAAATAAGCCGCCCCTGCTCGTGAGAGCTTACAATCTACAATGAGGTGGGGGAGATACAAAGTACAGGTGTGTATATACAATGGTGCATTTACAATGATGGTTCAGCCATCTTGAGGGAGTGAGGGATGGATGGAGATAGTGAATGGGCTACACATACACACTTACACATAGAATGACTTTGATTAGTGAATGTGATAGGCCGCTCTGAACAAATGTGTTTTGAGGGAGCGCCTGAAACCATGCAAATTGTGGATAGTCCTAATTTCTTGGGGTAGAGCATTCCAGAGGATTGGCGCAGCGCGGGAGAAGTCTTGGAGTCGGGAGTGGGAGGTACGGATTAGTGCAGAGGTTAGTCGAAAGTCGTTTGCAGAGCGCAGCAGTCGGTTAGGCCGATAGATAGAAATGAGGGAGGAGATGTAGGGGGGTGCTGCACTGTGGAGAGCTTTGTGGGTGAGAACCAGTACTTTGAATTGGATCCTATAATGAATGGGCAGCCAATGTAAGGACTGGCGAAGAGCGGACGCGTCCGAGTACCGATTAGCCAGATGGATGACCCTGGCTGCTGCATTAAGGATGGACTGGAGAGGGGATAGTCGAGTAATGGGGAGGCCAAGTAATAGAGCGTTGCAGTAGTCCAAGCGGGAGTGGATCAATGCTACAGTGAGGGTTTTTGTTGTTTCCATGGTGAGAAAAGGGCGGATTCTAGAGATGTTCTTCAGTAATCACATACTGAAATAGTGGACAAACGAATACATGGACTTGTTATTTACTCACACAGCTGGTGTTGCCGCCGCGCCCACCACCCAGTCAAGAAGAATTTAATGGTCGTCTCAGCCTGCCCAACAAATAAAAGGAAAGTTTATATTACAAAAAAATATTTATTGGTATTTATTAAACACCTATAAATTATAAAACATAAATACCTCAAAATGTAACTCTAAGTGATTATGTGAAAGAACAAAAATAAATAAATAAAATAGGAGTCAAGAGGAAAGGGGTGATCACCCCATTTATTTATTTTACTCACTTTTATAGCAGTAATCTTTCCAAAACTTCCCACGGTCAGTAAACGCTACGGTAATGTAGACCCCTTAAGGAGCTTATCTAGATGTGTGGTGAGCACTTTGAACCCCCAAGTGTTTGCAGAGCCCTAAAAATAAAACATCTTATTTTTTTTTCACAAAAATGATCTTTTCACCCCAATTTTTTATTTTCTCAAGTGTAACAGGAGAAATTGGACCACAACAGTTGTTGTGCAATTTCTCCTGAGTACGCCGATAACCCAATATGTGGGGTAAACTACTGTTTGGGTGCATGGCCGAGCTCGGAAGGAAAGGAGCGCCATTTGACTTTTTGAATTCAGAATTGGCTGGAATTGAGATCAGACGCCATGTCATGTTTGGAGAGCACCTGATGTGCCTAAACAGTGGAAACCCCCAATTCTAACTCTAACACACCCCTAACCCTAAGCCTAACCCTAACTTTAGTCCCAACCCTAACTTTAGTCCCAACCCTAACTTAAGCCCCAACCCTAACCCTAACCCCAAACCCTAACCATAGCCCCAAACCCTAACCATAGCCTCAAACCCTAACTTTAGCCCCAACCCTAACAATAACTATAGCCCCAACCCTAGCCCTAATGGTAAAAAGGAAATAAATATACATTTTTTAATTTTATTATTTTTCCCTAACTAAGCGGGTAATAAAGGGGGGTTTGATCTACTATTTATAATGGGATTTTATGTTTGGCAGCTGTTACACGCTAAAAGACCCTTTTAATTGAAAAAAATTTTTTTTACATCGCCACATTTTGAGAGCTATAATTTTTCTATGTTTTGGCCCACAGTCAGGTCAGGTCTTGTTTTTTGCGGGAAGAGTTGACGTTTTTATTGGTACTATTTTTGGTGAAACTGACATTTTTTGATCGCTTTTTATTCCAATTTTTGGAAGGCAGAATGAACAAAAACAAGCAATTAATAAATTTTTCTTTTTTGGGGGGGCAGTTTTATTCTTCGGGTCAGTACGATGAGATACCTCATTTATTTTTTTTATGTTTTGGTGCTTTTATACAATAAAAACTGTTTTATATAAAAAATAATTATTTTTGCATCGCTTTATTCTGAGACCTATATTTTTTTCTGGTGATGACGCTTGTTTTCAGCGGTACCACGTTTATTTATATCCATATTTTGGATCGCGTGTTAATCCACTTTTTTTTTGGCGGTATGATGATAAAGCATTGTTTTTTTGCCTTTTTTTAATGGTGTTCACTAAAAGGGTTAACTAGTGGGACAATTTTATAGGGCAGGTCGTTGCGGTGGTGATACTAAATATGTGCACTTTTAGTGTTTAGATTTTTTTATTCAAAGATTGATTTAATGATGGAATATTGACTTTTTATATATATATTTTTACAATTATTTATTTTTTTAAATTCTTTTACACTGTGGGCCCTGTTGGAATGCGGCCCCACCTGCCTGCCCTGGGCCCTGTTGGTGGAATGCTGCGGCTGCGCTGGGCCCCCCCACCTGCCCTGGGCAGGGGCAAGGTTGGAAAGCTGCGGGCGCCCTCCCTGCCTGCCCTGGGCCCTGTTGGTGGAATGCTGCGGGCGCCCTCCCCTGCCTGCCCGGGTCCTGTTGGTGGAATGTTGCGGCTGTGCTGGACCCCCCTGCCTGCCCTGGGCCGGGGCTCTGTTGGAATGCTGCGGGCAGCCCCCCTGGGCCCTGTTTGTGGAATGCTGCGGCTGCGCTGGGCCGGGGCCCTGTTGGAATGCTGTGCTGGGCCCCCCTGCCTGCCCTGGGCCGGGGCCCTGCTGGAATGCAGCGCTGGGCCCCCCCTGCCTGCCCTGGGCCCTGTTGGAATGCTGTGCTGGGCCCCCCTGCCTGCCCTGGGCCGGGGCCCTGTTGGAATGCAGCGCTAGGCCCCCCCTGCCTGCCCTGGGCCGGGGCCCTGTTGGAATGCTGCGCTGGGCCCCCCCTGCCTGCCCTGGGCCGGGGCCCTGTTGGAATGCTGCGCTGGCCCCCCCCTGCCTGCCCTGGGCCGGGGCCCTGTTGGAATGCTGCCTTGGCCCCCCCTGCCTTTCCTGGGCCGGGGCCCTGTTGGAATGCTGCGCTGGGCCCCCCCTGCCTGCCCTGGGCCGGGGCCCTGTTGGAATGCTGCGCTGGCCCAACCTGCCTGCCCTGGGCCGGGGCCCTGTTGGAATGCTGCCTTGGCCCCCCCCTGCCTTTCCTGGGCTGGGGCCTTGTTGGAATGCTGCGCTGGGCCACCCCTGGGCTGGGGCCCTGTTGGAATGCTGCGGGAGCCCCCCCTGCCTGCCCTGGGTCAGGGCCCTGTTGGAATGCTGCGCTGGGCTCCCCCTGCCTGCCCTGGGCCGGGGCCCTCTTGGAATGCTGCGCTGGGCCCCCCCTGCCTGCCCTGGGCCGGGGCCCTGTTGGAATGCTGCGCTGGGCCCCCCCTGCCTGCCCTGGGCCGGGGCCCTGTTGGAATGCTGCGCTGGCCCCCCCTGCCTGCCCTGGGCCCTGTTGGAATGCTGCCTTGGCCCCCCCTGCCTGTCCTGGGCCGGGGCCCTGTTGGAATGCTGTGCTGGGCCCCCCCTGCCTGCCCTGAGCTGGGGCCCTCTTGGAATGCTGCGCTGGGCCCCCCCTGCCTGCCCTGGGGCCCTCTTGGAATGCTGCGCTGGGCCCCCCCTGCCTGCACTGGGCCCTGTTGGAATGCTGTGCTGGGCCCCCCCTGCCTGCCCTGGGTCGGGGCACTGTTGGAATGCTGCGCTAGGCCCCCCCTGCCTGCCTGGGCCCTGTTGGAATGCTGTGCTGGGCTCCCCTGCCTGCCCTGGGCCGGGGCCCTGTTGGAATGCTGCGCTGGGCCCCCCGTCCTGTGCCGGGGCCCTGTTGGAATGCCGCGCTGGGCCCCCCCTGCCCTGTGCCGGGCCCTGTTGGAATGCTGCGCTGGGCCCCCCTGCCTGCCCTGGGCCGGGGCCCTCTTGGAATGCTGCGCTGGGCCCCCCCTGCCTGCCCTGAGACTACTCACCCTGCTCGCCTGCCGCCTCCACCTGCACGTTTGGTCTGCATGCCGTCGCCTCTTTCCATCCGGTGTCCGCCGTCTTCTGCTCCCAGCCACGTGGCACACCATACACACTGCTCGCTCTGCTCCTGAATGAGGAAGTGGAGCAGAGCAGCGTGTGACCTCAGGTGAGAATCAGAGGCTGGCTGGACCATGATGCACTGGGGCAGGCTGTAATTAAAGGTACAGTGCCTGCCGGGGAGCTTATTAATATAAAGCGGCGAAGCCTGCTGCCTGAACAAAATATCAGGGGGCCCGAGCGCGCGGAGCGGGCTGTCAGTGTACTCAGGCCCCCCTAATCACTGGGCCCCATACACAAGTAAGGGCTGTAATGCCCTGATGGCGGCCCTGTCTGTTCGTCACTGTGTATGGGGGCCATGTGTCCATCACTGTATATGGAGGTACCGTGTCCATGAGCGGAGCCGCATGTGTATGGGGTGTGCGGAGCGGAGCCGTGTGTGTACAAAGTGTACGGAGCGGAGCCGCATGTGTATGGGGTGTGCGGAGCAGAGTCGTGTGTGTACAAAGTGTACGGAGCGAAGCCGCATGTGTATGGGGTGTGCGGAGCAGAGCCGTGTGTGTTCAAAGTGTACGGAGCGAAGCCGCATGTGTATGGGGTGTGCGGAGCAGAGCCGTGTGTGTTCAAAGTGTACAGAACGGTGCCCTGTGTGTATGAAGTGTATGGAGCCGTGTGTGTACAGAGCGGAGCCGCGTGTGTACGGGGTGTATGAAATGGAGACCTGTGTGTACGAAGTGTACGGAGCTGAGCCGTGTGTACGGAGCGGAGCAGAGCCATCTGTGTACGAGGTTCACGGAGTGTAGCCATGTGTGTACTGAGTGGAGCCGTGTGTGTGCAAGGTGTACGGAGCGGAACCATGTGTGTATGAGCTGTGCGGAGCCGTGCGTGTACAAGGTGTGTGGTGGGGAGCATTCATACCTCCCAACTGTCCCGAATCCAGCGGGACAGTCCCAATTTTGAGTCTGCCCCGCTGTCCCGGCCGGGAGCTTACTTTTCCCGCGTACACAGGAGTACACGGTGGAGCCCCAAGGAGCACTTTAACGTTCGCACGTGACGTTCTACCGGAAGTGACGTGTTGGAAGCTGACCGGAAATGAGGTAATTTCGGGAGGAGATTGTGACGAAACCATGGAGGCACTTCAGGGAATGCTTCAGATCCATCACTGTGTACTCCTCCGACAGCGCAGACAGCGGGATCTCCTTGGGATCGGGGATGTCGGCCATGTGAGAGGATCATGATATGTCCTGCATCAGGAGGCTCAGGTGGGCATTACAGTGGGAGTCTGACTGCTATAGTATCTTTATAGAATCTTTCTTTCTCTTTCTTTCTCTCTGTTCTTTCTTTCCCTCTCTAATCTTTCTTTCTTGCTCTCTCTGTTTCTTTCTTTCTCTGTTCTTTCTTTCTCTCTCTGTCCTTTCTTTCTCACTCTCTGTTCTTTCATTCCCCTTTATTTCTTTCTTTCTTTCTCTCTGTTCTTTTTTTTCTTTCTTTTTGTTCTTTCTTTCTGTCCTTCCTTTCTCTTTCTCTCTGTTCTTTTTTCCTCTCTCCTTCTCTGTTCTTTCTTTCTCTCTGTGCTTTCCCCTCTTTCTTTCTTTCTCTCTCCCTCTGTTCTTTCTTTCTCTCTTTGTTCTTTCCCCTCTTTCTTTCTCCCTCTGTTCTTTCTTTCTCTATTCTTTCTTTCTCTATTCTTTTTCTCTATCTATTCTTTCTCTCTATTCTTTCATTCTCTCTATTCTTTCATTCTCTCTATTCTTTCTTTCTCTCTCTATTGTTTCTTTCTCTCTATTCTTTCTTTCTCTCTCTATTCTTTCTTTATTTCTCTCTATTCTTTCTCTCTCTATTCTTTCTCTATTCTTTCTCTCTCTCTGTTCTGTCTCTCTCTCTATTCTTTCTCTCTATTCTTTATCTCTGTTCTTTCTTTCTCTCTATTCTTTCTCTCTCTCTATTTCGCTCTCTATTCTTTCTCTCTCTTCTTTCTCTCTATTCTTTCTTTCTATTCTTTCTTTCTCTCTCTATTCTTTCTATTCTTTCTTTCTCTCTATTCTTTCTTTCTCTCTCTGTTCTTTCTTTCTCGCTCTGTGTTCTTTCTTTCTCTCTCTCTGTTCTTTCCCCTCTTTCTCTCTCTGTTCTTTCTTTCTCTCTCTGTTTTCTTTCTCTCTATTCTTTCTTTCTTTCTCTCTATTCTTTCTCTATTCTCTTTCTTTCTCTCTCTTTGTCTCTCTATTTTTTCGTTCGCTCTCTCTCTAGTCTTTCTTTCTCTCTCTCTAGTCTTTCTCGCTCTCTGTTCTTTCTTTCTCTCTCTGTTCTTTCTTTCTCGCTCTGTCTTTTTTTCTCTCTCTGTTCTTTCTTTCTCTCTCTTTTCTTTCTTTCCTCTCTTTCTTTCTCTCTGTTTGTTCTTTCTCTCTCCTTTCTTTCTCTTTCGCTGCTCTTTCTTTCTTTTCCTTAGTACCAGCCACTGTGCCCATAATGCCAGCCACTGTGCCCTCAGTACCAGTCGGTGTGATCAGCAGTGCTAAATGGGTGCGGTTGGGGCGTGGATATGGGTGTGATTAGTTGTGAAATGAGTGTGGTCGGGGCATGGCCTAAAATTTGCCGCGACGCGCTACGCCGCAGCCTTTGTCCCTCTTTCCTGTCTTCAAAAGTTGGGAGGTATGCTGTATGACTTCCCTACAACATCTGGGCATGCTCCTGATGAGCGCAGCGGATGGTCTCCTGAGGGATCTCCTCACACACCTGGACTAAAGCATCCACCAACTCCTGGACAGTCTGTGGCGCAACGTGGAGTGGCCTAAAATTTGCTACAGCAGGCACAGCGTGCCGCAGCCTTTGTCCCTCTTTCCCTTCTTCAAAGGTTGGGAAGTATGATGGTGGGCCCCAAGAATGACTTTTCTCTGGTGGGCCCAAGGTACTCCAGTCTGACGCTGCAAGGTCCCATACATCTGACCAAAATGCAGATGGGGGCCCAGGTCCAAGTTTTGCACCAGGATCCATCAGACTCTAGTTACATCACTGTCGGTTATAATATAAAAGTGTGAAGAGGGCAATGGCAATGTTTTTGATTACAGGACTATCAAGTTCTTGTTGTTATTTTCACAGATATCCAGCATAGACTTGTCGGTAACTAAGCCTGCTACAGCTTTGTGAAGGTTCTGGAATGGCCATCTCAGTCTCCTGACCTCAATATCATTAAGCCACTCTGGGGAGATCTCAATTGCGCAATTCATGCTAGACAGCCAGGAATTTATAGGAACTGGAGGTTTTTTGCCAAGGAGAGTGCGCAGCTTTACCATCTGAGAAAGTAAAGAACCTCATCCACAATTACCACAAAAGACTTCAATCTGCCATTCATGTTAGAGGTGGCAATACACGGTATTAAAAAATGCCACTTAATTTTGTGAATAATTGGTTTGAACACCTTGCTCTACCATCTAAGATAATGATTGCATCTAGCAGAGTCTACTTTGACACAGTGGACGTAAAAATAGATGACATCATTCGAATCTAGCAACCATTACCCAAGCTAAAGATTTGATTCTCTTGTTAGGGCGTGCTAAGGCTCTTAGCAACATGCTAGTAGATTATATGGCTTTCATAGAGCTGAAAGACACATACTTTCATGGAAAGAACTTTCTTGACCATTAGCGGTTAGTATAAGTATAGGCTAAAAAGTAAAAGGCAAACCACTCAGAGAAGGATTATGTTAGCACTCAGAATTAACAAGGTCATCACCCTACTATGCAAGAAGGTGATATCTTCAGCAGCATACCTGGTGACTTCACTTCTAATCTGGCTATGTTTCTGTAACTGTAAGGGGTTTGATTTAAGGGGAACTGTGTTATGATTTGGTAGCTGAGAGCAGGCAAAAAAGGAAATACACCAGAGCAGTTGGAAACTATGAGATTGCAGTACCTTGACTAACCACCACAACTAGAGGCAGCCGTGGAGCGTTCCTACGTTGGTCCTAGACGCCTCGTCACAGCCTGAGAAACTAACTACACCTAAAGATAGAAAGAGGAAAGCTATCTGCCCCGGAGCAGATCCCAAAGAACATAGAAAGCCCCCAAACATGTAATGGCGGTTAGACAAGAAGAAATACTGACACAGACAGAAAATAGTATGAGCAAACGTTGGGGCCCAAACTTACTAAATAGAAAAGGATAGGAAGGGCACTTACTGCAATCCCAAAAAACCCTGAAAAGCACCAACTCTACTAATTTCAAAAACACCTGAGATCACACGACCTCTACCACCTAAATTAGTTCTCTGGTGTAACCAAAAACAAAACAGCAGCCACTGAAAAAACTGGAAAAAGCAAATGTACAAACATCAGTGGCTGAACTGAACTGAGAGGCAAAAGCCCCCAGAGGGGACCCTGAAGGCTCCCACAGAAGTGCAGGACAAAATGCAAAAATCAAGCACAAAAACAAAAAGAAGAAAATGTCTTATCTGTTAGCAGGAGATTCAGACACGACACAGCAGGCTACAAAGGAAACAGGAATCAAGGATTGAGACCAGAACAATTGATCACCGGCAACCCTGATGGGAAGGCGACTCCCTTATATAAGACCAGTCAGTAACACCTGATTCCCAATCCTCACAATCTTCACTGGACAGTCCAGTACCGTTTGTAACCACCAGAGGGAGCTTCTGCTCAGAACTCATTTCCAGCCTATTCACAACAGAACTGCCTAACTATGACTACCTTCATGCTCCCTAACAAAAGATGGGTCCTTGAATTGTTTAGAGCACGTAATTTAACTGACCATAGTGGCTATGACTTGATATATTTTATGCTCAACCACTTTGGAGAACATTATATGGATGCTAGCCCTTTAAGAAACTGGTCACCTTGGGTGGAATTCCTAATCATGACCTTTATGAATATTGAGGTCCAGGAAAGTAGCCTTTAGTTATTTGCTATGCTGTGTAGCCTCACTATTTCAGGGAATGTATGTAAAATGTAAAATATATATATATACATATCACTAAGTACGAAGCAAGCACATTGCCATTAATGTATAGTATATAGTAATCAGTGGATATGCAGGCTGGATGAGATCATAGGTCAGATGTGCAGATACCACAACATTGCACTGTACAGGCTATGTCCTAGGCAAGACCAGAATATTGAAATGGCAGGCGTGGCCCTGGAAATGGTGAGAGGTTACAGACTACTCCCTGACAACTTTGCACCTACAGTGAGAAATTTCCACATCAAGATTGTAACTGTAGGGCAAGTACAGAGTGCTACACCCAAAAAAATAGAGAAAAAGAGAGGGACATCCCAGAAATAAAATAACATAATCTTCTTTATTGCATAACAAAAATAGATAAAAATCCTTTGCAATGGAAAAGGTTCACATGATAGCCATGGAAGACTGATGCGTTGCCATCATAAAAATAATGCTCTTATTTATAAGGGACACAATCGTAACCTCCCACAATTGTCCGTTCCTGCCTGGCCTGCAAACACCTGTAACAGATGTAATGTAAGGGTGGTGGACCAAGACTGTCGCGTTCCTACCCCTCAATAAGTCACCAATCACTTTACGTGTATTATGTCATGCGTCTATTTGTAAAATTTGAGTCATGTGAAATGTAACGCATAGCATTATAGGATAAGTGATGTAATAGATATGTATATAGTTGATTATAGGGTAAGATATAGTTAATGTTTGAGACTAACCAACAGTAGGAGGGGATAGTGTTAGGGAGAGTGACTGCTTCCTTCTATAAAAAGGAGATTATTTTGGGAGTGCAGAGTGAGCAGTACTGCATTGGAGGGTGATCCTGTGTGAAATGAGTCTGAAGAAGAGGG
>JARQOD010000005.1:185305070-185329703 GCA_033576555.1 Oophaga sylvatica | reverse complement strand
TTTCTCGCCGCATCCGGTTCACGAATGCGGCAAAAAACCGCATCCGTCTCATCCGGTGTATCCGGTTTGGCATCCGTTGACGCCGTATGCGCCGGATCCGTTTTTTAAGACCGCCCTTTTGGGGTTCCAAATATGATTGGCTACTGTAATCCTATATATACACTGCTCCTACAACCTATCTTTGACAGGTTGTAGAGGAGCAAGTGCAGTTTTGAGAGAAGAGCAAGTAGCAAGTGATTGGCGAACATGGATGTCATTATCGGCAATATCTTCAGGAATCTTGTTGATTTTACTGCGGAGATGAATCGATTGAGGTTTATCGTTCTGGAGAAGGAGCGAAAGTTTGAGGAGCAGCGCATTAGACGTCAGCGAAGACGCCCGCGTTTGTGGATCCACCCCATTACGGCACAGAGATTAACTCGTGGTGTCTATTCCACACTGAACATGGAGCTGCGACAAAATCCAGATAAGTTCTTTGCCTATCTGCGAATGAAGAAAGAAAACTTTGATGATTTGCTGGAGCGTGTTGGAGACCAAATTAAAAAATCAGACACCTACTGTCGGTTCTCGATATCTCCGGCGAGCGTCTCATGGTGACTATAAGGTAAGCTATATGTATTGGATCTGTTTGCTTGAGCGCACTTGTAATTTTATCATTAATTGAATATCACAGGCCAACTAGGAAACCACATGAGTGTCCCCAAATTTAGTTATAAAACAGTCTTTGTCATAGATGTGATTATGTTTGGTATTGTAATACTATTGTAGGAACTCGAGGATTCTGATAGCGTGGGGCAATGAACAATCAGAGACGGGTTTCTTTGAATGCAAATAATGTATTTGTGAAACAGCAAAACACCCAAAAACAATATTCAAACAACCCGTAGTGACATGCAATGAGTCCATATATATATACACAAGTCCAGTTATATGAATCCGGATATATAAGTCCTTGAACCTCTATAGCGAGGGTGGTAAAGTTCTTACGACGGAGTCCTCACACAAATGTGACCACAAGGTAAGTCTGATGCACAGGTAACGTGGCTGGATTTACACACTGCTGGTGTGTGAAGAGTCAGATCCAGGTATGCAGAAAACACAGGGAGGTCCAGGAACAAGTTAATCTCAGTTGTGGCTTAATTCAGTGAAGTCCAACAACAAGTTCATATGTCAGTAAGATTCCAGTAACAGTTCCAACAGCTCTCACCAGAGGTAATGCACGAAGGGTTAAACAGCAACAGTTCAGAAACACAGTTCTTATCAGATGGAGTGAACCAAGGGTTAAATTCCCAAGTCAACAGTTTAGTGATAACACAGTATGTGCAACTTACATATGCAGAGAATGTCCAGAGCCATGGGTAGAAACTGCTGTGGCTGAAAAACACCTGAAGATAAGGTTATGCACTTTCCTGGTAAATACACAAAAGATCTGTGAGGAACAAAGCAGCTGGGTTGCAGGGAAACGGAAGCAGAATATTCCAGCAGTGAAGCCAGCACCTGAGCCGGGTTTTAAACAAACGAACAGGAAGTAGGGCACAGAAAACAGCAAACTCCATTTTAACAAAGGGCAAAATCATTGACAAAGTTACCTAGAAAACCCGGAATACTGACATTACTCCCCCCCTAAAGACGGCCTCCGGACGGTCCTGGACCAGGCCTGTCCGGGTATCTCCGATGAAACTGAGCAATCTTCAGAGGCGCATTGATGTTAAAATGGCGCAATTTTTTATTTTTTTTTAACAAACTTTGACATTTTTTTCACTACTTAGATAAAAAAGAACCTAGACATGTTTGATGTCTATGAAAATAATATAGGGACAGTTCCAATTCGCAATAAATGGAACACCGATAGAAGATGTTCGGTGGGTTTTTCAGGTTGGACACAAGGTTTGGCTGTCATCCAGAAACATCAAACTTAAGGTACCAATAGCAAAGTTGGGTTCGAAGTTTATAGGTCCCTTTCAAATTCTGAAAGTGGTTAATCCGGTGGCCTTTAGGTTGAAGCTTCTTCCATCTCACCACATCAGTAACGTCTTCCATAAATACCCGTTGAAGGAGTTTTTCCCCTCAGTGGTGTTACCTTCGTCCCTGTCCCCTCCGGTTGCTGTTAATGGCAGTTTGGAATATGAGGTGCAAAGAGTTGTGGACTCTCATAGGGTCCAAAATTCCCTCCAGTAGCTCATCCACTGGAGGAGATTCCTGGTTCCCAGATTGAGATGTGAAGGCCGAGGGTTAGTCAGGGCCTTCTATCTGAAGCTTCCTGGGAAACCTGGGGCTCTGGTGACTCCCCAAGAAGAGGAGGCACTGTAATGATTCCACCCCTTAGTGTTGCTCTGTCTGTGCAGTGATTGACAGCTCAGTTGTACAGTGTGGTGCAGGGGCATGCTGTGTTTTTATTGACAGCTCAGACGTCCAATCTGAGACTGGGAGATTTGAGCTCTCTTCAAGTGCTCCCCGTTCCCTTGACTGCTCAGCTATTTAACTGAGCTGGCAGTCGTAGATTGATGTCAGACATAGCTTGAGTTAATTGTGGTTGGATTACTCTGTGACTTGTATTTTGCTTGTTGATGTATCGTTGCCTGACCTTGAATCTTGCTCTGACCATCCATCTGTTAAACCCCTTTGCTCTGATTCGCTATCCTACTGGTATTTCGACCTCATACTATTACCTGACTATGACTTTGTGTCTTCCCTCTGTTTATGATGCACCCTCCTGGCTATTGACCTCCGACTCCTCGACTATGTCATCTCATGGCTTGTCCGTGAGACGTGACTCAGCGTCACAGCTCCCATATACGTTAGACTAATGTTGGTTGAACCAGCCAATATCAACATGTTTGGCCAACGATATGTTCTAGTTTGGCTAAATGGTAGTCGGGGGGTGGGCGGGTGGACCACGGGAGATTCCGCTGTTGCACTCTGCAAGGTATTTACCTATCTTTCACTCTATACATATATGTGCAATGTATTGTTTGTACTCTTTTGGACATACAAATACAGTCTATGTCACATGGACCTCTGAATTATGAGACTATTGATCTCATTAATTATGCTGTTTGTACATTGATGTTTCTACTAGTTATTGTGGTCTAACCTGCCCTATGGTATATATGGATGCTGGTTTTGCTCACCATGGTTTTAGCCCCATCTGTCCTCCTGTTCTTTGATTATGTGATTAATAAAGATTGAAAAAAGTTTTATTCATCATTTTGGACTTTTTGACTGTTTATTTTGCTTTGCCCTTTCTATTTAAATGGTAGCTTTGGCTGAACCAACAATATCACCGGTATTTTTGGCCAATATGTAAGGGGGAGCTGGTGAACTTATGATCGGGACAGTTGTTGAATATGTCTCGACCCGCCACCACAATTGTGGGTTACCAGGGCAATGGGGTACTCAGAGCCGAGCCCATGGAAGTCTATGGGGATTGTCACAGGTAGCGGTGGCTCGGTCTGTGGCCCTAGCGGTCTGGCGTATGTTGGGGGAATATTTACAGGGGATAGATATATTTACAGTTCGTGACGCCACCTGTAGTCTCTGGTAATTTGTACCAGCGCTGCTGCAGATCTCTGAGGGGATGGTGATGCAGCTAGATGTCGGGTCCCCTACAGGTGGGACTCTTCCCTCAGGTCGGTAGTTAAGGCAGGGTTGTGCAGGCATGCAAGTAAATAACTCAGTCTCACACGGTCAGCGTCTTTCCATACCTTTACTTGTAAGATGGTAAGGCAGGTCCCAGGGAGGCTGATCCAAGGAGAATGTATTTCGAGATAGCAGCTGGACAAGTTAGGGGCCTCCTTTACTTTCACAACGATGAGTACAACCAGCATGAAGCGTAGTTCCCTCTATAACTCCAGCTATTCCATAGCTGTACTGCCCAGTCAGTTTTGTGGTCGGAGCCTTCCTGTGAGAGAGCTGAATTCCTATCTTGCTGATCAGGCTCAAAGTCTTCACTCCCCCTGACCCCAGTTACGTACCGACTATTTAGGGGCTGCTTGCCGCGACCTAAGGTCCGATAAGCCTCTGGTTTTCTTACCACTAAGCGTGAAGCTTTAGTGATCCTTCGGTCCCCAGTGACCGGTAACAATGTGCAGGACTTCTTCAATCCAAAAGCACTTTTCAAATATTCCTTTCCACTGTGCCTTTCGCCTTGTCCTCGCTTGTAGCATAAACACTCACACTTGCAAAAAGTCATATAATCACTCCCTTCTTCTCTTCCTTCAGAGTTAGTTACCAGACTCTCAGTAATCCACTAGGCAGGAGCACGTCTCTGAACCTTTCACTGTCCTTGGGACAGGAGACTGAAGTATTTCTGTACTAAGCTCTTCTTTCTTTATCAATGTCTTCAAGTGAGGTACAGCTCTGACCAGGCTGAGGTGATCTATATCTCGCCCTTACTGGCCTCCACTTGCTGAACTGCTGATAGAACCAGGCTGGACTGCTTCCTCCCTCCAAGTCCCAGCTAGACTCCACACGTCTGCTCTGTCCGAAGACAGGAAACTGACTACTAAATCACTCAACGAATCTACACTGACCACTCCCTCACAAGTGACTACACTACCCTAAGGGTGTGTCTAGTGTATGTTGAGTGAATGGGTATAGAGCATTAAACTGCTATCTCTCCACACACTCTCCAGGGTACTGCGTGTGCCTAACACCAGGGCTACACATTCCCCCATGGTAAAAGACAGCACTCCCGGGCTGTAAAATACAAAGAGACAGTTTTGTTTATGCATGAAAACATCAACATTAAACATTAATTCGTCCCATCCGGGAGGTAAGGATGTCTTGAACGTTGCAAACAAAACATTGAATATACAAAAATACGAAATATTAAATAATCATGTTCATAAATAAACGACAATATTCTTGTGAAGGACCCGCACCAAACCTTCAACGTGGGTCCTGGGTGGGCTGCAGGACTTAGGAATGCAGACCTCACTCAGTGCCACACCACACGGGTTTTACGTTCAGAGGTAGTTGTGATGGTTTTATGTAAAACCAAGATAAAGCACCGAAGCGCAACTATATACAAATAAGTTCTGGGCTGGCACAGTCCTCAGCCTCTGAGTCCATTGTTAGCAAAACGACACATATTATATCACATTATAATAATAATAAAGTGCAAAACTTTTTCTCTGTTTACCCAGCCGGGCATTCTACTTTTGGCAATATGTAAATATATTATATACTCATTTAACTTGTGCAAAAATTGGCAAACATTCTTAAACTTTTTACAACATTACTTATGGTAGACCCCTATCTGGATCTCACCGGTTTTTCTTTTACTGTTTAATTATTTCAAATACATTTTCCACCCCGGGGGCTGGAACAATGCGATGGTCCCTAGATCCCATAACTAACAAGTCATGACCTGCTATTGGGGTCTGAGTTGCCACAGTTCTTGTGTGAACCTCTAGGGGCGCAACGGGTACATTCTCCTTGCGAGACACCGATTGCGTTTCAATCTGAGTCACAGTTAACGATATTGATCGTGTCATGGATTGCGATGGAAACTGGGTCGCAAGTGGCGATGTAGAAGGATAACGGTATACAGGTGTCGCTTCCACTTGCGAAGTACCTGCAGGGGGCGATGCTGGGGCACGGCCGGATACTGCTTGAGCTGGAGACGGGGACGCTGCGGTAGTGGTGACGTTACCTGCGTCGGGGACGGGGTCACGGACGATGGTGACGTTAAGGGCATACCATCCCTTCATTCCCCAGTGCCGTGTATACGTGACAATGTCTCCATTAACTAAGTCCCTCCCGGGGTGGCCTTGCGGTAGGTGGGATTCCACGTCACGCCTGCTGACAAAGACCCCTGGGTAGAGGCCCGGTTCACGGATGAAGCCCCAGCCCTTCCGGAGCTGGAACTCAGTCACACACCCCTGCCGCCGCGGTTCCCTCAGGGTACCTTTCTCTCTCCGGACACTCTCCTTTTCCGCGATCAGCTCTGCATGTTGCCGCTGACGGTTCCGCTGAGCTTCCCGCTCTTCCTCCTGCTGGCGTTTCTGCTTCTCCTCACGACGCTGCCACTCACATTCCCACTGGGCGGTATAGGCGACGTCATCCAGGCGCGCCATCTCGTCCCAGTCCACGTCTGGTAACGACAGACAGGACCCCTCCGGTGTCGGGGATCGATCATCTGCTGCGGCCTCCTGGCCGGGCGGGCGTTCCGGAACTGGCGGTACCTCCTCAACCTCCTTCGCCTCCACCGCTTCACCGGTGGGATCAGGATTGGTACTTTCGGGGGCAGCCTCCGGTTGCTCCTTTGCCTTTGGCAGCAGAAGTTTTGGTAACTCCAGACGTAGGGGATCATCGAAGGGGAGAACACCGCGTCCCACAGCCGCCGCTGCTCCAGGGTACGCCGGCGTCTCTCGATCTCTTCAAATCCAGGTTGTGGCGAAATCATCTTTCTTAGTCGGGCATTTTCCTCTTTAACTTCCAGCAATGCTTGCTGCAGGTGCAGGACCACGGATGACTCCGGTGCTGGTGGCAGCTTGGCTGGGGCACGGGGCCTGCCTTCCTCCGCTTCCCTGCTCGGCTGCACACGTCCTGCTTCCATGATGTTCCAGAAGATTCTTTCTTCTTCCTCCAGAGACGTCCGGTCTCTTCCGTGGAGGCGGGGTTTGCGTCTCCTCCTCTTTACAGGGAAGGTGAAGAGGAGGCGGACCTCCTTTGCTGTAGGGCAGGATCGCATATTGTAATAGCACTTTGAGAGGGCAGGCATTTTCTTCGCGCCACAGGGGGGTACACGCCCACGAAGGTACGCCCACCTTCTTCTCCAGCGCCTGAGGGCGCGAATATGGCGACAAAGATGGCGATTTTTGGCGCCAAAAGTGCAAACAGTCCTTTTCACAAAAACAACTCCATAGGCACACAGGGCTCGCAATTTTGCGAGTTTCGCATCCTGTTCGTGACGCCAAATTTGTCTCGACCCGCCACCACAATTGTGGGTTACCAGGGCAATGGGGTACTCAGAGCCGAGCCCATGGAAGTCTATGGGGATTGTCACAGGTAGCGGTGGCTCGGTCTGTGGCCCTAGCGGTCTGGCGTATGTTGGGGGAATATTTACAGGGGATAGATATATTTACAGTTCGTGACGCCACCTGTAGTCTCTGGTAATTTGTACCAGCGCTGCTGCAGATCTCTGAGGGGATGGTGATGCAGCTAGATGTCGGCTCCCCTACAGGTGGGACTCTTCCCTCAGGTCGGTAGTTAAGGCAGGGTTGTGCAGGCATGCAAGTAAATAACTCAGTCTCACACGGTCAGCGTCTTTCCATACCTTTACTTGTAAGATGGTAAGGCAGGTCCCAGGGAGGCTGATCCAAGGAGAATGTATTTCGAGATAGCAGCTGGACAAGTTAGGGGCCTCCTTTACTTTCACAACGATGAGTACAACCAGCATGAAGCGTAGTTCCCTCTATAACTCCAGCTATTCCATAGCTGTACTGCCCAGTCAGTTTTGTGGTCGGAGCCTTCCTGTGAGAGAGCTGAATTCCTATCTTGCTGATCAGGCTCAAAGTCTTCACTCCCCCTGACCCCAGTTACGTACCGACTATTTAGGGGCTGCTTGCCGCGACCTAAGGTCCGATAAGCCTCTGGTTTTCTTACCACTAAGCGTGAAGCTTTAGTGATCCTTCGGTCCCCAGTGACCGGTAACAATGTGCAGGACTTCTTCAATCCAAAAGCACTTTTCAAATATTCCTTTCCACTGTGCCTTTCGCCTTGTCCTCGCTTGTAACATAAACACTCACACTTGCAAAAAGTCATATAATCACTCCCTTCTTCTCTTCCTTCAGAGTTAGTTACCAGACTCTCAGTAATCCACTAGGCAGGAGCACGTCTCTGAACCTTTCACTGTCCTTGGGACAGGAGACTGAAGTATTTCTGTACTAAGCTCTTCTTTCTTTATCAATGTCTTCAAGTGAGGTACAGCTCTGACCAGGCTGAGGTGATCTATATCTCGCCCTTACTGGCCTCCACTTGCTGAACTGCTGATAGAACCAGGCTGGACTGCTTCCTCCCTCCAAGTCCCAGCTAGACTCCACACGTCTGCTCTGTCCGAAGACAGGAAACTGACTACTAAATCACTCAACGAATCTACACTGACCACTCCCTCACAAGTGACTACACTACCCTAAGGGTGTGTCTAGTGTATGTTGAGTGAATGGGTATAGAGCATTAAACTGCTATCTCTCCACACACTCTCCAGGGTACTGCGTGTGCCTAACACCAGGGCTACACAAATACGCATGTCCTATTTCAGACTGCCGATCATGCATTGTTCTCCGGAGATAAGATTTGTCATGGAGAATACAGGAGCACTCAGTGCTGCTGTTTATGGGAGAGTCATCTGAGATGGCTGTCGGATTGAACGATCGGCCAAATCAACGTTCGGATGACAATCATCTAATGTGTATGACTAATCTAATTTTTCAGTCGCTACCTCCTTGAACGCTTTAAAATCTTTTAACACATGCAATCCAACTCATCAATTCTATTTTAAGGCCGGGATCACACATGTGAAAAACTCGCACGATTCTCGTGCAAGTCTCTCGCATAAACATCTGGCGCCGGTGTTCCGAGTGCCGTGGCGGCGCCAGGTGTTCATGCAAGAGTTTCTCGCATGTGTGATCCCGGCCAAACAGTTTATCTCAGGTAGAGGAAGTATAGTTGCTAGCAGCAGAAGCAGATAGGGATTGATAAACATATTATGGAATAAATAACATATCCTTTTCACTAGTATACTTGTCACAAAGATAAGAAACTAATCTGAAAGGAAGATAGCACAGCATCTTAATACAAAATTGACATAGGACACAAAAAATGTGCTGAATCTGTACTGGTCAAAGCTAAGGTAATAAAGTCTAAACCAGACCTTGTATAACAGGGATACATACAATGTTGTCATAAAATGACATATTGTTTAAATCAAATTTATATGTAAAACACATTTTAACTCCTTCACGACCTATGGCAATAAGCCCGAATCTTTCCTGCCACATGACAGCTGATCTGATCAGCTGTCATGTGCCTTTAACAGCTGCGGGTGGAATCGAGATCCACCCACGACTGTTAACATGTTAAATGCCGCTGTCAATTACTGACAGCGGCATTTAACACGAGTATGCTGGAAGGGCGTCAAAATCCTGCCCATTGGCGCCCCTTACACATAATCGCGGTGCGCTGATGGGTTGGCATGACAACCAGGGGGTCTGCAGAAGACACTCGTGATTGTCATTGCAGATCTCCTATGAACACCAGCCCGTGGGTAGTACAAGCAATTGGAAGATTGCAGCTTCAAGTCTCCTAAGGGGACTATTGAAGCAAGTAAAAAGTAGAAAAAAAGTTTTAAAAAATATTTTAAAAAGTGTAAAAAATATAAAAGTTCAAATCACCCCCCTTTGCACCATTCAAAATAAAATAAAAAATACACACATTTGGTATCGCTGTGTTCAGAAACGTCCAATCTATTAAAATATAAAAACAATTAATCTGATAGGTAAACGGCGCAAAGAGAAAAAAAATGAAAACACCATAATTAAGTTTTTTGGGTTGCCGCAACATTGCAATAAAATGCAATAATCTACCCCAAAATGGTATCAATAAAAACTTAAGCTCGGAGGTCAAAGAATCATCCCTCACCCAGCCACAGATCTCGAAAAATAGAGACGCTACAGGTCTCGGAAAATGGTGCCATTTTTTTTTCTTACTAACTTTGGAATTTTTTTTCACCACTTAAATAAAAACGAACCTATACATGTTTGATATCTGCAAACTCGTAATGACCTGGAGAATAATAATGGCAGGTCAGTTTTAGCATTTAGTGAACATCGTAAATGAAAACCCTAAAAATCAATTGTGGAATAGCACATTTTTTTGCAATTTCATTGCACTTGGAATTTTTTTCCTGTTTTCCAGTACACTAGATAGTGAAAGCAATGGTGTTGTACAAAATTACAACTCATCCCACAAAAAACAAGCCCTCAAATAGCCATATTGACAGAAGAATAAAAAAGTTATGGCTCTGGGAAGAGGAGGAGCAAAAAATAAGACCGCAAAAATTGAAAATCACAAGGTCATGAAGGGGTTAAACATTTTGGTCATATATGTTGTCTGTGAAGTGCTATGAAAATTGATGGTGCTATAGAAAGCACGTGAAATAAAATAAACTATATTTAAAAAAAAATCCTTGCAATTTTCAACCTAAGGCCGGCGTCACACTGGCGACAAAATCGGACGACTGCAATGCGATGAAATATCGCATTGCAGTCGGACCTATGTTAATCTATGGAGCAGCTCCCAGTATCAGATTTTTTGTGGTCCGTTTTAAACGTCCGTCTGCAATCGCAGCATGCTGCGATTGTCACCGATTGTCGGTCGACAATCGCCAATGCAAGTCTATGGGAGCGATGAAAAATCGGATTACAAATGGACCGCATGTGTGACTTGCGATTAAATCGCATCGGTGTCCTTTAGAAAAGCCGGCAATTCATCCCTGCCTATACTGTAAAAGCACACTGACAGCTTTAATAAAGAATCGAATCAATACATATCCACACATAGAATCCACATATATATATATAATAATATATATATATATATATATATATATATATATATGTAATTGTGACATATATATATATATTTATAGTTCTTACTCTTCTACATACTGTACTAGCCGCTAATTCAATTGCCGGGTTTTGTGAAATCACAGAAGCCGACATGAAATGATACATTGTTTACACACATTTAACCATGTCATTTCCTGTATTTTGATATTTGTTTAGAACTTACAATTACATGACTGTATTTGTGCAAAATTTCAGTCATGTAGGGGTTAATTAAAGGTGTAATTTCGTTGAAAAAAAATGCGTGGGCTCCCGCTGTATTTTCTCCACCAGACAGACAAAGCAAGCGAGTGGGGGCAGATAATAACAGCCTAGGGAGGGTACATTTTTTGTGCCCCCCCTGGCTACTAACATCTGCCCCCAGACACCCCAGAAAGGGCAAATCTATAATTAGATTCGCCCTTTCTGGCACTTTGCCCGTCTATTCCCATTGCCCTGTAGCGGTGGCGAATGGGTTAATTATCTCACCTTACTGTCACCTTGCTATTGAAAGGTGACCTTAAGGTAGGTTAATAATTGAGAGCTGTCAATTAGACAACTATCAATTATTAATCCTATTGTATGAAAGAAAAATCAAACACACACAGTTTAATAAAAAATAAGTTTAATGAAATAATCACACAGTTTTTGACCATATTTTATTTTCCTGCTAAAACCATTTCCTGTAATAAAAATAAAATAAAAAAGCAAAATTATACTTACCAATCCGATGTACAGTCAGGTCCCACGGTGTAATCCATCAGAAAGGGTTAACAGGTTACAGGTCGCAGAGAGCTAATAATGCTGTCTCAGACCTGTATTCCCCTGAATGAATAACTTCCTCTCCCAGCGAAAGTAGAGGAATAGATTCATGAATGGAGCTTAATTGATTTATTGGCAATTTAACATTAGTGACCTGACCTAAAGGGAAAGTGGACACAATCAATTAAGCTTCATTCATGAAACACATCCTCTCCTGTCGCCAGGAGGGAACTTATTCATTCATGAGCTTTGAGCTGAGCATGCAGGATTACTTGCACTGCTTGGCTCAAAGCTAGTTAACCCTTTGTGAAGGATTACAGCGTGGGACGTGACAGATCGGCGGAATAGGTAAGAATAATGTTGTTTTATTTTTTTTTCTTTATTTTAGGAGATCAATGGCTTCGCACGGATTAAGTGTAAAATAAAATATGGTCAAAAAAATGTGTTTTTATTTCATTAAAATTATTTATTCTTAAAGTGTGTGTTTTTTTATTTACTTCAATAGGATTAATAATTGATAGTTGTCTAATTGACAGCTCTCAATTATTAACCTACCTTAAGGTCACCTTTCAATAGCAAGGTGACAGTAAGGTGAGATAATTAACCCATTCGCCACCGCTACAGGGCAATGGGAATAGACGGGCAAAGTGCCAGAAAGGGCGAATCTAATTATAGATTTGCCCTTTCTGGGGTGTCTGGGGGCAGATGTTAGTAGCCAGGGGGGGCACAAAAAATGTACCCTCCCTAGGCTGTTATTATCTGCCCCCACTCGCTTGCTTTGTCTGTCTGGTGGAGAAAATACAGCGGGAGCCCACGCATTTTTTTTCAACGAAATTACACCTTTAATTAACCCCTACATGACTGAAATTTTGCACAAATACAGTCATGTAATTGTAAGTTCTAAACAAATATCAAAATACAGGAAATGACATGGTTAAATGTGTGGAAACAATGTATCATTTCATGTCGGCTTCTGTGATTTCACAAAACCCGGCAATTGAATTAGCGGCTATAACAGTATGTAGAAGTCTAGGAACTATAAATATATGTATATATACATGTCACAATGACATGTATATATATATATATGTGTTCTATGTGTATATATCTATTCTTTTTTTTGTGATTGAAATACTATTCTTTTAGATCCATTATATGTCAGTGTTGCAAGCCTGCGAGAAAATCTCGCAAGTCGGATGAAAATCGGATGTTACAAGGTACACACACATGCGATTAAATCGCATCTTTGAAGGAAAATCGGATGCCAGAAGGATGTGTGATGTTTTTATTTTGATCCGATTGTCGACCGTCTAAAACGGACCGATTTTTTGTGGTTGTGTGTGACTCCGGCCTAAGGGCTCATACCCATTTGTGGAAAAAAAACGGTCCGTTTTCTGGATGGAAAAAACGGTCCGAATATACAGTACAGACCAAAAGTTTGGACACACCTTCTCATTCAAAGATTTTTCTGTATTTTCATGGCTATGAAAATTGTAGAATCACACTGAAGGCATCAAAACTATGAATTAACACATGTGGAATTATACATTACACTTTACAAAAAAGTGTGAAACAACTGAAAATATGTCTTATATTCTAGGTTCTTCAAAGTAGCCACCTTTTGCTTTGATTACTGCTTTGCACACAGAAAAGGTGAGCGGATGGACTCTACATGCCTGGTTCCCACCGTGAAGCATGGAGGAGGTGGTGTGATGATGTGGGGGTGCTTTGCTGGTGACACTGTTGGGGATTTATTCAAAATTGAAGGCATAGTGAACCAGAATGGCTACCACAGCATCTTGCAGCAGCATGCTATTCCATCTGGTTTGCATTTAGTTGGACCATCATTTATTTTTCAACCTGACAATGACCCCAAACACACCTCCAGACTTTGTAAGAGCTATTTGACCAAGAAGGAGAGTGTTGGGGTGCTACGCCAGATGACCTGGCCTCCACAGTCACCAGACCTGAACCCAATCGAGATGGTTTGGGGTGAGCTGGACGGCTTACCACTTAAATTTTGAATAAATCCCCAACAGTGTCACCAGCAAAGCACCCCCACACCATCACACCACCTCCTCCATGCTTCACGGTGGGAACTAGGCATGTAGAGTCCATCCGTTCATCCTTTTCTGCGTGCAAAGTACCGTATTTTTCGGACTATAAGACGCACCGGACTATAAGACGCACCCAGGTTTTAGAGGTGGAAAATAGGGAAAAATATATTTGAAGCAAAAAATGTGGTAAAATATTTAATAACATACTATTATATATAATAACACCACATATAATAGTATGTTATTATGTTGGAAGCTACGGATAGGAGATGGTGCTGCGGGACCAGTGTGGTGTCTGTAAACTACTATGTGAAGACGCTGGAGGGTGAGTATAAGGCCGGGGTCCCACATGCGAGAAACTCGCACGATTTCGTGTGAGTCTCTCGCATGAACACCCGGCACTGCCGCCGGCACTCAGACTGGAGCGTGCGGCTGCATAGAAATACATGCTGCATAGAAATAGAGACAGAGTTGATAGAGACAGATGATAGAGACAGAGATGATAGAGACAGAGATGATAGAGACAGAGATGATAGAGATGATAGAGACAGATGATAGAGACAGAGATGATAAAGATGATAGAGACAGATGATGGAGACAGAGATGATAGAGACAGAGATGATAGAGACAGATGATAGAGACAGAGATGATAGAGACAGAGATGATAGAGACAGATGATAGAGACAGAGATGATAGAGACAGAGATGATAGAGACAGATGATAGAGACAGATGACAGAGATGATAGAGACAGATGATAGAGACAGAGATGATAGAGACAGATTATAGAGACAGAGATGATAGAGACAGATTATAGAGACAGAGATGATAGAGACAGATTATAGAGACAGATGATAGAGACAGAGATGATAGAGACAGATGATAGAGACAGATGATTGAGACAGAGATGATAGAGACAGAGATGATAGAGACAAATGATAGAGACAGATGATAGAGACAGAGATGATAGAGACAGATGATAGAGACAGATGATAGAGACAGAGTTGATAGAAATGTGACACGTATGCGTTTCATGTGCGCATGATGCGCTGCACAAAAAAACGCAAGTGTGAAAGTAGCCTAACCTTTTAATTAATTCTCTGTTGTACAGTGTGTCTGAAGGACCTGTGATGACATCATGAAGAAGCAGGGCTTTGGTCATGTGATGCTCCAGCCCGCCCTCTTCGTGACCTCATCACAGGTCCTTCACAGGAGCATTCAGCCTCCCATCAGCACAGCCCCAGGCTGTCAGCTGCTCCTGCTGCCTCCTTCTCCTTCAGACACCGATCTGCCCAGCTGCTGCAGGAATCAGGCGCTGGGGAAACTGTGTGGCTCTGTGATCTGCTGCTCCCTGCTCACTGCTCAGCTGATAGGTGGGCGGGGAAGCAGCTGATTAATATTCACTGCACTTAAGTAGGGACCAGGGTTTCCCCAGCGCTTGTTTCCTGCAGCAGAAGGGATATTATCTTGCCTCCTGCTGATCCCACTCCACGGCTGCCCCCTCCCCCCTCCCCACATGTTACATTCCGACCATAAGACGCACCCACACTTTCCTCCCAAATTTGGAGGAAAAAAAGTGCGTCTTATGGTCCAAAAAATACGGTAGTAATCAAAGCAAAAGGTGGCTACTTTGAAGAACCTAGAATATAAGACATATTTTCAGTTGTTTCACACTTTCTTGTAAAGTGTAATGTATACAGGTCCTTCTCAAAAAATTAGCATATAGTGCTAAATTTCATTATTTTCCATAATGTAATTATTACAATTAAACTTTCATATATTTTAGATTCATTACATACCAACTGAAATTTGTCAGGTCTTTTATTGTTTTAATACTGATGATTTTGGCATACAACTCCTGATAACACAAAAAACCTGTCTCAAAAAATTAACATATTTCACCCGTCCAATAAAATAAAAGTGTTTTTTAAAAACAAACAAAAAAAACATCAAATAATAATGTTCAGTTATGCACTCAATACTTGGTCGGGAATCCTTTTGCAGAAATGACTGCTTCAATGCGGTGTGGCATGGAGGCAATCAGCCTGTGACACTGCTGAGGTGTTATGGAGGCCCAGGATGCTTCGATAGCGGCCTTAAGCTCATCCAGAGTGTTGGGTCTTGCGTCTCTCAACTTTCTCTTCACAATATCCCACAGATTCTCTATGGGGTTCAGGTCAGGAGAGTTGGCAGGCCAATTGAGCACAGTAATACCATGGTCAGTAAACCATTTACCAGTGGTTTTGGCACTGTGAGCAGGTGCAAAGGTCGTGCTGAAAAATGAAATCTTCATCTCCATAAAGCATTTCAGCCGATGGAAGCATGAAGTGCTCTAAAATCTCCTGATAGCTAGCTGCATTGACCCTGCCCTTGATGAAACACAGTGGACCAACACCAGCAGCTGACATGGCACCCCACACCATCACTGACTGTGGGTACTTGACACTGGACTTCAGGCATTTTGGCATTTCCTTCTCCCCAGTCTTCCTCCAGACTCTGACACCTTGATTTCCGAATGACATGCAAAATTTGCTTTCATCAGAAAAAAGTACTTGGGACTAGTGTTGAGCATTCCGATACCGCAAGTATCGGGTATCGGCCGATATTCGCTGTATCGGAATTCCGATACTTAGTTCCGATATTTTTCCAATATCGTAAACCGGAATCGGAAGTTCCCATAATTCTTTGAGAGGCAATGTGATTTTAGTCAGCCAATGAGGAATCTTATGAAGTGTGGGCACATCCTGTAATGCTGCGGTCATCTTAACTAATGGCATGGCTGTGATTGGCTGCTGAAATGATGTCAGAATGCACTATAAAAGGCGCCGCCGCCATTTTAGCGTCACTGTGCTGTGAACTCAGTTAGGGACAGAACGCTGCTCTGCTGACTCTGAGGGACAGTTAGAGATTGCAATTTTGTGTACTTTGCTTTAGGCAGACTAGTTTACCAACCGCTGTGTAAAGCTTCCTTTTGCCTTGCAGTGTTGTTTTAGGCCTCATTCACACATCCAGCGGGCGCCTAAACGGCGCCCCCGGCATTTAGCCGCAGCGCCGCATCCGGTATTTTGTATGAAAACCGGATGCACCGCATCCGGTTTCTCGCCGCATCCGGTTCACGAATGCGGCAAAAAACCGCATCCGTCTCATCCGGTGTATCCGGTTTGGCATCCGTTGACGCCGTATGCGCCGGATCCGGTTTTTTTAAGACCGCCCTTTTTGGGGTTCCAAATATGATTGGCTACTGTAATCCTATATATACACTGCTCCTACAACCTATCTTTGACAGGTTGTAGAGGAGCAAGTGCAGTTTTGAGAGAAGAGCAAGTAGCAAGTGATTGGCGAACATGGATGTCATTATCGGCAATATCTTCAGGAATCTTGTTGATTTTACTGCGGAGATGAATCGATTGAGGTTTATCGTTCTGGAGAAGGAGCGAAAGTTTGAGGAGCAGCGCATTAGACGTCAGCGAAGACGCCGCCGTTTGTGGATCCACCCCATTACGGCACAGAGATTAACTCGTGGTGTCTATTCCACACTGAACATGGAGCTGCGACAAAATCCAGATAAGTTCTTTGCCTATCTGCGAATGAAGAAAGAAAACTTTGATGATTTGCTGGAGCGTGTTGGAGACCAAATTAAAAAATCAGACACCTACTGTCGGTTCTCGATATCTCCGGCGGAGCGTCTCATGGTGACTATAAGGTAAGCTATATGTATTGGATCTGTTTGCTTGAGCGCACTTGTAATTTTATCATTAATTGAATATCACAGGCCAACTAGGAAACCACATGAGTGTCCCCAAATTTAGTTATAAAACAGTCTTTGTCATAGATGTGATTATGTTTGGTATTGTAATACTATTGTAGGAACTCGAGGATTCTGATAGCGTGGGGCAATGAACAATCAGAGACGGGTTTCTTTGAATGCAAATAATGTATTTGTGAAACAGCAAAACACCCAAAAACAATATTCAAACAACCCGTAGTGACATGCAATGAGTCCATATATATATACACAAGTCCAGTTATATGAATCCGGATATATAAGTCCTTGAACCTCTATAGCGAGGGTGGTAAAGTTCTTACGACGGAGTCCTCACACAAATGTGACCACAAGGTAAGTCTGATGCACAGGTAACGTGGCTGGATTTACACACTGCTGGTGTGTGAAGAGTCAGATCCAGGTATGCAGAAAACACAGGGAGGTCCAGGAACAAGTTAATCTCAGTTGTGGCTTAATTCAGTGAAGTCCAACAACAAGTTCATATGTCAGTAAGATTCCAGTAACAGTTCCAACAGCTCTCACCAGAGGTAATGCACGAAGGGTTAAACAGCAACAGTTCAGAAACACAGTTCTTATCAGATGGAGTGAACCAAGGGTTAAATTCCCAAGTCAACAGTTTAGTGATAACACAGTATGTGCAACTTACATATGCAGAGAATGTCCAGAGCCATGGGTAGAAACTGCTGTGGCTGAAAAACACCTGAAGATAAGGTTATGCACTTTCCTGGTAAATACACAAAAGATCTGTGAGGAACAAAGCAGCTGGGTTGCAGGGAAACGGAAGCAGAATATTCCAGCAGTGAAGCCAGCACCTGAGCCGGGTTTTAAACAAACGAACAGGAAGTAGGGCACAGAAAACAGCAAACTCCATTTTAACAAAGGGCAAAATCATTGACAAAGTTACCTAGAAAACCCGGAATACTGACATTACTCCCCCCCCAAAGACGGCCTCCGGACGGTCCTGGACCAGGCCTGTCCGGGTATCTCCGATGAAACTGAGCAATCTTCAGAGGCGCATTGATGTTACTTACTGGTTCCCAAGAATCATTTTCAGGAGAGTGACCTTGCCATCTAACTAGATACTGAAGCCGGTTTCTATGAAGTCTCGAATTAACAATATCCTGTACCACGAATTGTTCTTCGCCATCAACCAACACTGGTGGAGGGGGAGGTACGATACGTCCCTGAAACGTGTTAGGAGAGACTGGTTTTAATAAGGAAACATGAAATACTGGGTGTACCTTTAAAGTCCGTGGTAGCTTCAACCGACAGGCAACAGAGCTCACAATCCCAGTGATCTTGAATGGACCGATGAATTTCTGTCCCAGTTTCTGCGAAGGAACACCCAATTTTAGATTCTTGGTGGACAACCAAACTGAGTCTCCTACCTTATACATAGGTGCTGGTTTCCGGAATCTATCGGCCGACTTTTTGTAACGCTCCTGTGCTGTGGTCAGGGAGTCCTTCAAAACTTCAAGATTACGTTGCAACGCCGTCACTCTGTCTTCAACCGCTGGTACCGAAATCGTAACCGGAGACCTAGGCAAAATACTTGGATGATAACCCAGGTTGGCAAAAAAAGGCGTTACCTTCGTGGAACTGCTTTGGGAGTTGTTGTACGAAAATTCCGCTAGAGGAAGTAGCTTCAGCCAATCGTCCTGCAAATGACTGACGTAACAGCGTAGATATTGCTCCAAGGTTTGATTTGTCCGTTCGGTCTGCCCGTTGGTCTGAGGATGGTATGCAGAAGACAAGCAAACATTAATGTGGAGCGCAGAACAAAATCCTTTCCAAAATCTAGAGGTAAATTGTATTCCCCGGTCAGAAATGATGTCATCTGGTACCCCATGCAGCCGGAAAATGTTCTGGATAACTAGATCTACTGTCTCTGTAGCTGAGGGAAGACCAGCACACGGAATGAAATGAGCAGCTTTCGTTAAACGATCTACTACCACCAAAATAGTATTTTTACCACCAGAGGTGGGTAACTCCACAATAAAGTCCATCGAAATAGACCCCCAAGGGCGAGACGGTACAGGTAGCGGTTTAAGAAGACCAGTAGGTGAAACGCGAGGAACCTTGTACCGGGCACAAACTTCACAAGAGCGGACATAGTCATTCACATCCTTCAAGCAGGTAGGCCACCAAAAAAAACGAGTTAACAATTCCTGCGTCTTCTGTACCCCCCTATGACCAGCCAATTTAGAGTCGTGGACCAATTTGAGAACTCGAAGTCTTACAGCCTCTGGGACATAAATACATCGATCTCTAAGCCACACACCATTCCGAAGGACAAGATTCACATTGTCAGGTGGAGCTGCAAGAAATACGTCACCGTCATAGGCCAGCTTGATCTCCTGCCACAAGTCCCGGTTCCGGAGCACTCCAACGAAATTGGCCTCCGACAAGATGGTCTTCGACGGGGTCCCAGGCACGGAATCCACGGTATGGATTCGGGATAATGCGTCAGCTTTCCCATTACGTGAACCTGGGCGGTACGAAATAATAAAATTAAACTGGTTCAAGAACAAACTCCACCTAGCTTGTCGAGGAGAAAGACACCTGGCAGACTTAAGGAATTCCAAATTGCGATGATCCGTGAGTACTACTACCTGCTGAGTTGCCCCCTGCAAATGGTGTCTCCATTCCTTAAAGGCAGAAATAATTGCCAAAAGTTCCTTATCTGCCACATCATAGTTTAGTTCTGCAGAAGATAACCTACGAGAGAAGAAGGCACACGGGTGCAGCAAACCTTTGTCTCCGGTACGTTGTGAGAGGATAGCTCCCAATGCACAGTCAGACGCGTCCACCTCCACGATAAAAGGCTGTGCAGGATCCGGATGCATCAATATTGGAGCCGTGGTAAAACAACCCTTCAGCGATCAAAGGCTTCCTGAGCTTGCGAAGACCATTCAAACTTCTTCCCCTTCTTGGTGAGGAGAGTGATGGGACGGACAATTTCTGAAAAATTTCGGATAAACCGTCTATAAAAGTTAGCAAAGCCAATGAATCGTTGTACCTCCTTAATGTTTCCTGGTACCGGCCAGTCCAAGATTGCCTGGATCTTGCTGGACTCCATATTCAATCCCTGAGGCGAGATAACATAGCCCAAAAAATTGAATTTCAGAACAATGGAACTCACACTTTTCGAGTTTGATGTACAAATGATTATCTCTCAAACGTCTAAGTACGGTCTTGACATGTTCCTGATGTTCCTGTAAGGAGTCAGAAAAGATTAAGATGTCATCAAGGTAAATTACCACATATTGGTCCAATAAATCCCTGAAAATGTCATTGGCTAAATGTTGAAAAGCAGCAGGAGCGTTACAGAGTCCGAATGGCATCACCAAATATTCAAAATGTCCATACCGGCATCTAAAAGCTGTCTTCCATTCGTCTCCGGGCCGTATACGGAGTAAATTATATGCCCCACGAAGATCTAATTTGGTAAATACTTTGGCCTGGCGAACTCTTTCCAACAATTCTGGAATTAGGGGCAACGGGTACCTGTTACGAATGGTTACCTTATTTAAACTCCCGGTAGTCAATGCAGGGTCTTAGAGTACCATCCTTCTTCTTTACAAAGAATATTGGAGCTCCCGCTGGTGAAGAAGATGGTCGGATAAACCCCTTGGCTAAATTCTCATCTATATACTCTCGTAAAGATTTTAATTCCGGAGCCGCCAACGGGTAAACATGGCCGAAAGGAATCGCTGCTCCAGGAAGCAATTCTATGGGCAGTCATACGGTCTATGTGGGGGAAGTTGATCTGCCTTCCTTTTATCACAAATGTCTGAGAATTCCTGATAAATCAGAGGGAGAGTAGGTACCTGTATCACCTCTTCCAAGTTCTGGGTAACTGGAGCCGCCACAGTTGGACTGATGGTAGAACTGCACTTCGGGAGAAAGGTTATCTCCTTGGTTTCCCAATTGATGATTGGATTTTGTGACCGTAACCAGGGAATTCCTAAAATTACAGGAAAATGAGGAGAAGATATTAACATGAATGAAAGTGTTTCTTGATGGTCTGGTTCCATCTTACACTCCAGAGGCACTGTCTCCCGATCTACTGGTCCAGAAACTAATGGGGAACCATCCACCGTTTCCATAGTGATTGGTGAAGCTCTTAGTTGTGTCTTTATACCATGTTCCTCTGCAAAAGAAGAATCCATGAAATTCCCACCTGCTCCAGAGTCTATCATGGCAGAACTTGATATCCACTGTTCCTCCCACTGAATCTGTATAGGAAGAGAACAATGTGAATATTTCTCCCCTTGATCTTTAGGGGAAGTCGGCATCAGTATTGGGGGAAAAACCGCATCTAGATGTAGACTGGTTTCCGAAACTTCAGACTCAGCGTCTGTGTTATCATAATCCCCTACTACCGCCAACACCTTGTTGGGTCGCCTAGGACATTTAGGACAATTGATGAGGAAATGGTCCGATTGACCACAATAGAAACATAAGCGCTCACGGAGACGGTGTTCGCGGCGTTCATTATTCTCACGTCTCTGCAGTGAGTCCACCTGCATAGGCACCTCCTCAGCCTCTCGCGGGTTTTTTGCCTGTGGTTTCCCTGGACGGAAGAGAGTAATTAGTAATGCGATTTACAGCGGCCCATTTTTCTTGTCTGCGTTCAGTTAAACGGATATCAATACGTACACAGTGCTGTATAAACAATTCAAACTCCTGTGGAGACTCTGAACGAGCTAGCTCATCCTTGATTGCATTTGACAAACCTTTTCTAAAGATTGGTAATAAAGCATTGTTTTCCCACTGGGTGTCCACCACTAACCTTTTAAATTCAGTAACATATTCTATGACTGACCGTTTCCCCTGGCGTAAGGAAAGCAAAGCAGATTCAGCGGTAGCACGGCGGTTGGGATCGTCAAACATTTGCGCCATGGCTGCCAGAAAATTGTCCAAATTATTTAGACGGGTATCATGACTTTCAACCATAGGATTTGCCCAAGCCAGTGCACGTGATGTCAACAACATAATAATACATAGAACCTTAGATCTATCAGACCGGTAGTAGGAGGCATGTACATCAAAAAATAATATACATTGATTAACAAACCCACGGAATTGACTTCGGTCACCATTAAAACGGAATGGAGGCAATTTGGGCATACTGGTGGATGAGGTAGGCTCAGTAGGTAAGGCCTCCAGGACTCCTAACCTAGAACGTAGATCTTGGAGAGCCTGACCAAACCCCTGTGCATTGTGGTTAACCCGAGACTCCAAGTCTCTAATCTGATTGTGTGCAGCCGCCACCTCCTGCTGCAAGGAGTTAACTATGGTGAACAATTTGTCTGCCCGTGTCTCCGTCATTGCCCCAGCAGAATCCTCTTTTTTAGGCTGGAATATCCTGTAATACTATTGTAGGAACTCGAGGATTCTGATAGCGTGGGGCAATGAACAATCAGAGACGGGTTTCTTTGAATGCAAATAATGTATTTGTGAAACAGCAAAACACCCAAAAACAATATTCAAACAACCCGTAGTGACATGCAATGAGTCCATATATATAACACAAGTCCAGTTATATGAATCCGGATATATAAGTCCTTGAACCTCTATAGCGAGGGTGGTAAAGTTCTTACGACGGAGTCCTCACACAAATGTGACCACAAGGTAAGTCTGATGCACAGGTAACGTGGCTGGATTTACACACTGCTGGTGTGTGAAGAGTCAGATCCAGGTATGCAGAAAACACAGGGAGGTCCAGGAACAAGTTAATCTCAGTTGTGGCTTAATTCAGTGAAGTCCAACAACAAGTTCATATGTCAGTAAGATTCCAGTAACAGTTCCAACAGCTCTCACCAGAGGTAATGCACGAAGGGTTAAACAGCAACAGTTCAGAAACACAGTTCTTATCAGATGGAGTGAACCAAGGGTTAAATTCCCAAGTCAACAGTTTAGTGATAACACAGTATGTGCAACTTACATATGCAGAGAATGTCCAGAGCCATGGGTAGAAACTGCTGTGGCTGAGAAACACCTGAAGATAAGGTTATGCACTTTCCTGGTAAATACACAAAAGATCTGTGAGGAACAAAGCAGCTGGGTTGCAGGGAAACGGAAGCAGAATATTCCAGCAGTGAAGCCAGCACCTGAGCCGGGTTTTAAACAAACGAACAGGAAGTAGGGCACAGAAAACAGCAAACTCCATTTTAACAAAGGGCAAAATCATTGACAAAGTTACCTAGAAAACCCGGAATACTGACAGGTATCTCCAATAGTCGTAGCTGAGTTCTGGTATGTAATGCTGCGTTTCTGAAATAATTTGTATTTTCTAATTTGTTTTCAGATTTCTGGCAACTGGTGAGACGCTGGCATCGCTACATTTTCAGTATCGGATTGGAATCTCCACACTATCCGGCATAATTAAGTACACTTGTCGTGCTCTGTGGGATACTTTGGTTGGAGAATTTATTCCAGAGCCAACAACAGAGCGATGGCTTCAAATAGCGGACCAGTTTCTACTCATCTGCCAGTTCCCCAATTGCCTGGGGGCCGTTGATGGAAAGCACATCCGCATTCAAAAGCCAAAAGGAACTGGATCTGAATTCTTTAACTATAAAAAGTATTTCTCTATCGTCCTGATGGCTATTGCAGATGCGCACTACAAGTTTATCGCGGTGGACATTGGGTCTTATGGACGGTCTAATGACTCCCAAGTGTTTAAACTATCTGCTATGGGACGTAAATTGTATGGAAACAGTTTTCATTTCCCCCCCCCAGGCCACTGCCTCAAACCTCAGGCCCACCGATGCCATTCGTGTGTGTAGGTGATGAGGCATTCCAGCTGTCCCAACACCTATTGAAGCCGTATGCCAGCAGAGAATTGACACATACAAAGCGGATATTTAACTACCGCCTCACAAGAGCCAGGCGGATGGTGGAGTGTGCCTTTGGCATTATGACAGCAAAATGGCGTGTCCTTTTGACTGCAATTAACTTGAAGACCGAGACTGTTGATGATGTAGTGAAAGCGTGCGTGGTCCTCCATAATTTTGTCCTAACCAAGGAACCAATTTCTCTGGAGGACCACAATCAAGAAACAACTTTGCACGACTACAGCAACATTACCACTCGCAGTACAGTCGCGGTTTCCAGAATGAGGGACAAGTTTGCTCAATACTTTGTGTCACCGGAAGGTAGTGTTGACTGGCAGGATGACAGAGTGTGATAAATGTATTGTTTCTTTTAATAATTTTCTTTACCCACAATAAACCAATAGTTTTACTTGTCTACCTTCTTGTGTGTTTTCTACTGTAACCTTTTTTCCATTGTTGTGTCCATGGCTGTTTAATAAAACTATTTCACCTTTTGTCAAAAAAAGTCTACATTGTAGGCCATGGTTCCCCAAATCCAGTCATCAAGGCCCACCAACAGGTCAAGTTTTCAGTCTTTCCT
>JARQOD010000005.1:185257570-185300070 GCA_033576555.1 Oophaga sylvatica | reverse complement strand
CTATATTCCTTGGCCCTGGCTGAAAGAGAAAAACAAACATGTATTTTTATTGAAATGGGGGATGTAATCTTTACTTTCTACTGGCTTCCCTCCTTGCCCGCCTCTCCTCCTCTCGTCTATCTCCAGCCGCCGCCTCCCCCTCTTCTTGACGTCTTCTGCTGTTTAAGTAAAAAGGGACTGTAAATTTTATTTCCTTGTCCATGGCTGAAAGAAAAACAAACATGTAATTTACAGCAAAATGTGTGCTGTAATACTTACTTTCTGCGTGCTAGCCTCCTAGCTTGGAGGTCCTCTCCTCCCTCTGCTGAACTTGCGCTTCAGCCGCCGCCCCGCCGCCTGGTGAAGTCTTCGGCTGTTGAATAAGGACACAAAAACGGACAGTGAATATATCTGTATTCCTTTGCCCTGGCTGAAAGAGAAAAACAAACATGTAATTTAGAGCAAAGTGTGCTGTAATACTTACTTTCTGCTTGCTAGCCTCCTAGCTTGGAGGTCCTCTCCTCCCCTCTGCTCAACTTGCGCTTCAGCCGCCGCCGCCGCTCGTTGAATTCTTCTGCTGTTGAATAAGGACACAAAAAGGGACAGTGAATATATTGCGGATTCCTTGTCCCTGGCTGAAAGAGAAAAACAAACATTTAATTTTTAGGCACATGGGGGATGTCATATTTACTTTCTACTGGCTTGCCTCCTTGCATCCAGGATCTCCTGCGCCCTTGGATCAGCAGCATCAATTCTTCTGCTGTGGAATTAACAGACAAAAAGGAATTGTGTTTATATGTATTGATTGTCCCTGTTTTAAAATATAACATTCAAACAAGGACATTATTCCGACCACATGCAATCATTTGTAGCCATCAACAGTACCATGGGTAAACCGTATCCCTGGACCAAAAAAAAAAAAAAACAATAAATAAAAAATTAACAGTTTGAATCAACCGATCCCCAATAACAAAATAAAAACACAGTACAAACATAATGATAATAAAAACATGGACATTTTCACATACGAGCATGAGTAGATTTAAGGTCAGAGGCACCCAAAAAAAAAAAATTGCAACAAAAAGAAAAGTAATCAACATTTGGATACTAAACACATGCAAATGTAATAGCAGCATGAGTAGATAAACCGTGACAGGCCACAAAGAACAAAGATTGCAAACAAAAAAACATTACCATACTAAACAAATGCAAGAGAACATGAGTAGATAAACCGTGACAGGCCACAAAGAACAAAGATTGCAAACAAAAAAACATTAGCATACAAAGCAAGAGACCATGATAGAATAAACCGTGACAGGCCACAAAGAACAAAGATTGCAAACAAAAAAACATTAGCATACTAAACAAATGCAAGAGAGCATGAGTAGATAAAACCGTGACAGGCCACAAAGAACAAATATGCAAACAAAAAAACATTAGCATACAATGCAAGAAGACCATGAGTAGATAAACCGTGACAGGCCACAAAGAACAAAGATTGCAAACAAAAAAACATTAGCATACTAAACAAATGCAAGAGAGCATGAGTAGATAAACCGTGACAGGCCACAAAGAACAAATATTGCAAACAAAAAAACATTAGCATACAATGCAAGAGACCATGAGTAGATAAACCGTGACAGGCCACAAAGAACAAAGATGCAAACAAAAAAACATTAGCATACTAAACAAATGCAAGAGACCATGAGTAGATAAACCGTGACAGGCCACAAAGAACAAAGATTGCAAACAAAAAAACATTAGCATACAATGCAAGAGACCATGAGTAGATAAACCGTGACAGGCCACAAAGAACAAATATTGCAAACAAAAAAACATTAGCATACAATGCAAGAGACCATGAGTAGATAAACCGTGACAGGCCACAAAGAACAAAGATTGCAAACAAAAAAACATTAGCATACTAAACAAATGCAAGAGAGCATTAGTAGAAAAACCATCACAGGCCACAAAAAATAAACATTGGCAAAAAAAATGGAGATAAACATACCATAGTAAAACACATGCACATTTCAGATAGTAGCAGGACAAGCAACCACATCACAGGCCCAAAAATAAAAAAAGATTTAAAAACAACAACAAAAAAAAACATTATATGATACACAAATACATCAACATTTCATATTGTCGCAGGGAGACCAAGCACATCACTGCAAAAAAACAGTACCATTAGATCTACATTATCAACATTCACAACAGTAGCAGGGAATACACAATAAAGTTCCCAAACAAATGCATTTTAAACTCGGGGACCCACCCCATCATCGGCAATTTAATTTCATACAATACCAGGGAACCAATCCCCATCACAGAAAAAACATGAAATATAAAATGTACCAGGTGCCAAAAATAAACATCAGCTCACACAGCATTGGTGACATATGTATTGTAAATTTTGGATTTTGGGGGGGGGGTGCATATTTACCGTCTTGTTTCCTGGCGCTCCATGGTGCGGATCCTGGCTGCGAGTCTCCGGTGGCTGAGTGTCCGGTGGCTGAGGCGTCGGTGGCTGAGGCGTCGGTGGCTGAGTCTCCGGTGGCTGCGTCTCCGTGGCTGCGTCTCCGGTGGCTGCGTCTCCGTGGCTCGTCTCCGGTGGCTGCGTTGTTGGCTCTGTGGCTTCTGTGGATGTGTCTGATGTCCCACAAAAATTTTTTTTTATATGTTTGCTGAGGGGTGGTATCTGTCTGGTATCTGTTTGTTGTGGGCTGGTATATCAATTAAAAAACCGGATGCGGCTACCGGATGCGGCTCAAGCCGGATGCGGCGCATTGCGGCGTCCATAGACTTTCATTGTAAAAAAAAAACCGCACGCGCCGCATCCGGCGCATGCGGCTTTTTCGCCGCAGACAAAAAACGTTACATGCAACGTTTTTTTCCAGACACCGGACGGTGACCAGACACCGCATCCGGCACCAACCGGACGCGCCGCAGTGACATGCGGCGCCATCCAGCGCTAATGAAAGTCTATGGGAAAAAAACCGCATGCGGTGCATACGGTTTTGTGATGCGGCGCTGAGGAAAAATGCCGGGGGCGCCGCAAGGAGAAAAACGGATGTGTGAAAGAGGCCTTAACAGCTCTGTGCAAGGTGTGTGTGTGAGAGTGCAGGTGACGCTGCAGTTTGCTCTGCATCCAACGCTGTCTGTAGGCATCTGCACGTGTCACTCACAGACTCTTTTTTTTTTTCTTTAGTGTAATTCTAGCTGCTCCATTCAATAGAAATTATAGTGTGACGCGCTTCCATCCGTATACAATACATTGGTTGCAAACACTATAGAAGTACAGAAAGGAGCCTTTCACAGATAGTGAACAGTTGTGTTTCAGTGTTCACTGCAGTCTGTGAGGTTTTGATTTTTTGAGTGCAGATCACGCTCCAGTTAGTTCTTCAACCACTGCTGGTTGTAGTCTGCTGAGCGTGTGTCACTGCCTCATCCTTCACATTTTTCTCTAATTGGTGCTGCTCCATTATATTTGAAAAAAATCTAATCTATTAGTGTGACGCGCTTCCATCCGTATACAATACATTGGTTGCAAACACTATAGAAGTACAGAAAGGAGCCTTTCACAGATAGTGAACAGTTGTGTTTCAGTGTTCACTGCAGTCTGTGAGGTTTTGATTTTTTGAGTGCAGATCACGCTCCAGTTAGTTCTTCAACCACTGCTGGTTGTAGTCTGCTGAGCGTGTGTCACTGCCTCATCCTTCACATTTTTCTCTAATTGGTGCTGCTCCATTATATTTGAAAAAAATCTAATCCATTAGTGTGACGCGCTTCCATCCGTATACAATACATTGGTTGCAAACACTATAGAAGTACACAAAGGGGCCTTTCACAGCTACTGAACAGTTGTCTGCAGTGTTCACTGTAGTCTGTGAGCTTTTCATTTTTTGAGTGCAGATTACGCTCCAGTTAGTTCTTCAACCACTGCTGGTTGTAGTCTGCTGAGCGTGTGTCACTGCCTCATCCTTCACATTTTTCTCTAATTGGTGCTGCTCCATTATATTTGAAAAAAATCTAATCTATTAGTGTGATGCGCTTCCATCCGTATACAATACATTGGTTGCAAACACTATAGAAGTACACAAAGGGGCCTTTCACAGCTACTGAACAGTTGTCTGCAGTGTTCACTGCAGTCCCCTGAGGAATAACCACACTTAGGCCTTATAACTTTTCTGACTTTCTTTATCAATCTACCAAGATGAAGAAGGCAGGGAGTAAGGCACGAGGTCGTGGCCGTGGAGTTTCAGCAGGGGGAGGACGTGGGGATTCTGTGGCTGCTGCCGCACCCAGTGACACAGCATCCACCAGTTTTCCCCGTGAGCGTTCCTTTATGCGCACTTTTGTAGGAGCTCAGCGTACCCCCTGCTGCGGGAAGAACAAATTGAAGCCGTTGTTGGTTGGATGGCAGCCAATGCATCGACTTCAATTGCTTCCACCTCCTCTCAGGACCACAGCACTGTTGAACAACCATCTGTCTCTTCACCGCCTGCCAAATTGCCCAGGCAGTCAGAGAGTTCTGAACTGGAGCCAGCTGAGTCTCTGCTTCTGTTCTCAGAATCTGTTGTGTTAAGTTTCGGTAGCTGAGGAGTGCAGGTAAAAAAGGCAATACACCAGAGCAGTTGGAATCTATGGGATTGCAGTACCCTGACTAACCACCACAACTAGAGGCAGCCGTGGAGCGTTCCTACGTTGGTCCTAGACGCCTCGTCACAGCCTGAGAAACTAACTACACCTAAAGATAGAAATAGGAAAGCTATCTGCCCCGGAGCAGAACCCCAAAGATAATAGAAAGCCCCCAAACATGTAATGGCGGTTAGACAAGAGGAAATACTGACACAGAAAGAAAATAGAATGAGCAAACGCTGGGCCCAAACTATCTAAATAGAAAAGGACAGGAAGGGTACTTACTGCAATCCCAGAAAACCCTGAAAAACACCAACTCTACTAATTTCAAAATCACCTGAGATCACACGACCTCTACCACCTAAATTAGCTCTCTGGTGTAACAAAATCAAAACAGCAGCCACTGAAAAAACTGGAAAATGCAAAAAGAAAAACTCAGTGGCTGAACTAAACTGAGAAGGCAGAAGCCCCCGGAGGGGACCCAGAAGGCCCCCAAAGAAGTACAGGACAAAATGCAAAAATATAGCAACAACACAAAAGAAGAAAAATTCTTATCTGGTAGCAGGAGATGCAGACACGACACAGCAGGCTACAAGGGAAACTGGAATGAAGGATTCAGACCAGAACAATTGATCACCGGCAACCCTGATGGGAAAATGACTCCCTTATATAAGACCAGTCAGTAACACCTGATTCCCAGTCCTCACAATCTTCACTAGTACCGCTTGTAACCACCAGAGGGAGCCTCTGCTCAGAACTCATCTCAAACCCATTCACAACAGTACCCCCCCCTTGAGGAGGGGTCACCGAACCCTCATTTGAGCAACCAGGTCGGTCAGGATGAGTTCTATGATACGCACGGATAAGTCTCCTAGCATGGATGTCCGAAGCAAACACCCAAGAATTGTCTTCCTGACCATAACCTCTCCATTTAACCAAATACTGGAGTTTCCGTCTAGAAAAACGAGAATCCAATATTTTCTCAACCACATACTCCAGATTGCCCTCAACCAAAACAGGGTCAGGAGGCACAGCAGCAGGAACCACTGGCTCAACAAACCTCTTCAACAAGGACTTGTGGAACACGTTATGGATCTTAAATGTCCCTGGAAGAAGCAAACGAAAAGAAACAGGATTAATAATCTCCATGATCTTATAAGGTCCAATGAACCTAGGCTTAAATTTAGGAGATGCTACTCTCATAGGAATATTCTTTGAGGACAACCAGACCAAGTCCCCCACTCTAAACCGAGGACCATCAGTCCTATGCCGGTTAGCAAACCGCTGGGCCTTCTCCTGAGAGAGGGATAACCTCTCCACTACCTGGTCCCAAATCTGTTGCATACGCTCCACAACAGAGTCAACACCTGGACAGACAGAAGCCTCCGTCTGTCCTGAAGAAAATCGAGGGTGAAACCCAGAATTACAGAAAAACGGAGACATCAAAGTGGCAGAGCTAGCCCTATTATTAAGAGCAAACTCAGCCAAAGGCAAAAAAGAGACCCAGTCATCCTGATCAGCAGACACAAAGCATCTAAGATAAGTCTCCAATGTCTGGTTTGTTCTCTCAGTTTGACCATTGGTCTGAGGATGAAATGCCGAGGAGAAAGACAATTGAACACCCAGTTTAGAACAAAAAGTCCTCCAAAATTTGGAAACAAACTGGACTCCTCTGTCAGACACAATGTTCTCAGGAATGCCGTGTAAACGAACCACGTGCTGAAGGAACAACGGCACCAATTCAGAGGAGGAAGGCAACTTAGGTAATGGCACAAGATGTATCATTTTGGAAAACCTATCACAAATTACCCAGATGGTGGTCATTCTCTGAGAAACAGGAAGATCGAAATGAAATCCATAGAGATATGGGTCCATGGTCTCTTGGGCACAGGCAATGGCATCAATAAACCACTAGAGCGAGAGCAAGGCTTGGAGCGAGAGCAAGTCCCGCAGGACTGCACAAATTCCCTGACATCACGAGACAAGGTAGGCCACCAAAAGGACAGACTAACCAAGTCTCTGGTACCAAAAATTCCGGGGTGCCCAGCCAATGCGGAACAATGAATCTCAGACATTACACTCTTTTTCCATTGGTCCGGACAAACAATTTTCCAACAGGGCAGCGCTCGGGCCTATCCTCCTGACACCCCTCCAGAGCAAGTCTCAAATTGGGCGAGATGGCGGAAAGAACTACACCCTCTTTCAAAATAACAGAAGGATCAGATAACTCAGGAGAGTCCGCAAGGAAACTCCTCGAGAGGGCATCCGCCTTAACATTCTTAGTGCCAGGAAGAAAGGAAACCACAAAATTAAAACGTGTGAAAAACAAGGCCCACCTGGCCTGTCTAGGATTGAGTCGCTTGGCAGATTCCAGATAGACCAGATTCTTATGGTCCGTAAGGACCACCACCTGATGTTTGGCTCCCTCCAGCCAATGTCTCCACTCTTCAAAAGCCCACTTCATGGCCAATAACTCCCGAATGCCCACGTCATAATTACGTTCAGTAGGAGAAAATTTTCGAGAGAAAAAGGCACAAGGGTTGCTTTTAGAGGTCTCTGGATCTTTTTGGGACAAAACGGCACCTGCCCCAATTTCAGAGGCATCAACCTCCACCTGAAATGGCAGAGAAACATCAGGCTGCCGAAGAACAGGAGCAGAAGTGAATCTCTGCTTAAGTTCCTGAAATGCAGAGACTGCCTCAGGAGGCCAATTCACCACATCAGAACCCTTTCTGGTCAAATCAGTTAATGGTTTAACAATAACCGAGAAATTACCAATAAATTTACGATAAAAATTGGCAAACCCCAAAAATCTCTGAAGAGCCTTTAATGAAGTAGGTTGGACCCAATCACAGATGGCCTGAACCTTGACCGGGTCCATTTCAATAACAGATGGGGACAAAATGAATCCCAGAAATGAGATCCTCTGTACGCCAAAAAGACACTTTGATCCCTTCACATACAGAGCATTCTCTCTCAAAATCTGGAACACAGTTCGAACATGTTTCACATGAGAGTCCCAGTCATTAGAAAAAATCAAGATATCATCCAAATAAACAATCAGAAATTTGTCCACAAAATCCCTGAAAATGTCATTCATGAAGGACTGGAAGACGGAAGGAGCATTAGTGAGCCCAAAGGGCATCACTAGGTACTCAAAATGCCCTTCAGGGGTATTGAATGCCGTCTTCCATTCATCCCCGTGCTTAATGCGAATAAGGTTATACGCCCCCCTGAGGTCAAGCTTGGTAAACCAAGTAGCGTTTTTCACCCTGGAAAACAGGTCAGAAATCAAGGGTAACGGGTATTGATATTTCACAGTAATATTGTTCAAGAGACGATAATCAATACACGGCCTTAATGAACCATCTTTTTTGGCCACAAAGAAAAAACCGGCACCTAAGGGTGAAGAGGATGGTCTGATATGACCCTTCTCCAATGATTCCTTGATATAAGACCGCATAGTGTCATGTTCAGGTACAGACAAGTTAAAAAGGCGACCTTTAGGGAATTTACTACCCGGCACTAATTCAATAGCGCAGTCATAGCTCCTATGGGGAGGCAAGGATGCAGATTTACTTTCGCTAAACACATCAGAAAAATCAAACAAAAAGTCAGGAACATCCTGAGCCTGGGGGGAGGCAGAAAAAACAGGAGTGTTGGTATTAACACATTGGCAGCCCCAACTGGCCACAGACACAGACTTCCAATCCAAAACAGGATTATGAGACTGCAACCAAGGGAAACCCAGCACGATAATGTCATGCAGATTATATAGAACCAAAAATTTGCAGCACTCCTGGTGATCAGGTTCAACCCTCATTATCACCTGAGTAGAAAACTGGGTTTATTCTCAGCCAAAGGGGTAGAATAGATCTCCCAGTAGGGGAATAGACTTCTGTAGGGGTATCAAGGGGAACCCACAACGTTTAGCAAAATCATAATCCATCAGGTTAATAGCTGCTCCAGAATCAACGAAAGCCTGAGCAGAAAATGAGGACAGAGAGCATATCAGAGTGACAGTTAATAAAAACTTAGTCTGAACACTACCCAAGACAACTGAGCGTGCAAAACGTCTTCCCCGCTTAGGGCAGACTGAAATAGCATGAGAGGCATCACCACAGTAGAAACATAACCCATTGCGCTTTCGAAACTCATGACGCTGTGCCCCAGACACCACTCTATCACACTGCATGGTTTCAGGAGCTGGTTCACAAGGCAACACCATTCCACGCATACTTCTCCGCTCACGCAAACGTCTGTCAATTTGAATCGCTAATGACATAGAATCATTGAGACCAGAGGGACAGGGAATCCCACCATAACATCCTTTACATTATCTGACAGACCCTTCCGGAAAAGGGCCGCCAAAGCGTCGTCATTCCATTTGGTCAGGACTGCCCACCTGCGGAATCTCTGACAGTATAACTCAGCGTCATCAAGCCCCTGATTTAATGCCAACAAGGCTTTTTCAGCTTGATCAGTGACATTAGGCTCATCGTACAATAACCCCAAAGCCTGAAAAACGCATCAACATCACTCAAAACAGGATCCCCGGGTATCAGGGAAAAAGCCCAATCCTGAGGATCGCCGCGCAGGAGAGAGATGATAATTTGAACCTGCTGCGCTGCGTTTCCTGAGGACTTAGATTTTAAGGCAAAAAACAATTTACAATTATTTTTGAAATTCTGAAACTTAGCTCGATCCCCTAAAAACAAATCTGGCATGGGGATCCTAGGTTCCACAACAGGCAACCCAGCAAGATAGATAGCAATACTCCGAACCTCAGTGGCAAGCTGATCCACACGGCCAGACAACTGTGCAAACTCCATTGGGAGAAAAGATCCTCCCCAGCACCCAGAGATACAGAGGGAAAAAAAAAAAAAATGCAACAAACAGAAAAATATCTCTGACAACTCTGACAACCTTTTTTCTATCACAATATTTTTTCCCTTCTGTGAGTACCATACAATTTTTCAATTTTTAGGCCGGTTGATACTGTTAAGTTTCGGTAGATGAGGAGTGCAGGTAAAAAAGGCAATACACCAGAGCAGTTGGAATCTATGGGATTGCAGTACCCTGACTAACCACCACAACTAGAGGCAGCCGTGGAGCGTTCCTACGTTGGTCCTAGACGCCTCGTCACAGCCTGAGAAACTAACTACACCTAAAGATAGAAATAGGAAAGCTATCTGCCCCGGAGCAGAACCCCAAAGATAATAGAAAGCCCCCAAACATGTAATGGCGGTTAGACAAGAGGAAATACTGACACAGAAAGAAAATAGAATGAGCAAACGCTGGGGCCCAAACTATCTAAATAGAAAAGGACAGGAAGGGTACTTACATGCAATCCCAGAAAACCCTGAAAAACACCAACTCTACTAATTTCAAAATCACCTGAGATCACAGACCTCTACCACCTAAATTAGCTCTCTGGTGTAACAAAATCAAAACAGCAGCCACTGTAAAAACTGGAAAAGGCAAAAGAACAAAACTCAGTGGCTGAACTAAACTGAGAAGGCAGAAGCCCCCGGAGGGGACCCAGAAGGCCCCAAAGAAGTGCAGGACAAAATGCAAAAAATATAGCAACACACAAAAGAAGAAAAATTCTTATCTGGTAGCAGGAGATGCAGACACGACACAGCAGGCTACAAGGGAAACTGGAATGAAGGATTCAGACCAGAACAATTGATCACCGGCAACCCTGATGGGAAAATGACTCCCTTATATAAGACCAGTCAGTAACACCTGATTCCCAGTCCTCACAATCTTCACTAGTACCGCTTGTAACCACCAGAGGGAGCCTCTGCTCAGAACTCATCTCAAACCCATTCATAACACTGTTGGCTTGCAAACAGGGGCCCAGCCAAGCAGCATTCTGGAATGTGAAGAAGAGGCAGTATGCAGTGATGCGCAACAGCTGTGTCTCTCTGAATGTGAAGAGGCGGGTGAGCCAGTGCCGATGGTCAGCACACCGCAGAACGCATCTGATGATGATGAGACTCAGGTGCCAGTTTCTGTTGAGCATGGTGCTGGCCAGACCACCCAACAGCAGCAGGTGTTGGAAGAGGGTAGTGGAGATGATGAGGTCCAAGACCCAACATGGCGTGAGGAACAGAAGGTGGTGGTAGCAGCTCTGAGGAAGAGATTGCCCCAACGGTCCAAACAGTAGGGAGAGGTAGGCTGCAGACTCGGTTGCCTGTAGCCTCCAGTTTGGCACCCATTCGTAGCAGTTCTCTTCCAACAGCCAAAACGGGCGCTCCCAGGACTTGCACTGCGTGGTCCTTTTTTGACACACTTGCAGATGATATTTGCTATGTCAAATGCAAGCTGTGTAATCAAAAAGTAAAAAGAGGTAAAAGTGTCAGTAACCTTAATACCACAAATATGTGGAAACATGTGCGGTCAAAGCACGTGGTTGAGTTACAAAGACACACTGGAGATGTAGGCCAACCTACAGCAGCACCTACATCTTCAGCTCGTGTTGGAGCCTCTTCCTCCAGCTCACACACAGCTGGTTCGGCTTCCTCACAGGATCGCCATGGAAGAACCTCTGTCACTGTTGTCCAGAGACCCAGTGTTATTCCACCCACAGCTGCAAGTTCCCTGTCATCCTCACACTCCCAGGCCACAAAACAGCCATCGTAGCACAGGCATGGGATAAAAGACGGCCATACTCGGCAAACCATCCACGAGCACAGGCTCTGAATGCTGGCATTGCAAAACTCCTGTCCCTTGAAATGCTGTCATTCAGGCTGGTGGAGACTGACAGTTTCCGTAACTTAATGGCATTGGCAGTCCCACAATACAATGTGCCCAGCCGATTTTATTTCAGCAGGCAAGCCGTCCCTGGTCTGCAAAAGCATGTTGAGGAAAAATTAAACATGCGCTACTAAACGCCGTCAGTAGCAAGGTCCACCTGACCACCGATGCGTGGACCAGTACCCATGGCCAGGGACGATACCTTTCCCTCACTGCCCATTGGGTCAATGTTATGGAGCCGGGTACAGATCTTGCGATGGCGCTGTACGTGTTCTGCCAACTCCAAGGATTGCAGGAATCAAGTCTGTCCGCATTGACTCCTCCTCCTACTCCAGTTCCTCAGAATCATCACTGCAGGAGCTGTCACGGTCTACCTCCACATGGACCCGTGAACGCTTACCTGATGCGACCGATATGAGCACAGCCGTGGCCAAACGTCAACAGGCCGTCCTGAAATTAATTTCCATGGGGAATCGAAGCCACACAGCGCAGGAGCTCTGGAATGCCATCAAGCAGAGAGCGACGTGTGGTTTTTGCCAGCGAATCTCCAGCCAGGCTTGGTAGTGTGTGACAATGGCTGAAATCTGGTGGCAGCTCTGGGCCTTGGCAACCTCACTCACATACCATGTCTGGCACATGTGCTCAACTTGGTCGTGCAGAGTTTTTTGAGGGACTATCCGGATCTTGATGCACTGCTGCACAAGGTCCGCCTAGAGTGCGCTCACTTGCGACGTTCCAGCATGGCCAGATCGCGCATTGCAGCTCTGCAACGCAGATTTCGCCTTCCTGAACATCGCATCATAATGTGACGTACCCACCAGGTGGAATTCCACGTTACATATGTTGGAGCGTTGTGTGAGCAGCAGCCAGCAGTAATGGAGTATCAGCTGCATCAGGCGCAATCAACTCGCAATTTGCGCCGTTCACACTTCACCACTACTGAGTGGGCCTCTATGAAGGACATCTGCCACGTTTTGCGTGCGTTTGATGAGTCAACGCGGATGGCGAGTGCAGATGATGCACTAGTCACCTGACTGTCCCCCTTATCTGCCTGCTTCAAAAAACACTGCAAGTAATAAGGGATGAGGTTTTGGAAGAGGTGGAGGATGAGGAGTCACAAATTCCATCACCTTCTGGACAGTCAGCGCAACGTGGTTCCTCACAAAGGGCTGGGCAGGGCTCACTTTGTGAGGAGGATGAGGAGGAGTCAATGGAGGAGGAAGACATCGCTCCTGAGGAGGTACACAACGCTCTAGTCAGTATGTAGAGCGAGGGTGGGGTGATGCAGAGCAGGCAGAGATGATGCCTCTTGCAGGGGACAGCGTTTCTTGGTCAGTTGGGAGTCTGCAGCACATGGTTGATTTCATGCTGCAGTGCCTGAGAAACGACCGCCGCATCGCCCACATTCTCACCACGTCTGATTATTGGGTGTACACCCTCCTAGACCCTCGCTACCCGGGACAACTTACAAAGCCTCATCACACCGTTGAACCGGGAGCGTAAAATGCGGGAGTAAACCAAGACACACTGGTGCAATCCATAATGTTCTCCATTCCAGCCGAGAGCACTGCTGCTGCTACTGCTTTACAAAGCAGCTCTGTGCGTCGAGGCAGTGGAGACAGCTCTGCAACAAGAGGGAGCACAAGCAGCGCCTCTGCACAGGGCAAGACCAGTATGTTCCAAATGTGGCGAAGTTTTGTGGCAGCGCCACAAATGTCTACACCATCCGAGACGGCTCCAGTCAGCAGGAGGCAACGTTTCCGTAAGATGGTGACAGACTACATGTCTTTCCCTCTCAGTATACTCCCGTTGTTTTGTGTTTTCATGCCCTGGAAGGGCAGAGACGCAGATTCCTTAATTGATATAGAATGACATAAATCCGTGTGATCTATTCATTCCATCACTAACAGTGTCAAAGGTCATGATGAGCTTATATTCTGAAACCTTTGTATCTTTCTCATATTTGAAGTTATATTTTAATACCAGTAATTCCATATCCATCATGCTATGACCGGGCATACAAAAGTGTTTTGCCACAGGTAAATCCATTATTTTTTCTCTTATTGTGTGGCCTGATAATTCATCCTTGTTCTCATTTTTTGGCCGGTCTCCCCTCACTTGTCCCTCCCTCACTTGTCTTACCTATTCCTGTGTCCTGTTGTGTGTAGAAATATGTGATTCTTCATTTTTTGTTTTAGTCTTAGCCTGATGAAGAGACCTGAGTAGTCTGGAAAGCTTGGAATTTGTTACCATATTTTCAGTTAGCCATTAAACGGTATCAACCACAGCGGACTCTCAAGTATAAATATTTTTCTATTCTTGGAATTGAAATTCATCATTTTATTGTCCTAGTAAAACTTCATTTATTCTTGTTTGAAGTACATACATTTGCAATGGCCACGTAACAAGGCAATAACTCAATATTTTATGCCTACACCCTCCTTGACCCTGGGCTTCAACACCGCCAGTTGCTGCTCAGAAGTGTTAGATGCACAATGAAAACAATCGCTGATGTGTTTGTGGGGTTCAGTAACGCCTGCTGTTCCCCTGCTGTGTGTCTGGCAAAAATTACTGCTGCTAACTACAACTTCAACTTCAAACATCTCATACTAGGCCTCTGCCTACACCCTCCTTGACCCTGGGCTTCAACACCGCCAGTTGCTGCTCAGAAGTGTTAGATGCACAGATGAAAACAATCGCTGATGTGTTTGTGGGGTTCAGTAACGCCTGCTGTTCCCCTGCTGTGTGTCTGGCAAAAATTACTGCTGCTAACTACAACTTTCAACTTCAAACATCTCATACTAGCCTCTGCCTACACCCTCCTTGACCCTGGGCTTCAACAGCGCCAGTTGCTGCTCAGAAGTGTTAGATGCACAGATGAAAACAATCGCTGATGTGTTTGTGGGGTTCAGTAACGCCTGCTGTTCCCCTGCTGTGTGTCCGGCAAAAATTACTGCTAGCTACCTAATCATGGTGAAAAAACATGACATGTCAAAGTGTCTAGTGCTACACATAGATATGAGGCTACACCCTGATTTCTAAGCTGTAAACATTTGAAACGTCAACTTTAAAACCATAAAATGATTAGTCTTTGTCACAAATCTGTAACAAAATAATTGTGACATATTATTACAGATATGCACATGTCGAAAACAAATGCAAACACAAAAGCCTACTTATGCTATAGGATACTGATGGTCAACATTGTCACTCCATAGCTTAGACAAATCCAACTCACATCATGACTCAAATGCTGCAATGTTGTAAGTGCATAATGTGGGTTGAACTTTGACAACTGCTGCAGTGCGAAGGTTATACTTCAGTGTTCTTGCCTTTTAAATAAAAGCATACAAGTAAATATAATAATCCAATGTTGATTAAGGGACGTGATGTACACCTGTAATATTGTGCAAACAATGCATGTAGGAATAGTCATCTTCAACATTACTTATATTTGTGTCATTTTAAAAAATACATATTTAATTAGAAAGTTAACAGCCCATATCATAAAGGTCCTTCATGTAAACATGATAATCGCTAACAAAAATCATGCATTACCTTGGTAAAGTCAATAGTGCATAGTCACAATAGCAAAATATATACCTGTAAGTGGTGCTGAAAGAACGACAACTGATAGAATAGGTGAATGATATCTATTTATCAGACTGAATAGCGACACCTGTACAATGTCGATATAATACTGTACCTTAACAAAACAGCTGTGTCACACCTCACACTCGTTTTTCTTGTAGCTTGTTATGTAATAGGGCACATGCGTGTATGTTTCATCATAGGTGCATGTTTACTGAGTAAAGCAGTCATGACAACGCCTTTGTGTTGTCGGTACGCTTGCGATGATGAACGATGCGCACCGTGAATGTTAGTCTGCGTCATAAGACGTACAGACGCTCCAATACCCAACGCGTCACAGCAGGAAGCCAGTCTGTGCGTCCAAACAAAGGTGCAACCATACATGCACGTAACCTTTTATAAAGCTATATAAAAAAAAGTATGTAGTAGTAACGCACACTTTATTGAGGTACAGTATTACATCGTCATTCACCATCTGTGGCTATGCAGTCTCATCTATATATACCTTATCTATCCGTTGTCATGCTTGCAAGTCCACAGTCAGGCATAAATATCTGTTTTCACTCTGCACTATGCACTTTTTAAATTTTTTGTTTGTTAATATAAATGATTGGCACATATCAGTATTACATGATGGAAATTTTAGATATTTTTTAAAAAATTTTAGTGATATTATTCACCAAATGTAAAGTTTTATGAATGTCAAAGATAACTTGTAATGCTGAGTATGTTTTTAAGTCAGCCATTCATTGTCTACACAATAAAAATGGTGTACATACTGTTACTTAGCCATCATTAATGGATTCTGATATGTACTTGTATGCTTTTATTTTAAACCGTATAGCAGATTATTTAACCTATTTTAATTGTGGTTTGCAGTGCTTTTCAACATGTTAATGTATGCGTTTATGTTTGTAAATTATTAATTTACATATATTTTTTAAGTTAAATCATCATCTTATGGTACTAAAGGTTATATTTCTCTTGTTTGGAGTATAGACATTTTTAATTGACACGTAACAAGGAAAATACTTGATATAGTATTTAAACATCCTCCTTGACCCTGGGCTCCAACACCGCCAGTTGTTACTCGGAAGTGCTGTTAGCACAGTCAACACTTGCTCCTGTGTTACTGGGGTTCAGTAATGTCAGCTGTTCCCCTGCTGTGTGAACGGCAAAAAGTCCTGCTGCCTCCACCATGTTCTCTTCTCATCCCTGGGCTACAACACCGCCAGTTGTTGCTCGGAAGTGCTGTTAGCACAGTCTACACTTGCTCCTGTGTTACTGGGGTTCAGTAATGTCAGCTGTTCCCCTGCTGTGTGAACGGCAAAAAGTCCTGCTGCCTCCACCATGTTCTCTTCTCATCCCTGGGCTACAACACCGCCAGTTGTTGCTCGGAAGTGCTGTTAGCACAGTCAACACTTGCTCCTGTGTTACTGGGGTTCAGTAATGTCAGCTGTTCCCCTGCTGTGTGTACGGCAAAAAGTCCTGCTGCCTCCACCATGTTCTTTTCTCATCCCTGGGCTAACACCGCCAGTTGTTGCTCGGAAGTGCTGTTAGCACAGTCTACACTTGCTCCTGTGTTACTGGGGTTCAGTAATGTCAGCTATTCCCTGCTGTGTGAACGGCAAAAAGTCCTGCTGCCTCCACCATGTTCTCTTCTCATCCCTGGGCTACAACACCGCCAGTTGTTGCTCGGAAGTGCTGTTAGCACAGTCAACACTTGCTCCTGTGTTACTGGGGTTCAGTAATGTCAGCTGTTCCCCTGCTGTGTGAACGGCAAAAAGTCCTGTTGCCTCCACCATGTTCTCTTCTCATCCCTGGGCTACAACACCGCCAGTTGTTGCTCGGAAGTGCTGTTAGCACAGTCAACACTTGCTCCTGTGTTACTGGGGTTCAGTAATGTCAGCTGTTCCCCTGCTGTGTGAACGGCAAAAAGTCCTGCTGCCTCCACCATGTTCTCTTCTCATCCCTGGGCTACAACACTGCCAGTTGTTGCTCGGAAGTGCTGTTAGCACAGTCTACACTTGTTCCTTTGTTACTGGGGTTCAGTAATGTCAGCTGTTCCCCTGCTGTGTGAACGGCAAAAAGTCCTGCTGCCTCCACCATGTTCTCTTCTCATCCCTGGGCTACAACACCGCCAGTTGTTGCTCGGAAGTGCTGTTAGCACAGTCTACACTTGCTCCTGTGTTACTGGGGTTCAGTAATGTCAGCTGTTCCCTGCTGTGTGACGACAAAAAGTCTGCTGCTCCACCATGTTCTCTTCTCATCCTGGGCTACAACACCGCCAGTTGTTGCTCGGAAGTGCTGTTAGCACAGTCAACACTTGCTCCTGTGTTACTGGTTCATAATGTCAGCTGTTCCCCTGCTGTGTGAACGGCAAAAGTCCTGCTGCCTCCACCATGTTCTCTTCTCATCCTGGCTACAACACCGCCAGTTGTTGCTCGGAAGTGCTGTTAGCACAGTCAACACTTGCTCCTGTGTTACTGGGGTTCAGTAATGTCAGCTGTTCCCCTGCTGTGTGAACGGCAAAAAGTCCTGCTGCCTCCACCATGTTCTCTTCTCATCCCTGGGCTACAACACCGCCAGTTGTTGCTCGGAAGTGCTGTTAGCACAGTCAACACTTGTTCCTTTGTTACTGGGGTTCAGTAATGTCAGCTGTTCCCCTGCTGTGTGAACGGCAAAAAGTCCTGCTGCCTCCACCATGTTCTCTTCTCATCCCTGGGCTACAACACCGCCAGTTGTTGCTCGGAAGTGCTGTTAGCACAGTCTACACTTGCTCCTGTGTTACTGGGGTTCAGTAATGTCAGCTGTTCCCCTGCTGTGTGAACGGCAAAAAGTCCTGCTGCCTCCACCATGTTCTCTTCTCATCCCTGGGCTACAACACCGCCAGTTGTTGCTCGGAAGTGCTGTTAGCACAGTCTACACTTGCTCCTGTGTTACTGGGGTTCAGTAATGTCAGCTGTTCCCCTGCTGTGTGAACGGCAAAAAGTCCTGCTGCCTCCACCATGTTCTCTTCTCATCCCTGGGCTACAACACCGCCAGTTGTTGCTCGGAAGTGCTGTTAGCACAGTCTACACTTGCTCCTGTGTTACTGGGGTTCAGTAATGTCAGCTGTTCCCCTGCTGTGTGAACGGCAAAAAGTCCTGCTGCCTCCACCATGTTCTCTTCTCATCCCTGGGCTACAACACCGCCAGTTGTTGCTCGGAAGTGCTGTTAGCACAGTCAACACTTGCTCCTGTGTTACTGGGGTTCAGTAATGTCAGCTGTTCCCCTGCTGTGTGAACGGCAAAAAGTCCTGCTGCCTCCACCATGTTCTCTTCTCATTCCTGGGCTACAACACCGCCAGTTGTTGCTCGGAAGTGCTGTTAGCACAGTCAACACTTGCTCCTGTGTTACTAGGGTTCAGTAATGTCAGCTGTTCCCCTGCTGTGTGAACGGCAAAAAGTCCTGCTGCCTCCACCATGTTCTCTTCTCATTCCTGGGCTACAACACCGCCAGTTGTTGCTCGAAGTGCTGTTAGCACAGTCAACACTTGCTCCTGTGTTACTGGGGTTCAGTAATGTCAGCTGTTCCCCTGCTGTGTGAACGGCAAAAAGTCATGCTGCCTCCACCCTGTTGTCTTCTCATCCCTGGGCTTCAACACCGCCAGTTGTTGCTCGGAAGTGTCATTGGCACGGGTACTCACTCCTGCCCAGACTGGTTACAGCACGCCATCTGTTTCCTGTCAGTGTAAACGTCACTTAGCCTCCAATAAGTTGTCCTGTCGTGTTGCGGTCGGGTTAGCCGACTCTATGGTGCTTGGAGTTTAGGTGCTTCCTATGTGTGCTGCGGGATATGCAAATAAAGGCTGTTTCCGTTGTGACAATAGGACAATCACCCACTGTAGTACTGTGGGATTCGGTAACTGCGGCCGGCTCGCGGCCTGTCAACTTAAATTTCCATGGGTAACTTCTGCTACCCGTCCGGGTTCCAGTACCGTCATCTGGTTCTCCGCAGTGCCTTTGGCCTAGGTGCCTCCATCTCGGTATCCGAGTTCAGCAGCGTCTGCTGGTCTTGGTAGTGCTTGGAGCACAGGTACCTCCTGTTAGTAACCGTGTCCCAGTAACGTCAGCTGTCCTCGGGTTGCCAATTGGCTCTTTTCCTTCTGCTGCCCCTCCGGGTGTCCAGCACAGTCAGCTGGTCCTCGTTACTTGCATTGGCTCTTGTACCTTCTGCTACCCGTCCGGGTTCCAGTACCGTCAGCTGGTTTCTCCGCAGTGCCTTTGGCCTAGGTGCCTCCATCTCGGTATCCGAGTTCCAGCAACGTCTGCTGGTCCTTGGTAGTGCTTTGGATCACAGGTACCTCCTGCTTAGTAACCGTGTCCCAGTAACGTCAGCTGGTCCTCGGTTGTGCCATTGGCTCTTTTCCTTCTGCTGCCCCTCCGGGTTCCAGCACAGTCAGCTGGTCCTCGTTACTTGCATTGGCTCTTGTACCTTCTGCTACCCGTCCGGGTTCCAGTACCGTCAGCTGGTTCTCCGCAGTGCCTTTGGCCTAGGTGCCTCCATCTCGGTATCCGAGTTCCAGCAACGTCTGCTGGTCCTTGGTAGTGCTTTGGAGCACAGGTACCTCCTGCTTAGTAACCGTGTCCCAGTAACGTCAGCTGGTCCTCGGTTGTGCCATTGGCTCTTTTCCTTCTGCTGCCCCTCAGGTTCCAGCACAGTCAGCTGGTCCTCGTTACTTGCATTGACTCTTGTACCTTCTGCTACATTTACAAATTGAAGATTTTTTCAATGCTTTTTTGGGTAATCACTCTGGATCTCCAACAATGAAGACGACGACCCTGATGACCACCCCGAAGAAGATGACGACCACAAGGACGACGAGCATCAAGCCAACCAGCCTAAACACCATCACAAAGAAGAAATAAAAGATTACCAAACAGGACTAAGAAGGTTAAGACAAACTACAAGATACAGAACAAGAGACTTAAGAACAATAAGCAGAAGATCAAAAAGCAGAAGAACATGAAGTATAAGACCAAAATGAAGAGCAAAATATATGCTCTAAATTCTAAGCAGAAGAAGACTAAGCAGTGTATGGGGGTGAGTCCTTCCTCCTCGTGGTGCCCCTGGAAAATGCCTGCTGCTGCAGGCTAAACTGAACACGGACAAATACTGTTGTAATTTAAATCTTTTGTGACAGCAAGAAGGAAGGATGAAAAATTCATACTTTGACAGATTACAAGTACAGGATTCTCTGTCACAAATAAGAATATGATGAAGAAGATGAAGTACAATATGAATAAGAATAATAGTTTAATAAGAAGAATATGAGTAATGTTAACAAAAAGATGAATAGCAAGAAGTTTAAGAAGAAGATAAAGAAGGTGAAGATGAAGAATAAGTTGATGAAAAAGATGATGCTGCTGAAGATTATGAAGGAGAAAGTGTGTCAAAAGTTAAAAAGGTGAAGAGCATGGAAGTTGTGAAATAATAAGAGAAATAGAGGGGATGCTCGCTTGGTATGACGTGCTCAGGAGAAAAGTGACTAATGGTTCCAAAATAAACTCCGGCACACAAACAGATGATGATGTGTCAAAAAAAGGTCAGTCTTTATTTCAGACAATTACAGCTCATTTGATGAAAAATCCGGGAAATATTCATGAATACAAGTACATGATCATAGGTACATTATTTCTTTCAACGTTTCGGCATAGTATGCCTTTTTCAAGAAGTTGTGAAATATACATATTTGCCAAAATAGAAAAAACGTTAACAACATTGTCAATTTCTTCGTCAATCCGAACATCTTTAAAAAAAAAAATATTTATGCTATTCCATTTGATTAAGTTAAACATCTATGCCTTTAATGTCTCCTCAACCTTCCCCAATACATTCTACATTACTCTTTGTTGTTTTCCTTCATGTACAATTAACCAACAAGGCAAGAATGGGTTTTTTTTTAATTCCGATATTTTGTTCCCATAGACTTACATTGGATTTCCGGTATCGGTATCGGGTATCGCCGATATTTTTTGGGTATCGGCGATACAATTCCGATTCCGATACTTTTGGATATCGGAAAGTATCGCTCAACTCTACTTGGGACCACTTAGCAACAGTCCAGTGCTGCTTCTCTGTAGCCCAGGTCAGGCGCTTCTGCCGCTGTTTATGGTTCAAAAGTGGCTTTACCTGGGGAATGCGGCACTGTAGCCCATTTCCTGCACACGCCTGTGCAGGTGGCTATGGATGTTTCTACACCAGACTCAGTCCACTGCTTCCTCAGGTCCCCCAAGGTCTGGAATCGGTCCTTCTCCACAATCTTCCTCAGGGTCCGGTCACCTCTTCTCGTTGTACAGCGTTTTCTGCCACATTGTTTCCTTCCAACAGACTTCCCATTGAGGTGCCTTGATACAGCACTCTGGGAACAGCCTATTTGTTGAGAAATTTCTTTCTGGGTCTTACCCTCTTGCTTGAGGGTGTCAATGATGGCCTTCTTGACATCAGTCAGGTCGCTAGTCTTACCCATGATGGGGGTTTTGAGTAATGAACCAGGCAGGGAGTTTTTAAAAGCCTCAGGAATCTTTTGCATGTGTTTAGAGTTAATTAGTTGATTCAGAAAATTAGGGTAATAGGTCGTTTAGAGAACCTTTTATTGATATGCTAATTTTTTGAGACAGGTTTTTTGGGTTATCAGGAGTTGTATGCCAAAATCATCAGTATTAAAACAATAAAAGACCTGACAAATTTCAGTTGGTGTGTAATGAATCTAAAATATATGAAAGTTTAATTGTAATCATTACATTATGGAAAATAATGAAATTTAGCACTATATGCTAATTTTTTGAGAAGGACCTGTATTCCACATGTGTTAATTGATAGTTTTGATGCCTTCAGTGTGATTCTACAATTTTCATAGTCATGAAAATACAGAAAAATCTTTGAATGAGGTGTGTCCAAACTTTTGGTCAGTACTGTATGCAATTGTCATGCGATTTGTATGCGATTTTTAATCTCACCATCCGTTTTCCATCCGTTTTCCATCTGTATGCAATGTGATTTTAACATGACGTTTTTCATACAGCAGTTATCTCTATGTAAAAAATCATGTAAAAATCACATTGTAAAGAAAATTTACACAAAAAGCAAATAAATAAATAATATATATATAATATATATATATATATATATATATATAATGGTCATACACTTCTACATAGTATAATAGCCGCTAATTCAATTGCCGGCTTTTGTGAAATTTCAGACCCGACATGAAATGACACAAGGTTTACATACAGTTAACCATGTCATTTCATGTAGTTTGATATATGGTTTTCACTAACATTTACATGAGTGTATGTGTGCAAAATTTCATACAGATAGGGGTTAATTAAAGGTGTAAATTCGTTGAAAAAAAATTAGTGGGATCCGCCGTTTTTTCTCTACCAGACAAAGTCAGCGAGTGGGGGCAGATAATAATAGCCTAGGGAGGGTGCACTTATTTTGTGCCCCCCCTGGCTACTAATATCTGCCCCCAGCCACCCCAGAAAAGGCAAATCTATAATTAGATGCGCCCTTTCTGGCACTTTGCCGGTCTATTCCCATTGCCCTGTAGCGGTGGCGAATGGGTTAATAATAGGATTAAAGCCACCTTGCATTGAAAGGTGACTTTAAGCCAGGTAAATAATTGAGAGTTGTAAATTTGACAACTATCAATTATTAATCCTATTGAAGGAAATAAAAAAACACACACACATGAAGAATAATTAATTTTAATGAAATAAACACACATTTTTTTGACCATCGTTTATTTAACTGTTAATCCTTGCGAAACCCTTGCTCTCCTGTAATAAAGAAAAAATAATAAAACAACATTATTCTTACCTATCCGCTGCTCTGTCAGGTCCCACGATGTAATCCTTCACAAAGGGTTAACTAGCTTTCAGCCAAGCAGCGCAGCTAATGCTGCCTGCCAGCTGTAAGCTCCCGAATTAATGAGTTTCTCTCCCGGCGACAGGAGAGGAACTGATTACTTGGTAAGCTTCATTGATTGCTTCCCACTGTAATCATAGAATCATAGAATCATAGAATGGTAGAGTTGGAAGGGACCTCCTGGGTCATCTGGTCCAACCCCTGCTCAAAGCAGGATTCTCTAAATCATCCCAGACAGATGTCTGTCCAGCTTCTGTTTGAAGACATCCATTGAAGGAGAACTCACCACCTCTCGTGGCAGCCTGTTCCACTCATTGATCACCCTAACTGTCAAAAAGTTTTTTCTAATATCTAATCTGTGTCTCCTCCCATTCAGTTTCATCCCATTGCTTCTAGTCTTTCCTTGTGCAAATGAGAATAAAGATGATCCTTCTACAATGTGACAGCCCTTGAGATATTTGTAGACAGCTATTAAGTCTCCTCTCAGTCTTCTTTTTTGCAAGCTAAATATTCCCAAATCCTGCAACCGTTCCTCATAGGACATGGTTTGCAGACCGGTCACCATTCTGGTGGCTCTTCTTTGAACTTGCTCCAGCTTGTTGATGTCTTTTTTAAAATGTGGTGCCCAAAACTGAACACAGTATTCCAGATGAGGTCTGACCAAAGAGGAGTAGAGGGCAATAATGACCTCACGTGATCTAGACTGTATGCTTCTGTTGATACATCCTAGAATTGTATTTGCCTTTTTTGCTGTTGCATCACACTGTTGACTCATGTTCAGTCTGTGATCAATTAGTATACCCAAGTCTTTTTCACATGTGCTGTTACTTAGCCCTATTCCTCCCATTTTGTATATGCTTTTTTCATTTTTATTGCCCAGATGTAGTACTTTGCATTTTTCCCTGTTAAAAACCATTCTGTTAGTTGCTGCCCACTGCTCCAGTTTATTTATATCTTTTTGAATCCTCTCTCTCTCTTCTCTAGTATTAGCTACCCCTCCTAGCTTTGTGTCATCAGCAAATTTGATCAGTTTACCCTCAATTCCTTCATCTAAATCATTGATAAAGATGTTGAACAATACAGGGCATAAAACAGAGCCTTGTGGTACCCCACTTGAGACATTCTTCCAACTGGATGTGCAGCCATTTACGACCACTCTTTGAGTCCGATCACTAAGCCAGTTATGAATCCACCAGTTGCCTTGTCCATTCCATACTTAGTCATTTTTTCAATAAGGATTGTGTGAGATACTTTGTCAAATGCTTTGCTGAAGTCAAGATATACTATATCTACAGCATTTCCCTGATCCACCCAGTCAGTGATTCTGTCATAGAAGGAAATTAAGTTAGTCTGACATGACTTATTAGTTACAAACCCATGCTGACTCTGTTTAATCACTTCATTCTTATGCAGGTACTTACATACATGTTCTTTAATAATTTGTTCAAAGATCTTTCCTGGTATAGAAGTCAGACTCACCGGCCTGTAGTTCCCTGGGTCCACCTTCTTCAGTTCACTTCAGGTCAGCCGGGGACACCACACAGCATCAGTGACGTCAGAGGGAGTCCCGGCTGACCTGAAGTGAACTGATTACTGTGGGAAGCAATCAATTAAGCTTCACACAGTAATCACTTCCTCTCCTGTTGGGCCGGAGATAAGTTCATTCATTCGGGGGATTACAGTTTAGCAGCCAGCATTAGCTGTGCTGCTAGCTGTAATCCTGTTAACCCTTTGTGAAGGATTACATTGTGGGACCTGACAGAGCACCGGATAGGTAAGACTAATGTAGCTTTATTATTTTTTCTTTATTACAGAAGAGCAAGGGCTTAGCAAGGATTACCAGTTAAATAAAATATGGTCAAAAAATGTGTGTTTATTTCATTAAAATTATTTATTATTAATGTGTGTGTGTTTTTCTTATTTCCTTCAATAGGATTAATAATTGAGAGTTGTCTAATTGACAACTCTCAATTATTAACCTGGCTTAAAGTACCTTCCAATAGCAAGGTGGTTTAACCCATTATTAACCCATTCGCCACCTCTACAGGGCAATGGGAATAGAAGGGCAAAATGCCAGAAAGGGCGAATCTAATTATAGATTTGCCTTTTCTGGGGTGGCTGGGGCAGATGTTATTAGCCGGGGGGGGCACAATATAAATGCACCCTCCTAGGCTAATATTATCTGCCCCCACTTGCTGGCTTTGTCTGTCTGGTAGAGAAAATAGCGCTGGAGCCCACGCATTTTTTTTCAACTAATTTACACCTTTAATTAACCCCTACATGTGTGAAATTTTGCACACATACACTCATGTAATTGTTAGTGAAAACCATATATCAAACTACATGAAATGACATGGTTAACTGTATGTAAACCATGTGTCATTTCATGTCGGGTCTGTAATTTCACAAAAGCCGGAATTGAATTAACGGCTATTATAATATGTAGAAGTGTATGAACCATAAATATATATATATATGTGTGTCACAATGACATGTATATATATATATGTATTATATGTGTATATATGTAGTGTATTGTGAGCTGTCAGTGTGATTTTACAGTAGCTGGGGATGATTTGCCGGCTTTTCAAAGGACACTGGTGCGTATAAATCGGACAGTACTCGCTTGGTGCGAGTGCTGTCCGATTTTTTATCGCATCTATTGACTTTCATTAGCGATTATCATGCCAAAATCGCTGCAAATCGCACCATGCTGTGATTTTTTTCTCAGACCGATTTCACCTGAGAAAAAAATCGCAAATGAGAAGTCCCCTATTGAATAACATTGGTCCGATTGCAATCCGATTTTTATCGGCTTGCAATCGTCCGTTTTTGTCTCCAGTGAGTATGAGCCCTAAGGCCGGGATGACACATGTAGTTCTATGCAGCCGCTCGCTCCACTCCCGAGTGCCGGCGTCAGAGCTGGGATTTCACATACGAGTGTCGGACGACTTCGTCGCATGTGTGATCCCGGCCTAAGCTTAATAATAGGCTGATAGTTACTGTTCTGTAGAGATCACTTTTCAATAGCAATCTCATTATCATCACAGGTAGTATAAAAATGAAAGGCATCATCTACATATAAATAAAGATAGATCTACTATTCCCAAATGATGGTCACAGCTCAACTTCTTGCTTCTTTGCACAGTAGTCTCTGTACAAGTCACAGAGCATGCCTAGAAAATTCTCTCGTAAAAATCAATAACCATCTCCAGACTATTGTTGTCTATGTGGCTTCTGAATCATTGAGTTCTTATAATAGAAGCTCTGGCAAGATGTCAGACCTCATAATCATGTACAATAAATGGAATAAAACATTGGAAAGGAAAACAGACTCTTGAAAAAAATATGTACAGTCATGATCGAAAGTGTAGGCACCCTTGAAATGGTTCCAGCAAATAATTTTCTATTTATTACAGAAAATTATTTAAATTACACATGCTTTTCTATACACAAATTTATTTCCTTTATGTGTTTTGGAACAATACAAAAAAAGAGAAAAAAAATCAAATTTGACATACTGTAATTTCACACAAAACCCCAAAAATGGACTCGACAAAATTGTTGGCTCACTCAACTTAATATTTGGTTTCACACCCTTTGGAATTAATAACTGCAATCAATCGCTTCCGATAACCATCATCAGACTTTACACCTCTCAACTGGAATTTTGGACCACTCTTCTTTTGAAAACTGCTCCAGGTCTCCCTTATTTGAAAGGTGCCTTCTAACAACAGCAATTTAAGATCTCTCCACAGGTGTTCAATGGAATCCAGACTCATTGCTGGCCACTTCAGAACTCATCAGTGCTTTGTTTCCATCCATTTCCAGGTGCTTCTTGAAGTATGTTTTGAGTCATTGTCCTGCTGGACGACCTATGACTTTGGATGCAAACCCAGCTTTCTGAAAGTGGGCACTACATTGTGGCCCAAAATCCTTTGGTAGTCTTCAAATTTCAAGATGCCCTGTAGACAGTCAAGGCCCACAGTGCCAGAGGTAGCAAGACAACCACAAATATCTTTGAACCTCCACCATATTTGACTGTAGGTACTATGTTCTTTTCTTTGTAGGCCTCATTTCACTTTTCGTAAACAGTAGAATAGTGTGCTTTACCGAAAAACTCTATCTTGGTCTGAACTGTTTACAAGACAATTTCCCAGAAGGATTTTTGTTACTCAAGTACATTTTTGCAAACTGAAGTCTAGGTTTTTTATGTTTGTGTCAGCACTGGGATCTTCCTGGACCTCTTGCCGTAGCAATTCATTTAATTCAAATGTTGACGGATAGTTCACACTGACACTGATGCACCCCTGAGCCTGCAGGATAGCTTGAATTAATTTGGAACTTGATTGGGACTGCTTATCCACCATCTGGACTTTCCTGCTTTGCAACCTTTCATCAATTTTTCTCTGCCGTCCACATCCAGGGAGATTAGCTACAGTGCCATGGGTTCTAAACTTATTGATTATGTTGCGCACTGTGGACAAAGGAACATCAATATATCTGGAGATGGACTTGTAACCTTGTGATTGTTGATATTTTTCAACAATTTTGGTTCTCAAGTTCTCAGACTGTTCTCTTCTCCTCTTTCTGTTCTCCATGCTCAGTGTGGTCCACACAGACACACAATACAAAGATTGAGTCAACTTCTCTTTATATCTGGTTTAAGGTGTGATTTTCATATTGCCTACACCTGTTACTTGCCAAAGGGAAGTTTGAAAGAGCAGCACATGTTTGAAACAAAGTTTTTGGATTTTTGTGTAAAGTTATATCCAAATGGCCTTTTTTATTTTCTGTCTTTTTTGTGTTGTTCCAATACACACAAAAAAAATTGTAACATCCCTGCCGGCATGACTGCATGGCTTCCCATCCCCCACCATGCAGATACACTGACTTAGGCTACTTTCACACTTCAGGCTTTTTGAATCAGGCGCGATCCGGCGTGTTTTTAAGAAAACGGATCCGGTACCGGATGCGTTTTTTTTAGCATTGACTTACATTAGCGCCGGATCGCGCCTGATGTCACTGCGTTGCATCCGTTTTTGGCCGGATCCGTCGGAAATGTACATTCCGGCGGCCGGACAAGACGCTTGCTGCAACGTTTTTTTTTTTTTCCGGAGCCACCTGACAGTGCCTGAATCGGCACTTCAGGCGGCCGGAAACAATGCAAACCTATGGAGCCGGACCAGTGTTTTGACAAATCCGTCAGAAAACTGATCCGGAGTCCAATCTCTCTCTCTCTCTCTCTCTCTCTCTCTCTCTCCCCTCCCTCCCTCCTCGGTCCAGACATTCGTACTAGCATTTTCAACATGGAAAATTTTATCTTTCCAGGTTGAAAAGGTCAGGACGGATCAGGCAAAAAACCTGATCAGTTGCATCAGTTTTTTAAAATCAGCGCCGGATCCGTCCTATCAGGCATAGGACGGATTATGCCTGATTCAAAAAACCTGATGTGTGAAAGTAGCCTTACTCACCACTCCTTGCCATGCAGTGAGTTTTGCCTTCTTCTTGCTGCATGCTGTAAATCACGTGTTCTCTGCTTGCTGTGTGCATACTTCCTGTCGCCTGCTCTTCCTGAGTCTTAAAACGACAGCATGACATTCCTAATGTGTCCTCAGCCTATTACCAAGAGGCATCTGGTACTTAAGGCATGGGAAGATGCCTGAGCAACACGCTCTCTCAGTCTGTGGTCAACTACTTAGTTGCCAGGTCCTGTCCTGTTTCTTCTGTGGTTTCCGTCACCCTGGGCGCTGTATACCCAGGCCCGAATCCTGTATCCTGAACTAGTACCTGTGTCTGTCCTTGTCTGAACTAAGTCCAATCCTGAACCTATTTGTATCCTAGTCTGGAGCTTTCCCTTCCCTGCTGGGTCTATCCTTGTTCCTACTCGTTAAACTCGCAGTATCTGTACCAGCACCTATCTCTATTCTGTTGTCTCTGCACAAAATGTGTTACCTTGGGGTACATTTGTTACTTCATTGTAAATACTTTTGTGAATTTGGTCCTGTCTGACTCTACTCTGCACCTGCGGTTCTGCTTCTGCTCTGCACATGCGGCGCTGCTTCTGCTCCGCACCTGCGCTCTGCTTCTGCTCCGCACTTGCGGCTCTGCTCCGCATCTGCGGCTCCTTGTCTGTTCAGTCTGAACTGTGTCCTTTATGTTCCCATATTTGTGTCATACCCACCTTGGTCCCAGTGCTTCCTGAAACTGTTCCTAATCTGAACTGGTTCCTACCCATCCCTGTATCCCACTCGTACCTCCCTGTGTCGCAGTCCTTCTTGGAACAGTTCATTTCCATCCAGTCTAAACTGGTTCCTACCCGTCCCTGTATCCAAGCCGTATCTGCTTGTGTCCCAGTCCTTCCCAAAACTGTTCCTGCTCGTCCTGTCTGAACTGGTTCCTACCTGTCCCCATATTCCATTCATACCTGTCAGTGACCCAGTTTTTCTCGAAACAGTTCCTGTATCTCCAGTCTGAACTGTGCCCGCCTGCCAGAGTGTCAGCCGTGTCCGCCTGCCTGCCAGAGTGTCAGCCTATCTATACATCAGCTATCTACAGTACTTGCCCGCAGCTGTCGTTACAGTGTACTTTCCCCCTGTGGGGTCAGCTGCTACTGCCAGATGCCGCCCTGGAGTGGTGTCTGGCAGCTACCTGCTGCACAAGCCTAACTTCAACACTAGAGACTCCAATGAACACCAAGGTAGCTGCTTAATCATGCCCCTCCAGGGTAATTCTGGTCTGTGGCACAGTGTGGCAACAATCCCCACTTGTGCCAATCAGTTTGAGCGCGAGCTTTACAGAAATAAACATGTGTATAACAAAACATTTATAACTGCAATAATTTTCTTGGAGGAAAACTTCATTTTCTGGAACAATTTCAAGGTTGCCAACTGTGGCGCCCTTGAGGGTTCAGTCGCCACAGAGTATTGCACCTCATCCAGAGGTGTGATACCCCACTCTCAGGTAAGGAGGGAGCACCACCCAGGACTCTAACACCTGCACCCAACACAGACTATAGCAGCAGGGCACCCTGGACATACCCTAAGGGAGGATGGTCTCATCCCTAACTGGCTAGGAAAGAGTGCATGGGTGGTGGGTGGAGAAAGCAAGAAGGAGGGGAAGTGAAGCTTAGAGAGCGGGAAGGAGAGTCAGACTTGAGAAGAAAGTGAAAGTAAGAGACGTTTGGTGAAGCAGCTCCCTGTCGGAGGAGCTGCAGAAGGAAAGAGTCTTGGAGGGGACCTGGAGCTGTTAGCAGCTCGGCCCCAGATGGAGAACGTTAGATAGATAGAAACAGAAAGGAGCTTCTGGAAGGACAGAAGGGTTCCTAGGGGCACGGATAGTGAGTGATCCATCCGTGGGGTCCGATCCAATTGTGGAGGAACCAGGTCGCAGAAGGGACACCGGCCCCTAGCCTAGTGGAGAACTTTAAGACTCAGCTGGTAAGCCGGAGGCAGTGGCATCTCTAGGTGCCTCAGCTACTCAATCGCAATTATCTTCTCCGAAATGGTAGCCATAAGGGAGCAAGGAAACTCAGAGAGGGCGTTATCCGACAAGGTCCGTGGCTACTGAATTGGGACACTGATTGCGAGGAGTTGGACAGGAAGGAAAGGTGGAAGGTCAGCACAGTGAGAAGACAGAGAAAGGAACATATTGAAAGGAGTCCTGGAAAGGTGTATCCTGATCTATCTGGGAGTTTGCTGAGCCCCTCACCTGGGGACACTGTGCCAAGCGGACATCTGGGATGAAGACAGAACTGTGAGTAAAGCTTTGGAAACTACACCCAGCTGTGTCCTCTAGTTTTTCCTACGTCATCCATCCAACACTGCTACATCTTCAATTAACATCTTCCACATATCCCTGCCCTGGGACAACAAGCTCTGCCTGTGGAGAGCTATTCTAACTGTGCTGCATCATACCATCTGTCCCAGTGGATCTGCACTGCAGCGCTGGTCACCTCTGACCAAAAACCACAGGTGGCGTCACGAACACTTCAATACAAACTCTTTATCATTCCCTGTAAATAAACCCCTTTTATTGTTTTTTTAAGGTTTTTTAATAAAGAGAATCTATTTTTTTAGCCACCTTCGCCTACAGCTGGATAATTTCCTTTCTTAGATTAGGTTCAGACAGAACAGGAAGTTCAGACTGGACAGACTCAGGGTTTAGATGAGACAGGTTCTGGAACACTGGTAGAGGATGCAGGTGCAGGTTCAGACTGGATGGGTTCAGGACTCAGGATCAGGTTCCGACAGGATGAGGTTAGGAACAGGTACAGGTTCAGACAGGACGGTTTTGGAACAGGTTCAGTGTTATGATTTGGTAGCTGAGGAGTGCAGGTAAAAAAGGCAATACACCAGAGCAGTTGGAATCTATGAGATTGCAGTACCCTGACTAACCACCACAACTAGAGGCAGCCGTGGAGCGTTCCTACGTTGGTCCTAGACGCCTCGTCACAGCCTGAGAAACTAACTACACCTAAAGATAGATATAGGAAAGCTATCTGCACCGGAGCAGAACCCCAAAGATAATAGAAAGCCCCCAAACATATAATGGCGGTTAGACAAGATGAAATACTGACACAGAAAGAAAATAGTATGAGCAAACGCTGGGGCCCAAACTAACTAAATAGAAAAGGATAGGAAGGGTACTTACTGCAATCCCAGAAAACCCTGAAAGGCACCAACTCTACTAATTTCAAAAACACCTGAGATCACACGACCTCTTCCACCTAAATTAGTTCTCTGGTGTAACAAAATCAAAACAGCAGCCACTGAAAAAACTGGAAAAAGCAAAAGTACAAACAACAGTGGCTGAACAAAACTGAGAGGGCAGAAGCCCCCGGAGGGGACCCTGAAGGCCCCCACAGAAGTGCAGGACAAAATGCAAAAATATAGCACAAACACAAAAGAAGAAAAAGTCTTATCTGTGTTAGCAGGAGATGCAGACACGACACAGCAGGCTACAAGGGAAACTGGAATAAAGGATTCAGACCAGAACAATTGATCACCGGCAACCCTGATGGGAAGGTGACTCCCTTATATAAGACCAGTCAGTAACACCTGATTCCCAGTCCTCACAATCTTCACTGGACAGACTAGCACTGCTTGTAACCACCAGAGGGAGCCTCTGCTCAAAACTCATCTCAAACCCATTCACAACAGTACCCCCCCCTTGAGGAGGGGTCACCGAACCCTCATTTGAGCAACCAGGTCGGTCAGGATGAGTTCTATGATACGCACGGATAAGTCTCCTAGCATGGATGTCCGAAGCAAACACCCAAGAATTGTCTTACTGACCATAACCTCTCCATTTAACCAAATACTGGAGTTTCCGTCTAGAAAAACGAGAATCTAATATTTTCTCAACCACATACTCCAGATTGCCCTCAACCAAAACAGGGTCAGGAGGCACAGCAGCAGGAACCATTGGCTCAACAAACCTCTTCAACAAGGACTTGTGGAACACGTTATGGATCTTAAATGTCCCTGGAAGAAGCAAACGAAAAGAAACAGGATTAATAATCTCCATGATCTTATAAGGTCCAATGAACCTAGGCTTAAATTTAGGAGATGCCACTCTCATAGGAATATTTTTTGAGGACAACCAGACCAAGTCCCCCACTTTAAACCGAGGACCATCAGTCCTATGCCGGTTAGCAAACCGCTGGGCCTTTCCTGAGAGAGGGACAACCTCTCCACTACCTGGTCCCAAATCTGTTGCATACGCTCCACAACAGAGTCAACACCTGGACAGACAGAAGCCTCCGTCTGTCCTGAAGAAAATCGAGGGTGAAACCCAGAATTACAGAAAAACGGAGACATCAAAGTGGCAGAGCTAGCCCTATTATTAAGAGCAAACTCAGCCAAAGGCAAAAAAGAGACCCAGTCATCCTGATCAGCAGACACAAAGCATCTTAGATAAGTCTCCAATGTCTGGTTTGTTCTCTCAGTTTGACCATTGGTCTGAGGATGAAATGCCGAGGAGAAAGACAATTGAACACCCAGTTTAGAACAAAAAGTCCTCCAAAATCTGGAAACAAACTGGACTCCTCTGTCAGACACAATGTTCTCAGGAATGCCGTGTAAACGAACCACGTGCTGAAGGAACAACGGCACCAATTCAGAGGAGGAAGGCAACTTAGGTAATGGCACAAGATGTATCATTTTGGAAAACCTATCACAAATTACCCAGATGGTGGTCATTCTCTGAGAAACAGGAAGGTCGGAAATGAAATCCATAGAGATATGGGTCCATGGTCTCTTGGGCACAGGTAATGGCATCAACAAACCACTAGAGCGAGAGCAAGGCTTGGAGCGAGAGCAAGTCCCGCAGGACTGCACAAATTCCCTGACATCACGAGACAAGTAGGCCACCAAAAGGACCGACTAACCAAGTCTCTGGTACCAAAAATTCCGGGATGCCCAGCCAATGCGGAACAATGAATCTCAGACATCACACTCTTTTTCCACTGATCCGGGACAAACAATTTTCCAACCGGGCAGCGCTCGGGCCTATCCTCCTGACACCCCTCCAGAGCAAGTCTCAAATTGGGCGAGATGGCGGAAAGAACTACACCCTCTTTCAAAATAACAGAAGGATCAGATAACTCAGGAGAGTCCACGTCATTAGAAAAAATCAAGATATCATCCAAATAAACAATCAGAAATTTGTCCACAAAATCCCTGAAAATGTCATTCATGAAGGACTGGAAGACGGAAGGAGCATTAGTGAGCCCAAAGGGCATCACCAGGTACTCAAAATGCCCTTCAGGGGTATTGAATGCCGTCTTCCATTCATCCCCGTGCTTAATGCGAATAAGGTTATACGCCCCCCTGAGGTCAAGCTTGGTAAACCAAGTAGCGTTTTTCACCCTGGAAAACAGGTCAGAAATCAAGGGTAACGGGTATTGATATTTCACAGTAATATTGTTCAAGAGACGATAATCAATAACGGCCTCAATGAACCATCCTTTTTGGCCACAAAGAAAAAACCGGCACCTAAGGGTGAAGAGGATGGTCTGATATGACCCTTCTCCAATGATTCCTTGATATAAGACCCGCATAGCGTCATGTTCAGGTACAGACAAGTTAAAAAGGCGACCCTTAGGGAATTTACTACCCGGCACTAATTCAATAGCGCAGTCATAGCTCCTATGGGGAGGCAAGGATGCAGATTTACTTTCGCTAAACACATCAGAAAAATCAATCAAAAAGTCAGGAACATCCTGAGCCTGGGGGAGGCAGAAAAAACAGGAGTGTTGGTATTAACACATTGGCAGCCCCAACTGGTTACAGACACAGATTTCCAATCCAAAACAGGATTATGAGACTGTAACCAAGGGAAACCCAGCACGATAATGTCATGCAGATTATACAGAACCAAAAATTTGCAGCACTCCTGGTGATCAGGTTCAACCCTCATTATCACCTGAGTAGAAAACTGGGGTTTATTCTCAGCCAAAGGGGTAGAATCGATCCCCAGTAGGGGAATAGACTTCTGCAGGTGTACCAAGGAAAACCCACAATGTTTAGCAAAATCATAATCCATCAGGTTAATAGCTGCTCCAGAATCAACGAAAGCCTGAGCAGAAAATGAGGACAGAGAGCATATCAGAGTGACAGTTAACAAAAACTTAGTCTGAACACTACCCAAGACAACTGAGCGTGCAAAACGTCTTCCCCGCTTAGGGCAGACTGAAATAGCATGAGAGGCATCACCACAGTAGAAACATAACCCATTGCGCCTTCGAAACCCATGACGCTGTGCCCCAGACACCACTCCATCACACTGCATGGGCTCAGAAGCTGGCTCACAAGGCAACACCATTCCACGCATACTTCTCCGCTCACGCAAACGTCTGTCGATTTGAATCGCTAATGACATAGAATCATTGAGACCAGAGGGGACAGGGAATCCCACCATAACATCCTTTACATTATCTGACAGACCCTTCCGGAAAAGGGCTGCCAAAGCGTCGTCATTCCATTTGGTCAGGACTGCCCACCTACGGAATCTCTGACAGTATAACTCAGCGTCATCAAGCCCCTGATTTTATGCCAACAAGGCTTTTTCAGCTTGATCAGTGACATTAGGCTCATCGTACAATAACCCCAAAGCCTGAAAAAATGCATCAACATCACTCAAAACAGGATCCCCAGGTGTCAGGGAAAAAGCCCAATCCTGAGGATCGACGCGCAGGAGAGAGATGACAATTTGAACCTGCTGCGCTGCGTTCCCTGAGGACCTAGACTTCAAGGCAAAAAACAATTTACAATTATTTTTGAAATTCTGAAACTTAGCTCGATCCCCTAAAAACAAATCTGGCATGGGAATCCTAGGTTCCACAACAGGCAACCTAGCAAGATAGGTAGCAATACTCTGAACCTCAGTGGCAAGCTGATCCACACGGCCAGACAACTGTGCAAACTCCATTGAGAGAAAAGATCCTCCCCAGCACCAGAGATACAGAGGGAAAAAAAAAAAATACAACAAACAAAAAATATCTCTGACAACTCTGACAACCTTTTTTTTTTCTTTCACAATATTTTTTCCCTTCTGTGAGTACCACACAATTTTCAGTTATGGCCAGTGATACTGTTATGATTTGGTAGCTGAGGAGTGCAGGTAAAAAAGGCAATACACCAGAGCAGTTGGAATCTATGAGATTGCAGTACCCTGACTAACCACCACAACTAGAGGCAGCCGTGGAGCGTTCCTACGTTGGTCCTAGACGCCTCGTCACAGCCTGGGAAACTAACTACACCTAAAGATACAGTCAGGGCCAGAAATATTTGGACAGTGACACAATTTTCGCGAGTTGGGCTCTGCATGCCACCACATTGGATTTGAAATGAAACCTCTACAACAGAATTCAAGTGCAGATTGTAACGTTTAATTTGAAGGGTTGAACAAAAATATGTGTTAGAAAATGTAGGAATTGTACACATTTCTTTACAAACACTCCACATTTTAGGAGGTCAAAAGTAATTGGACAAATAAACATAACCCAAACAAAATATTTTTATTTTCAAAATTTTGTGGCGAATCCTTTGGAGGCAATCACTGCCTTAAGTCTGGAACCCATGGACATCACCAAACGCTGGGTTTCCTCCTTCTTAATGCTTTGCCAGGCCTTTACAGCCGCAGCCTTCAGGTCTTGCTTGTTTGTGGGTCTTTCCCTCTTAAGTCTGGATTTGAGCAAGTGAAATGCATGCTCAATTGGGTTAAGATCTGGTGATTGACTTGGCCATTGAAGAATGTTCCACTTTTTTGCACTCATGAACTCCTGTGTAGCTTTGGCTGTATGCTTGGGGTCATTATCCATCTGTACTATGAAGCGCCGTCCAATCAAGTTTGCAGCATTTGGCTGAATCTGGGCTGAAAGTATATCCCGGTACACTTCAGAATTCATCCGGCTACTCTTGTCTGCTGTTATGTCATCAATAAACACAACTGACCCAGTGCCATTGAAAGCCATGCATGGCCATGCCATCACGTTGCCTCCACCATGTTTTACAGAGGATGTGGTGTGCCTTGGATCATGTGCCGTTCCCTTTCTTCTCCAAACTTTTGGCTTCCCATCATTCTGGTACAGGTTGATCTTTGTCTCATCTGTCCATAGAATACTTTTCCAGAACTGAGCTGGCTTCTGGAGGTGTTTTTCAGCAAATTTAAATCTGGCCTGTCTATTTTTGGAATTGATGAATGGTTTGCATCTAGATATGAACCCTTTGTATTTACTTTCATGGAGTCTTCTCTTTACTGTTGACTTAGAGACAGATACACCTACTTCACTGAGAGTGTTCTGGACTTCAGTTGATGTTGTGAACGGGTTCTTCTTCACCAAAGAAAGTATGCGGCGATCATCCACCACTGTTGTCTTCCGTGGGCTCCCAGGTCTTTTTGGATTGATGAGTTCACCAGTGCTTTCTTTCTTTCTCAGGATGTACCAAATTGTAGATTTTGCCACTTCTAATGTTGTAGCAATTTCTTGGATGGGTTTTTTTCTGTTCTTGTAGCTTAAGGATGGCTTGTTTCACCTGCATGGAGAGCTCCTGTGACCACATGTTTCCTTCACAGCAAAACCTTCCAAATGCAAACACCACACCTCAAATCAACTCCGGCCCTTTCATCTGCTTAATTGAGAATGACATAACAAAGGGATTGCCCACACCTGTCCATGAAATAGCCTTGGAGTCATTTGTCCAATTACTTTGGTCCCTTTAAAAACAGGGTGGCACATGTTAAGGAGCTGAAACTCCTAAACCCTTCATCCAATTTTAATGTGGATACCCTCAAATGAAAGCTGAAAGTCTGAACTTCAACTGCATCTGATTTGTTTTGTTTCAAATTCATTGTGGTAATGTCTAGAACCAAAATTAGATAAATGTTGTCTCTGTCCAAATATTTATGGACCTAACTGTAGATATAGGAAAGCTATCTGCCCCGGAGCAGAACCCCAAAGATAATAGAAAGCCCCCAAACATATAATGGCGGTTAGACAAGATGAAATACTGACACAGAAAGAAAATAGTATGTGCAAACGCTGGGGCCCAAACTAACTAAATAGAAAAGGATAGGAAGGGTACTTACTGCAATCCCAGAAAACCCTGAAAGGCACCAACTCTACTAATTTCAAAAACACCTGAGATCACACGACCTCTTCCACCTAAATTAGTTCTCTGGTGTAACAAAATCAAAACAGCAGCCACTGAAAAAACTGGAAAAAGCAAAAGTACAAACAACAGTGGCTGAACAAAACTGAGAGGGCAGAAGCCCCCGGAGGGGACCCTGAAGGCCCCACAGAAGTGCAGGACAAAATGCAAAAATATAGCACAAACACAAAAGAAGAAAAAAGTCTTATCTGTTAGCAGGAGATGCAGACACGACACAGCAGGCTACAAGGGAAACTGGAATAAAGGATTCAGACCAGAACAATTGATCACCGGCAACCCTGATGGGAAGGTGACTCCCTTATATAAGACCAGTCAGTAACACCTGATTCCCAGTCCTCACAATCTTCACTGGACAGACTAGCACTGCTTGTAACCACCAGAGGGAGCCTCTGCTCAGAACTCATCTCAAACCCATTCACAACAGTTCAGGTTTATACCATTATTTCTTATACTTAGGGACTCTATAGCGACAGGGTCTGTTCCACAGGACTGGCACATAGCAAAGTGCTACCAATATTCAAAAAGGGCTCTAAAAGTGAAGCTGGAAATTATAAGCCAGTAAGTCTACCTCTATTGTTGGTAAAATATTTGAAGGTTTTCTGAGAGATGTTATTCTGGATTATCTCAATGAGAATAACTGTTGAACTCCATATAAGCATGGGTTTATGACCAATCACTCCTGCAAACCAACTTAATCAGTTTTTATGAAGAGGTAAGCTATAGAATGGACCAAGGTGAGTCATTGGACGTGGTACATCTTGATTTTTCCAAAGCGTTTGATACCGTGCCACACAAGAGGTTGGTACACAAAATGAGAATGCTGGTCTGGGGGAAAATGTGTGTAAATAGGTAAGTAACTGGCTTAGTGATAGAAAGCAGAGGGGGGTTATAAATGGTATATTCTCTAACTGGGTCGCTGTGACCAGTGGGGTACTGCAGGGGTCTGTGTTGGGACCTGTTCTCTTCAAAATATTTATTAATGATCTGGTAGAAGGTTTACACAGAAAAATATCGAAATTTGCAGATGATACAAAACTATGTAAAGCAGTCAATACAAGAGAAGATAGTATTCTGCTACAGATGAATCTGGATAAGTTGGAAACTTGGGCCGAAAGGTGGCAGACCCAATTTAACAATGATAAATGTAAGGTTATGCACATGGGAAGAAGGAATCAATATCACCATTACCATTGAATGGGAAACCACTGGGTAAATCTGACATGGAGAAGGACTTGGGGATCCTAGTTAATGATAAACTTACCTGGAGCAGCCAGCACTAGGTAGCAACTGCCAAAGCAAACAGGATCATGGGGTGCATTAAAAGAGTTCTGGATACACATCATGAGAGCATTATACTGCCTCTGTACAAATCCCTGGTTAGACCGCACATGGAGTACATTTTGGGCACCGGTGCTCAGGAAGGGCATAATGGAACTGGGGCGAGTACAAAAGAGGGCAACAAAATGAATAAAGGGAATGGGGGAACTACAGTGCCCAGAGAGATTAGCAAAATTAGGATTATTTAGTCTAGAAAAAGATGACTGAGGGGCGATCTAATAACCATGTATAAGTATATAAGGGGACAATACAAATATCTCTCTGAGGATCTGTTTATACCAAGGAAGGTGACGATCACAAAGGGCATTCTCTGCGTCTGGAGGAGAGAAGGTTTTTCCACCAACATAGAAGATAGAAGAGGATTCTTTACTGTTAGGGCACTGAGAATCTGGGATTCCTTGCCTGAGGAGGTGGTGATGGCGAACTCAGTCGAGCGGTTCAAGAGAGGCCTGGATGTGTTCCTGGAGCGTAACAATATTGTATCTTACAGTTATTAGGTTCTTTAGAAGGACGTAGATCTGGGGATTTATTCTGACGGAATACAGGCTGAACAGGATGGACAAATGTCTTTTTTCAGCCTTGCTACTATGTTACTATACAGGGCAGGTTTAGGAGCAGGAACCTGACAACAGACTCATGCGTACAATAACTAGCAACTAACAGTTGATCAGGCACCTCCCTACAGGGGAGGGTGCTTTAAGTACCTGATGTCTCCTAGCTATTGACTTGGGACATTACTGGAGTGCGTGCGCTCTGAATCTTTAAGAAGTAAGAAGCGGTGAGTGCGCGCACCCTAAGTGCATTGACTGGAGACCTGTGCAACGTGCGCAGGTCCTAGGAGGGGCAGGAAGCCGCTGCAGTGACTAGAGCAGAGCAAATTCAGAAAAAATGTTCCAGCTCACTTCAGCATAAAATGACTTCTTTATTTCATATAAATTAAAACATAAAAAGCTCCTTGACATCACACAGCACTGGAGGACGGCTACGCGTGGTCTTTATTAAAGCTAGATACTGAATGCACTGACTATCATTAAAAAGTATCAAAACACCAATCAAATGTCACAATACAATCATGTGATCTAAGGTCCTGCAAGACCATATATATGTGTCTCTGAGAATGCCGATAATTACATATAAAAACACTGAAACATTATATATACACAAAAAACAACATAAACGCAAATTTATACAAATAATAAATATACTTTGATTAATAATGAAACATTATTTTATTTTTCTTATTGAGTCCATCAGGAAATCTGGTTCCAAGGTTAAAGATCCAATTCGATTCACGGGTAAGCAGGGTCCTCTTGATGTCACCACCACGCAGAGGTTTTTTGAATTTTTCTAAACTTGTTACTCTCAAAGTCGCAATATTGCAACAATGGGTATCAATAAAATGTCTGGCAGCTGAAGAAATGTTACGATTACCACCTAAAATGTTGGAAATATCATAAAGATGCTCATTAATATGTGTTTTCAATTTTCTTGAAGTGCTACCTATATAGGATTTTTTGCAAGCATCACAATCAATTTTATAGATTACAAATTTACTGTTGCAGTTAGTAAATTTTTTTTAGAACAAATGTACGGTATTTGTATTATTAAATCATTAAAGGTTCTACAATTAACCATTTGTTTGCAGGTTTTACAGGCAGGCATGCTACATTTGTAACTACTTTACAAATTAACCATGTTTCCTTTAGCCGTTTCGAATAAAATAAACTTGGAGATATAATATTACCCAAAGTGAGAGCTCTTCTTGCTACAACATTGCAGCCTTAATCCAATATGGTAGCTAAAATGGGATCTTCATGCAAAATTGGCATAAATTTATTTATTATTTTTTTAATTTCATAAAATTGAGGACTGAATTGGAGGCAAGCGAAGGGCTTATTATGGAAATTGCATTTTTTATTTTTGTTGTGAAAACTTGATGAACAAGTTACATTGCTGGAATTATTAGATGATATCATAATGAAAGCCCTTTTTAACATCCAATCAGGATATCCTCTCTTTTTCAATTTATTGCCAGAAAAAATTAGATCATCCTGTAAAAAAATATTGTTATTACAATTTCTTTTGAGCCGAGAAAATTCTCCCACAGGAATGGATTTTACCGTATGCTCGGGGTGGCTGCTCTGGCATGCAGAATTGTATTACCAGATAAAGGCTTTGAGTAAGTTCTAGTTGAGATCAATTCATTACAGATCCCTGTTAATTCCAAATCTAAAAAAGAAATTTTGTGATTATGAAAAACGTTTAAAATAAATATTCAAATTATTACCATTGATGTAATTAATGAAATCAGGTATGGCAGATACATCACCCCTCCTCTCATTTTTGTGGACCTTAGGTAAGCCGTGCAATATTGGCATAACAGGATGAGACACCTCTAAATATTCCGCCTGTTTTTTACAACAAAAACTTTGTAAGTGATGAGAATGATAACATTATCTTTTTTTTTTATATTATGTACAATAGCCACACGGCAAATCTTCGAATATACAAGGGAGGGAGGGACAAGACTTACACTGGTCAGTCGAGGGAGGACGAGGATGATTCCGGCCCTCGCACAAGAGTTTAACCCCTGAGGGTGTGGTTGGACTCCACTTCCCCTTCCTCCCCGTTGGTCAGTGGAGTCCCGGTATGTGGCATCACCTGGGGGGGAGTGATGGGAGGGGGGAAGCATTCCCACAGTTCCTTCTAACATAGAGTATATATGGCTCTTCAGTCAGATGCACGATCCCTATGGGTGCCGTGCCTACCATTCTTCAGCTGCCAGACATTTTATTGATACCCATTCGCGCAATATTGCGACTTTGAGAGTAACAGGTTTAGAAAAAATCAAAAAACCTCTGCGTGGTGGTGACATCAAGAGGACCCTGCTTACCCGTGAAGCGTATTGGATCTTTAACCATGGAACCAGATTTCCTGATGGACTCAATAAGAAAAATAAAATAATGTTTCATTATTAATCAAAGTATATTTATTATTTGTATAAATTTGCGTTTATGTTGTTTTTTGTGTATATATAATGTTTCAGTGTTTTTATATGTAATTATCGGCGTTCTCAGAGATACATAAATATGGTCTTGCAGGACCTTAGATCACATGATTGTATTGTGACATTTGATTGGTGTTTGATACTTTTTAATGATAGTCAGTGCATTCAGTATCTAGCTTTGATAAAGACCACGGTGGTGGTCGAAATGCATAGCCTGTCCTCCAGTGATGTGTGATGTCCGAGGAGCTTTTTTATGTTTTAATTTATATGAAATAAAGACGACATTTTATGCTGAAGTGAGCTGGAACATTTTTTCTGAATTTTCACGTTGTTCACGTCTCATCAGTACGGGTACCAAGCACCTTCCTTGAAACGGTGAGCTGGCTTCTTTTGTTACAATGTTTCTGAATTACTAGAACAGAGCACCCATGGCGGTGAGCACATCTGCGTCCCTGCCGAGAGGAGGAAGAGGAATCATGCAGGAACGTCAGGGTTACAATAGTGTGTCATTCCATAAAAATCCATGCTTTTCTTATATATGAACTGTTAGGGTGTTAGGGTGTGTTTCCACCATCAGTATTCCGTCAGTAATT
>JARQOD010000005.1:185242640-185257470 GCA_033576555.1 Oophaga sylvatica | reverse complement strand
GTTCGAACATGTTTCACATGAGAGTCCCAGTCATTAGAAAAAATCAAGATATCATCCAAATAAACAATCAGAAACGTGTCCACAAAATCCCTGAAAATGTCATTCATGAAGGACTGGAAGACGGAAGGAGCATTAGTGAGCCCAAAGGGCATCACAAGGTACTCAAAATGCCCTTCAGGGGTGTTAAATGCCGTCTTCCATTCATCCCCGTGCTTAATGCGAATAAGGTTATACGCCCCCCTGAGGTCAAGCTTGGTAAACCAAGTAGCGTTTTTCACCCTGGAAAACAGGTCAGAAATCAAGGGTAACGGGTATTGATATTTCACAGTAATATTGTTCAAGAGACGATAATCAATACACGGCCTTAATGAACCATCTTTTTTGGCCACAAAGAAAAAACCGGCACCTAAGGGTGAAGAGGATGGTCTGATATGACCCTTCTCCAATGATTCCTTGATATAAGACCGCATAGCGTCATGTTCAGGTACAGACAAGTTAAAAAGGCGACCCTTAGGGAATTTACTACCTGGCACTAATTCAATAGCGCAGTCATAGCTCCTATGGGGAGGTAAGGATGCAGATTTACTTTCGCTAAACACATCAGAAAAATCAAACAAAAAGTCAGGAACATCCTCAGCCTGGGGGGAGGCAGAAAAAACAGGAGTGTTGGTATTAACACATTGGCAGCCCCAACTGGTTACAGACACAGATTTCCAATCCAAAACAGGATTATGAGACTGTAACCAAGGGAAACCCAGCACGATAATGTCATGCAGATTATATAGAACCAAAAATTTGCAGCACTCCTGGTGATCAGGTTCAACCCTCATTATCACCTGAGTAGAAAACTGGGGTTTATTCTCAGCCAAAGGGGTAGAATCGATCCCCAGTAGGGGAATAGACTTCTGTAGGGGTATCAAGGGAAATCCACAACGTTTAGCAAAATCATAATCCATCAGGTTAATAGCTGCTCCAGAATCAACGAAAGCCTGAGCAGAAAATGAGGACAGAGAGCATATCAGAGTGACAGTTAATAAAAACTTAGTCTGAACACTACCCAAGACAACTGAGCGTGCAAAACGTCTTCCCCGCTTAGGGCAGACTGAAATAGCATGAGAGGCATCACCACAGTAGAAACATAACCCATTGCGCTTTCGAAACTCATGACGCTGTGCCCCAGACACCACTCCATCACACTGCATGGGCTCAGCAGCTGGCTCACAAGGCAACACCACTCCACGCATACTTCTCCGCTCACGCAAACGTCTGTCAATTTGAATCGCTAATGACATAGAATCATTGAGACCAGAGGGGACAGGGAATCCCACCATAACATCCTTTACATTATCCGACAGACCCTTCCGGAAAAGGGCCGCCAAAGCGTCGTCATTCCATTTGGTCAGGACTGCCCACCTACGGAATCTCTGACAGTATAACTCAGCGTCATCAAGCCCCTGATTTTATGCCAACAAGGCTTTTTCAGCTTGATCAGTGACATTAGGCTCATCGTACAATAACCCCAAAGCCTGAAAAAATGCATCAACATCACTCAAAACAGGATCCCCAGGTATCAGGGAAAAAGCCCAATCCTGAGGATCGCCGCGCAGGAGAGAGATGACAATTTGAACCTGCTGCGCTGCGTTTCCTGAGGACTTAGATTTTAAGGCAAGAAACAATTTACAATTATTTTTGAAATTCTGAAACTTAGCTCGATCCCCTAAAAACAAATCTGGCATGGGGATCCTAGGTTCCACAACAGGCAACCTAGCAAGATATGCAGCAATACTCTGAACCTCAGTGGCAAGCTGATCCACACGGCCAGACAACTGTGCAAACTCCATTGGGAGAAAAGATCCTCCCCAGCACCCAGAGATACAGAGGAAAAAAAAAATGCAACAAACAGAAAAATATCTCTGACAACTTTTCTTCCTTCAAAATATTTTTTCCCTTCTGTGAGTACCATACAATTTTTATGGCCGGTGATACTGTTATGTTACGGTAGCTGAGGAGTGCAGGTAAAAAAGGAAATACACCAGAGAAGTTGGAATCTATGAGATTGCAGTACCCTGACTAACCACCGCAACTAGAGGCAGCCGTGGAGCGTTCCTACGATGGTCCTAGACGCCTCGTCACAGCCTGAGAAACTAACTACACCTAAAGATAGATATAGGAAAGCTATCTGCCCCGGAGCAGAACCCCAAAGATAATAGAAAGCCCCCAAACATGTAATGGAGGTTAGACAAGAGGAAATACTGACACAGAAAGAAAATAGTATGAGCAAACACTGGGGCCCAAACTATCTAAATAGAAAAGGACAGGAAGGGTACTTACTGCAATCTCAGAAAACCCTGAAAAACACCAACTCTACTAATTTCAAAATCACCTGAGATCACACGACCTCTACCACCTAAATTAGTTCTCTGGTGTAACAAAAACAGCAGCCACTGAAAAAACTGTAAAAAGCAAAAGTACAAAACACAGTGGCTGAACTAAACTGAGAGGGCAAAAGCCCCCGGAGGGGACCCAGAAGGCCCCCACAGAAGTGCAGGACAAAATGCAAAAATATAGCAAAAACACAAAATAAGAAATTGTCTTATCTGATAGCAGGAGATGCAGACACGACACAGCAGGCTACAAGGGAAACTGGAAAGAAGGACTCAGACAAGAACAATTGATCACCGGCAACCCTGATGGGAAAATGATTCCCTTAAATAAGACCAATCAGTAACACCTGATTCCCAATCCTCACTAGTACCGCTTGTAACCACCAGAGGGAGCCTCTGCTCAGAACTCATCTCAAACCCATTCACAACAGTGGGGTCATTATACAGTTCTGTTGCTAATGTGTGGGACATTATACAGTTTGGGGGCTAATGTGGGGGCAATTATACAGTTTGGGACTTACTGTGAAGGCCAATGTACAATGTGGAAGATAATCAAGGGGCCTTAATACAGTTTGAAGGCTATTGTGGGGACTACTGTGGAGGCCATTATACAATGTGGGGGCCATTTTACAGTGTGAATTCTACTGTGGGGGCCATTATACAGTGTGAAGGTTTTTGTGGGGGTCATTATACTGTTTTGGGGGAGCAGTGCGATATCATACTATGTATAGAGGATCTGTGGGGGTATCATACTGTGTATAGCGGAGCTGTGGGCCCGTCCTGAAAGCTGGCCTCCGGAAAGATGGCCGCCGCATGCTGAAATTCAAATCTCGGCAACGAGATCTCTTCCCGAGATCTCGTCTCCCGAGATCTCAGGACAAGATCTCGTTGCCGAGATTTGAATTTCAGCATGCGGCGGCCATCTTTCCGGAGGCCAGCTTTCAGGACGGCACGGCGTCGCAGCAGCGGAGCTGCGGGGGGCTTTCCGGCTAACAGCGAAATGCCGGCGGAGCCCCCCAAGCAGCACAGAGCCCCGCTGCTGCCCCGAAACCACCACCGCACGCACCACAGGGAGGCTGATTGGGACCGCCACCGGAGGCCCCTGGCGGCCATCTTTCAGGAGGCCACTGCGTCGCAGCTGTGGGGGGCTTTCCGGCTAGGACGAAATGCCGGTGGAGCCCCCCACGCAGCACAGAGCCCCACTGCTGCCCCGACACCACCACCGCACCACAGGGAGGCTGCATTGGGACTGCCGCCGGATTTGTGAGTATATTGCCACCCCACAGAACACAGCCACCCCACAGTGCACAACCACCCCACAGAGCACAGCCACCCCACAGTGCACAACCACCCCACAGAACACAGACACCCCACAGAACACAGCCACCCCACAGAGCACCACCACCGCACCAGCCTTGACCACCGAACGACCCCAGTGACCACTCCTCTACCTGTGCTGATCCCTTCCCTGGTAAGCTGAATTCGGACTGTAAGATGGACCCCCATTTGACACAATATTTTTTTTCCCCTATTTTCCTTTTGAAAATTTGGGGTGCGTCTTATGGTCCGGTGCATCTTATAGTCCAAAAAATACGGTAATTTGGTGGAGATGGGGCAATGTTATGGGGTTATTTTTAGGGGTTTCTAGTCCCAGTGAAGGGAAATCTTAATTCTTCAGCATACCAAAAATTTTGAACAATTGTATGCTTTCAACTTTGTAGGAATAGTTTGTGGCAGACCCTTTTCTTTTCCAGCATGACTGTGCCCCAGTGCTTAAAACTAGGGACATAAACCATGGTTGAGTGATTTTGATGTAGAAGAACTTGACTGGTCACACAGAGCACTGACCTCAAGCCTAGAGAGGAGTGGATCAATCCGCAGCAGATAGATTTCATATTGCATTTGCTGAAATTCGTGGTTTCACGTGAATTTGAACATCTTGCCATCCTATTTTTTGGCTCTCAAAAAATAAAAAAAATCCTGCCCCGCACCATTTCTCACTCTCTGAAGCATCAGAGTGGATTAATGTCATTTTGTGTTGCAGCGCAGGCCTCTCCATAATGTCTTGCACCTGTGATGTCTTATGGATTATCATTCCTTATACAGTGGTTGTCAGTTCCTGGGCCATTAGCGATTTGCAGTGGAGCATAATTTGTATGGCAAAATAATTTTCACTCACCAGAGCCAGTGGGTAAGGGCTCGCTCACACTGGGGTATAAGACGGAGGAGTGCAATACAGGAAAACATCGCATTGCACTCTGACCAATGTTATTCAATGAGGCAGTGCTCATCTGCAAGGTTTTCCTCAGCTCTAATCACACGGAGGAAAAAATTGCAGCTGGCTGTGAATGGATGTGAGAACCAGATCGCATTTGCCAATGCAAGTCAATGGGTGAGAGAAAAAATTGGACGGCACACAGAACATGCGTGTGAAGTCTGATTTTTGCGCACTCATCTCAAAGGAAATCCAACATTTTGTCAGCCAAGTACAGTAAATTCACAGCCCAAACCATTAGAATAGAATAGATAGATAAATAGATTAGATGGATAGATAGATAGATGTAATAGGTACATAGAATAGAAAGGATAGATGTCCTGTAGATATTTAATGTCACAAACTCCCTACATATTATAAACTTGCACCCTTTAGTGCCTTTCATGTGGCACTAAAGTGTGTTTAGCCTTATTTAACGTATTAAATAAATAATTTAAAACAATGAAGTGGGGTCCCCCCTATTTTTCATAACCAGACAATGTAGAGAAGACAGGTGCGGGCTTATATTATCAGGCTCGGAAGGTCCCTGGTTATTATGCTCTTCCCAGCCTAAAAACACAAGCTCGCAGCCGCCCCAGAATCACATTAGATGCTCCAATTCTGGCACTTCACCCCTGCTCTTCCCGATTGCCCTGGCAATAGAGGTAGTGATTTATGGGGTTGATGTCAACTGTGTTAGTAATGGGGTGTCTGATAGGCGCCTCTCTATTACTATCCCCTTGGGCTTGATGACAGCTGACATTACACAGCTGACATCAACCACATAAACCATTACCCTGATTGCCACTATACCAGGGCAATTGGGAAGAGCTGGGTGAAGTGCCAGAATTGGTGCATCTAATGTGATTCTGGTGCGGCTGCGAGTTTGTAATTTTAGGCTGGGAAGGGCCCAGTAACCAGGGATCAATGCAGCCTGAAAATATAAGCCCACAGCTGTCTGCATTACCTTGGCTGGTTATGAAAAATAGGGAGAACCCTACTCTTCATTTTTTTAATTATTTATTTATTTAATAGGTTAAATAAAGCTAAACACCCTTTAGTGCCACATGAAAGGCACTTAAGGGTGCAAGTTTGTTTTTCATATGTAGGGGGCTTGTTACACTATATGTCTACATGATATCTACTGTATATATTATATATCTATCTATATATATATATCTATAGCTTTATATTAGATTGCTTTATTTGTTTGCAAATTAGCTTCAATTCCATAGAGAATTACAGTATGTAAAAGATGATGCTATAAACACATTGCATATAGATTGCATACGCATGTTATATGGATGTCATACAGATGCTAGGTGAAAAAAATCACATTGTACTCGCATGACACTCGTCCTACTTTTCTGGATCAACATCGGAGCAATTTTTTATATGATCATATGACTCCAGCCTAAGCCTTTCTCTCTCCTGTAGAGCAGGGTTCCCCAACTCCAGTCCTCAAGGCCCACCAACAGGTCATGTTTTCAGGATTTCCTTAGTATTGCCCAGGTGATAATTGCATCACCTGTGCAATACAAAGGAAATCCTGAGAACACGACCTGTTGGTGGGCCTTGAGGACTGGAGTTGGGGAACACTGCTGTAGAGTGTAAGTTCTTATGGTCAGCAGGTTCTCTTTCCTCTCCCCAACGTGTATATTACAAGTTTTTACAAGTTTTCAAGTACTGAAATTTGCACAAATTTATTCTCAACAAATCAAATTTTTCAGGAGGATTCAATGAAGTCAGCAAATTTGAATTCAAAAGATCCACTCATCTCTACTCAACTCCATTAAACAACTTTAGGATGATCTAGAACGGAGATTGCTAGCCAGATCTTATTATCCAATATCAGCGTTTGACCTCACAAGTGCTCTAAAATGGGCAAAAATTCACAGACACACTCCGAAATCTTGTAGACAGCCTTCCCAGAAGAGTAGAAGCCCTCTAGTTGTATATTTATGCAGTACTATATAGCCGTTGGCATTATTTAAAGTAGATAAATGCATTTTGGCTTGTCTTGGAAATTGAAATATGGTACTTTGAATGAAACGCTATACCATGACTGTCCACCATGATGTCTCCATAATAAACCCTTATTCATTTCAGGCTTGCTATTTGATTTAGGTAAGCAGAATTTTACAAATATCACTGGATAATAATCTTTATATATGATCATGTGAGAATATATAAAATCAAATGGCCTTTTCATCTCCAAAGAAAATACTGCAAGAGCCGTATTCAGTATACAAGATGCATTAGATGGGAGAAGGGAATAGATGGAAAAACAAGCAGTTTCTTGCTTCTCTGTCATGTTTGTGCTAATGCTATAGGCACAGTGTTAATTATGCTGTCCATCTTATTGGAAGTGTTGACTAAAGGCAGCATTTACCTTTGATCAGCTCTGGCTAATTTCTGTCTGCATCCAGCTCTCCCTTTGTTTAATGCTATAAATAAACTTTTCATTTCCTTACTTGCTGTGGCTTTTTAAGTGGATGGAGGAAAAAAAGCGTCTTCTGCCCAGTTTGTCTGATCTCTAGAGGTGGAGAAGTCAGGATGCCCTGAAATTAAACAGAAAGAAAGTGTTAACAAGCAATGAAGCGGATACATTGTGACTTAGCGCAGCACATAAAGTAATATGTCATTCCTTTGTTATTTGCAAGAAGAGGTTGTTGGAGAATGTGACAGCCATCAAAATGTTCTATTTTTATATTGTTCAATGAATAGACTGCAGATGTCACAGATAATGAAATGAGTCCTATCTGTGCAACTGCCATTTTGATAGCCCTGATATAAAACTAATAGATTTTTAGTCCACATGGAACTGACTTTTTGCCAAGGAAAATGTGCAAAGAAATCATCAGTGCTGAAAGGTACTGTGGATTTCATTGCAGAAATGCTGCAGATGTGCCACAGATTTCACACTTTCCATTGCAAAGGGCAAAATTTGCTGCAGAAATGGAGAGATAATTTCCCCTGCAGAATTTGTCACAATGTGCAGGATTTTTTAACCTCTAGTCCAGTGGTCCCCAACCTTTTTTGCACCAGGGACCGGCTTCAAGAAAGACCATTCTTCCATGGCCCGGCAGGGCGGGGATGGAGGTGTGGCAGGGGTGGGGCTTTGGTCATAAGGGGGCGGGGCTATGGACGGGGTTGTAGTTTAGTAGTAGTGCATACTCATCATTTAATTATAACATTTATAATGTGAATGTGACTCCCTTGTATACAAGGCTCCGCTCCCACCCTTGTATGCATTGCTCCGCTGCCACCCTTGTTTATATGGCTCCGCTCCCACCCTCCCATCCTGTATACATGGCTCCGCTCCAACCTCCCATCCTATATACATGGCTCCGCTCCCACCCTCCCATCCTTGTATACATGGCTCCGCTCCCACCCTCCCATCCTGTATACATGGCTCCGCTCCCACCCTCTCATCCTGTATATATGGCTCCGCTCCCCCTCCCATCCTGTATATATGGCTCCACTCCCATCCTCCCATCCTGTATATATGGCTCCGCTCCCCCTCCCATCCTGTATATATGGCTCCGCTCCCCCTCGCATCCTGTATATATGGCTTCGCTCCACCCTCCCATCCTGTATACATGGCTCCGCTCCACCCTCCCATCCTGTATACATGGCTCCGCTCCACCCTCCCATCCTGTATACATGGCTCCGCTCCCCCTCCCATCCTGTATACATGGCTCCGCTCCCACCCTCCCATCTTGTATATATGGCTCCGCTCCACCCTCCCATCCTGTATATATGGCTCCGCTCCCCCTCCCATCCTGTATATATGGCTCCGCTCCCATCCTGTATATATGGCTCCGCTCCCATCCTGTATATATGGCTCCGCTCCCATCCTGTATATATGGCTCCGCTCCCATCCTCCCATCCTGTATACATGGCTCCGCTCCCCCTCCCATCCTGTATATATGGCTCCGCTCCACCTCCCATCCTGTATATATGGCTCCGCTCCCCCTCCCATCCTGTATATATGGCTCCGCTCCACCCTCCCATCCTGTATATATGGCTCCGCTCCCCATCCCATCCTGTATATATGGCTGCGCTCCCATCCTGTATATATGGCTCCGCTCCAATCCTCCCATCCTGTATATATGGCTCCGCTCCACCCTCCCATCCTGTATATATGGCTCCGCTCCCCCTCCCATCCTGTATATATGGCTCCGCTCCCCCTCCCATCCTGTATACATGGCTCCGCTCCCCCTCCCATCCTTGTATATATGGCTCCGCTCCCCCTCCCATCCTGTATATATGGCTCCGCTCCCCCTCCCATCCTGTATATATGGCTCCACTCCCATCCTGTATATATGGCTCCGCTCCCATCCTCCCATCCTGTATACATGGCTCCGCTCCACCCTCCCATCCTGTATATATGGCTCCGCTCCCATCCTGTATATATGGCTCTGCTCCCATCCTGTATATATGGCTCCGCTCCCCCTCCCATCCTGTATATATGGCTCCGTTCCCATCCTGTATATATGGCTCCGCTCCCATCCTCCCATCCTGTATACATGGCTCCGCTCCACCCTCCCATCCTGTATATATGGCTCCGCTCCACCCTCCCATCCTCTATACATGGCTCCGCTCCCCCTCCCATCTTGTATACATGGCTCCGCTCCCCCGTCCTCCCATCCTGTATACATGGCTCCGCTCCCCCGTCCTCCCCCCCATCATACTTACCCTCCTCGCTCCGTCGCTGAACTTCCCTGCGTCCCTCTCGGCCGTGGCAGCTTCCTCTTGTGCGCCTAAGGGAGTGGCGTCACGTCATCATATTCATTACCTTAATGAGCGGTATTACGTCACCGCTGCGCACAGGAGGAAGCTGCCGCGGCCGACAGGGATGCAGCGACGGAAGGTAAGTATCGATGTCTTGAAGCCGGCGGCTGCAGCTGTCACTACAGTGCTGCAGCCGCCGGCTCCATGTGTGTACAGCGTTCTGTGCCGTGGCTCCGCGGCCCGGCAACAGAACTGCCACGGACCGGCGGTTGGGGACCCCTGCTCTAGTCTGCTTTTTAGCACTGAAATGCAGCAAAGCATTATGCTCTTACAAATTCATGGTGGAAAATCTGCTGCCTATATTATATGTAAAGAACCCATAGGCCACGTTTCCATATTTGGTCAGTATTTTACATCAGTATTTGTATTTGTAAGCCAAAACCAGGAGTGGAACAATCAGAGGAAAAGTATAATAGAAACATGTCACCACTTCTGTATTTTTTACCCATTCCTGGTTTTGGCTTTCAAATGCTGATGTAAAATACTGACGAAATACTGAAGGTGGGAACGTGGCCTTAAGGTCTCATTCCGATGTCAGCGATTTTTCTTGTATGCAAAAAACAGTCCGAGTTTAATCAGTGTTTTGGATCAGAGTCTCATCCAAGTTTGGTCAGTGTGTCAGTTTTTGGTCACATTCACACATTCAGTATTTGGTCAGTATTTTACATCAGTATTTGTAAGCCAGAACCAGGAGTGAAACAATTAGGCCGGCGTCACACTAAGGAGGAATACGGACGAGTGAGAGGCGTGAAAACCACACATTACACATGGACCAATATTTCTCTATGGGGCAGCTCTGATCATGCGTATTTTTCTCGGCCGTATCTTATGGTGCGAGACACCCGCAGCATGCTGCGATTGTCAGCGTATTATGCCCGTTGTACGCCAATGAAAGTCTATGGGTGCGAGAAAACAACGGATTACACACGTACCAGACGTGTGACTTGCGAGAAATACGCAAGACTTCTGCAGCACACAGGAAATCGTGCAACACTTGCATCAGGAAGCTGACACATGCAGATTAGCTCAAAAAGAGCACTAGACATCACGGAAGAACGCCTCCACCGAGTCGGCCATGATGTCAACCCTCATCAATGTCGAGATGTTGATTGTGTTGGTGCAGGAGAGGCCCGAAATTTGGGACCAACGAGATGCACATTATGCAGACCGCGCAAGGGAAGAGGCGGCATGGAGGCGCATCTGTGGGCAGATGTTTCCCACTTTGGGGACAGCCCACGCGAGGAGCAGCAGCGAATCAGTAAGTTTCTTGATTTATTTGCAAACTTCTTCACGGTCAGAACGTAGTTATAGCGATGATTTCCCCTAAAAATTTTTTTCCTTTTTATGCGCCAAAATGTTAGGATAGTCACATCCGACTAGGCCCCCATGACTATATGACGTGTATGTAGAACAATTTGGCATTGTGCAGCTAGGTAATGTCTTACATTATATGTCACATTGCAGTGGATGATGTTATGAGAAGATGGAGAAGCATCCGTGATCAGTACCGGGAACAGCAGCAGAGGTCCAGGAGCGGGTCTGCAGCCCCCACTAAATGAAAATACGTATATTTTGACCACCTTTCTTTTCTGGCTCCTATTCTGGATCTCAGACCGTAAGTGCATACATCACACCACATAACACATATGCAGTTTAGTGTCACCTCTTCTAATCCCATTTAATTTCTTAACAGAACTCAGTTCAACCTCACAGAGCGGGAGACAGGCTCCGACTCAGAGGCCATTATTGACCCTGTTGGGGAGGGGAAGAGGTGGCTGGCCCAGTTGTGACCCTCCCATCAGCATCCCCCAAGGTTCCCAAGCACAAGTACCTCAGCAACCACCACCTCCTCTACCTGTACCAGAGGCACCAGCTGCAGCAGCATCCGCCATTGGTGATGAAGCAGGAAACAGCAGCAGCCCCAGTGTACCTCTGGGGGGCTCCCCCAGGCTGCTGCAATATCCCGCTGTGGGAGAAGACAGCGAGACATAACAGGCTCAGACACACGAAGGCATGTGGACACTGGGGTACTCAATTACCTTTCAAGGGCAGCTGTGGATGAGGGTGAGGAGTCCTATGCCCGTAGCCTTGCCCGCTACCTTCGTCCCCTACCCGTGAGATTAGGCTCCATGTGCGAGGATCAATTCACATCCTAATTGACGCATGCACACCCCCCAATACCCCATATGACGTATTTGAATTCCTTGAGAGGTGGCAGCTCTCACCCCGTAACTTTCTGCGTCTTACACCCCAACAAAATGTGCATGCTCAATTAGGATCTGAGGATCCTCCTGCACGGGCGTCTACACCTCAACCCATTCCCCCACAAAACCAAACTTGGCAGCAACAGGGTCAAATGGCAGGCTATAATCCGACTTCCCAATATGGCCACTTGTACAGATCCAGTGTTGGAGGCTGGTCCCAACCTGGATGTGCACAACATGGTCATATTGGGGGGTATGAGTCTTGGGGGTACCATCTTAAACAGGAATATAATCTCTCTTATCAGTATGGCAATGTGCCCACACACCAACCTGACCGTGTGCAGATGTTAGCTCAGGGCCCAGAAAATCCACCCCAACAAGGTGATGGTCAAGGTTCTCATCATAGCCAACCACACAGAGACGCTGGGCACCCGCCAATCCCACCACCCATATACCACCAGCTGTGATATTTTATTTTACTTATATATTATGATTTAAAAAGCTGTTTGTTATTTTTTTTATATTTAGTTGACCTCATGTTGTGTCAAAGAAATTTGCACTAATCTAAATGCTTGAAAACAACATATGTTACCAATATGCTCTTCAGTAGGCATAGTCAAAGTTTGTTATTTTCATTATCTCTTATTATTTATACACAAGTTTGTTATTTTTTATATATTTTTACCACATGTTGTGTAAAGCATATTTGCACTAATGTGAATGCCTACAAACAGCATATGGTACAGAGATGGTGGGAAATGGGCTGCCTGAAAGTTTGTTATTTTCTTTATATCTTATAATTTATACCAATCTTTGTTATTTTCTTCTATTTCATTTTAACACATGTTGGCTAATGCATAATTGCAATAGTCTAGTCTTACAACTCAACCATATGGGTCAGATATGGTGCTCACTAGTGATAGTGAAAGTTTGTTATTTTGCTTATGTATTATTATTTATGCAAATGTTTGTTATTTTTTATGCCTTATTTTAGAACTTTTGTAATAATGCACACTTACAGTATGCTGCAATGATGACATATACCATATGACTAAAATATGGTTGTCACTACCTCAAGTGACAGTTTGCACATAAAAAAATATATTTTTGTAGAAAGTTTGGTGTCTAATTTCATAAGTAAGTTCTACTACATCCCCAACACATGTGCTATGAACTGTAACAGCACACACATACTATGTCATAGAAAAATACCATTTATGTATACACACAAATACATTACAGCATAGATAATGCATCAGCTTGCCATGTTGTAGTACCTTCAGGTGACACAAAATATTGGGTAAAGATATCACGGGTTTTCAGTCCTGACAGTGGGCGACGTAAAGGGATGACATGGGGCGTAGACATATCCCCATTGGTCACCACACTTTCACCAACATCAGATGGGCAACAATCATGCATTCTGGTGAAATTATGTAGAACAACACAGGCTTTTATGACCTCATTGACATTGGCTTCACTCAGCTGAATAGCAGATTGGAGAACCCGCCATTTTGCACACAGAATGCCAAAGGCACACTCCACCAGGCGCCTTGCCCATGATAGGCGCAAGTTGAAGATCCGACGACGGTGGTCAAGGTGTTGTCGTGGATGTGGCATCATCACATTCCTTGATAGCTGGAATTCCTCATACCCAATTACAACATATGGGACAGGTTCTAGATTGGAGCCAGGAAGTTGCCGTGCTGGTGGTAGATGCAACTCGTTATTGCGAAGCCGCCGACCCATAATGGAAGAATTGAAGACTCTAGAGTCTCCAGTTCTTCCATAGGCCCCAATGTCTACAATTATAAACCTGTAGTTACTATTAACCAGAGCCAACAGCACAACAGAAAAATATTGTTTATAATTATAGAATTGGGACCCTGAGTTCGGCGGCTTACGCACACAGATGTGCTTCCCCTCAAGGGCTCCTATACAATTTGGGAACTGGCATTGCTCCTCAAATCCCCTGGCAATCCTCTTCCAGTCTTCCATCTTTGGCTCAGGCATCACCAGTTGATGCAGTCTGTCCCAGAGTTGTGAGCATGTATCATGCACAATGCCAGATATGGTGGACCTCCCAATCAAAAACTCCAGATGGAGTGCGGCATAGGATATGCCAGAACTTAGGAACCTACAAGTAACCAAATGTAGAGAGAGCAATCATTACACATGCACAAAGGTAGAACAAACGCACTAGACATAACCGTTAAATCATTTCATTTACAAACAATCGTAAGTAGGGTTGAGCGATACTTTCCGATATCCAAAAGTATCGGAATCGGAATGGTATCGCCGATACCATTAAAATATCGGCGATACCCGATACCGATACCGGAAGTCCCATGTAAGTCTATGGGAACAAAATATCGGAATTAAAAAAACCCCATTCTTGCCTTGTTGGTTAATTGTACATGAAGGAAAACAACAAAGAGTAATGTACAATGTATTGTGGAAGGTTGAGGAGACATTAAAGGCATAGATGTTTAACCCAATCAAATGGAATAGCATAAATATTTTTTTTTTTAAAGATGTTCGGATTGACGAAGAAATTGACAATGTTGTTAACGTTTTTTCTATTTTGGCAAATATGTATATTTCACAACTTCCATGCTCTTCACCTTTTTAACTTTTCACACACTTTCTCCTTCATAATCTTCAGCAGCATCATCTTTTTCATCAAATTATTCTTCATCTTCACCTTCTTTATCTTCTTCTTAAACTTCTTGCTATTCATCTTTTTGTTAACATTACTCAGATTCTTCTTATTAAACTATTATTCTTATTCATATTGTACTTCATCTTCTTCATCATATTCTTATTTGTGACAGAGAATCCTGTACTTGTAATCTGTCAAAGTATGAATTTTTCATCCTTCCGTTCTTGCTGTCACAAAAGATTTAAATTACAACAGTATTTGTCTGTGTTCAGTTTAGCCTGCAGCAGCAGGCATTTTCCAGGGGCACCACGAGGAGGAACGGACTCACCCCCATACACTGCTTAGTCTTCTTCTGCTTATAATTTAGAGCATATATTTTGCTCTTCATTTTGGTCTTATACTTCATGTTCTTCTGCTTTTTGATCTTCTGCTTATTGTTCTTAAGTCTCTAGTTCTGTATCTTGTAGTTTGTCTTAACCTTCTTAGTCCTGTTTGGTAATCTTTTATTTCTTCTTTGTGATGGTGTTTA
>JARQOD010000005.1:185130267-185242540 GCA_033576555.1 Oophaga sylvatica | reverse complement strand
GGCTGGTTGGCTTGATGCTCGTCGTCCTTGTGGTCGTCATCTTCTTCGGGGTGGTGTCATGTGTGCATTGCCACGAAGATCGTCGCGGGTGCACATTTTGACTTCTCACAGCTGAGCTGCTGTTTCTTTGTGTTTGGCAGCTAGGGAGTTAATTCTGTCTGTGCTCGGTGCTGGGACTGGGTGCAGTTTTCTCCGGCTGCAATTGATTATTTGTTGATTGGTTTCCTTTAAATTCCTTGTTGTCTGCTTGGGGAGTTGCCAGTGAAACCTTCATGCAGACCACAGATAGGAATGAATCTGTATAGACTTTAGTTGTGAGCTCCTTAGTTGTTCTAAGCTCAACTTGGTTAGAGTTTATTTCCCAGACCATTTATGTTCCTTTGGTGTTTGAGTGTGTATGCAAGCGAGTGTTATCCTGTCTGTCTTATATGTCTAATCTGTGTATTTAGCTGAGATCAGCCCATATCCCTTTGGTGGTAGTCAGGATCCTTCTTAGGACTGATTACAGGGTTCAGGGTCTGATAGGAGACAGGGTTAGGTTGGAGACTTGGACCTCTGAACCATTATCAGTACCTCCAAGGTGAGGGATTAGTTAGGACCCCAGTTTAGGGTCAGGTTAGATCCCGGTCCACCTCTTTCCTGTTTCAGCTCATCAAGTCCTCAAGATTAACCCTGAGTTCAGCAGATATTGTGTCAGGTAAATCTATTCTATACTTACATGCTGATGTTGCTATACTAGTTGTTGTATAGAGTGTTGTTCCTGTATTAATAGTTTACTGACATTGTATACATATCATTAGACAGCGTGACATTTTCACTGGCCCTAAAAATTATCTCCAGTTACCATGGATCCAGTAGCCCAGCTGGCTTTGCAGTTGCAGGGATTATCCATGGAGCTGACGGACATTAAGTCCAAAGTTTTGTCTCCCCTGGAGCAAACCAGAGTTGAACCTAAAGTAGCTCTCCCGGACAGGTTCACTGGTGGGCGAGACAAATTTTTCACCTTCCGGGAGGCATGTAAATTGTATTTTCGGCTTCGGCCTCGATCATCAGGGAGTGAGGAGCAGAGAGTGGGAATTGTTATCTCACTTCTGCAAGGGAACCCTCAATCCTGGGCATTTTCCCTTCCTCCGGGATCCCCGGCTCTACTGTCTGTAGATCAATTTTTTACTGCCCTGGGATTGGTATATGATGACCCAGATCGGGTCTCTCTTGCTGAGACAAAATTACGTAAGATACAGCAGGGAGATCGTCCGGCAGAGGAATTTGCTTCTGAGTTTCGTAGATGGGTCACAGATACTCAGTGGAATGACCCAGCTCTTAGGAGCCAGTTTTGTCATGGGCTTTCTGATAAATTAAAAGACGTTTTGGCTCAGTATGAGTCTCCTCCTTCTGTGGAGGCTTCTATGGCCTTAGCTATCCGTACTGATAGACGGCTTCGGGAGAGGGGTGAGGTAACCCCACTCCCTGTTGTTTCTCCACCTACCACTAAAGTCCCTTATGTTGAGGTTCCCCTTGTCTGTTCGGATGAGCCTATGCAGTTGGGAGGGACATCATTTCGTAGGAGGGGATTGGCGGTACGCCGCAGGACTAGAAGATGTTTTTTTCTGCGGGAAAGAGGGACATTTTGTTGGAGAATGTCCATCCCGTGCCTTGTTGAGCCAAAAGTCGCCGGAAAACTGTTAATCCCAGGTTGTGTGGTGGACGACAACCTGGGAGTATGTATTTCATCCGCCAGTTCTTCTCAGTTCCTTGTACCAGTGGAGGTGGTAGTTGGTACGAGAGTGGAGAGATTGTCTGTTCTTCTTGATAGTGGTTCCGGGGCTAATCTGGTTGACGCTCAGTTTGCTCAGGCTCAAGGTATGCATCTGAGTGTATTGGTCAAACCGATCCCTATATTCTCCATTGACGCCAGGCCTCTCGGCCAAGGTAGCTTTGTTCATGAGGTTCATAACATTGACCTTCGGGTAGGGGCAATACATAGGGAACAATTATCTTGTTATGTGTTGGAGGGTCTACCTACTCCCATTGTGTTGGGACTTCCTTGGTTGGTTAAACATAACCCTGTGATTAATTGGCAGTCCAGAGAAATAAGCCAATGGGGTGAGTTTTGCAAATGCAACTGCATGAACACAGTCATCAGTGCGGTCGTGCCTAGTACATTGCCTCCTTTTTTGGATGATTTTGGGGATGTTTTCTCTGAGGAGGGGTGTCAGGAGTTGCCTCCTCATCGCGTGTATGACTGCTCTATTAATCTCCTTCCTGATGCTAAGTTGCCTAAAGCTAGGTTGTATAATCTTTCTGGTCCTGAGAGGCAGGCTATGAAAGATTATATTTCTGAAAGTCTGGCCAAAGGGCATATTATACCTTCATCTTCCCCAGTAGCTGCGGGGTTCTTCTTTGTGAAGAAGAAAGATGGAGGCCTACGCCCTTGCTTGGATTTCCGCGAACTTAATCGGATTACTGTTCGAGATCCGTATCCGCTCCCACTTATTCCTGATCTCTTCAATCAAATTGTTGGCGCCAATTGGTTTTCTAAATTGGATCTCAGGGGGGCGTATAATCTGATTAGGATAAAAGAGGGGGATGTGTTGTGAATGGGTTTGAGATGAGTTCTGAGCAGAGGCTCCCTCTGGTGGTTACAAGCGGTACTAGTGAGGATTGGGAATCAGGTGTTACTGATTGGTCTTATTTAAGGGAATCATTTTCCCATCAGGGTTGCCGGTGATCAATTGTTCTGGTCTGAATCCTTCTTTCCAGTTTCCCTTGTAGCCTGCTGTGTCGTGTCTGCATCTCCTGCTATCAGATAAGACAATTTCTTATTTTGTGTTTTTGCTATATTTTTGCATTTTGTCCTGCACTTCTGTGGGGGCCTTCTGGGTCCCCTCCGGGGGCTTTTGCCCTCTCAGTTTAGTCCAGCCACTGTGTTTTGTACTTTTGCTTTTTGCAGTTTTTTCAGTGGCTGCTGTTTTTGTTACACCAGAGAACTAATTTAGGTGGTAGAGGTCGTGTGATCTCAGGTGTTTTTGAAATTAGTAGAGTTGGTGCCTTTCAGGGTTTTCTGGGATTGCAGTAAGTACCCTTCCTATCCTTTTCTATTTAGTTAGTTTGGGCCCCAGCGTTTGCTCATACTATTTTCTTTCTGTGTCAGTATTTCCTCTTGTCTAACCGCCATTACATGTTTGGGGGCTTTCTATTATCTTTGGGGTTCTGCTCCGGGGCAGATAGCTTTCCTATTTCTATCTTTAGGTGTAGTTAGTTTCTCAGGCTGTGACGAGGCGTCTAGGACCATCGTAGGAACGCTCCACGGCTGCCTCTAGTTGCGGTGGTTAGTCAGGGTACTGCAATCTCATAGATTCCAACTGCTCTGGTGTATTTCCTTTTTTACCTGCACTCCTCAGCTACCGTAACATAACAGTATCACCGGCCATAAAAATTGTATGGTACTCACAGAAGGGAAAAAATATTTTGAAGGAAGAAAAGTTGTCAGAGATATTTTTCTGTTTGTTGCATTTTTTTTTTTTTTTTTTTCCCTCTGTATCTCTGGGTGCTGGGGAGGATCTTTTCTCCCAATGGAGTTTGCACAGTTGTCTGGCCGTGTGGATCAGCTTGCCACTGAGGTTCGGAGTATTGCTGCATATCTTGCTAGGTTGCCTGTTGTGGAACCTAGGATCCCCATGCCAGATTTGTTTTCAGGGGATCGAGCTAAGTTTCAGAATTTCAAAAATAATTGTAAATTGTTTCTTGCCTTAAAATCTAAGTCCTCAGGAAACGCAGCGCAGCAGGTTCAAATTGTCATCTCTCTCCTGCGCGGCGATCCTCAGGATTGGGCTTTTTCCCTCACACCTGGGATCCTGTTTTGAGTGATGTTGATGCATTTTTTCAGGCTTTGGGGTTATTGTACGATGAGCCTAATGTCACTGATCAAGCTGAAAAAGCCTTGTTGGCATTAAATCAGGGGCTTGATGACGCTGAGTTATACTGTCAGAGATTCCGTAGGTGGGCAGTCCTGACCAAATGGAATGACGACGCTTTGGCGGCCCTTTTCCGGAAGGGTCTGTCGGATAATGTAAAGGATGTTATGGTGGGATTCCCTGTCCCCTCTGGTCTCAATGATTCTATGTCATTAGCGATTCAAATTGACAGACGTTTGCGTGAGCGGAGAAGTATGCGTGGAGTGGTGTTGCCTTGTGAGCCAGCTGCTGAGCCCATGCAGTGTGATGGAGTGGTGTCTGGGGCACAGCGTCATGAGTTTCGAAAGCGCAATGGGTTATGTTTCTACTGTGGTGATGCCTCTCATGCTATTTCAGTCTGCCCTAAGCGGGGAAGACGTTTTGCACGCTCAGTTGTCTTGGGTGGTGTTCAGACTAAGTTTTTATTAACTGTCACTCTGATATGCTCTCTGTCCTCATTTTCTGCTCAGGCTTTCGTTGATTCTGGAGCAGCTATTAACCTGATGGATTATGATTTTGCTAAACGTTGTGGATTTCCCTTGATACCCCTACAGAAGTCTATTCCCCTACTGGGGATCGATTCTACCCCTTTGGCTGAGAATAAACCCCAGTTTTCTACTCAGGTGATAATGAGGGTTGAACCTGATCACCAGGAGTGCTGCAAATTTTTGGTTCTATATAATCTGCATGACATTATCGTGCTGGGTTTCCCTTGGTTACAGTCTCATAATCCTGTTTTGGATTGGAAATCTGTGTCTGTAACCAGTTGGGGCTGCCAATGTGTTAATACCAACACTCCTGTTTTTTCTACCTCCCCCCAGGCTGAGGATGTTCCTGACTTTTTGTTTGATTTTTCTGATGTGTTTAGCGAAAGTAAATCTGCATCCTTACCTCCCCATAGGAGCTATGACTGCGCTATTGAATTAGTGCCAGGTAGTAAATTCCCTAAGGGTCGCCTTTTTAACTTGTCTGTACCTGAACATGACGCTATGCGGTCTTATATCAAGGAATCATTGGAGAAGGGTCATATCAGACCATCCTCTTCACCCTTAGGTGCCGGTTTTTTCTTTGTGGCCAAAAAAGATGGTTCATTAAGCCGTGTATTGATTATCGTCTCTTGAACAATATTACTGTGAAATATCAATACCCGTTACCCTTGATTTCTGACCTGTTTTCCAGGGTGAAAAACGCTACTTGGTTTACCAAGCTTGACCTCAGGGGGGCGTATAACCTTATTCGCATTAAGCACGGGGATGAATGGAAGACGGCATTTAACACCCCTGAAGGGCATTTTGAGTACCTTGTGATGCCCTTTGGGCTCACTAATGCTCCTTCCGTCTTCCAGTCCTTCATGAATGACATTTTCAGGGATTTTGTGGACAAGTTTCTGATTGTTTATTTGGATGATATCTTGATTTTTTCTAATGACTGGGACTCTCATGTGAAACATGTTCGAACTGTATTCCAGATTTTGAGAGAGAATGCTCTGTATGTGAAGGGATCAAAGTGTCTTTTTGGCGTACAGAAGATCTCATTTCTGGGATTCATTTTGTCCCCATCTGTTATTGAAATGGACCCGGTCAAGGTTCAGGCCATCTGTGATTGGGTCCAACCTACTTCATTAAAGGCTCTTCAGAGATTTTTGGGTTTTGCCAATTTTTATCGTAAATTTATTGGTAATTTCTCTGTTATTGTTAAACCATTAACTGATTTGACCAGAAAGGGTTCTGATGTGGTGAATTGGCCTCCTGAGGCAGTCTCTGCGTTTCAGGAACTTAAGCAGAGATTCACTTCTGCTCCTGTTCTACGGCAGCCTGATGTTTCTCTGCCATTTCAGGTGGAGGTTGATGCCTCTGAAATTGGGGCAGGTGCCGTTTTGTCCCAAAAAGATCCAGAGACCTCTAAAAGTAACCCTTGTGCCTTTTTCTCTCGAAAATTTTCTCCTACTGAACGTAATTATGACGTGGGTAATCGGGAGTTATTGGCCATGAAGTGGGCTTTTGAAGAGTGGAGACATTGGCTGGAGGGAGCCAAACATCAGGTGGTGGTCCTTACGGACCATAAGAATCTGGTCTATCTGGAATCTGCCAAGCGACTCAATCCTAGACAGGCCAGTGGGCCTTGTTTTTCACACGTTTTAATTTTGTGGTTTCCTTTCTTCCTGGCACTAAGAATGTTAAGGCGGATGCCCTCTCGAGGAGTTTCCTTGCGGACTCTCCTGAGCTATCTGATCCCTCTGTTATTTTGAAGGAGGGTGTAGTTCTTTCCGCCATCTCGCCTAATTTGAGACTTGCTCTGGAGGGGTGTCAGGAGGATAGGCCCGAGCGCTGCCCTGTTGGAAAGTTGTTTGTCCCGGACCGATGGAAAAAGAGTGTGATGTCTGAGATTCATTGTTCCGCATTGGCTGGGCATCCCGGAATTTTTGGTACCAGAGACTTGGTTAGTCGGTCCTTTTGGTGGCCTACCTTGTCTCGCGATGTCAGGGAATTTGTGCAGTCCTGCGGGACTTGCTCTCGCTCCAAGCCTTGCTCTCGCTCTAGTGGTTTGTTGATGCCATTGCCTGTGCCCAAGAGACCATGGACCCATATCTCTATGGATTTCATTTCCGATCTTCCTGTTTCTCAGAGAATGACCACCATCTGGGTAATTTGTGATAGGTTTTCCAAAATGATACATCTTGTGCCATTACCTAAGTTGCCTTCCTCCTCTGAATTGGTGCCGTTGTTCCTTCAGCACGTGGTTCGTTTACACGGCATTCCTGAGAACATTGTGTCTGACAGAGGAGTCCAGTTTGTTTCCAGATTTTGGAGGACTTTTTGTTCTAAACTGGGTGTTCAATTGTCTTTCTCCTCGGCATTTCATCCTCAGACCAATGGTCAAACTGAGAGAACAAACCAGACATTGGAGACTTATCTAAGATGCTTTGTGTCTGCTGATCAGGATGACTGGGTCTCTTTTTTGCCTTTGGCTGAGTTTGCTCTTAATAATAGGGCTAGCTCTGCCACTTTGATGTCTCCGTTTTTCTGTAATTCTGGGTTTCACCCTCGATTTTCTTCAGGACAGACGGAGGCTTCTGTCTGTCCAGGTGTTGACTCTGTTGTTGAGCGTATGCAGCAGATTTGGGACCAGGTAGTGGAGAGGTTGTCCCTCTCTCAGGAGAAGGCCCAGCGGTTTGCTAACCGGCATAGGACTGATGGTCCTCGGTTTAAAGTGGGGGACTTGGTCTGGTTGTCCTCAAAGAATATTCCTATGAGAGTAGCATCTCCTAAATTTAAGCCTAGGTTCATTGGACCTTATAAGATCATGGAGATTATTAATCCTGTTTCTTTTCGTTTGCTTCTTCCAGGGACATTTAAGATCCATAACGTGTTCCACAAGTCCTTGTTGAAGAGGTTTGTTGAGCCAGTGGTTCCTGCTGCTGTGCCTCCTGACCCTGTTTTGGTTGAGGGCAATCTGGAGTATGTGGTTGAGAAAATATTGGATTCTCGTTTTTCTAGACGAAGACTCCAGTATTTGGTTAAATGGAGAGGTTATGGTCAGGAAGATAATTCTTGGGTGTTTGCTTCGGACATCCATGCTAGGAGACTTATCCGTGCGTATCATAGAACTCATCCTGACCGACCTGGTTGCTCAAATGAGGGTTCGGTGACCCCTCCTCAAGGGGGGGGTACTGTTGTGAATGGGTTTGAGATGAGTTCTGAGCAGAGGCTCCCTCTGGTGGTTACAAGCGGTACTAGTGAGGATTGGGAATCAGGTGTTACTGATTGGTCTTATTTAAGGGAATCATTTTCCCATCAGGGTTGCCGGTGATCAATTGTTCTGGTCTGAATCCTTCTTTCCAGTTTCCCTTGTAGCCTGCTGTGTCGTGTCTGCATCTCCTGCTATCAGATAAGACAATTTCTTATTTTGTGTTTTTGCTATATTTTTGCATTTTGTCCTGCACTTCTGTGGGGGCCTTCTGGGTCCCCTCCGGGGCTTTTGCCCTCTCAGTTTAGTCCAGCCACTGTGTTTTGTACTTTTGCTTTTTGCAGTTTTTTCAGTGGCTGCTGTTTTTGTTACACCAGAGAACTAATTTAGGTGGTAGAGGTCGTGTGATCTCAGGTGTTTTTGAAATTAGTAGAGTTGGTGCCTTTCAGGGTTTTCTGGGATTGCAGTAAGTACCCTTCCTATCCTTTTCTATTTAGTTAGTTTGGGCCCCAGCGTTTGCTCATACTATTTTCTTTCTGTGTCAGTATTTCCTCTTGTCTAACCGCCATTACATGTTTGGGGCTTTCTATTATCTTTGGGGTTCTGCTCCGGGCAGATAGCTTTCCTATTTCTATCTTTAGGTGTAGTTAGTTTTCAGGCTGTGACGAGGCGTCTAGGACCATCGTAGGAACGCTCCACGGCTGCCTCTAGTTGCGGTGGTTAGTCAGGGTACTGCAATCTCATAGATTCCAACTGCTCTGGTGTATTTCCTTTTTTACCTGCACTCCTCAGCTACCGTAACATAACAGGGATGAGTGGAAAACGGCGTTTAACACGCCGGAGGGACATTATGAGAACCTAGTCATGCCTTTTGGTCTGACTACTGCACCAGCAGCATTCCAACATTTTGTTAATGACATTTTTCGTCACCTTGTGGGGCTGTTTGTGGTTGTATATTTGGACGACATTCTAATTTACTCGCCAGATCTTGTGTCTCATCAGGAGCATGTGAGACAGGTGTTGCAGATCTTGCGAGACAATAAACTATACGCCAAACTGGAGAAGTGTGTATTTGCCGTACAGGAACTTCAGTTTTTGGGTTTTTTGGTGTCAGCCTCCGGTTTCCGTATGGACCCTGAAAAGGTGAGAGCAGTGCTTGAATGGGATCAGCCAGGGGATCTTAAGGCTCTGCAGCGTTTTTTGGGGTTTGCTAACTACTACCGGAAATTTATTTGTAATTTCTCATCTGTCGTCAAACCTCTCACTGACATGACAAGAAAAGGGACGGATTTTTCTAAATGGTCGGACAAAGCTTGCCAAGCCTTTTCCTCTTTGAAGAAATGTTTTGCTTCGGCACCCGTTCTCATCCAACCAGATGCATCTCAGCCGTTCATTGTGGAGGTGGATGCGTCTGACGTAGGGGTGGGTGCTATATTGTCCCAGGGTCCGTCCCTGGTAAATGGCATCCGTGCGCTTTCTTTTCTAAGAAATTGTCGTCCGCCGAAAGGAATTATGATATCGACAATAGGGAACTTTTGGCCATTAAGTTAGCTTTTGAAGAATGGCGTCACTTTTTGGAGGGGGCAGTCCACCCAGTTACCGTTATTACTGATCACAAGAACCTGTTGTATTTGGAATCCGCTAAGCGTCTGAATTCCAGACAAGCTCGATGGTCGTTGTTTTTTACCAGGTTTAATTTTGTCGTCACTTATCGCCCGGGGTCTAAGAATGTAAAGGCTGATGCCTTGTCTCGCAGTTTCCCAGGGGCCGGGAAAACGGATGACCCGAGTCCTATCCTTCAGGAGGGGTGGTAGTGTCGGCTGTATTTTCTGAGCTTGAGGAGGAGGTGTTAGAGGCTCAGGGGGACGCCCCTGCAGGACCTCCAGGGAGACTGTTTGTCCCAAATCTGTTGAGACAAAAGGTTATTGAGGCACATCATAATTCTGCTTTAGCAGGACATCCAGGGAGTAAGGCTACTTTAGATCTCCTTTCTCGCCGGTTTTGGTGGCCTAATGCTAATAAAGATGTTATAACTTTTGTCGCGTCATGTGGGGTGTGTGCTCGCTCTAAAACCCCTCATACCCATCCGTCTGGGACCCTTTTACCCTTGAAACTTCCGGAGCGTCCATGGACTCATTTATCTATGGACTTCATTACGGACCTTCCTCCGTCGTCAGGGAATACTGTCATACTGGTGGTTGTTGACAGGTTCAGTAAGATGGCACATTTCGTTGCTCTTCCTGCACTCCCTAATGCTAAAACTCTGGTGCAGGTGTTCATTAGGGAGATCGTTAGACTTCATGGGTTGCCTTCTGATGTGGTGTCAGATAGGGGGTCTCAGTTTGTGTCCAAATTTTGGAGGGCATTTTGTTTACGTCGGGGGGTGCAATTGTCATTTTCCTCGGCTTTTCATCCGCAGACCAATGGTCAGACAGAGCGTCTGAATCAGAGCTTAGAGACATATCTCCGGTGTTTTGTCTCAGAGAACCAAGAGGACTGGTCTTCTTTCTTGCCTCTGGCAGAGTTCGCTCTTAACAACAGGCGGAGCGAGTCCACTGGTAAGTCCCCGTTTTTTGGGGCATATGGTTTCCATCCCCAGTTTTGTACTTTCAATGGGGGGGGCCCTTCTGGGGTTCCTGAGGAGGAGCGTTTCTCGTCGTCACTTGCTTCTGTGTGGAGAGGTGTATTGAATAATCTGAGTGCGATGGGGAACCGTTACAAACGTATGGCTGATAGGAGGAGAGTTTCTGGTCCAGATCTGAATGTGAACGATCTGGTATGGTTGTCTACCAGGAATATAAAACTTAAAGTGCCCTCCTGGAAACTGGGTCCCAGATTCATCGGGCCGTACAGGATCAGTTCCATAATTAATCCTGTGGCATTTCGTCTGGACCTCCCTCCTACGTTTAAAATTCATAATGTGTTCCACAAGTCATTACTTAAAAGGTATGTGGCACCAGTCATACCGTCACCTCTACCTCCTCCTCCTGTGTTGGTCAATGGTAACTTGGAATTTCAAGTATCAAAGATCATTGACTCACGTCTGAATCGCCGGTCCCTTCAGTACTTGGTGCATTGGAAGGGGGTATGGTCCAGAGGAGAGGACGTGGGTCCCTGCGTCTGATGTTAACGCAGATCGTTTGGTTCGGACCTTCCACAGAACTCACCCGGGCAGGCCTGGCCCTGAGGGTCCGGAGGCCCCTCGTAGAAGGGGGGGTACTGTCATGTGTGCATTGCCACGAAGATCGTCGCGGTTGCACATTTTGACTTCTCACAGCTGAGCTGCTGTTCTTTGTGTTTGGCAGCTAGGGAGTTAATTCTGTCTGTGCTCGGTGCTGGGACTGGGTGCAGTTTCTCCCGCTGCAATTGATTATTTGTTGATTGGTTTCCTTTAAATTCCTTGTTGTCTGCTTGGGGAGTTGCCAGTGAAACCTTCATGCAGACCACAGATAGGAATGAATCTGTATAGACTTTAGTTGTGAGCTCCTTAGTTGTTCTAAGCTCAACTTGGTTAGAGTTTATTTCCCAGACCATTTATGTTCCTTGGTGTTTGAGTGTGTATGCAAGCGAGTGTTATCCTGTCTGTCTTATATGTCTAATCTGTGTATTTAGCTGAGATCAGCCCATATCCCTTTGGTGGTAGTCAGGATCCTTCTTAGGACTGATTACAGGGTTCAGGGTCTGATAGGAGACAGGGTTAGGTTGGAGACTTGGACCTCTGAACCATTATCAGTACCTCCAAGGTGAGGGATTAGTTAGGACCCCAGTTTAGGGTCAGGTTAGATCCCGGTCCACCTCTTTCCTGTTTCAGCTCATCAAGTCCTCAAGATTAACCCTAAGTTCAGCAGATATCGTGTCAGGTAAATCTATTCTATACTTACATGCTGATGTTGCTATACTAGTTGTTGTATAGAGTGTTGTTCCTGTATTAATAGTTTACTGACATTGTATACATATCATTAGACAGCGTGACAGGTGGTCATCAGGGTCGTCGTCTTCATTGTTGGAGATCCAGAGTGATTACCCAAAAAAGCATTGAAAAAATCTTCAATTTGTAAATGTAGCAGAAGGTACAAGAGTCAATGCAAGTAACGAGAACCAGCTGACTGTGCTGGAACCTGGAGGGGCAGCAGAAGGAAAAGAGCCAATGGCACAACCGAGGACCAGCTGACGTTACTGGGACACGGTTACTAAGCAGGAGGTACCTGTGCTCCAAAGCACTACCAAGGACCAGCAGACATTGCTGGAACTCGGATACCGAGATGGAGGCACCTAGGCCAAAGGCACTGCGGAGAACCAGCTGACGGTACTGGAACCCGGACGGGTAGCAGAAGGTACAAGAGCCAATGCAAGTAACGAGGACCAGCTGACTGTGCTGGAACCCGGAGGGGCAGCAGAAGGAAAAGAGCCAATGGCACAACCGAGGACCAGCTGACGTTACTGGGACACGGTTACTAAGCAGGAGGTACCTATGCTCCAAAGCACTACCAAGGACCAGCAGACATTGCTGGAACTCGGATACCGAGATGGAGGCACCTAGGCCAAAGGCACTGCGGAGAACCAGCTGACGGTACTGGAACCCGGACGGGTAGCAGAAGGTACAAGAACCAATGCAAGTAACGAGGACCAGCTGACTGTGCTGGAACCCGGAGGGGCAGCAGAAGGAAAAGAGCCAATGGCACAACCGAGGACCAGCTGACGTTACTGGGACACGGTTACTAAGCAGGAGGTACCTGTGCTCCAAAGCACTACCAAGGACCAGCAGACATTGCTGGAACTCGGATACCGAGATGGAGGCACCTAGGCCAAAGGCACTGCGGAGAACCAGCTGACGGTACTGGAACCCGGACGGGTAGCAGAAGGTACCCATGGAAATTTAAGATGACAGGCCGCGAGCCGGCCGCAGTTACCGAATCCCACAGTACTACAGTGGGTGATTGTCCTATTGTCACAACGGAAACAGCCTTTATTTGCATATCCAGCAGCACACATAGGAAGCACCTAAACTCCAAGCACCATAGAGTCGGCTAACCCGACCGCAACACGACAGGACAACTTATTGGAGGCTAAGTGACGTTTACACTGACAGGAAACAGATGGCGTGCTGTAACCAGTCTGGGCAGGAGTGAGTACCCGTGCCAATGACACTTCCGAGCAACAACTGGCGGTGTTGTAGCCCAGGGATGAGAAGAGAACATGGTGGAGGCAGCAGGACTTTTTGCCGTTATCACAGCAGGGAACAGCTGACATTACTGAACCCCAGTAACACAGGAGCAAGTGTAGACTGTGCTAACAGCACTTCCGAGCAACAACTTGCGGTGTTGTAGCCCAGGGATGAGAAGAGAACATGGTGGAGGCAGCAGGACTTTTTGCCGTTATCACAGCAGGGGAACAGCTGACATTACTGAACCCCAGTAACACAGGAGCAAGTGTAGACTGTGCTAACAGCACTTCCGAGCAACAACTGGCGGTTTGTAGCCCAGGGATGAGAAGAGAACATGGTGGAGGCAGCAGGACTTTTTGCCGTACACACAGCAGGGGAACAGCTGACATTACTGAACCCCAGTAACACAGGAGCAAGTGTAGACTGTGCTAACAGCACTTCCGAGCTACAACTGGCGGTGTTGTAGCCCAGGGATGAGAAGAGAACATGGTGGAGGCAGCAGGACTTTTTGCCGTTATCACGCAGGGGAACAGCTGACATTACTGAACCCCAGTAACACAGGAGCAAGTGTAGACTGTGCTAACAGCACTTCCGAGCAACAACTGGCGGTGTTGTAGCCCAGGGATGAGAAGAGAACATGGTGGAGGCAGCAGGACTTTTTGCCGTACACACAGCAGGGAACAGCTGACATTACTGAACCCAGTAACACAGGAGCAAGTGTAGACTGTGCTAACAGCACTTCCGAGCAACAACTGGCGGTGTTGTAGCCCAGGGATGAGAAGAGAACATGGTGGAGGCAGCAGGACTTTTTGCCGTTATCACAGCAGGGGAACAGCTGACATTACTGAACCCCAGTAACACAGGAGCAAGTGTAGACTGTGCTAACAGCACTTCCGAGCTACAACTGGCGGTGTTGTAGCCCAGGGATGAGAAGAGAACATGGTGGAGGCAGCAGGACTTTTTGCCGTACACACAGCAGGGGAACAGCTGACATTACTGAACCCCAGTAACACAGGAGCAAGTGTAGACTGTGCTAACAGCACTTCCGAGCAACAACTGGCGGTGTTGTAGCCCAGGGATGAGAAGAGAACATGGTGGAGGCAGCAGGACTTTTTGCCGTTATCACAGCAGGGGAACAGCTGACATTACTGAACCCCAGTAACACAGGAGCAAGTGTAGACTGTGCTAACAGCACTTCCGAGCTACAACTGGCGGTGTTGTAGCCCAGGGATGAGAAGAGAACATGGTGGAGGCAGCAGGACTTTTTGCCGTTATCACAGCAGGGGAACAGCTGACATTACTGAACCCCAGTAACACAGGAGCAAGTGTAGACTGTGCTAACAGCACTTCCGAGTAACAACTGGCGGTGTTGTAGCCCAGGGATGAGAAGAGAACATGGTGGAGGCAGCAGGACTTTTTGCCGTTATCACAGCAGGGAACAGCTGACATTACTGAACCCCAGTAACACAGGAGCAAGTGTAGACTGTGCTAACAGCACTTCCGAGCTACAACTGGCGGTGTTGTAGCCCAGGGATGAGAAGAGAACATGGTGGAGGCAGCAGGACTTTTTGCCGTACACACAGCAGGGGAACAGCTGACATTACTGAACCCCAGTAACACAGGAGCAAGTGTAGACTGTGCTAACAGCACTTCCGAGCAACAACTGGCGGTGTTGTAGCCCAGGGATGAGAAGAGAACATGGTGGAGGCAGCAGGACTTTTTGCCGTACACACAGCAGGGGAACAGCTGACATTACTGAACCCCAGTAACACAGGAGCAAGTGTAGACTGTGCTAACAGCACTTCCGAGCTACAACTTGCGGTGTTGTAGCCCAGGGATGAGAAGAGAACATGGTGGAGGCAGCAGACTTTTTGCCGTTATCACAGCAGGGGAACAGCTGACATTACTGAACCCCAGTAACACAGGAGCAAGTGTAGACGGTGCTATCAGCACTTCCGAGCTACAACTGGCGGTGTTGTAGCCCAGGGTCAAGGAGGATGTTTAAATACTATATCAAGTATTTTCCTTGTTACATGTCAATTAAAAATGTCTATACTCCAAACAAGAGAAATATAAACTTTAGTACCATAAGATGATGATTTAACTTAAAAAAATATATGTAAATGAAAAATTTACAAACATAAACGCATACATTAACATGTTGAAAAGCAATGCAAACCACAATTAAAATAGGTTAAATAATCTGCTATACGGTTTTAAAATAAAAGCATACAAGTACACATCAAATCCATTAATGATGGGTAAGTAACAGTATGTACACCATTTTTATTGTGTAGACAATGAATGGCTGACTTAAAAACATAATCAGCATTACAAGTTTTCTTTGACATTCATAAAACTTTACATTTGGTGAATAATATAACTACAATTTTTTTAAAAATATCTAAAATTTCCATCATGTAATACTGATAATATGTGCCAATCATTTATATTAACAAAACAAAAATTTAAAAAGTGCATAGTGCAGAGTGAAAACAGATATTTATGCCTGACTGTGGACTTGCAAGCATGACAACGGATAGATAAGGTATATATAGATGAGACTGCATAGCCTCAGATGGTGAATGGCGATGTAATACTGTACCTCAATAAAGTGTGCGTTACTACTACATCCTTTTTTTATCTAGCTTTATAAAAGGTTACGTGCATGTATGGTTGCGCCTCTGTTTGGACGCACAGACTGGCTTCCTGCTGTGACGCGTTGGGTATTGGAGCGTCTGTACGTCTTATGACGCAGACTAACATTCACGGGGCGCATCATTCATCATCGCAAGCGTACCGACAACACAAAGGCGTTGTCATGACTGCTTTACTCAGTAAACATGCACCTATGATGAAACATACACGCATGTGCCCTATTACATAACAAGCTACAAGAAAAACGAGTGTGAGGTGACACAGCTGTTTTGTTAAGGTACAGTATTATATCGACATTGTACAGATGTCGCTATTCAGTCTGATAAATATATATCATTCACGTATTCTATCAGTTGTCGTTCTTTCAGCACCACTTACAGGTATATATTTTGCTATTGTGACTATGCACTATTGACTTTACCAAGGTAATGCATGATTTTTGTTAGCGATTATCATGTTTACATGAAGGACCTTTATGATATGGGCTGTTAACTTTCTAATCAAATATGTCTTTTTTAAAAATGACACAAATATAAGTAATGTTGAAGAGGACTATTCCTACATGCATTGTTTGCACAATATTACAGGTGTACATCACGTCCCTTAATCAACATTGGATTATTATATTTACTTGTATGCTTTTATTTCAAAGGCAAGAAAAACTGAAGTATAACCTTCGCACTGCAGCAGTTGTCAAAGTTCAACTCACATTATGCACTTCCAACATTGCAGCATTTGAGTCATCATGATGTGAGTTGGATTTGTCTAAGCTATGCAGTGACAAGGTTGACCATCATATCCTATAGCATAAGTAGGATTTTGTGTTTGCATTTGTTTTCGACATGTGCATATCTGTAATAATATGTCACATTTATTTTGTTACAGATTTGTGACAAAGACTAATCTTTTTTATGGTTTGAAAGTTTGACGTTTCAAATGTTTACAGCTTAGAATCAGGGTGTAGCCTCTTATTTTATGTGTAGCACTAGACACTTTGAGATGTCATGTTTTTTTCACATGATTAGGTAGCTAGCAGAAATTTTTTTGCCGGACACACAGTAGGGGAACAGCAGGCGTTACTGAACCCCACAAACACATCAGCGATTGTTTTAATCTGTGCATCTAACACTTCTGAGCAGCACTGGCGCTGTTGAAGCCCAGGGTCAAGGAGGGTGTAGGCAGAGGCCTAGTATGAGACGTTTGAAGTTGAAGTTGTAGTTAGCAGCAGTAATTTTTGCCAGACACACGCAGGGGAACAGCAGGCGTTACTGAACCCCACAAACACATCAGCGATTGTTTTCATCTGTGCATCTAACACTTCTGAGCAGCAACTGGCGCTGTTGAAGCCCAGGGTCAAGGAGGGTGTAGGCAGAGGCCTAGTATGAGACGTTTGAAGTTGAAGTTGTAGTTAGCAGCAGTAATTTTTTCCAGACACACAGCAGGGGAACAGCAGGCGTTACTGAACCCCACCAACACATCAGCGATTGTTTTCATCTGTGCATCTAACACTTCTGAGCAGCAACTGGCGCTGTTGAAGCCCAGGGTCAAGGAGGGTGTAGGCACAAAATATTGAGTTATTGCCTTGTTACGTGGCCATTGCAAATGTATGTACTTCAAACAAGAATAAATGAAGTTTTACTAGGACAATAAAATGATGAATTTCAATTCCAAGAATAGAAAAATATTTATACTTGAGAGTCCTCTGTGGTTGATACGTTTAATGGCTAACTGAAAATATGGTAACAAATTCAAAGCTTTCGAGACTACTCAGGTCTCTTCATCAGGCTAAGACTAAAAAAAAAAAAGGAAGAATGACATATTTCTACACACAACAGGACACAGGAATAGGTAAGACAAGTGAGGGAGGGACAAGTGAGGGGAGACCGGCCAAAAAATGAGAACAAAGGGTGAATTATCAGCGCCCACACGATAAGACAAAAAATAATGGTTTACCTTGGCAAAACACTTTTGTATGCCCGGTCACAGCATGATGGATATGGAATTACTGGTATTAAAATATAACTTCAAATATGACAAAGATACAAAGGTTTCAGAATATAAGCTCATCATGACCTTTGACACTGTTAGTGATGGAATGAATAGATCACACGGATTTATGTCATTCTATATCAATTAAGGAATCTGCGTCTCTGCCCTGCCAGGGGCATGAAAACACAAAACCAGACCCCAATCAGAGGGCAATAAAACTTTCTATCGTTATCTAGGAACTGTTCCAATATTTATGTTCATCCCTCTGTGATAATGACAGTTCTGCTACACGTCACTTACTTGTCTTACCTATTGCACTATTCCTGTGTCCTGTTGTGTATAGAAATATGTGATGCTTCATTTTTTGTTTTAGTCTTTGCCTGATGAAGAGACGTGAGTAGCCTCGAAAGCTTGCAATTTGTTACCATCTTTTCAGTTATCCATTCAAAGGTATCAACCACTGCGGACTCTCAAGTCTAAATATTTATCTATCTACTGGCTAACACGGTACAAAGATACACATGTTTCCTAACTTCAAAAATAAAAATAAAGACACTGCAAATATAAACGCATATATGCACATGCCAACAAGAAATGGAACAAACACACCACCCAAAAAACTGGTTACAAAATATAGTGTTGTAAATTTAAGAATAAAAGTCCATTTTTGTATTTATGAATAATGCTTAAGGAACGCTATGTTAAACCATAACATAGTGAAGACAATGGATTTTGTAATAGTCACTTATCATCATCATCATTGCAATTTAGATGTGACAGTCACAGACATTTCAATTATTTAAGTTAATAAAATAGTTACTTTGTACACCATGTATGACATGTCCAGCATGGACTCATCAATGTGATGACACAATAAGTACGATAAAAAATAACCATTTAAAAAAACATAATGCATTGTCACAATTTAAGTGTGTGCTGCAAGTGTAGGTGAAACAAAGGCTACGGATAGCAAAGGTATATTCTATGTCTGTATCAGACAGTGGACAGCCTTGATGGGTAATGGCGATGTTATACTGTACGTCAATAAAGTCTGCGGCTGCAATCATGCATTTTTTGCTTGTACAGTGTTGAAGAGGGTAAAAGCATGTCTGGTTGCGCAAGGCTTTATCCGTCAACACTACCTTCCTACTGTCAAAGCGTAGGGTAGGGTAGCGTGTGTCAATTAGATGACTCTATAAAATGTGACGTTACGCAGCGTTATTGCGCCCTAGGGACGCCAAAAATACGACAGCAGTAATCATTTACTGTCTAATACTCCACCTATGACCAACAAAAAAAGACGTTCCCTCTTTAACAATCTACAAGACTAACAAGCATAATGGTTGACGCTGACTTTATTGAGGTACAGTATTATCATCAACATTTCCATGAGTAACTATGCACTGTGGATACCTATATACCATTATTAATTTATATCTGTTGTGGTTGTTTCAACAGCACTTGCAGGTATAACTAGTACTACTATTGTCAGTATGCATGATGCACTTTCTAGATGTAATAATTTATTATTGCACATTATTACCAGTTTAGATGCTTGGCCATTTCATATATGGTGTGTGAAGTTACAGTTGGCATCAGTATGTGTATTTTATAATGTCTGTCATAAATAAAACTCGTGATGATGATGATGAGGATTTTATGATTCGTACATCCATTGACTGCATTATCTTACAGGTACAGATTAAAGTTCCTTAAAAAGCAATTAATTGATAAGTATGAAATGTACTTTTATGCATTAATTTCAAAAAGTGAAGACTATGTTTTAGTTTTTGTTACCATTTATAATAGACATGTGCAGATATGCGCTGTGAGACAAATTATTATTTGTCCATATTTGTCATAAAAATTTATCATTCTAGGCCTGGAAAACTTCACAATTTCCTGTTTTAAGCATAACAATCAGGGTGACGCTCTTCCCTATTTGGAGCATGTTCGACATGGGTTTTTCTGTGCATGTGTAGGGAACAGGAGACTTGTTGCCGGACACACAGCAGGGGAACAGCTGGCGTTACTGAACCCCACTAACACTATAGCTTGTGTATTGGTCTGTGGACACGACACTTCTGAGCAGCAACTGGCAGTGTTGTAGCACAGGGAGTAGAGTTCAGGTGGTAGAAAGATGAACATAACAGGAGACATGGATAACGTTGCGAACCAGTTATTTAATCTGAAAACGGACAGACAAATTCTGGCGAGATCCATGCCTTGTTCATTTTCAAAAAGTAAGCGGTCTACATTATCGGAGGATAGGAAATCAAATAAAGAAAATAGCACTACTCATAATGACAAAATACAAAATTATTTATTAGAAGTAAACATCAAATATTAAAATTACCAGGGATGGCAGTGAGAAACCGACTGAACAGGGAAAAGCGGAGACACCAGGGAACAAGCACCTGGAGGGTACCATATATATAACAATGGTAATGCAAGGACCAAGTATAAAGTGCATAAAGTGACTAGTCACATTGGATGACAATGTAAACAGGAGTGGTATACACACATCAAAGTCAGGACTAGAGTCCAACATTAAACAAAAACGGTCCATGCTACCGTAAAAATGAACAAATGGCCCAGCTTGAATACCTGAGTGAGACCGCGTCCCTGCCACCCCGCAGGGATGTGTGTATACCACTCCTGTTTACATTGTCATCCAATGTGACTAGTCACTTTATGCACTTTATACTTGGTCCTTGCATTACCATTGTTATATATATGGTACCCTCCAGGTGCTTGTTCCCTGGTGTCTCCGCTTTCCCTGTTCAGTCGGTTTCTCACTGCCATCCCTGGTAATTTTAATATTTGATGTTTACTTCTAAAAATAATTTTGTATTTTGTCATTATGAGTAGTGCTATTTTCTTTATTTGAATTTCCATTAATTTGCACGTTATACTCTATGTATACCCTGTATTACACCCTTTTGGTGTTTTTTGGTCTGGTTTATAAGATTGATTATCGGAGGATAGTCGCATGCGACGGTCTGTTGTACACCACCTGCGGCACTTAAAGACGCGCTCCGATAATACACTGGCAGCAGGGCAAGCCAGCACCTCCAATGCATACTGGCTAAGCTCTGGCCATGTATCCAGCTTAGAGACCCAAAACTTGAATGGGAAGAGCCATCTGGGATTACACTGAGAGGAAAAGGCATGTAGTCTGTCACCATCTTACGGAAACGTTGCCTCCTGCTGACTGGAGCCGTCTCGGATGGTGTAGACATTGGTGGCGCTGCTACAAACTTCGCCACATTTGGAACATACTGGTCTTGCCCTGTGCAGAGGCGCTGCTTGTGCTCCCTCTTGTTGCAGAGCTGTCTCCACTGCCTCGACGACACAGAGCTGCTTTGTAAGCAGTAGCAGCAGCATTGCTCTCGGCTGGAATGGAGAACATTATGGATTGCACCAGTGTGTCTTGGAACTCCCGCATTTTACGCTCCCGGTTCAACGGTGTGATGAGGTTTGTAAGTTGTCCCGGTAGCGAGGGTCTAGGAGGGTGTACACCCAATAATCAGACGTGGTGAGAATGTGGGCGATGCGGCGGTCATTTCTCAGGCACTGCAGCATGAAATCAACCATGTGCTGCAGCTCCCAACTGGCCAAGAAACGTTTGTCCCCTGCAAGAGGCGTCATCTCTGCCTGCTCTGCATCACCCCACCCTCGCTCTACATACTGACTAGAGCGTTGTGTACCTCCCTCTGGAGCGATGTCTTCCTCCTCCATTGACTCCTCCTCATCCTCCTCACAAAGTGAACACTGCCCAGCCCTTTGTGAGGAACCACGTTGCGCTGACTGTCCAGAAGGTGATGGAATTTGTGACTCCTCATCCTCCACCTCTTCCAAAACCTCATCCCTTATTGCTTGCAGTGTTTTTTTCGATAGCAGGCAGATAAGGGGGACAGTCAGGCTGACTAGTGCATCATCTGCACTCGCCATCCGCGTTTGATCATCAAACGCACGCAAAACGTGGCAGATGTCCTTCATAGAGGCCCACTCAGTAGTGGTGAAGTGTGAACGACGCAAATTGCGAGTTGATTGCGCCTGATGCAGCTGATACTCCATTACTGCTGGCTGCTTGCTCACACAACCGCTCCAACATATGTAAACGTGAATTCACTGGGGGTACGTCACTATGAGCGATGGTTCAGGAAGGCGAAATCTGCGTTGCAGTGCTGCAATGCGCGATCTGGCCATGCTGGAACGTCGCAAGTGAGCGCAATCTAGGCGGGACCTTTTGTGCCAAGCAGTGCATCAAGATCCGGATAGTCCCTCAAAAACTCTGCAACGACCAAGTTGAGCACATGTTGCCAGACATGGTATGTGTGTCGGGGGTTGCAAGGCCAGAGTGCCACCAGATTTCGGCCATTGGTCACACACTACAAGGCTGGCTGGAGATCGCTGGCATTAAAACCACTTCGCTCTCCTGCTTGATGGCATTCCAGAGCTCTGCACTGTGTGCTTCGATTCCCTGTAAATTTTAATTTCAGGACGGCCTGGTTGACGTTTGGCCACGGTGTGGCTCATATCGGTCGCATCAGGTAAAGCGTTCCACGGGTCCATGTGGAGGGTAGACCGTGACGGCTCCTGCAGCGATGATTCTGAGGAACTGGAGTAGGGGAGGAGTCAATGTGGACAGACTTGATTCCTGCAATCCTTGGAGTTGGCAGAACACGTACAGCGCCACTCTCAAGATCTGTACCCGGCTCACAACATTGACCCAATGGGCATTTGAGGGAAAGGTTATCGTCCCTGGCCATGGGTACTGGTCCCACGCATCGGTGGTTCGGTTGGACCTTGCTACTGACGGCGTTTAGTAGCGCATGTTTAATTTTTCCCTCGACATGCTTTTGCAGACCAGGGACGGCTTCGCCTGCTGAAATAAAATCGGCTGGGCACATTGTATTGTGGGACTGCCAATGCCATAAAGTTACGGAAGTGTCAGTCTCCACCAGCCTGAAATGACAGCATTTCAAGGACAGGAGTTTTGCAATGCCAGCATTCAGAGCCTGTGCTCGTGGATGGTTTGCCGAGTATGGCCGTCTTTTTATCCATGCTGTGCTACCGATGGCTGTTTTGTGGCCTGGGAGTGTGAGGATGACAGGGAACTTGCAGTGTGGGTGAATAACACTGGGTCTCTGGACAACAGTGACAGAGGTTTTCCATGGCGATCCTGTGAGGAAGCCGAACCAGCTGGTGTGTGAGCTGGAGGAAGAGGCTCCAACACGAGCTGAAGGATGTAGGTGCTGCTGTAGGTTGGCCTACAATCTCCAGTGTGTCTTTGTAACTAAGCTACGTGCTTTGTCCGTACATTGTTTTCCACATATTTGTGGTATTGGAGGTTACTGGTATTTTTACCTCTTTTTAACTTTTTGATTACACAGCTTGCATTTGACATAGCAAATATCATCTGCAAGTGTGTCAAAAAAGGACCACGCAGTGCAAGTCCTGGGAGCGCCCGTTTTTTTGGGTGTTGGAAGAGAACTGCTACGAACGGGTGCCAAACTGGAGGGTACAGGCAACCGAGTCTGCAGCCTACCTCTCCTACTGTTTGGACCGTTGGGGCAATCTCTTCCTCAGAGTGCACCACCACCTTCCTGTTCCTCACGCAATGTTGGGTCTTGGACCTCATCATCTCCACTACCCTCTTCCAACACCTGTGCTGTTGGGTGGTCTGGCCAGCACCTTGCTCAACAGAAAATGGCACCTGAGTCTCATCATATCAGATGTGTTCTGCGGTGTGCTGACCATCGGCACTGGCTCACCCGCCTCTTCAGATTCAGAGAGACACAGCTGTTGCGCATCACTGCAATACTGCCTCTCCTTCACATTCCAGAATGCTGCTTGGCTGGGCCCCTGTTTCCAAGCCAACAGATTCTGAGAACAGAAGCAAGGACTCAGCTGGCTCAGTTCAGAACTCTCTGACTGCCTGGGCAATTTGGCAGGCGGTGAAGAGACAGATGGTTGTTCAACAGTGCTGTGGTCCTGAGAAGGAGGTGGAAGCAATTGAAGTCGATGCATTGGCTGCCATCCAACCAACAACGGCTTCAATTTGTTCTTCCCGCAGCAGGGGGGTACGCTGAGCTCCTACAAAAGTGCGCATAAAGGAACGCTCACGGGAAAACTGGTGGATGCTGTCGTCACTGGGTGCGGCAGGCAGCAGGCACAGAATCCCCACGTCCTCTCCCTGCTGAAACTCCACGGCCACGACCACGTGCCTTACTCCCTGCCTTCTTCATCTTGGTGATTGATAAAGAAAGTCAGAAAAGTTATAAGGCCTAAGTGTGGTTATTCCTCAGAGACTGCAGTTGAACACTGCAGACAACTGTTCAGTAGCTGTGAAAGGCCCCTTTGTTACTTCTATAGTGTTTGCAACCAATGTATTGTATACGGATGGAAGCGCGTCAACTAAATAGATTAGATTTTTTTTCAATATAATGGAGCAGCACCAATTAGAGAAAAATGTGAAGGATGTGGCAGTGACACCACGCTCAGCAGACTACAACCAGCAGAGTTGAAGAACTAACTGGAGCGTGGATCTGCACTCAAAAAATGAAAAAGCTACAGACTACAGTGAACACTGAAACACAACTGTTCAGTAGCTGTGAAAGGCCTTTGTCTACTTCTATAGTGTTTGCAACCAATGTTTTGTATACGGATGGAAGGCGCGTCACACTAATAGATAGATTTTTTTCAAATATAATGGAAGCAGCACCAATTAGAGAAAAATGTGAAGGATGAGGAGTGACACACGTCAGGCAACTACAACAGCAGTGGTTGAAGAACTAACTGGAGCGTAATCTGCACTCAAAAAATGAAAAGCTCACAGACTACAGTGAACACTGAAACACAACTGTTCAGTAGCTGTGAAAGGCCCCTTTGTCTACTTCTATAGTGTTTGCAACCAATGTATTGTATACGGATGGACAGCGCGTCACACTATAGATTAGATTTTTTTTCAAATATAATGGAGCAGCACCAATTAGTGAAGGATTGAGGCAGTGACACACGCTCAGCAGACTACAACCAGCAGTGGTTGAAGAACTAACTGGAGCGTAATCTGCACTCAAAAAATGAAAAGCTCACAGACTACAGTGAACACTGAAAACACAACTGTTCAGTAGCTGTGAAAAGCCCTTTGTCTACTTCTATAGTGTTTGCAAACCAATGTATTGTATACGGATGGAAGCGCGTCAACTAATAGATTAGATTTTTTTTCAAATATAATGGAGCAGCACCAATTAGTGAAGGATGAGGCAGTGACACACGCTCAGCAGACTACAACCAGCAGTGGTTGAAGAACTAACGGAGCGTAATCTGCACTCAAAAATGAAAAGCTCACAGACTACAGTGAACACTGAAACACAACTGTTCAGAGCTGTGAAAGGCCCCTTTGTCTACTTCTATAGTGTTTGCAACCATGTATTGTATACGGATGGAAGCGCGTCACACTAATAGATTAGATTTTTTGCAAATATAATGGAGCTGCCCCAAATTCCACAAAATCAAATAAAAAAAGAGTCAGTGAGTGACACGTGCAGATGCTACAAACAGCGGTGGATGCAGAGCAAACTGCAGCGTCACCTGCACTCTCACACACACCTTGCACAGAGCTGTTAAAAAAAACTTGGCAAAAGGAAGCTTTACAAGCGGTTGGTCAACTAGCCTGCCTAAAGCACAGTAGAGTACAAAAATCGCAATGTCTAACTGTCCTCAGAGTCAGCACAGCAGCGTTCTGTCCCTAAACTGAGTTCACAGCTCAGGTGACGCTAAAATGGATGGCGGCGCCTTTTTATAGTGCATTTGACATCATTTCAGCAGCCAATCCAGCCATGCCATTAGTTAAGATGACCGCGCATTACAGGATGTGCCACACTTCATAAGATTCCTCATTGGCTGACTAAAATCACATTTCCTCTCAAAGAATTATGGGAACTTCCGATTCGGTATTCGATATATGAAAAATATTCGGAACTAAGTATCGGAATTCCGATACAGCGAAATATCGGCCGATACCCGATACTTGCGGTATCGAATGCTCAACATAATCGTAAGTTAAATTTACCCCAGTCAAAGGTTTCTGACATTTTTACATACACATAATAGTTTGGTAGTTCGAGGTGATATTATGGGATTATTATGAGGATATTTCAGGCAACATACATAAGGGTAAAGGGAAACTTGTGGAAAAACACTTATCAACATGCAGTATGTAGGTGAGGGAATAATATCGTAGCGTAAGGAGAAGTCGTTCCTTGCAGAGATAGCTTTGCGAATCTGGTATCCTGGTAGGTGATCCCAGGGCGCACAAATCTCCAACAAAACATCAAATGTGGGAATGGTCATCCGACAAAACAGAAAAAAACTTGTCTGGTTGAGTCCGCAGAGATGCATAAAGGCGGTGAAAATGGGGCCTTTAGTGGGGTTGCCACAAATGTGGATGCACCCACATTCGCCTCCTCCCGCGGATCAACGATCACGGGTATGGCTGCCTAAAGCGGCGGGACAAAACCCGTTGTACAACACTCGATAGTTGGGGTGATGTCATGTGTGCATTGCCACGAAGATCGTCGCGGTTGCACATTTTGACTTCTCACAGCTGATCTGCTGTTTCTTTGTGTTTGGCAGCTAGGGAGTTATTTCTGTCTGTGCTCGGTGCTGGGATGGGTGCAGTTTCCCCGGCTGCAATTGATTATTTGTTGATTGGTTTCCTTTAAATTCCTGGTTGTCTGCTTGGGGAGTTGCCAGTGAAACCTTCATGCAGACCACAGATAGGGAAATGAAATTGTATAGACTTTAGTTGTGAGCTCCTTAGTTGTTCTAAGCTCAACTTGGTTAGAGTTTTTTTCCCAGACCTTTATGTTCTTTGGTGTTTGAGTGTGTATGCAAAGCGAGTGTTATCCTGTTGTCTTATATGTTAATCTGTGTATTTAGCTGAGATCAGCCCATATCCCTTGGTTGGTAGTCAGGATCCTTCTTGGACTGATTACAGGGTTCAGGGTCTGATTAGGAGACAGGGTTAGGTTGGAGACTTGGACCTCTGAACCTATTATCAGTACCTCCAAGGTGAGGGATTAGTTAGGACCCCAGTTTTTGGGTCAGGTTAGATCCCGGTCCACCTCTTTCCTGTTTCAGTCATCAAGTCCTCAAGATTAACCCTGAGTTCAGCAGATATTGTGTCAGGTAATCTATTCTATACTTACATGATGATGTTGCTTATACTAGTTGTTGTATAGGTGTTGTTCTGTATTAATAGTTTACTGACATTGTATACATATCATTAGACAGCGTGACATTTTCACTGGCCATAAAAATTATCTCCAGTTACCATGGATCCAGTAGCCAGCTGGCTCTGCAGTTTCAGGGGTTTATCCATGGAGCTGACGGACATTAAGTCCAAAGTTTTGTCTCCCCTGGAGCAAACCAGAGTTGAACCTAAAGTAGCTCTCCCGGACAGGTTCACTGGTGGGCGAGACAAATTTTTCACCTTCCGGGAGGCATGTAAATTGTATTTTCGGCTTCGGCCTCGATCATCAGGAGTGATGAGCAGAGAGTGGGAATTGTTATCTCACTTCTGCAAGGGGACCCTCAATCCTGGGCATTTTCCCTTCCCCGGGATCCCCGGCTCTACTGTCTGTAGATCAATTTTTTTACTGCCCTGGGATTGGTATATATGACCCAGATAGGGTCTCTCTTGCTGAGACAAAAATTACGTAAGATACAGCAGGGAGATCGTCCTGCAGAGGAATTTGCTTCTGAGTTTCGTAGATGGGCCACAGATACTCAGTGGAATGACCCAGCTCTTAGGAGCAGTTTTGTCATGGGCTTTCTGATAAATTAAAAGACGTTTTGGCTCAGTATGAGTCTCCTCATTCACTGGAGGCTGCTTGCTATGGCCTTAGCTATCCGTACTGATAGACGGCTTCGGAGAGGGGTGAGGTAACCCCACTCCCTGTTGTTTCTCCACCTACCACTAAAGTCCCTTATGTTGAGGTTCCCCTTGTCTGTTCGGATGAGCCTATGCAGTTGGGAGGGACATCATTTCGTAGGAGGGGATTGGCGGTACGCCGCAGGACTAGAAGATGTTTTTTCTGCGGGAAAGAGGGACATTTTGTTGGAGAATGTCCATCCCGTGCCTTGTTGAGCCAAAAGTCGCCGGAAAACTGTTAATCCCAGGTTGTGTGGTGGACGACAACCTGGGAGTATGTATTTCATCCGCCAGTTCTTCTCAGTTCCTTGTACCAGTGGAGGTGGTAGTTGGTACGAGAGTGGAGAGATTGTCTGTTCTTCTTGATAGTGGTTCCGGGGCTAATCTGGTTGACGCTCAGTTTGCTCAGGCTCAAGGTATGCATCTGAGTGTATTGGTCAAACCGATCCCTATATTCTCCATTGACGCCAGCCTCTCGGCCAAGGTAGCTTTGTTCATGAGGTTCATAACATTGACCTTCGGGTAGGGGCAATACATAGGGAACAATTATCTTGTTATGTGTTGGAGGGTCTACCTACTCCCATTGTGTTGGGACTTCCTTGGTTGGTTAAACATAACCCTGTGATTAATTGGCAGTCCAGAGAAATAAGCCAATGGGGTGAGTTTTGCAAAAGCAACTGCATGAACACAGTCATCAGTGCGGTCGTGCCTAGTACATTGCCTCCTTTTTTGGAGGATTTTGGGGATGTTTTCTCTGAGGAGGGGTGTCAGGAGTTGCCTCCTCATCGCGTGTATGACTGCTCTATTAATCTCCTTCCTGATGCTAAGTTGCCTAAAGCTAGGTTGTATAATCTTTCTGGTCCTGAGAGGCAGGCTATGAAAGATTATATTTCTGAAAGTCTGGCCAAAGGGCATATTAGACCTTCACTTCCCCAGTAGCCGCGGGGTTCTTCTTTGTGAAGAAGAAAGATGGAGGCCTACGCCCTTGCTTGGATTTCCGCGAACTTAATCGGATTACTGTTCGAGATCCGTATCCACTCCCTCTTATTCCTGATCTCTTCAATCAAATTGTTGGCGCCAAATGGTTCTCTAAATTGGATCTCAGGGGGCGTATAATCTGATTAGGATAAAAGAGGGGGATGAGTGGAAAACGGCGTTTAACACGCCGGAGGGACATTATGAGAACCTAGTCATGCCTTTTGGTCTGACTACTGCACCAGCAGTATTCCAACATTTTGTTAATGACATTTTTCGTCACCTTGTGGGGCTGTTTGTGGTTGTATATTTGGACGACATTTTAATTTACTCGCCAGATCTTGTGTCTCATCAGGAGCATGTGAGACAGGTGTTGCAGATCTTGCGAGACAATAAACTATACGCCAAACTGGAGAAGTGTGTATTTGCCGTACAGGAACTTCAGTTTTTGGGTTTTTTGGTGTCAGCCTCCGGTTTCCGTATGGACCCTGAAAAGGTGAGAGCAGTGCTTGAATGGGATCAGCCAGGGATCTTAAGGCTCTGCAGCGTTTTTTGGGGTTTGCTAACTACTACCGGAAATTTATTTGTAATTTCTCATCTGTCGTCAAACCTCTCACTGACATGACAAGAAAAGGGACGGATTTTTCTAAATGGTCGGACAAAGCTTGCCAAGCCTTTTCCTCTTTGAAGAAATGTTTTGCTTCGGCACCCGTTCTCATCCAACCAGATGCATCTCAGCCGTTCATTGTGGAGGTGGATGCGTCTGACGTAGGGGTGGGTGCTATATTGTCCCAGGGTCCGTCCCCTGGTAAATGGCATCCGTGCGCTTTCTTTTCTAAGAAATTGTCGTCCGCCGAAAGGAATTATGATATCGGCAATAGGGAACTTTTGGCCATTAAGTTAGCTTTTGAAGAATGGCGTCACTTTTTGGAGGGGGCAGTCCACCCGGTTACCGTTATTACTGATCACAAGAACCTGTTGTATTTGGAATCCGCTAAGCGTCTGAATTCCAGACAAGCTCGATGGTCGTTGTTTTTTACCAGGTTTAATTTTGTCGTCACTTATCGCCCGGGGTCTAAGAATGTAAAGGCTGATGCCTTGTCTCGCAGTTTCCCAGGGGCCGGGAAAACGGATGACCCGAGTCCTATCCTTCAGGAGGGGGTGGTAGTGTCGCTGTATTTTCTGAGCTTGAGGAGGAGGTGTTAGAGGCTCAGGGGACACCCCTGCAGGACCTCCAGGGAGACTGTTTGTCCCAAATCTGTTGAGACAAAAGGTTATTGAGGCACATCATAATTCTGCTCTAGCAGGACATCCAGGGAGTAAGGCTACTTTAGATCTCCTTTCTCGCCGGTTTTGGTGGCCTAATGCTAATAAAGATGTTATAACTTTTGTCGCGTCATGTGGGGTGTGTGCTCGCTCTAAAACCCCTCATACCCGTCCGTCTGGGACCCTTTTACCCTTGAAACTTCCGGAGCGTCCATGGACTCATTTATCTATGGACTTCATTACGGACCTTCCTCCTGGAAACTGGGTCCCAGATTCATCGGGCCGTACAGGATCAGTTCCATAATTAATCCTGTGGCATTTCGTCTGGACCTCCCTCCTACGTTTAAAATTCATAATGTGTTCCACAAGTCATTACTTAAAAGGTATGTGGCACCAGTCATACCGTCACCTCTACCTCCTCCTCCTGTGTTGGTCAATGGTAACTTGGAATTTCAAGTATCAAAGATCATTGACTCACGTCTGAATCGCCGGTCCCTTCAGTACTTGGTGCATTGGAAGGGGTATGGTCCAGAGGAGAGGACGTGGGTCCCTGCGTCTGATGTTAACGCAGATCGTTTGGTTCGGACCTTCCACAGAACTCACCCGGGCAGGCCTGGCCCTGAGGGTCCGGAGGCCCCTCGTAGAAGGGGGGGTACTGTCATGTGTGCATTGCCACGAAGATCGTCGCGGTTGCACATTTTGACTTCTCACAGCTGATCTGCTGTTTCTTTGTGTTTGGCAGCTAGGGAGTTAATTCTGTCTGTGCTCGGTGCTGGGACTGGGTGCAGTTTCTCCCGGCTGCAATTGATTATTTGTTGATTGGTTTCCTTTAAATTCCTGGTTGTCTGCTTGGGAGTTGCCAGTGAAACCTTCATGCAGACCACAGATAGGAATGAATCTGTATAGACTTTAGTTGTGAGCTCCTTAGTTGTTCTAAGCTCAACTTGGTTAGAGTTTATTTCCCAGACCATTTATGTTCCTTTGGTGTTTGAGTGTGTATGCAAGCGAGTGTTATCCTGTCTGTCTTATATGTCTAATCTGTGTATTTAGCTGAGATCAGCCCATATCCCTTTGGTGGTAGTCAGGATCCTTCTTAGGACTGATTACAGGGTTCAGGGTCTGATAGGAGACAGGGTTAGGTTGGAGACTTGGACCTCTGAACCATTATCAGTACCTCCAAGGTGAGGATTAGTTAGGACCCCAGTTTAGGGTCAGGTTAGATCCCGGTCCACCTCTTTCCTGTTTCAGCTCATCAAGTCCTCAAGATTAACCCTGAGTTCAGCAGATATCGTGTCAGGTAAATCTATTCTATACTTACATGCTGATGTTGCTATACTAGTTGTTGTATAGAGTGTTGTTCCTGTATTAATAGTTTACTGACATTGTATACATATCATTAGACAGCGTGACAGGTGAACTGAAGAGTGTCAGACATGTTGGCAGCCAAGCAGCAGTACTCCAACACAAGCACACCACCAAAATGGCAAGATTGGGAGCTGCCACCTGATGCAGAGCCAATAAATAGGCTTGCTGATGATGGTTTGAATGAGTTACAGGCCTAAAAACTGTTAAATGTCCATTTTGCAAAGCTGGGAGAAAAATACGCTATACGGATGCCATACGGATTGCATACGGATGCTTACATGCGCAAAATACGCAGCCGCACCCTGACAACAGATGAAATACGGATTATTGTGCCGGCAACATTTTGGTGTATTACACTCGCACAATACGGTCCGTATTTTTCTACGGTGAGTGTGACGCCGGCCTTATAGGAAAATACTGACCAAATACTGAACGTGTGAACGTAGCCTAAAACAGAGTTTCATCAGTTTTTCTGGCAAACAACAAAAACTCATGGAGGCTTCTCAACATTGTCATATTAAATACTCCATGAAAATTTGCCAGGACACGGATGGCATCCAAGTGATGTCCGAAGTTTATTCACGTTCCTGTAGATTTGCATTGATGAGCATGATCCAAGATTCGGATCACAACCAGATACGCCTCCGTGAGTTTGTACAGTCCACAAAAATAAATGGCCATGTGAACAGGCCTATAGACCATAATGAGAATGAGTTCTATCTGTTTAAATCAAGGATAGAACTTGTAAGAGGAAAAACTGACGTCTGAATGAGCTCTTAAATGAGTCCTAAACCTAAAGTCGCCAGTGAATAAGCCTGCAAAATTCTCCTATTATCACTTCCACATGTTTCTTTACGGACATTTCTTAGTTTTGTGACTATTGCAGCTATTTTCTTACCATCTTTTACCCTGAGACTGTTCTTTATGTTTAAGCCCTTAACGACAGCTGTTTTTATAGGGTCCCATAGGGTGAAAATGTTGTGGGTTCCAGCTGTATATGTCAGCCGACACCCTGCTGTACTTGTCCCGATTTGTTTAACCCATTAGCTGCTGTCATTCCCATCAGCAGCAACTAGATGGTTAAAAGAAGGACAGGGCTTCTTTTTTCAAAATCAGTTTTTATTTAAGGATTGTGACAAATACAAAGTGAAATAACAAACTTTTTTGAAATTGTACAGGATAATTGAGGTAAAGGAAAGATTGGATAGGAAAAAGAAAGAGTGGTGTGTTAATAAACATTCCTATTGAAAGGATGCACAAACCCTATGTAGTTGTTTTTCAATGCGAGAGAGAACGGACCAGAGACAGACAAGATCCAATCCAATCTCTCCATATCACACAGCAATTATCGATGTCTGTAGATGATACTGCAATCAAGTGTTCCACCCTATTTAGGAGGGAGAACTTAGAGAACCATTCCTCCAAGGTAGGGAAGAGTTAGGCGGGTCACACTTACGAGTGTGATGCGAGAACTCGCATCAATACCCGGCATGCCCTGGCACCGGGACCAGAGTGTGCGGCTGCATGTATTTCTATGCAGCTGAACGCTCCGGTCTGAGTGCCGGCGGCAGTGCCAGGTATTGATGTGAGAGGCTCACGCGAGTTTCTTGCATCACTCTCGCAAGTGTGACACCGGCCTTAGTCTTCCAGTGATGGGGGACAACATTTTTAGCTGCCTGTGTGAGGAACCCTATCTAGGACTTTTTATATTAATTGATATTAGTTGGGACCATAAACAGCAAAAAAACCTCGGGAAAGTTGGGTATAGAAAGGCAAGCCATCTTTTTGATAAGTAGGATTACCTGGGTCCAACTTTTTTTATTGTAGGACAACTCCACCTTATGTGTCATTGTCCCTCCTCCTACCCACACCTTCAACATTTCTTGGATACCACTGGGTACAATTTATGTAACAATGCCAGAACATGGTACCATCTAGAAATGATCTTGAAGGATGTTTCTTGGACATTGGCTGTAATTGAAGCTTTATGGGAAAGTTGAAAGCATTCTGCACATTGCAAGTCATCAAAAGATTTTCCCAGTTCTTTTTCCTATGTAGAACAATACAATGGACTGTCATGAGATGTCTGGGCAGTGAGGTTGTTGTACAGTCATGGCCAAAAGTTTTGAGAATGACACAAATATTATATTTTCACATGATCTGCTGCCCTCTGGTTTTTATGTGTGTTTGACAGATGTTTTTATCACAGACAGAAATATAATAATTGCAAACATATGAGTAACAAAAGCTTATATTGACAGTTAGAATGAGTTAATGCAGCAAGTCAATATTTGCAGTGTTGACCCTTCTTCTTCAGGACCTCTGCAATTCTCCCTGGCATGCTCTCAATCAACTTCTGGACCAAATCCTGACTGATAGCAGTCCATTCTTGCACAATCAATGCTTTCATTTTGTCAGAATTTTTCGGTTTTTGTTTGTCCACCCGTCTCTTGATGATTGACCACAAGTTCTCAATGGGATTAAGATCTGGGGAGTTTCCAGGCCATGGACCCAAAATCTCTATGTTTTGTTCCCTGAGCCATTTAGTTATCACCTTTGCTTTATAGCAAGGTGCTCCATCATGCTGGAAAAGGCATTGTTGATTGCCAAACTGCTCTTGGAGGGTTGGGAGAAGTTGCTCTTGGAGGACATTCTGGTACTGTGGTGTTGTTGTGCAGATGAAGGGAATTCCAGAAGGCCACACAGAGATGCTGGATGGTAGGTTTAAACAGCCATACTTTATTTTTCTTCGTCTCTCCTGCTCCCCTTACCCAGGACTTCCTGCTCCTGCCTAGTCTCCTCCTCCCCATTACATCATTGTTACTAGGCAGAAACTGAAACAAGAATAACAGCAAGCCAATCACAGATATAGTAACAACATCACATCTCTCCTCTTCTCACCAAACAAAACAACATTATAACTGGATAACGGTCCAAAAGTTCACATTAGTACGAAGGATTTTTTTTTTTTTCTTTTTACTGCAGAACATAGTCCAAGAGGTGGGCTGGCGGTCTACGATTTGCCCTCGCTGGATAGCGGTGAGACATCACAGTCCCAGATGAACTTTCTGAGTCCACTGATGTATCCTCCCTTGGAACTGCTGAGCTCTGGGGATCCGGCAGGACTCATCGCTATCTGCCTCGTCTGTTTCTGGGACATAGTCGCAAAGTTTTTTAAAATGGGACACGTTCCTTGTGACCTGGCGACCGTGATCTTGAGCAGTAACCATGGTGCCTTTGACTTGTGTGACCTGAAAGGGTTTAGGATAGTATTGTGATGCAAACTTGTCTCTAGGTCTTAGCCTTTTTACCAGGACCCAATCTCCCACCAATACTTCCGGTGGCTTGCAACGATGACTGCTCTTATCTGCATACCTCTTCATCTTCTGTTTGGATATGGCATCCTTAGTAGCAATTGGGGTTTGAACAGGGCTCTGCGGAACGCTCGGGAGTTTGACACGCATAGGCCTGTTGAACAGCGCAGTGGCAGGTGGTATCCCAGTAGTAGAATGGGGTGTAGCTCTGTACTGTCTAAGAAATCTGTGTAACTCTTGCTGTAAGTCCTTGTGCTCCATGGTAGCGATCCTCAAAGTTTTGTTGATTGATTGCATGAACCGTTCCACTTCACCATTGGCCTGAGGCCAGTAAGGAGTTATTTTCCTGTGAGTGAAACCAAGATAGGTTGTGAATGATCGAAAGTCTGTGCTATTAAAAGGTGGTCCATTGTCGGACTTCACTGTTTCCGGTATGCCATATGCCGAGAAGATCTTGTCTAATTTTGGTATAACAGCCCTGGCAGAGGTTGTCGAAACATGTTCAATGACTGGAAACCTCGAATAGTCATCCATGACAACCAGCAGATAGGAGTGATCCGGTAAAACACAGAAATCAACACTAACAGCAGACCACGGGTCCTCTGGCAGGGGTGTCATTTGTAAGGGTGCGCGTCTATGGTCAATTGTAGTTGCTTGGCAAGGTATGCAATTTTCAATGAGTGCCTCTACTTTTTTGTCTAGTCCTGGAAACCAGACTTTCTCTCTCAGTAATTGCTTTGTTTTCACCACCCCTTGATGAGCCTCGTGGGCCAGATCCAGTACTCTGCTTTGAAGTTTCTGGGGTATCACCAACCGATTGTTACGCAACAGTAGATTTGAATCAGACACGGAGAGATCATGTCGTGCATTAAAGAAGGCTGTCAAGTAGGTTGTTTGATCCGGTGTTTGGAGGCGGGCTTCAGCAAGAAAATTGCTCCAATTTTTAGATCGAACAGTCTCTATAACTAACTGAAGTTGGTGATCGGAATCCACCGTTTGTTGTATTTCCTCCATAGTCATAGCTTTTGGCACAGAATGTGCAACAATAAAATTGATATGTTCCTCTGCAAGGATAGTTGCTGGGATGTCGTCCTTGGTAGTTTGTGGTGTTGGGTGTCTCGAAAAGTAGTCAGCCGGATTACCAGCTCCTGCCTCGTATCTCAACCGAAACTGGTAGTTCTGTAGGGGAGCAACCAGCGTTCAAGTCGTGGGGGAGGCTTTGAAGAATGTTTGTTGAAAAGCGGAATGAGCGGTTTGTGGTCGCTTATCACTGTGAATTTATGTCCCATAAGGTACAGATGAAAATGAAGGCATCCCCACACAACCGCAAGAGCTTCCCTTTCAGTTTGTGAATAGCGTTGTTCTGTCTCTGTTAAGGCTTTGCTTGCATAGGAAATGGTAGAAACGTTGCCTTCTTTGGACACTTGTGTGAGAATTGCACCCAGGCCCACCGGACTAGCGTCCACGATCAGCTCTGTGGACTTTAGAGGGTCAAAATAGGCCATGACGGTGTCGCCAGTCAGACCGGACTTCATGGAATCGAATGCTGCTTGGTGTTCAGTAGTCCATGTCCAAGGAGTGTCTTTTTTCGTGAGTAGTCGCAGGGGTTCGGAGATCGTGGCCAGATCAGGCATAAATCGCCCACAGTACGTGACTAGTCCTAGAAAACTGCGAACCTCTGACACATTTTGAGGTTGGCTAGCTGACTTTATGGCAGCAACTTTCTGAGGATCTGCTGAAACTCCTTGCTCCGAAAAGATATATCCAAAGAAGCTTAATGACTTTTGGTTAAACTCACATTTTGACGGATTGACAGTTAGATTGCAGGCTTGCAGTCTCTGAAACACTTGCTCTAAGTGACTGTCATGCTCCTCTTGGGTTGTACCATATATAAGAATGTCATCACTGACGTTTAGAACTCCTGCTATTCCAGATAGAACCTGACTGATAACGTTCTGAAATATTTCTGCCGCAGATGAGATACCAAAGTTCAACCTCTTGAATCGTCGTAAGCCCACATGGGTACTAAAAGTTGTAATGTACCTGGAATCTGGATGCAACTCAAGTTGATGATAACCTGATTTTAAATCAATTTTAGAAAATACTTTTGCACCATTCAGGTCTGTGATAATGTCATCAATAGTGGGCGTGATGTGCCTTTCTCTTTGAATAGCCAAATTGGCATGCCGCATATCCACACATAGCCGGATTTTACCAGGCTGCTTTGGTTTTGGTGCAACAACAATGGGCGATACCCAAGGAGTCGGGCCTTCAACTCGTTCAACAACATCAGACGCTTCCAGATCCTGCAGTTCTTGCTCCACAAGTTTGCGGACATGAAATGGGATGCGCCTGTGAGGTTGAACAGACGGCTGTATTGACTGGTCAATATGCAATTTTATCTGAACGTCTTTTAGCTTACCGAGACCTTTAAAGAGATTGGGGTATCTCTGCATGATGTGTTGGGCCGAAGGACCTGTGACGCTATTGACCAGGTTGACCAGACCCAGAGATATAGCACTCCTGCAGCTGAGAAGCGTGTCTGCGGAGCACTCTACTACATATACAGTGTCGGTGATGGACTTCCCGTCAGCTGCAAGTTCTGACTGAAATTTGCCACACAGGGGTAGTGCAGATGCTGAACCATAAGGAAAAATCTTTAGGCTAGTGCTTTGTAGAGCAGGTCTGTTCGGGAGTTGGCTATAGACTGCACGGCTGATGACGTTTACTGATGCCCCCGTGTCTACTAGGGCTTCCACCGGACTACCATTTATCAGGATAAGTCGCCTTGGACTGGTAAGTGCGTGCAGTGTTTGAGATCCCTCTGCAGTCACTGAGAATAGATAAGTACTGTGAGGCTCGTCAGTAAGCTGCAGCGTTTGGATTTTCTGTGACCTGGGTTGTACTGTGGAATGAGGGGATTGTGGTTTGGATCTACACACTTTTGCAAAATGGTTTTGTTTTCCACAATTATGGCAGGTCCCCCCTTTTGCTGGGCAGACATTCTGGTGAGGATACGACCCTCCGCAGTTGTAGCAAGTTGCCCCTGCATACGAGGCACAGGCGGTCTCTGTGTCAGCTTTGCTATACAAGATGGTGCTTCCGCCTCGCACTCAATGTTCTCTATGAGTTTAGCTTGTTTTTCGGCGGTATCATTTACACGTGCTGTTTCAAGCAGTTTTGCTAAAGTCATGGTGGGATCTCTGAGTGCTTGTCTCCGTAACTTAGAGGAGATGCAGCCTTGTAAAATCTGCATTTGGATCTCTTTGTCGACATCTGTAAATTCACAGTAAGCTGCAAGGTGCCGTAGTCGGACATGATATTCATCAATGCTTTCTGTTGCTGACTGCTTTAATTGTCTAAACTTGAAGATTTCAAATGCTGCATTTCTGTGTGGGGAGAAATACTTGCTTAATGCTGCCTTACTGAGCTCATAGTCTTTATCTTCTCCTGTATTAGGCAGAGTAGTGAAGATATCATAGACTTGTTCCCCTGCATAATGTAATAGCATGGCTTTCTTCCTGGTATCATCTGATATGTTCATGGCTTGTAGGAATATATCAAAACGCTTCAGCCATTTCTCCCAACATGCTGCTAGGTTAGCTGGGGACTGATGCACATCAAAAGCAGGGAAGGCAGGTAAACAGGCCATTGTTGTAGAGCTGAAATACCTTTAGCTGATGATGAACGCTTCCTCGTCGCCAGTTGTGGTGTTGTTGTGCAGATGAAGGGAATTCCAGAAGGCCACACAGAGATGCTGGATGGTAGGTTTAAACAGCCATACTTTATTTTTCTTCGTCTCTCCTGCTCCCCTTACCCAGGACTTCCTGCTCCTGCCTAGTCTCCTCCTCCCCATTACATCATTGTTACTAGGCAGAAACTGAAACAAGAATAACAGCAAGCCAATCACAGATATAGTAACAACATCACAGGTACCATTCTTTATTCATGGCTGTGTTTTTAGGCAAGACTGTGAGAGAGCCGATTCCCTTGGCTGAGAAGCAACCCCACACATGAATGGTTTCAGGATGCTTAACAGTTGGCATGAGACAAGACTGGTGGTAGCGCTCACCTTGTCTTCTCCGAATGAGGCGTTTTCCTGATGTCCCAAACAATCGAAAAGGGGATTCATCAGAGAAAATAACTTTACCACAGTCCTCAGTAGTCCACTGCCTGTACCTTTTGCAGAATATCAGTCTGTCCTTGATGTTTTTTCTGGAGAGAAGTGGCTTCTTTGCTGCCCTCCTTGAGACCAGGCCTTGCTCGAAGAGTCTCCGCCTCACAGTGCGTGCAGATGCACTCACACCTGCCTGCTGCCATTCCTGAGCAAGCTCTGCACTGCTGGTAGCCCGATCCCGCAACTGAAACACTTTTAAGAGACGGTCCTGGCGCTTGCTGGTCTTTCTTGGGTGCCATGAAGCCTTTTTGGCAACAATGCAACCTCTCTCCTTGAAGTTCTTGATGATGCGATAGATTGTTGACTGAGGTGCAATCTTTCTAGCTGCGATACTCTTCCCTGTTAGGCCATTTTTGTGCATTGCAATGATGACTGCACGTGTTTCTTTAGAGATAACCATGGTTAACAGAAGAGAAACAATGATGCCAAGCACCAGCCTCCTTTTAAAGTGTCCAGTGGTGTCATTCTTACTTAATCATGACAGATTGATCTCCAGCCATGTCCTCATCAAAACCCACACCTGTGTTAATGGAGCAATCACTTAAAAGAGGTTAGCTGGTCCTTTTAAGGCAGGGCTGCAATGATGTTGAAATGTGTTTTGGGGGATAAAGTTCATTTTCTAGCCAAATATTGACTTTGCAAGTAATTGCTGTTAAGCTGATCACTCTTTATAACATTCTGGATTACATGCAAATTGCCATTAGAAAAAGTGAAGCAGTAGACTTTGTAAAAATTAATATTTGTGTCATTCTCAAAACTTTTGTCCATGACTGTAGAGAAAAGAGATGGAGTAAGAAGGGGAGGATGACGAGATGCACAGTTTTTCAAAGTTTGCGAGCTCTCTGTGAGGCTGCATATTTTTTTTTTCAAGTAGAAGTGTTGTTGGTGTCTGTAGTAATAATTAGCTCTTGTGGGATTGGAGTTCCCCAAAATATCTCATTGAGAGGCAATAAAGTGTCATTGGATAACACATAGACAAAATGAAGAGGGCAATATTTATTTCTTCTCAGGAATCTACTGGGGGATTATCCTGGTAATAAGGTAGAATTGTCTGAGATTGGAAATAGTGGGCCTGTTGGAGGGCTTCTCTTTTAACCCTATGTGCACACAGCAATTGAGGGTGCTAATAGTTGCTATCTCAACCCAAGGTCAAGTAATGATCTTGTGGTACGGTGACTTCAAACTGACTGGTCACAGGCACTATAGTATGTGAATACATGAGGGGCTGTGCAAATGTCGTCCAAAAACTACACCAGCAAAATCTATGCTTCAAAAGCCAAATTTGCACGCCTCTCTTCTAAGACCTGCCATGTGACCAAACTGCAGTTTCTGCCGACATATGGGGTATCACTGCATTTGGGAGAAATTACCTAACAAATTATGGGGTCCCGTTTCCTCTATTACATTATCAAAATGAAAAATTTGCAGTAATATAACATTTTTAGTGGTAATAATTTAATTTTTCATTTTCATGTCCAAATGTTTTAAAACTTTGTGAAGCACCTTTGGGTACAAAATAATCAACACACCCCCAGATGAATTATTTGAGAGGTCTAGTTTCCAAAATGTGATGAATTATGTTTTTCTTTGGTGTTATGGCATCTCCAGGGCTCTGCAAATGCAGCATGGTGTCCACAATCATTTACAAACTTAAAATCTTTCCTTTCTGAGCCCTGCTATTTGCCCATACATTTGTTTTTGATCACATATAGGGTTTCATGATGTTCAGGAAAAACTGCTTATAAAATTATGTGGTCCAATTTTTCCTACTATCCCTTCTGAAAATTCAAAATTTAGGGGCTAAAACAACATTTTACTGGAATAAACCTACCGTAATTTTTAATTAAAAATTCAAAATGCTATAAAGTTCTGTTAAAGGGGTATTCACATCTCCAAGATCCTGTCCCAATATGGAGTAGGATTAATAATAATAATAATAATAATAATAACATTACCAAATACCTCCAGTTATAAATATGGTATAGTTCTTCTGATTTGCTACGTCTCTTTCCTCATGTGCAGGCATTGCAGGGTCTTATGTATCCATGGTCACCACCACTAGCAACTAGCTATTTGTCACTATATCAGTGAATGTTCTATTAATCACATTCTGCAGTAGAAACAACCAGCCAGGGTCCCCAAGTTCCATGTCAGCTACACACATACAGCTGCCTAGGAAAGTGTCTACAAGGTGAAACATCATAACCACCGAGAAAGGAACCATTTTCAATTATGTCTGGCATTGATTTGTACCATGGCTTGTGTGACTCACATTTGTACATGATGATTAGCACTATATTTGGTTATTACATGACTTCTGTCTTGCAGTTTCAGGAGTTTTCCCTTCTGCATACTCTATCTTTTTAAGAAGCCCTCCTCCTCTCATCAAAATTTTTATCCTCTTAATATATTGCAGTCATCATATTATACAGCACGGTGTACTTACAATTGCTCATTTTGCCTTTCTACCCAGCTAATTCTTCTCTTTTCTATTAGATCAATGACATCAAGTGATCAAAAACTGACTATCTGAATCCTTCTGAGCTCCATGTAGAAGCAGGAAGTCTATTTCCCTGCATGACTGATGAGTCACTGCAAAAGTCCCTGGCAGAGGGGAGGAGGGAGCAGCTGGGATCAGAGTTGAAGAGAGGAATCATGCATGTAAGGAAAAAAGTCTTTATGTGTTTACATAGAGCAGAGAAAAGAGATGAATTAACTGGGAAGAAAAGCAAAATGAGCAATTGTAAGTACACAGTGCTATATTATATGATAATTGCAATATATTAAGAGAATAAAAACTTTGATGGGAGGAGGAGTGCTTCTTTAATTTGCAATTGACTTTGAGCTGGTGGGATAAGACTAGTCGTTATGATCTCTCACATACAGAAAACAGCAGAGAGAGAATGAGTCGCACGGCCAAGGCTTGTGGGGTACTCGGCACCGAGCCCGTTCACTTCACTGGGGGATGTCACGGGTAGCGCAGCTCGGTCCGTGGCCCTGGGACTCACTGAAAAGGGGGATATTTACAGGGGATTATAGGTTTGTAGAAATGTTCGTGACGCCACCTGTGGTTCCTGGTCAGGGTGACCAGCGCTGCAGGGTAGATCCTCTGAGGGGTTGTTACTGGGCAGCAGGGTGTTAAGTCTCCCACAGGCAAGACTGATTCCTCAGGGTATATGGCGGTGTAGGGGTGCAGGATCAAGAAGGCAGACACACACAAGAAAGTCTCTTTCTGTACCTTTACTGGTGGTAGATGCAGGCACGTCCCGGGAAGCTGTCAGGGTGGAGGATGCACATCCAGTAATCCCACTGAGTAGGTTTAGGGCCTCCTTACTTCTTTATGTGTGTGAGTTTCTGACCCGTATAGAACAAAGTCTAACTCTGTCTTCTCAGCTACGCCCGGCTGACCTTGTGGTGGAGCCTTCTCTTGGACAGAACTAAGTCTCTAATGGTAACGCTGACCAGACTCCTGTTCTTCCTGACCCCGGTTACGTATCAGAGAGCTGGGCCCCTGCGACCTGTAGTCCAGCAGGGTCTCCGATTTCTCCTACTAGTCCTGAAGATGCTAGCAAGTTCGGACCCGGTGTCCGGTAGTGCAGAGCAGAGGTAAGCGATCAATGCTGTGTCAACCTCTGAAGCTCTCTCTCAAATCTTCCACTTGCCTTTCGTCCTACTCACACCTTTAACATAAGCACAACCAGCAGTAGATGTCAGCTTTCTTTATCTTCACCGCTCTCCAAGTGTCGGCACGCTTAACTCACTGAAACGCTCACTGAAGGTGCTCTCAGTGGACTCAACTTTGACCAGACTAAGTGGCAATCCGACCCACTACTACTGGACTCCACGATGTAAGCTGAGTATATACTGAAGTCTTCAGGCTTTCAAATAAGTCTCTCTCTCTCCGGCTAGTATTTCCCTCTCAGCTCGTCTGAGGTAACTAGCTTGTCCGTCTCTCACAATCTGACTGATCTCTTCAGCTCTCAGGCTAATCTGATCTCAGAATCTGATCTGACTGGAACCTCTCTCACAGTCTATCTGACAAGAGCTCACTGCTCCATCTCTCCACCCCTTATATACCTGCGTACTCTCCAAGGGCTCCCTCTGGTGGCACCAGGGAAATGTGAAGTGTGAATGCATATCAGGTTGTTATGTGGGTTACCTTTTGTACATCCTCCAGGGTAACATGTGGCTCCAGAGCGCAGCTGGGCTACACAAGAATACTGCTATCCAATCCATTTTTAACACACATACAAAAGCAGCAGCAACACAGATGACAACGTACAACAGTGCTGAGCTGTATGTATGTGAATCCAGCTACAGGGAAAGGTAAAAGACTTGTTAGTTCAGCACAATCTTTCTGTGCCTCGCTCTGCCTGTTTCTTTACTCTGTACCTGACTACTCATCTTCCTTTCATAGAGTATAATAGGAATGTAACCCTATATCAGAGTGAGCTGGCAGTCCATCTTCTCTGAGCAATGCAGTTGAGCTGATTTTTAGAGTGAATGATAAGTTTGGAAGGCAAAGGATCGCTTTATCAATAGAGAAAGAAGCAGGTTTTTCTGATAAAGATATATTATTAATATTACAACATTTATTATATTTGCCTTTACTGTTTTGCATAAAGTTTGTTGAAAGTACAGTTTTCATAGTTTAATTGCAGAAACAAACAAGGAGGAATAATAACAGGATATTAATCTATAAAACAATCATATCTGTTATATTCACTGTTGTCTCTATGTAGTTAAGAAGTAAAGAAGTTCACACTTTAAGAGGAAAAAAATTTGATATTTTTTCTGTACCTCTTAAAACTTGTTAAACTGGGTGGCATAAAAATCCCCCTTTAATTTATTTTATGCTATGTATTTCTTCTTACATCAATTATTTGTACGTTATATAGTAAAAATAATGAATCATTATTATTAACCCCTTAACGACCGCCGATACGTCTTTTAACGGCGGTCATTAAGGGTACTTAAACCACAGCGCCGTTAATTAACGGCGCTGTGGAAAAAGTGAATAGCGCCCCCCAGAGGCGCATTTTCTCCGGGTCTCAGCTACCGGGGGTAGCCGAGACCCCAGAGAACATGAATTGGGTCGGTTTTTACCGACACCGATGTTGCGATCGCCGTTATTAACCCTATAACGGCGATCGCAACAAAAAAAAAAATGTGCCATTTAATTTCTCTGTCCTCTGATGTCATCGGACATCAGAGGACAGAGAAAAAGGGTCCCCGGGACCCCCATGTGGCCCCCGATCTCCTGCATGGGGCCCCGATCTCCTGCATGTGGCCCCCGTGCCCTTCTGCCTCCCCCGGTGCCGCCGCCATTGAGAAAATGGCGGGCGCATGCTCAGTGCGCCCGCAGGTATGTGCTGGGGGGATGGGCAATTTTCTCTGGGGTCTCGGCTACCCCCGGTAGACCCCAGAGAACATGATCCGGGTCGGTATTCACCGATCCCGGTGTTGCGATCGCCACTATACAGCATAACGGCGATCGCAAAAAAAAAAAAAAAAAAAGATTTCTCTCCCCTCTGATGTGATCGCACATCAGAGGGGAGAAAATGAGGGTCCACAGGTCCCCCGATCGCCCCCCCTATACCTCCCGGTGTCCTCGGTCCTCCTGCAGGCCCCAGGATCCCGGCGTCTTCTTCCTGGAAAAAAAAAATGGCGGGCACATGCGCAGTGCGCCCGCCGATCTGCTTGGCGGCAGATTCAAAATTTTTTTCATTCATTCTCATAAAAGTACATTTTGATCACTGTGATAAACTATCACAGTGATCAAAATAAAAAAAACAGTACATAACCCCCCATTTATCACCCCCTTAGTTAGGGACATATAATAAAAAATAGAAATTATATTTATTTTCATTTTTCCGTTAGGGTTAGGGTTATAATTAGGGTTAGAGTTAGCATTAGGGTTATAATTAGGGTTAGGGTTAGCATTAGGTTTAGGGTTATAATTAGGGTTAGGGTTAGGCTGGGTTCATACTGCGTTATGGCAGTCCTTTAGACGGATTGCATTACACCGCGGTATAACGCGGTGTAACGCAGTCCGTTAACGCTGCCATTCACCCCCATTTGAGGGCGCATCGCGACGCATGCCGTAAAGCAGCATGCGTTCGCGACGTGCCATCATTCAGTGACGGAGCCTCGGATGCGGGCTGCAGCGTCTGGGCTCCGTCACCGCTAGCGCAGATGAATCATCTGCTGATTCATCTGCGCTAGCGGGTATAGCATAACGCAATTGTGTTATACTATACCGTTATCAGCCCGTCAACGCTATGTGTTGAACGGGCTGGTAAAACGCAAAATGAACCTAGCCTTAGGGTTAGGGTTATAATTAGGGTTAGAATTAGGGTTAGGGTTACAATTAGGGTTAGAGTTAAAATTAGGGTTAGGGTTACAATTAGAGTTAGGGTTACAATTAAGGTTAGGGTTACAATTAGGGTTGGAATTAGGGTTGGGATTTAGGTTAGAATTAGGGTTGGGATTAGGGTTAGGGGTGTGTTGGGGTTAGGGTTGGAGCTAGAATTGAGGTGTTTCCACTATTTAGGCACATCAGGGGGTCTCCAAACACGACGTGGCGTTCAAAAAGTCAAATGGCGCTCCCTCCCTTCCGAGCCCTGCCGTGCGCCCAAACAGTGGTTTACCCCAACATATGGGGTATCAGCATACTCAGGACAAATTGCACACCAATTTTGGGGTTCTAATTTCTCCTGTTACCCTTGGGAAAATAAAAAATAGCTGGCTAAAAAAAGTCATTTTTGAGAAAAAAAGGATTTTTTATTTTCACAGCTCTGCGTTTATACATTTCTGTGAAACACTTGGGGGTTCAAAGTGCTCACCACACATCTAGATAAGTTCCTTAAGGGGTCTAGTTTCCAAAATGGGGTCACTTGTGGGGGGTTTCCACTGTTTAGACACATCAGGGGGTCTCCAAACACGACGTGGCGTTCAAAAAGTCAAATTGGCGCTCCCTCCCTTCCGAGCCCTGCCGTGCGCCCAAACAGTGGTTTACCCCAACATATGGGGTATCAGCGTACTCAGGACAAATTGCACACCAATTTTAGGGTTCTAATTTCTCCTGTTACCCTTGGGAAAATAAATAATAGCTGGCTAAAAAAATCATTTTTGAGAAAAAAAATGATTTTTTATTTTCACAGCTCTGAGTTTATAAATTTCTGTGAAACACTTGGGGGTTCAAAGTGCTCACCACACATCTAGATAAGTTCCTTAAGGGGTCTAGTTTCCAAAATGGGGTCACTTGTGGGGGGTTTCCACTGTTTAGACACATCAGGGGGTCTCCAAACACGACGTGGCGTTCAAAAAGTCAAATGGCGCTCCCTCCCTTCCGAGCCCTGCCGTGCGCCCAAACAGTGGTTTACCCCAACATATGGGGTATCAGCGTACTCAGGACAAATTGCACACCAATTTTAGGGTTCTAATTTCTCCTGTTACCCTTGGGAAAATAAAAATAGCTGGCTAAAAAAATCATTTTTGAGGAAAAAAATGATTTTTTATTTTCACGGCTCTGCGTTTATAAATTTCTGTGAAGCACTTGGGGGTTCAAAGTGCTCACCACACATCTAGATAAGCTCCTTGGGGGGTCTAGTTTCCAAAATGGTGTCACTTGCAGGGGGTTTCTACTGTTTAGGCACATCAAGGGCTCTGCAAACACAACATGACGCCCGCAGAACATTCCATCAAAGTCTGCATGACAAAATAGGCTCCTTCCCTTCCAAGCACTCCCATGCGCCCAAACAGTGGTTTCACCCCACATATGGGGTATCAGCGTACTCAGGAAAAATTGCACAACAACTTTTGGGGTCCAATTTCTCCTGTTACCCTTGGGAAAATAAAAAAAATAGCGGGCTAAAGAATCATTTTTGAAGAAAAAAATGATTTTTTATTTTCACGGCTCTGCATTAATAAATTTCTGTGAAGCACTTGGGGGTTCAAAGTGCTCACCACACATCTAGATAAGCTCCTTGGGGGGTCTAGTTTCCAAAATGGTGTCACTTGCAGGGGGTTTCTACTGTTTAGGCACATCAAGGGCTCTGCAAACACAACATGACGCCCGCAGAACATTCCATCAAAGTCTGCATTGCAAAATGGCGCTCCTTCCCTTCCAAGCACTACCATGTGCCCAAACAGTGGTTTCACCACACATATGGGGTATCAGCGTACTCAGGAAAAAATTGCACAACAACTTTTGGGGTCCAATTTTTCCTGTTACCCTTGGGAAAATAAAAAAATAGCGGGCTAAAGAATCATTTTTGAGGAAAAAAATGATTTTTTATTTTCACGGCTCTACGTTTATAAATTTCTGTGAAGCACTTGGGGGTTCAAAGTGCTCACCACACATCTAGATAAGTTCCTTAAGGGGTCTAGTTTCCAAAATGGTGTCATTTGTGGGGGGTTTCCACTGTTTAGTCGTATCAGGGGCTCTCCAAACGCGACATGGCGTTCAATTTCAATTCCAGCCAATTTTGGTTTGAAAAAGTCAAACGGCACTCCTTCCCTTCCAAGCCCTGCCGTGCGCCCAAACAGTGGTCCCCTCCCACATATGGGGTATCAGCGTACTCAGGACAAATTGGACAACAACTTTTGTGGTCTAATTTCTCCTGTTACCCATGGGAAAATAAAAAATTGGGGACTAAACGATCAGTTTTGTGGAAAAAATATGACTTTTTATTTTCATGCCCGGGAGTTATAAACTTCTGTGAAGGACCTTGGAGGTTCAAAGTGCTCACCACACATCTAGATAAGTTCCTTAGGGGGTCTAGTTTCCAAAATGGGGTCACTTGTGGGGGGTTTCCACTGTTTAGACACATCAGGGCCTCTACAAACACGACATGACGTCCAGCCAATTCTGCGTTGAAAAAGTCAAACGGCGCTCCTTCCCTTCCAAGCTCTGCCATGCACCCAAACAGTGGTTTACCGCCACATATGGAGTATCAGCATGCTCAGGACAAATTGCACAAAAACTTTTGGGGTCTTGTTACCCTTGGGAAAATAAAAATTGGGGCGAAAAGATTGTTTTTGTGGAAAAAATATGATTTTTTATTTTCACTGTTCTATGTTATAAACTTCTGTGAAGCACTTGGAGGTTCAAAGTGCTCACCACACATCTAGATAAGTTCCTTAGGGGTCTAGTTTCCAAAATGGGGTCACTTGTGATGGGTTTTCACTGTTTAGACACATCAGGGCCTCTACAAACGCGACATGGCGTCCAGCCAATTCTGCGTTGAAAAAGTCAAATGTCGCTCCTTCCCTTGCGACCTCTGCCATGCCCCAAAAAGTGGTTTACCCCCACATATGGGGTATCGGCTTATTCATGAGAAATTGCACAACAAATTTTGTGGTTCATTTTTCTTTTAAACAGTTGTGAAAATAAAAAAAATTGGTTCCGAAGTAAAGTTTTTGCAAAAAAAGTTAAATGTTAATTTTTTCCTTCCACATTGCTTCAGTTCCTGTGAAGCACGTAAAGGGTTAATAAACCTCTTGAATGTGGTTTTGAGCACCTTGAGGGGTGCAGTTTTTAGAATGGTGTCATTTTTGGGTATTTTCTATTGTATAGATCCCTCAAAGTGACTTCAAATGTGATGTGGTCCTAAAAAAAAATGGTGTTGTAAAAATGAGAAATCGCTGGTCAACTTTTAACCCTTATAACTTCATAACAAAAAAAATTTTGTTCCCAAAATTGTGCTGATGTAAAGTAGACATGTGGGAAATGTTATTTATTAAGAAATTTGTGTGACAAAATTGTTAAATTTTCAAAATTTTCGCCATATTTTCATTTTTTTCATAAATAAACACAAGTCATATCAAAGAAATTTTACCACTAACGTGAAGTACAATATGTCACGAAAAAACAGTCTCAGAATCAGCTGGATTCGTTAAAGCGTTCCAGAGTTATAACCTCATAAAGTGACAGTGGTCAGAATTGTAAAAATTGGCCCTGTCATTAAGCTGCAAAATGGCTCTGTCACTAAGGTGTTAAAGGTAACCCTCTGTGTGACTGACATTAGCCTTTTAAAAATTCCTGTCATCGGTTCACAATTGGCCAATTTTTGCTTTTATTTTATTTTCGTTTCTCTCTGGGTATTCAGTTTTTTTTTAATTCAGCATTTGGTTTCAGAGATGAGGCCTTTATATTTACTACATATTTTTATGGTCTTCGGAGCTCACAGGACTTTCAGGCAACATGTGACATGTCTTTAGGCTGCTCTGCATTATTGCCTGTGAAGCATGCCCCCTTGGTAAAGACCATAAAAATTAGCAGGAAATAAAAATGTCCGTATCTCTGGAACCTTAAAACAAAAAATGAACAGCTTAAATGCAGTTGAACTGGCGAAATAAAATAACAGCAAAATACGGCCATTTTTGACCTGGCGAGTGATGGCAGATCCACCGTAAATGGCTTATGGTACTTGTCATCAGCCAACGCCTCCAATATGCATGTATATGAAGACCGTTTACCATCAACAATCCATGCACCTGTTTTGTGGAGTCATTTATTTTAAGTCTATGCTTGCCTTGCACTTTGTCGTGTCTGCGGTAAATAAGTTTCAAACCAGCTATCCTGTCAAAATGTCACCATCATCTCTCTGAAATGTCCTTCAATCATGTTGTCATCTGATCGTTTTTTGATGCATATAAAGTGCGGCTATTGCTAATGTAGAAATTCTTGTACGCATGAGACATAAATTGTAAACTGATGGTAAAAACAAATATAATAGATCTTATTAAAATTTGCTGTGCTGTGACAGAGGCAACAGAAAAATTTAACTGTCAAGTTTGTAAAAAATGGAAGTAATTTGCCAAGTTTACTATAAATGGCTAAAAATGAAAAAAAAAAAAGAATTCTGTCTAGTGTAAGTTGTATAAAAAAAACTTTGATTTTAAAGTGTTGTATTCTTTAGCCCAAATAAATTGCAAGTCGCAAAGGTTCAGAAACAGCAATCTGTCTTCTCAAAGACTATTAACATGTTTATTGTAGGAGGAAGGAAAGTAAGTCTTTTGTGCTAGAGGTATTGGATTGTGGAAATGCCACAAAATCGTCATAAATATGTATGAGGGTAATTTAAATGCAATTTGATCTGCCTCAAAATAAACTTAAAATGTTTCCTGCGCTGGTTGCAAATAACAAAGCGTGTATTTTTATGTGTAAAGCAAATCAATGCAGTGCTAACTCTACTCCAGAAAATGAGACAGATCATAGGGCTAAGCAGTGCAGCATTGCCTCTGGGTGACAGTAATGACAAAGATGAAGTAAATGCCTTACATTATGTTCCCATTATTCACACATTAGAAGCATAAAAGTATCATCAGTAATGCACGTTGTGTCTTAAAGGTGAGAAAAAAAGAAACTTAAGATGCTCACCCTCAGCCAACGTCCTCCGATCCTCCTGATGCTCTTCTGGTCATTGATTCCTGGTCCCTTCCTTAACACAGCGTAAATGACTAGAAATGTCTGATCATCCAATCACTAGTTTAAGTGGAGTCACCAGAAAAGACCCCAAAACACCTGTTTAGACGTGGGCATCCTTTCTTTTTGGAATAACACAATAAAATAAAATCAGAGATACCGTGGTGCTCCCATGGATAGAATTGTACACTGTGCACAATTATTAGGCAATTTGTATTTTTGATAATTAATTTCTACTATTGAACAACTGCAGTGCTGTTGGTCAATCCAAAAGGTTACTGAATCTCAATATTTATGAAAGTAAAAGTGAGATTTTGTCTTTCTAAGGCTAAGTGCATACGTCAGGAATGTTTGCAGAATATTCCTGCGCAAAACCGGACTTTTTTCGTGGTAAAAACGCACGTTTTTTTGCGCGGATTTTGCGCGTTTTGGTGCGGTTTTTGCGTGGATTTTACGCGTTTTTACCGCAATTTTTTCCTGAACTTTCTAAGTCAATAATATAGCGGGAAAAACACTAGAATTCTGCGAAATTAATGAACATATTGGTTCTTTTTCCGAGATGCATTTTTTTCGCGGAAAAAAACGCACCATGTGCACAAAAATTGCGGAATTCATTCTAAATGATAGGATGCTTAATTCATGCGTTTTTGACGCGTTTTTTTTCCCGCGAAAAAAACGCAAAAAAATGCAAATAATCCTGAACGTGTGCACATAGCCTTAGAATATCTGTATGTGCGCAATTATTGAGCAACTAATAGTGTGCAGAATTATTATGCAACTAAATTAAAAATGTGCTTTTTTTCACATCTTGATGGTTTATTTTCATCTGTTATGATAATGCACGCGATGGAGCATTGTCTCGCATAAAAATAAGGGTTTTCTTTAAAGAATTTGACAAAGTATCTCACACAATCCTTATTGAAAAATGACTAAGCATGAAATGGAAAAGGCAATTGTTAGGTGGATTCATAACTGGCTTAGTGATCAGACCCAAAGAGTAGTCATAAATGGCTGCACATCCAGTTGGAAGAATGTCTCAAGTGGGGTACCACAGGGCTCTGTCCTGGGCCCTGTATTGTTCAACATCTTAATCAATGATTTAGATGAAGGAATTGAGTGTAAACTGATTCAATTTGCTGACGACACAAAGCTAGGGGGGGTAGCTAATACTAGAGAAGAGAGAGAGAGGATTCAAAAAGATATAAATAAACTGGAGCAGTGGGCAGCAACTAACAGAATGGTTTCTAACAGGGAAAAATGCAAAGTACTACATATGGGCAAGAAAAATGAAAAAGCATATACAGAATGGGAGGAATAGGGCTAAGCAACAGCACATGTGAAAAAGACTTGGGCATACTAATAGATCACAGACTGAACATGAGTCAACAGTGTGATGCAGCAGCAAAAAAGGCAAAAACAATTCTGGGATGTATTAACAGAAGCATACAGTCTAGATCACGTGAAGTCATTATCCCCCTCTACTCTTTGGTCAGACCTCATCTGGAATACTGTGTCCAGTTCAGGGCACCACATTTTAAAAAAAGACATGAACAAACTCGAACAAGTTCAGAGAAGAGCGACCAGAATGGTGACCAATTTGCAAACAATGTACTATGAGAAACTAGTAGAGGACTTGGGAATATTTAGATTGCAAAAGACAAGACTGAGAGAAGACTAAATAGCTGTCTACAAACATCTAAAGGAATGTCACACTGTAGAGGGAACAACTTTATTCTCATTTGCACATGTCTTCTGTGCTCGTCTTATCCAGCCACAGACTCAGCCATCTGGTCCGTCAAAAGTCACTGTCTTCTCATCAGTCCATAAAACCTTTGAAATATCTGTCTTCAGATATTTATTAGCCCAATCTTGATGTTTCTACTTAAAGTATGCATCTTGCTCAGTGGTGGTTGGTTCAGCCATTCGTTGTCTCTGAGCACTGAAGACCTTGTACTTCTGGGCACTCCAGGGAGGTTGCAGTACTGGAATATGACAGCACTGGAGGATAATGGGTTCATACTTTGTCAGTTAATGTGATTCCTTTTTTTCTCAACATGTTTTTGTGACCTTGTTGAGCATTTGCAACAAAAATGTTGATGGGTCTGGGATCACATCGCAATATCCTTGCAATTTCAAGAGTGCTGCATCCCTCTTTAAGATTTGTAACAATTTTTGACTTTTCATAGTCAGTTAAGTCTCTGCTTTGGCCCGTTTTGTCTGAGGAAAACAAGCTACTTAATGATTCTGCACACCTTGATAAAGCGTGTTTATATCCGTAGGTCACAACTTTTCTCATTACACAAATACACATTGCCTAACCTCTTTCATCCAATAAGCATTCAAGTTTATACAGCTTGGAGTTGGAAAATTTGAATGAAAATGATGTTATTGTCAAAATAATCAAAAAATAAATGTGCATGTATGTGAATGGAAAATGAGGATTAGTGAAACAAATAAAAACTGTGCAAACCAGCGCAGCAATGTGGCTGCCACTCCTTACAGAACACTAGATGGGTCCAGACTGATAAACGTCAAGAAAAAAAAAGAGGTATCTGTGGCGCTGTCTTGGTTAATGAGTTGATGTATTATATGACCTGGTGTATCAAAATAGAATTATTCCTAAGCACAAAAGGGATTTTCTTATTATTCCCTTTCCGGCCATACCATATTTTTATTATTACACAAAAACTTTTATGCCCTCTTGGGCAGATGAATAGTTTCAAATACCAGAGCAGTAAATTTTCTCATCTGGATCTATTTTTTCATCTAATCATTTAAACGTTAACTTACCAAGCTATCTAAAGGATTCCATACAACTAATCAAAAAACTGAAACAAATACAGTGGAAACAATACTATATATTCTTTACAATGAATTTTACTTAATTATACATCTATATCAACCATGAAATTGTCATAGCATGCATCCAAATTTATCTTGATTGATACTCCTCTATCGTTTTCATTTTTGTATTTTGTTTCCACTCTTATTTTGGTTTTAACTACCTTAATCAATCATTCTTTTTGGAATAGACTCTGATGTGGAAAAAACTTTTATGCTACATTCAAAAGCAAAAAACAGCTGAGATTTTGGAAAATTGTGGCAAATGGTGCATTTTTTGTCACAGTTAAAAAAAACATAATTTGCTCTGATTTTTAAAAATGTATGAACGCAGTTTTAGCCATGTATTGTACTGCTGTCATGACGTATAACAGATATATTCTATGATAGTAACATATATCTAATGTGACAACATTCTATATTTCATATAATAGAAAATATCAACATGTATACATAGTATCTGCCAGCAATGTCTTACCTGACATAATATCCTATGTATTGTGGGTCTATACTGTGTACGTGTCACGCTGTCTCAGGATAGAGGTGGACTGGGGTCTATGCTGACCCTGAACTGGGGTCCTGACTAGTCCCTCTACCTGGAGGTACTGTTATTGGTACAGAGGTCCAGGCCGCCAGCGTAACCCTGTCTCCTGTAGATCCCTGACCACTGTAATCTAGTCCTGAGAAGGACCCTGATTACCACCACAGGAAATGGGCAGGTCACAGCTTACACACAGTCTAAGACAAACGAGACAGACAAGGGGTAAAGAAAACACTGCCTTGCATACAAAACTTCCACTACAGAGGAACACAAAAGGTTAAGGATATAAACAATAAGCGAGGAGAGGAAAAACCACAACAGGCACTCTTAGCTTAAGTCTTCTCAGAAACGATCCGCTCTGCTGGTCTGAATGAATGCTTTCACCGACAACTTACCCAGCAGACCAGCAGCTATATGAAGGAAGCTAATTAACAAAACATCAATCGCAGATGGGCAAGGCTGGTCAGTCCAGCACCGAGAGAGAAAGAATTAACTCCCTCAGTGCCGAAAAACACCCAGCACCAGAAACTCAGCTGTGCGAAGTCAGGGTGTGCAATCGCGACGATCTTCACCGCGACACACCCGTGACAGTACCCCCCTTCTACGAGGGGCCTCTGGACCCTCAGGGCCTGGTCTATCTGGGTGAGTAGTGTGGAAGGCCCGAACCAATCGGTCTGCGTTAATATCCGACGCAGAAACCCACATCCTCTCCTCAGGACCATACCCCCTCCAATGAACAAGGTACTGAAGGGACCGGCGATTCAGACGTGAGTCAATGATCTTCGATACCTGAAACTCCAAATTACCATTGACCACCACAGGAGGAGGAGGTAGAGGTGACGGTATAACTGGTGCCACGTACCTCTTAAGCAACGATTTGTGGAATACATTGTGGATTTTAAACGTAGGAGGAAGGTCAAGACGGAAAGCCACTGGATTAATTATTGAACTGATCCTGTATGGCCCGATGAATCTGGGACCGAGTTTCCAGGAGGGAACCTTAAGTTTTATATTCTTGGTAGACAACCATACCAGATCGTTCACACTTAGGTCCGGACCAGACACTCTCCTCCTATCAGCCATACGTTTGTATCGGTTCCCCATAGTGCTCAGATTATTAAGCACTCCTCTCCACACTGAAGCAAGTGACGACGAAAATCGTTCCTCCTCAGGAACCCCAGAAGAGCCCCCCCCATTGAAAGTACAAAACTGGGGTTGAAAACCATATGCCCCAAAAAACGGGGACTTACCAGTGGACTCGCTCCGCCTATTGTTAAGAGCGAACTCTGCCAGAGGCAAGAAAGAAGACCAGTCCTCTTGGTTCTCTGAGACAAAACACCGGAGATATGTCTCTAAGCTCTGATTCAGACGCTCTGTCTGACCATTGGTCTGCGAATGAAAAGCCGAAGAAAATGACAACTGCATCCCCGACGAGAACAAAATGCCTTCCAGAATTTGGACACAAACTGAGACCCCCGATCCGACACCACATCGGAAGGCAACCCGTGAAGTCTCACAATCTCCCCAATGAACACCTGCGCCAGAGTTTTAGCATTAGGAAGAGCAGGAAGAGCAATAAAATGTGCCATTTTGCTTAACCTGTCAACTACAACTAGTATGACAGTTTTACCTGAAGACGGAGGGAGGTCCGTAATGAAGTCCATAGACAGATGGGTCCATGGACGCTCCGGGATTTTCAATGGTAAAAGGGCCCCAGACGGACGGGTATGTGGGGTCTTAGAGCGCGCACATACCCCACAGGACGCGACAAAAGTTACCACCTCTTTATTTAAGTTAGGCCACCAAAACCGGCGAGAAAGGAGATCTACAGTTGCTTTACTCCCTGGGTGTCCTGCCAAAGCAGAATTATGATGTGCCTCGATAACATTTTGTCTTAACTGATCTGGAACAAACAGTTTCCCTGGAGGTCCTACAGGGGCGTCCCCCTGAGCCTCCAATACCTCCTCCTCAAGCTCAGAGCATACAGCCGACACCACAACTTCCTCCTGAAGAATAGGAACCGGGTCATCCGTCTTCCCGGCCCCCGGGAAACTACGAGATAAGGCATCAGCCTTTACATTTTTTGACCCAGGACGATATGTGACGACAAAATTAAACCTGGTAAAAAACAACGACCATCTAGCTTGTCTGGAATTCAGACGTTTTGCAGACTCTAAATACAGCAGGTTCTTGTGATCAGTAATGACGGTGACCGGGTGGACTGCCCCTCCAAAAAGTGACGCCACTCTTCAAAAGCCAACTTAATGGCCAAGAGTTCCCTATTGCCGACATCATAATTCCTCTCGGCGGACGACAATTTTTTAGAGAAGAAAGCGCACGGATGCCATTTACCAGGGGACGGACCTTGAGATAATACCGCACCCACTCCTACGTCAGATGCGTCTACCTCCACAATGAACGGTTGTGATGCATCAGGTTGGATGAGTATGGGTGCTGAAGCAAAACATTTTTTCAAGGAGGAAAATGCTTGACAAGCTTTGTCAGACCACCTAGAAAAATCCGTCCCTTTTTTTGTCATGTCAGTGAGAGGTTTGACAACGGATGAGAAATTACGAATAAATTTCCGGTAGTAGTTAGCAAACCCCAGGAAACGCTGCAGTGCTTTAAGATCCTCTGGCCGATCCCATTCAAGCACAGCCTTCACTTTCCCAGGGTCCATACGGAAACCGGAAGCTGACACCAGGAATCCTAAAAACTGAAGTTCTTGTACGGCGAATACACACTTCTCCCATTTGGCGTACAGTTTATTGTCTCACAAGATCTGCAACACCTGTCTCACATGCTCCTGATGAGACACAAGATCCGGCGAGTAAATTAAGATGTCATCTAGATAAATGACAACAAACTGTCCCACTAGGTGGCGAAAGATGTCATTAACAAAATGTTGAAACACCACCGGGGCAGTAGTCAGACCGAAAGGCATGACAAGGTTCTCATAATGTCCCTCCGGAGTGTTAAACGCCGTCTTCCACTCATCCCCTCCTTTATCCTAATCAGATTATACGCCCCCCTGAGATCCAACTTAGAGAACCATTTGGCGCCCACAATCTGATTGAAGAGATCAGGAATAAGTGGGAGCGGATACGGATCTCGGACCGTAATCCGATTAAGCTCACGGAAATCCAGGCAAGGGCGTAAGCCTCCATCTTTTTTCTTCACAAAGAAGAACCCCGCGGCCACTGGGGAAGATGAAGGTCTAATATGCCCCTTGGCCAGACTTTCCGAAATATAATCCTTCATAGCTTGCCTCTCAGGACCAGAAAGGTTATATAACCTAGATTTTGGTAACTTAGCATCAGGAAGCAATTTTATAGCACAGTCATACACGCGATGAGGAGGTAATTCTTGACACCCTTCCTCTGAAAACACATCCTCAAAGTCCTCCAGAAAAGGAGGTAAGGTTCTAGGCACGACTGCACCGATGACCGTGTTCATGCAGTTACTATTGCAAAATTCACCCCACTGGCTTATCTCTCTGGATTGCCAATTAATAACTGGGTTATGTTTAGTTAACCAAGGAAGTCCCAACACAATAGGAGTGGGAAGGCCCTCCAACACATAACAAGACAATAGTTCTTTATGTATTGCCCCACTCGAAGGTCTATGTTATGCACGGCTTGCACAAAACTACCTTGACCGAGAGGCCTGGCGTCAAAAGAGAATATAGGGATAGGTTTGGCCAATACACTCAGTTGCATACCTTGCACCTGGGCAAACCGAGCGTCCACCAGATTAGCCGCGGCCCCACTATCCAGAAGAACAGAAATCCTCTCAGTTCTCGTACCTACCACCACCTCCGCTGGTACGAGAAACTGAGACGGACTTGGGGACGAAATACATACTCCCAGATTGTCGTCCACCACACAACCTGGGATCAACAGTTTTCCGGCGACTCCTTGCTCAGCAAAGTAAGGGATGGACACCCCCCAACAAAATGTCCCTTTCTCCCGCAGAAGTAACACTTTCCTGTCTTGCGGCGCACCGCCGATCCCCTCCCTCGAAACGATGTCCCTACTAACTGCATAGGCTCCTCAGAACAAACCAGGGGAACCTCAATATAAGGGACTATAGTAGAAGGTGGAGTCATCACAGGGGGCAGAGTTACCTCGCACCTCTCCCGAAGTCGTCTATCAATGCGAATAGCAAGGGCCATAGCGGCCTCCAGTGACGGGGGAGAATCATACTGAGCCAACACATCTTTTAATTTGTCAGATAATCCTTGACAAAACTGGCTCCTAAGAGCTGGGTCATTCCACTGAGTATCTGTGGCCCATCTACGGAACTCAGAAGAAAATTCCTCCGCCGGACGATCTCCCTGCTGTATCTTACGTAACTTCATTTCAGCAAGGGAGACACGATCCGGGTCATCATATACCAGACCCAGGGCTGTAAAAAATCGATCTGACTGGAGAGCCGGGGAGTCCGGAGGAAGAGAGAACGCCCAGGATTGAGGGTCCCCTTGTAAGAGCGAGATGACAATTCCCACCCTCTGATCTTCACTCCCCGAAGACCGAGGCCGTAGCCGAAAATATAATTTACATGCCTCCCGGAAGGTAAAAAATTTGTCCCGCCCACCAGTGAACCTGTCCGGGAGAGCTACTTTAGGTTCAGATCTGGTTTGCTCCCGGGGGTACAAAACCTTGGACTTAACGTCCGTCAGCTCCATGGACAAACTCTGCAACTGCTGAGCTAACTGGGCTACTGGATCCATGGTAGCTGGGGAGAATCTTTTAGTGTGGTCGGTGAAAATGTCACGACGTATAACAGATATATTCTATGATAGTAACATATATCTAATGTGACAACATTCTATATTTCATATAATAGAAAATATCAACATGTATACATAGTATCTGCCAGCAATGTCTTACCTGACATAATATCCTATGTATTGTGGGTCTATACTGTGTACGTGTCACGCTGTCTCAGGATAGAGGTGGACCGGGGTCTATGCTGACCCTGAACTGGGGTCCTGACTAGTCCCTCTACCTGGAGGTACTGTTAATGGTACAGAGGTCCAGGCCGCCAGCGTAACCCTGTCTCCTGTAGATCCCTGACCACTGTAATCTAGTCCTGAGAAGGACCCTGATTACCACCACAGGGAATGGGCAGGTCACAGCTTACACACAGTCTAAGACAAACGAGACAGACAAGGGGTAAAGAAAACACTGCCTTGCATACAAAACTTCCACTACAGAGGAACACAAAAGGTTAAGGATATAAACAATAAGCGAGGAGAGGAAAAACCACAACAGGCACTCTTAGCTTAAGTCTTCTCAGAAACGATCTGCTCTGCTGGTCTGAATGAATGCTTTCACCGACAACTTCCCCAGCAGACCAGCAGCTATATGAAGGAAGCTAATTAACAAAACATCAATCGCAGCTGGGCGAGGCTGGTCAGTCCAGCACCGAGAGAGAAAGAATTAACTCCCTCAGTGCCGAAAAACACCCAGCACCAGAAACTCAGCTGTGCGAAGTCAGGGTGTGCAATCGCGACGATCTTCGCCGCGACACACCCGTGACAACTGCATAATGAATGTCTGTAAAGGCAATGTGCTGGGATTCTTCTTACTTTTTTATTAAGAATAACACATTGAGAATAAATCCTGATGCTATAACCAGTGTGGTTCAAGCATAGTCACAGCTTGAAAAGGATCATTTCACATTATTATACAATATTGCAACTACATTGACCTTTATGCATCCATTCTTAAAGTTACTCATCTGTATCATAGCCTGTTTGAAGACTGAACATTATTTCCATAAATATAAATACTATAAATTGTCAAGGAAAGAACACATTAGATGCATAAAGAGGAGATACAGGACCATCAAGGTAGGTGCATACAGGGAGATCCAGTTATTGACAACTTATGGTTTTCAGTGTGACCTACAGTATGTAAAAGCTGACAGTTTCTAAAAAGATATCCTAGGTTCTACTACCTTGCATTACAAGCTATCTATCTATTAGGCGGATATAATAGGTTGATCAAAGTATGCCTGCATCAATAGGTGTGGATAATACTCAACCACATCGGTCACTATTTATGAGGACTGTGAATCTTCACTATATTCAAATTTTTCAACATATTAATGCCATCAATTATACAGTGAAAGCCCTAGAGATCACCCACCAAAATTGCTAGGGGTGGTCTTCTCAAAGAAATACGCAGAACAGGGCCGGCGTCAGCACACGGCGCCCCCGTGCAAGTGCTGGGCCTGAGCATGGGGGAAGAGCCCACTCGCCGTCGAGAACAGTGGTGTCTGTGCGAGTCTCATGCTCAGGGCCCGGCACTTATGATACTTACCTCTCCACGCTCCACTGCTACCGCATCTTCCGTGTCTTATGACTGTGATGTTCAGGTCAGAGTGCGCAATAAAGTTTACTAGAGCATCATATATGGGGCCCATTATACACTGGAACATCATATAAGGGGCCCATTATACACTGGAGAATCATATATGGGCCCATTATACACTGGAGGATCATATATGGGGCTCATTATACACTGGAGCATCACATATGGGGCCCATTATACACTGGAGCATCATATATGGGCCCATTATACATTGGAGCATTATATATAGGCCCATCATACACTGGAGCATCATATATGGGGTCCATCATATACTGGAGCATCAAATGGGGCCCATTATATATGGAGCATTATATGGGGCTCATTATATATGGTGAAGTATTTGGCATTGTACTATACCTATATTTCTTTGCCGTATCTATGTATCATGAATTGTGGTATGTGTTAAAGGGGCCCACTGAGACTCTTTCGCCCGGAGCCCATGAAAACTTGAAGCTGGCCATGATGCAGAATAAATACAGTGCTTGGTGGAGTCAGAAAAACATATAAGCTGCATGAATAAACTCGCAAAATGTCAAATTACATAAAATCTTTTGCAGATTTACTCATCCTCTATAAAAGTCAGGCTCTGTCCACATATCCAGCTGTCATCTGATTGTAATGGATCCAATAAAAATTAACTGGATCTGTTGCAAATGGAGCAAAAACAGATACAAAATGGAACCCATCCATTGTGATCTGTTTCCCATACATTTTAATGTTAAAAATAAATGCATTCAGTGCTATCCATTTTTTTGGCCAGACAAAATAAAGTTGTACAGAATTACAGATGGCTTTTTTTTTCGATCCTGCTAAAATATGAATAGCCACTGGAAAGGAGTGAAATGGAGAACATTTGGTGACAACTCAGCTCCCATTCAAAAGAATGAATTCCTTCTGGAACATTTCATTTCTGTTTTTATAATCCCAAAATTAAAAAAAGCTACTGGACATGTGAACAGAGCCTTAGAAAGCATGAATATAGACTAGACAGTCATAAACACCCCAGACTTATCACACTGGCTTATGTTGGATGGCCAATCTGATGTTTTTTTAGACTGTCTAGTCTAAGGTTACATTCCCACGATGAGTATTTGGGGAGTTTTTTGATGTTTCAGCATTTCTGTACCTATTAGTTAAATTAGGTTACTTGTGGTTTTTTTTATTGCGTTTATGATTGCGTTGTTTGAAAATGCATTTTTGTCGCCTTTTGGTGATTCGGTATTTGTCTCTTCTTGGTTGACTTGTTTTTAATAAAGCTGCTCTGTCTTCATACTTCCTGGTATTTGGCTTTAAGAAAACTTTATTTACAAAAGTCATGTGTGGATTTTATGCATTTTTTCAGAGTTTCTGAAGTGGAAGCACACTAAAAACATATATGCGATTTTTACACATCAAAGCCAATTCTATATGGAGAATCCATTCATAAACCTGCTTTAGCAATGTATTTAGCTGACCACAATGCTTAGGTTAGCCTTTGTTGCTGAACAGTCTATCCATACCAATCAGAAAACCAAGGGTGTGCCAAGAAAAGATTCCCCATACCATATACATGAAGGCTTGAGTGTGGCTGTGACAATTCTTTGAAGGATTATTGTTAAACCTAGTGCCAATTATTAAGAAATATTTTCTTTGGTGATTTTTCAACACATTTTGGGAGCGTACAGCCTGAGTGGTGGTGACGTAACGCAAAATCATTTTTTATTAATTCTTCTCTTTTTCACATTGGCTAGTGTGGACTATAATGAAATTAATAATTAAAAGAGTGGTCTGGGACTTTATGATTGATGGGATATCCTTAGAATAGGTCATCAATGTCGGTGGGAATACGACATCTGGCAGCCCTGCCGATCAGCTGTTTCCGGTGTCGGTGACGGCCAGAACTGTTCAGGTATGGAACTGCACAGCTCCATCGACTGTATAGTGGCCGCAGCCAGGTACTGCACATCCTCCCCTTATTCAAATCAATAGTGTGTGGATGTGCAGTACCTGGCTGCGGCCACTAATCCAGCAACGTACCTGTGCAGCCTCCATAACTCAGCAATTTCGGTCGCCGCTGACACCGGGAACAGCATGATCTGCTGGGGTGCGAATAGCGATCAAATATTGATGACCTGTCCTAAGGAGAGGTAATTAATCTTATACTTGCGGACTACCTTTTTAAAGCTACACTGCCAATAACCATAAGCTGCAGTTTTAGAAAATTGGGACTTAATAACAAATATATGATAATAATAGTAATGTCTCCCATAATAACCAAGCTGATCAATTCTTTAATTGGTTGCCAGGGGAAACACTTCCCTTTTTTTTAATAAGCGTTATTTTCCTAGTAGCAGGATTTTTAGCTACACTTGATTCTCTTTTATTGTTGCAGATCCATGTGAGGATCTGCATTACTAGTTCAATGTGGACATAGGGTGCCTTTATTTCTCAATCTGTAAAATCACCTGTAATCTAAAAGAAGAATAGGACATTCTTTGCCGCTTCCATTTCCTGGGGCGTTGTTTATTCTGTCATTTTTTTTCTATCTGTATTGATAGGAACAAACTGCTTTTCTCTTCCATCAGGAAACATTCTTCTTCTCAGTAGTCATTCCGTATTGTACAGTATGTAATATTATCCACCCATGTTCAGTATTTCTCAGTACCCTGTGTACCCATCCTGCTGTGATCCCTGGCACTTCAGAGATAGTAACATGTTTGTATGAGAACTTTATCTATCCAAGACACCTTTGGGCTTTTTTTTTACTATTATGAACATCCTTCCTATGTTTGAATTGATGGAATCTTGGTGGAATATTTACCAGTTTCAATTTCTGCTCTTGCTTGGTGATCTACTGGCAGATAACATCACTTAAGGATTGCAAAGGTGAAATTACATGTGTCTACAGAACAACTGAAATATACAGGAAGAACGGTTTCTCTGGGGTACCTGTTTATTTCTTTTTCAAGGTATTGTGAATTTTCCCTTGAGGTATCCATGCTTCGGGGATGATTTATATGAGCAATTTGTTTTTCTGTTGTTTTTTAGGGCAATGGACTAAAGAATCGTAGGTCTTTTTTGCACCTCCATCAATACTTGAAAACAGAACATTTGTTTTGGCGAATAAATGTCAAAGCTTTATTGAGGAACAGACAGAAAGATAAGGAACATCTGGACACGGCAGAAGAGAAGGTGCCGTAAACTGCAGTCTATAACATTCTATAGAAAAGAATATTACTCTTTGTCCTTGGCATTTAGAATAGTTCACATTCAGTGTATAGATGTGTCATTAAAGCTGTCAGGACTCAGTAGACCTACAGATGCAGTGCTAAAATATGGTTTAATCATAGGATGAGGGAGGCCATCTATAAGGAGTAACCTCAAGGGGCTTCTGAATAGGTAATAACCACCCAAATAAATCCAATAGAAGAAACGCTCAAGGTAAAACAGAATATCCAGTTTAGCCAAGATTATTGGACACTGTAGAAAGAAGGGAATTGTGAATGTGATCTTTGTCCATAATGGTCAATCAGCCTAGAGTGCATATAGTGCTCTCCCTATTCAAATGCTAAGATTTTTCAGATTCATGTTCTTGTTGCATCTGATGAAGAACTTTTATTGTTAATAAATGTTCTATGTTCAAATAATCCTAATCCTAATCTTGAGCGTCATGCGTCCTACTTCAGGCTTGTGTGGACTAGTGGATCACTCACATCCAATGAATGCGGAATCTCCTTTGCCTATAATGGCTAAATTAAGTAATTGTTTAAATATATGAGTCTTGAAATGTGTTTATGTAATAGTAGTGTAAGAAATGTCCAAAATAAAATAAGTACTCCAGAATGAAAAGTATATAATAACTATACTTTTCATATTCCCAAGATAATAATTAAATGTGTATATCAATATATATGATCATAGACCCTTATAGATACAGTATATCCCTGATTTCTATTTCAAAGTGTTTAGTTTTTTCATTTTGCCAAACAAACAGGCAATCCGCAAAACTATTATCCGGGAGCGCCCAAGACACACGGATAACACCCGAGCATGATCGGATAACACGCTATCCTGGCACGTTTGCTCATCACTACTAGCAACCATTCAAAATATGTATTTCATATAGCACATAGAGAGACAACATAATCAGGTTTATACATTAGACATTAGGTTAAGGTACCATCAAGGAAAAGTACGCCTTTTTGAGACTAGTGGGATCTCAAGGATTGGCCAATTTATACACCGAGTGCTTTCATTTTTATAAATAAAAGGTTCCAGTAAAGAAATGGTTAGTTGAGGCAACTATTAAAGCTAGTAACATTTGGACCATAGCAATCCCTTAGGAAGGAAACCGTGTTTGTTGAACGTGTTGGTAGATTATTTGGTTTATACATAGTTATCTTAGATGACATCTTGGAATCCTTTCTGGGACCTGATCGGAGAACGCACATCATATCCATCTCCGTGAGCACTGCCGGCTGGAGCGCTCACCTGCTGGGATCACATTACTTCATCTTGATTTCTCAGGGACATTATCTATTGGACATAGACACCATCTATTTCGCTTACGCAGGACATTTTTTTTATAGCAGCAGGTACATACTTGATTATGTTGTATATGTGCACTATGTAAAGTCAAAGTTTTGTATGGCCACTTAGTACTGTGTGTGTACATATTCTGAGGATACTGTATTTTAGGAATTTCCCGTTATATATTTTATCTATTCACATAATTATTTTCTTTTATAGTAGTTTATTATTGCGTTTGATGGACGAATGTTTACTGTACTGTAAATGTGATTAATTAAAAGTTGAAAGCACCAATAGTATTTTTTGTTTTTTTACTATAAGGTTTATCGAAATATACATTTCAAAGATATAATAATGTTGTAAATTGAGTTGCATAATTTTAATAGAGAAAGCGCCTTCAAGGAGTAAACCATATCTGGACCTTTTTAAATATATCTTCTGCCTGTCATAATATGCCAAATTTTAGAAGTATCTGATCCTTCTGCCATAGAAAAAGCTACCTATAACCTTCATTAGATTATAAAATAAATAAACTGCTAGTCTAATAAAATAAAATTTCCATAATTAAAGTGGAATTACCACCAAAGACATTTATTACCTATCTGATTGCTGAGAGTCTTTACTTTTGGACCCCACTAAACCCTAGAACAAAAGTATGCATCCCTCGTCCTTCCTCAGTTCTGGCATTGATTGGCATGGTCAAGCATGTGCAATAGCACTTCATTCATTGTCTATGGGACAGGCAGGGAGCTCAGTATATTCTATTCATACCCACAAAAAATTGAATATATCAAGACTCTCATTTTAGTGATTGGTGGGGATCACATTGGTGGAACCCCTAGTACACATTTATCAACTACCCTCTTTGATGGTAAAAACACTAGCTATTTGTGCACTTTATTCCCATTTTTTCAACGTTTCAGATCCAAACGTTGCAGTTTAATTGCATTTACGTATCTTTTTTATTCCACTTAATATTTTGGGATATTCACTACACAGACCACAGTTCTATTAACCCTCAAATAATAGCTCTGAATCTATGTTGTCTTAGAATCTCTAAATTTTATTACTACTATTAGTACAGTGAAAAGCTCATCTAGAACAGAGCTCTTTAGCTATACAGCTTTTTTTTAAAAATTGCTAACACATTGGACAGACTACAGTTTAACTAATGAGGCAGGAAAGTACTTGATCTAACAGAGTGGGGGTGAGGAAAATAATGCTTCAAGTAATTGTCTGAGTTTTTTAAACCTGTTGGTTTGAGTCTATCATTTGCGTCGACACGAAAATATTCATTTTGTTATATATATATATATATATATATATATACAGTCATGGCCGAAAGTGTTGAAACCCTTGAAACTGTCCCAGAAAATGAAGTACCGTATTTTTCGGACTATAAGACGCACCGGACCATAAGACGCACCCCAAATTTTCAGAAGGAAAACAGGGAAAAAAAAATAATGTGTCAAATGGGGGTCCGTCTTACAGTCCGAAGTGCTCTGTGTTGCAGGGGTGCTCTGTGGGGTGGCTGTGCTGTGTGGGGTGGCTGTGCTGTGTGGGGTGGCTATGCTCTGTGGGGTGGCTGTGCTCTGTGGGGTGGCTGTGCTCTGTGGGGTCGCTGTGCAATATATGGTACTCACATCCCATAGCGGTGGTCCCAATGCAGCCTCCTGTGCTCTGTGGTGTCTGGCCAGCAGCGGGGCTCTGTGCTGCGTGGGGGGCTCCGCCGGCATTTCCCTCTTAGCCGGACAGCCCCCCGCAGCTCCGCTGCTGCGGCCTCCTGATACATGGCCGCCAGGGCCTCCGGTGGCGGTCTCGACGAAGTCTTGTCCTGAGATCTCGAGAGAAGAGATCTCGTTGCCGAGACTTGAATGAGATTCGGCGGCCATCTTACCGGAGTCCCCTGGCGGCCATGTTTGAGGATGCCACCGAGATGCAGGAGGGAGCGGAGCTGCGGGGGCTTTCCGGCTAAGACCGAAATGCCGGCGGAGCCCCCCTGCAGCACAGAGCCGGCTGCTGCCCCGGAACCACCGCACGGAAGACTTCGTCGGGACCGCCACCAGAGGCCCCTGGCGGCCATGTATCAGGAGGCCGCAGCAGCGGAGCTGCGGGGGCTGTCCGACTAAGAGGGAAATGCCGGCGGAGCCCCCCACGCAGCACAGAGCCCCGCTGCTGGCCAGACACCACAGGAAGGCTGCCGCCGCCACCGGGACCGCCGCCGCCACCGGATTTTTTGGTATGTTGGGACCATAAGGCGCACCCCCATTTTCCCCCAAATTTTTTGGGGAAAAAAGTGCGTCTTATGGTCCAAAAAATACGGTAATTATCTCAGAAAATTATGGCAATTGCTGTGGCCCTCACCATCCCCTGATCTGAACATCATTGAAAATCTGTGACTAGACGTCAGACTAGCACGACTCAGGAATCTGTCAAAACTGAAAGAATTTTCTAAGGAAGAATGGATGAAAATCTCTTAAACAAGAATTGAAAGATGCTTGGCAACCTACAAAATGTGTTTAAAAGCTGTGATACTTGCAAAATGGTGTGCTATTAGGTACAAACCATGCAGGGTGCCCAAACTTTTGCACTGGCCCTTTTTCCTTCGAGTAAGTTTTAACCCCTTTCTGACCTTTGATGTACTATCTCGTCCATGTGACCTGGGCCTTAATGACCATGGAAGGGAAAGTACATCATATGCGATCGGCCATCAGCTGATTCTCACATCTGACACCGGGCAGTAAGTGCCAGGAGTGGTCACAGACCACTCCTGGCACTTTAACCCCCCTTAACACTGTGATCAAACATGATCGCAGCGTTCCGGAGCCTGGCACATGGGCTGACAGCCCCTCTGCCTTTGGATCAGAGATCCTGCGGCGTCCCGATCGCTGCCATGGAGACCTGATATTGTCAGGACGACATCCGGGTCTCTAGAGCAGTGAAACTTCCTGACATGCGCAGTGCATGTCAGGAAGTCTCACAGGTCAGTGCACAAAAGCTGCAGCGCTGACAGCTTCTGTAGCATGCAGATGCTGCTTCATCTGCATGCTATAGAAGCGATCAGCCTGCACAAAATCAATGTCCCATAGTGGGACAAAGTGTAAAAGTAAGAATTAAATTTAAAAAAATGTAAAAATAAATAAAAAATAATAAAAAATAATAAAAAATCAATATTTATTCTGTCACTAAATAAATATTTGAATAAAAATATCTAAACAATAAAAGCACACATATTTGGTATCACCGCATCTGTAACGAGCCACCATACAGCATCATCAGCGAAAAAATAAAGTTATAGCTCTCAGAATAAAGCGATGCAAAAATAATTATTTTTTCTATAAAATAGTTTTTATTATATAAAAGCGCCAAAACATTAAAAAATGAGGTGTCGCTGACCTCACATGACTCTGTGGTCCAAAATATGGAAAAATTATAGCTCTCAAAATGTGATGCAAAAACTATTTTTTGCAATAAAAAGCGCCTTTTAGTGTGTGACAGCTGCCAATCATAAAAACCCACTATAAAAACCCGCTATAAATAGTAAATCAAACCCCTCTTTATCACCCCCTTAGTTAGGGAAAAATAATGAAATAAAAAAATGTATTTATTTCCATTTTCCTGTTAGGGATAGGGTTGCGGCTAAAGTTAGGGTTAGGGTTGGGGCTAACGTTAGGGTTGGGCTAAAGATAGGGTTAGGGTTGGAGCTAAAATTAAGGTTAGGGTTGGGGCTAGAGTTGGGGTTAGGGTTTGGATTACGGTTACGGTTGGGATTAGGATTAGGGTTGGGATTAGGGTTAGGGTTGGAATTAGGGTTAGGGGTGTGTTAGGGTTAGGTTTGTGGTTAGGGTTATGGTTAGGGTTGGGATTAGGGGTGTGTTGGGGTTAGGGTTGGAGTTAGAATTGGGGGTTTCCACTGTTTAGGCACATCAGGGGCTCTTCAAACACGACATGGCGTCCGATCTCAATTCCAGCCAATTTTGTATTGAAAAGTCAAATGGCGCTCCTTCCCTTCCGAGCTCTGCCATGCGCCCAAACAGTGGTTCCCCCTACGTATGAGGTATTAGCATACTCAGGGCAAATTGCACAACAATTTTAAAATAAAACAAATTGGATCTGAAGTTAATTTTTTGTGAAAAAAGTAAAATGTTCATTTTTTTTATACAATCCAAAATTTCCTGTGAAGCACCTGAAGGATTAATAAAGTTCTTGAATGTGGTTTTGAGCACCTTCAGGGTGCAGTTTTAGAACGGTGTCACTTTTGGGTATTTTCTATCATATAGACCCCTATAAGTGACTTCAAATGTGATGTGGTCCCTAAAAAAAAAAGGTGTAAAAATGAGAAATCGCTGGTCAATTTTGGTTCCAAAATTGTGCTGATGTAAAGTAGACATGTGGGAAATGTTATTTATTAACTATTTTGTATGACATAACTCTCTTATTTAAGGGCATAAAAATTAAATTTTGAAAATTGCAAAATTTTCACCAAATTTCTGTTTTTTTACATATAAATGCAAGTTATTTTGAAGAAATTTTACCACTAACAGGAAGTACAATATGTCATGAAAAAACGTTCTCAGAATTGCCAAGATCCATTGAATCATTCCAGTGTTATAATCTCATAAAGGGACAGTGGTCAGAATTGTATTAACGTGCAAACCACCCTCGGGGGTAAAGGGGTGAAAATGCAAAAAATTACAATATATTTTTTTTTTGCCTAAAATGCAAAGTAAATGTGTCATCTTTATCATTAGCCCTTTTAGAGATGATTTCAGCCTCAGCTTGCTTAACTGTTCAAAATAACAGTAATTTTGACCAGGGGTGCCCAAACTTTTACATACCACTGTACATATGTTTTGTTAATCACATGTTTATTTCCTTTGTGTGTTTTGGAACAGCAACAAAAAAAAAACAGAGAAAAAAAGTCAAATTGGATATCATTTCACACAAACCCCCAAAAATGGGAGGACAAAATTGTTGGCACCCTCAAGAGTCGACTTAATATTTGGTTACACACCCTTTGGAATAATTAACCGCAATCGATTGCTTCCTAGAACCATCAACAAGCTTCTTATACCTCTCAACTGGAATTTTGGGCCACTCTTCATTTGCAAACTGCTCCAGGTCTCTCATATTTGAAGAGAGCCTAGTACTCAACAGCTATTTTAAGATCTCTCCACAGGTCTTCAAAGGGATTTAGATCCGTATTCATTTCTGGCGGCTTTAGAACTCTCCAGTGCTTTGTTTTCATCCATTTCTGGGTGCTCCATGAAGTATGTTTGGGGTCGTTGTCCTGCTGGAAGACCCATGACCTAGGACGCAAACCCAGTTTTCTGACACTGGGCACTACATTGTGATCCAAAATCCTTTGGTAATCTTTATGATGCCTTCCACACAATCAAGGTACCTAGTGCCAGACGCAGAAAAATAACCTCAAAACATCTTTGAACCTCCATCATATTTGACTGTAGGTTCTGTGTGTTTTTCATTGTAGGCCTCATTCCATTTTCAGTAAACAGTAGAATGATGTGCTTTACCAAAAAAACTCTATCTTGGTTTCATCTGTCCACAATATGCTTTCTCAGACAGATTTTGGTTTACTCTTGTACATTTTTGTCAAACTGCAATCTAGCTTTTTTATGTCTCTGTGTCAGCAGTGGGGTCCTTCTGGGTCTCATGACATAGTGTTTCATTTCATTCAAATGGTGACGGATAGTTACAGCTGGCGATACTGATGCATCATGAACCTGCAGGACAGCTTGACTTTCCTTGGAATTTGATTGGGGCTGCTTATTCATCATTCTGACTAACCTGCGTTGTAACTTTTCATAAAATTTTCGCTGCAGTTCACGTCCAGGGAGATTAGCTACAGTGCCATGGGTTGTAAACTTCTTGATTTTGATGTGCACAGTGAACAAAGGAACATCAAGATATCTGGTGATTGACTTGGAACCTTGACATCGATGATATTGTTCAACAATTTTGTTTCTTAAGTCCTCCGACAGTTCTCTTCTCCTCCTCATTCTGTTCTCCATGCTTAGTGTGGTACACACAGACACACAATGCAAAGATTGAGTCAACTTCTCCTTTTTAGCTGGTTTAAAGTGTGATTTTCATATTGCCAAACATGTTACTTGCCACAGGTGAATTGGAACAAGCATCACGTGATTGAAACAAAGTTGTTTATCCACAATTTTGAAAAGGTTCCAACAATTTTGTCCATTTTTGGGTGCCTTTTGTGAAATTATGTCCAATTTTGCCTTTTTTTCTCAGTTTTTTTGTGTTGTTCCAATATATACAAAGAAATAAATATTGCAATAACTGCAATAATTTTTTCAAAAAATACTTTATTTTCTGGAACAATTATTTCAAGGGTACCAACACTTTTAGCCATGCCTTTATATAATATATCCATTTCTGAATAATAATTAATTGGAAGTCTGAAGGAGCCCTTTGGTGTCTTGTACCAAGATATTAGCAAAACGTCATTTTAGTCCTGTAGGTTGCAAGGTGGGACTTTTATAGATTGGATTTGTTTTTTAACACAGCCCATAGATACTCAACATTGGGTTTGAGATCGCGGGGAATTGGAGACCAAGTCAAAACCTTGAACTGTGTTATGTTCTTCAAACCATTCCTGGAGTTTAGCAGTCTGGTGGGATGCATTATCTTGCTAAAAGAGGCCATTGATATTAGGAAATGTGGTTGACATGAAAGTAAAAAAATGAGGTATGTGGAACATGTCAAAGTAACATCCAATATGAAGATGGTTAAAAAAATATGTGCATTAATACAACTCACCAAAACTTCAAACAGCGGCAGCAATGGCAGAGAGAAAACAGTACAAATTTTCATACAAATCACATAAAACATAACACAGTTTTGCGCTTTCAGATGATCCAACAATTCAGGTAATGGCAGTCCAGCCCTCCCTCCTGATCCAGGAATAGGTGGCAGTCCTAGTGGCGTGCCCTGAAAAAGGTCTTTGTGCTGAAACTTAAGTTGGGCTATGAACTATTACTGAGAGTTACCATGTGAATAGTATGTTGACATACAGAAATGCGGTGCATTATGGAATTAAAGTAGCAATCGGCTGCATTACTCTACTTTTATACAAATGTTCTTTTTTCACAAACGAATGTTTGTGGCCTGAAGAACACTGGTTTGGTGCAGGTTACATCTGTATATTGAAGGCTGTACAGCCTTATTTCTGGTCATATTCTTTTTCAAATTATGAAGCATCTAAAGCTGAACAGATGTGGTTGAAGCTGCTTGAATCCGTAGGCCCTTGGCACCTTTGTCACTGCACCGCCAATTCAATGGTTGTCTTTCTTTGGACTACTTTTAGTGGATAATTACCAAAGCATAGAAGCTGGGACTAACCCACAAAACCTATCATTTTGGGGATGTTCTGCTCCAGTCATCGATTCATCACAGTTAGCCCCTGTTAGTGTCACTCAAATCCTTATGATTGCCCATTATTAATATTTTCAGTGCATCTATTTTATGAACTGATTGATCACTTCATGCTTAATATATCAGCTGCTATTATAATGAGATACTCAATGTTACTCACATTACTTTTCATTTGATTTAACCCCTTTACCCCCAAGGGTTGTTTGCACGTTAATGACCAGGCAAATTTTTACAATTCTGACCACTGTCCCTTTATAAGGCTATAACTCAGGTGGAACGCTTCAATGGATCTTGGCGATTCTGAGACTACTTTCTTTTGACATATTGTACTTAATGTTATTGGTAAAATGTCTTTGATATAAAATGCGTTTATTTATGAAAAAAGCGGAAATATGACGAAAATTTAGAAAATTTTGCAATTTTCAAACTTTGAATTTTTATGCCCTTAAAACAGAGAAATATGTCACACAAAATAGTTAATAAATAACATTTCCCACATGTCTACTTTACATCAGCACAATTTTGGAAACATAATTTTTTTTGTTAGGAAGTTATAAGGGTTAAAATTTGACCAGCGATTTCTCATTTTTACAACAAAATTTACAAAAACATTTTTTTAGGGACCACCTCACACTTGAAGTTACTTTGAGGGGTCTATATGGCAGAAAATACCCAAAAGTGACACCATTCTGAAAACTGCACCCCTCAAGGTACTCAAAACCACATTCAAGAAGTTTATTAACCCTTCAGGTGCTTCACAGGAATTTTTGGAATGTGGGAGGAAAAAATGAACATTTAACTTTTTAGTCACAAAAATGATCTTTTACAAACAATTTTTTGATTTTTACAAGGGTAAAAGGAGAAAATTGACAGATAAAGTTGTTGTACAATTTTTCCTGAGTATACTGATACCCCATATGTGGGGGGAACCACTGTTTGGGCGCATGGCAGAGCTCGGAAGGGAAGGAGTGCCATTTGACATTTTCAAACCAAAATTGGCTGGAATTGAGATCAGACGCCATGTCACGTTTGGAGAGCCCTTGATGTTCTTAAACAGTGGAAGCCCCCCAATTCTAACTCCAACACTAACCCCAACACACTCCTAACCCTAATCCCAACCTTAAGCATAAACCCTAACCACAAACCTAATACACCCCTAAACAGGGCCGGACTGGCCATCTGGCAATTCTGGCAAATTCCAGAAGGGCCTGTCTAGTCATGGGCTGCCTTGTCTGCTACGTTGTTATCAGAATCGGTGTTCTCAAGACACCCATACTGTTAAGAGTTGTGATAGAGCACAAAGTCACTGGCTCCACCCCAGCATTCCACGGGTATCATTAGAAATATTGGTCTTGTAGAAAATCTTCCTTTCCTCCATCCAGGGTAATGTATCCCATTTGGTTCAAGGGGACGGGGACAACATTGGCCTGTGTGATTTCAAACGCCAGGGCTGAATTTCAGTGCCAGTCCCTACCTGCCCCTAACCTTAATTCCAACCCTAACCATAACCCTAACAACAAACCTAGCCCTAACACACCCCTAACCCTAATTCTAAGCCTAACCACAAACCTAGCCCTAACACACCCCTAACCTTAATCCCAACCCTAACCCTAATCCCAACCCTAATCCCAATCCTAACTCTAATCCCAATCCTAACCCTAACCCCAACCCTAACCCTATTCCCAACCCTAACCGTAATCCAAACTCTAATCCCAACCCAAACCCTAACCCCAACTCTAGCCCCAGCCTTAATCCTAACTTTAGCCCCAACCATAAAGGGGTTTGATTTACTATTTATAGCGGGTTTTTATGTTTGGCGGCTGTCACACACTAAAAGACGCATTTTATTGCAAAAAACAGTTTTTGCATCACCATATTTTGAGATCAATAATTTTTCCATATTTTGGCCCACAGAGTCATGTGAGGTCTTGTTTTGTGCTGGACGAGTTGATGTTTTTATTGGTACCATTTTCGGGCACATGACATTTTTGATCGCTTTTTATTCCGATTTTTGGGGAGGCAGAATGAACAAAAACAGGAATTCATGAATTTCTTTTGGGGGGGCGTTTATACCGTTCTGCATGTGGTAAAATTGATAAGGCAGTTTTATTCTTTGGGTCAGTACGATTACAGCGATACCTCAATTTATATCATTTTTTATGTTTTGGCGCTTTTATGCAATAAAAACTATTTCATAGAAAAAATAATTATTTTTGCATCGTTTTATTCTGAGAGCTATAACTTTTTTATTTTTCCAGAGATGGAGCTGTATGTCAGCTCGTTTTTTGCGGGACAAGATAAAGTTTTCAGTGGTACCACATTTATTTATATCCGTCTTTTTGATCTCGTGTTATTCCACTTTTTGTATGGTGGTATGATGATAAAGCATTGTTTTTTGCCTTGTTTTTTATTTTTTTTAATGGGGTTCACTAAAGGGGTTAACTAGTGGGACAGTTTTATAGGTCCGGTCATTACGGATGCGGCGATACTAAATATGTGTAATTTTATAGTTTTGATTTTTTAATTCAAATATTTATTTATTGATGGAATTATTATTGATTTTTTATTATTGATTTTTTATTATTTTTTAAATATTTTTACAATTATTTTAAAAAAATTTTTTTATTTCATTCTTACTTTTACACTTTGTCCCACTATGGGATACTCATTTTCTGCAGGCTGATCGCTTATATGGCATGCAGATCTGCATGCCATATAAGCTGTCAGCACTGCACTCTGTGCACACTGACCTCAAAGACTTCCTGACACTGCACATGACAGGAAGTCTCTGAGCTCTGGTAATCTGGGTGTCATCATGGCGACATCAGGTTACCATGGGAGCGATTGGGACCCCACGTCATGACGCGGGGTTTCCGATCATAAGGCAGAGGGGCGGTCAGAGCTCCCAGAAAGCTGCGATCATGTTTGATAGCAGTGTGCCGGGGTTAAAGTGCCGGGTGTCAGCTGTGAGAATCAGCTGACACCCTGCCGCGATCAGTCACTCTCCCTCCGAGAGCGCAGCTGATTGGTGATGACGTACTATCCCGTCCATGGTCATACGCTGTGCATGACAGGAAGTCTCTTAGCTCTGGTAATCCGGATGTCGTCATGACGACAGCCCCTCTGCCTGCTCCCGGAAAGCTGCGATCATGTTTGATAGCAGTGTGCCGGGGTTAAAGTGCCGGGTGTCAGCTGTGAGAATCAGCTGACACCCGGCCGCGATCAGCCACGCTCCCTCCGTGAGCGCGGCTGATCAGTGATGAGGAACTATCCCGTCCACGGTCATACGGGCCCGGGCACATGGACGGGATAGTACATCCAATGTCAGAAAGGGATTAATGCTACAACTGGTCAGTGTATATGAATGTTGGATTTATGGAAACATGATTCAAACAGGTTAGATGCAAAATCTTCAATCATATATAATGGAAAATTAAGAAGCATCATGAAAAAGTTGTATGAAGCCTTAGTTCCCCACAGTTGTATTTAAGTAACTTGCAAATATTCATGTTAATGAGGGACTAATTGCTGAATCGAATTGGAGTCTGCCCCCAAGGCCTCCATGTGTGATAGGCCTCCTTATAAACCAAAACGCGTTTGTTACGGCACTGTTGCAGGATTGTCCGGGGCTAGAGGCTCCTTCCTTATCCCTAAAGCTAGTGGTGCCCTAGCTATCCCTGCTCCCCAGATTACTTTTTATGGTGAAGACTCCGGAGCCACATGCCTTGCTGAGCTCCTAAATCAGCCCTTATCTGTCCCCTCCCAAACCCATGTAAGTGGGGAGTTGTAGTGTGTAACAATGCACAAATCAGACTACCAAGGGAAGATTTACAGGGATAAATGAAAATACCAATCATACAAATATACACTCACAAACAACAGAGTGGAATAACGGGAAGAAAAGGAAGCAAAAACCAAATAGGAGAGAATGAGGATATGCACACAGACAAATCACCAAGTAACAATCTTCTGAATAACACTCCAAATGCCTCCACAAACAACTAACACCTCCATCTCCATGATTTTCACTTAAAACTTTAAGACAGAGATTCACAGGTACGAATAGTTTACCTAATGGACAGGTAGCATGGGCGTCCCTCTGAGCCTTTACTACCTCTTTCTCAAGATCAGAACAAATAGATGCAATAGCCATTACTTTCTGAAGTATAGAAACCAGATCACAATTATCTCCACCCCCAGGAAAACAATGAGATAAGGCATAAGACTTAGGCTATGTGCACACGTTGCGGATTCTTATCGGTTTTGCAGCGTTTTTTCGCAGCGGAAACGCCGCAAAACCGCGGCAGAACCGCTTACACAATACAACTCATTAAGGCCTATGAGATTCCGCAATGCTGTGCACATGCTGCGGGTTTTTCCGCGGCGGAATCTCATCGCGGGAGATCCGCAGCATGCTTATTCTTTTTTGCGGAACCGCGGCGATTCCGCCGCCATAGGAATGCATTGAACCAATTACTTTCCGCATGTGGCTGTGCCCACCATGCGGAAAGTAAGCGGTTCATGTGCGGATGGTACCCAGGGTCTGGAGGAGAGTAGACTCTCCTCCAAGCCCTGGGTACCATATCCATGTAAAAACAATAATTAAAATCTATAATATAACGGTAGGAGCGTCACTCTGTCTGAAGCCTTTATAGACTGCGCAAGCGCAACACGCCTGCGCAGTCTGGCTCCAGACAGAGTGAGGCATCCAGAGCTGTGTGTACTCTGTATGGCGCCGGAGATCGCGGTATGCGTACTGGATGCATACCGCGATCTCCGGCGCCATACTCACATACTTACCTGACCGGGAGGAGCGTTGCCGCGGCGCTTCTCTTCTCCCGGGGCAGGAGACCAGGAGTGCGCTTCGGATCGCGCATTCGCAGTAACGCTATCCGGCGCCATTTTGCTGATGACACATTTACAGTGTGTCTTCAGCAATATGGCGCCGGACCGCGCGGTATGGGCATGCGCGTACTCCGGCGCCGCTCTCCTCCCCCGGCGTCCAGCAGAACGGAGCACAGGGATGAAAGGTGAGTATAAATGTTTTTTTTTTTTGGGGTATCTGTGCAGTTTAATAGCGGTGAGGGGGCCATGCATATCAGGATAGGGGGGTGAGGGGACCATGCACATCAGGGTTGGGGGGTGAGGGGACCATGCACATCAGGGTTGGGGGTGAGGGGACCATGCACATCAGGATTGGGGGGTGAGCGGACCATGCATATCAGGATAGGGGGGGTGAGGGGACCATGCACATCAGGGTTGGGGGGTGAGGGGACCATGCACATCAGGATTGGGGGGTGAGCGGACCATGCATATCAGGATAGGGGGGGTGAGGGGACCATGCACATCAGGATTGGGGGGTGAGCGGACCATGCACATCAGGGTTGGGGGGTGATGGGACCATGCACATCAGGGTTGGGGGGTGAGGAGACCATGCACATCAGGATTGGGGGTGAGCGGACCATGCACATCAGGATAGGGGTGTGGGGACCATGCACATCAGGATAGGGGAGGTGAGGGGACCATGCACATCAGGATTGGGGGTGAGGGGACCATGCATATCAGGATTGGGGATGAGCGGACCATGCACATCAGGATTGGGGGTGAGCGGACCATGCACATCAGGGTTTGGGGGGTGAGGGGACCATGCACATCAGGATGGGGGGTTGAGGGGACCATGCAAATCAGGATTGGGGGGTTAGCGGACCATGCACATCAGGATTGGGGGTGAGCGGACCATGCACATCAGGATTGGGGGGTGAGCGGACCATGCATATCAGGATAGGGGGGTGAGGGGACCATGCACATCAGGATTGGGGGTGTGAGCGGACCATGCACATCAGGGTTGGGGGGTGATGGGACCATGCACATCAGGGTTGGGGGGTGAGGAGACCATGCACATCAGGATTGGGGGTGAGCGGACCATGCACATCAGGATAGGGGGTGAGGGGACCATGCACATCAGGATAGGGGAGGTGAGGGGACCATGCACATCAGGATTGGGGGTGAGGGGACCATGCATATCAGGATTGGGGGTGAGCGGACCATGCACATCAGGATTGGGGGTGAGCGGACCATGCACATCAGGGTTTGGGGGTGTGAGGGGACCATGCACATCAGGATGGGGGGTTGAGGGGACCATGCAAATCAGGATTGGGGGGTTAGCGGACCATGCACATCAGGATTGGGGGTGAGCGGACCATGCACATCAGGATTGGGGGGTGAGGGGACCATGCACATCAGGATTGGGGGGTGAGGGGACCATGCACATAAGGGTGGGGGGTGAGGGGACCATGCACATCAGGGTTGGGGGGTGAGGGGACCATGCACATCAGGGTTGGAGGGTGAGGGGACCATGCACATCAGGATTGGGGGGGTGGGGGACCATGCACATCAGGGTTGGGGGGGTGAGGGACCATGCACATCAGGGGTTGAGGGGGTTGGGGAGGGACCATGCACATCAGGATTGGGGGGTGAGCGGACCATGCATATCAGGATAGGGGGGGTGAGGGGACCATGCACATCAGGGTTGGGGGGTGAGGGGACCATGCACATCAGGATTGGGGGGTGAGCGGACCATGCAATCAGGATTAGGGGGGGTGAGGGGACCATGCACATCAGGATTGGGGGGTGAGCGGACCATGCACATCAGGGTTGGGGGTGATGGGACCATGCACATCAGGGTTGGGGGGTGAGGAGACCATGCACATCAGGATTGGGGGTGAGGGACCATGCACATCAGGATAGGGGGTGAGGGGACCATGCACATCAGGATGGGGAGGTGAGGGGACCATGCACATCAGGATTGGGGGTGAGGGGACCATGCAATCAGGATTGGGGGTGAGGGACCATGCACATCAGGATTGGGGGTGAGGGACCATGCACATCAGGTTGGGGGGTGAGGGGACCATGCACATCAGGATGGGGGGTGAGGGGACCATGCAATCAGGATTGGGGGGTTAGCGGACCATGCACATCAGGATTGGGGGTGAGCGGACCATGCACATCAGGATTGGGGGGTGAGGGGACCATGCACATCAGGATTGGGGGGGTGAGGGGACCATGCACATAAGGGTTGGGGGGTAAGGGGACCATGCACATCAGGGTTGGGGGGTGAGGGGACCATGCACATCAGGGTTGGAGGGTGAGGGGACCATGCACATCAGGATTGGGGGGGTGGGGGACCATGCACATCAGGGTTGGGGGGTGAGGGGACCATGCACATCAGGATTGGGGGGTGAGGGGACCATGCACATCAGGGTTGGGGGGTGAGGGGACCATGCATATCAGGATTGGGGGGTGAGGGGACCATGCACATCTGGATTGGAGGTGAGGGGACCATGCACATCAGGATTGGGGATGAGGGGACCATTCACACAGGATTGGGGGGTGAGGGGACCATATCATACCAGGATTGGGGGGGTGAGGAGACCATGCACATCAGGGTTGGGGGGGTGAGGGGACCATGCACATCAGGGTTGGGGGGTGAGGGGACCATGCACATCAGGGATTGGGGGTGAGCGGACCATGCACATCAGGGTTGGGGGGTGAGGGGACCATGCACATCAGGGTTGGGGGGTGAGGGACCATGCACATCAGGGTTAGGGGGTGAGGGGACCATGCACATCAGGATTGGGGGGTGAGCGGACCATGCACATTAGGGTTGGGGGGTGAGGGGACCATGCACATCAGGATTGGGGGTTGAGGGGACCATGCACATCTGGATTGGGGGTTGAGGGACCATGCACATCAGGGTTGGGGGGTGAGGGGACCATGCACATCAGGATTGGGGGGGGTTCGGGGACCATGCACATCAGGGTTGGGGGTGTGAGGGGACCATGCACATCAGGGTTGGGGGTTGAGGGGACCATGCACATCAGGGTTGGGGGTGAGGGGACCATGCACATCTGGATTGGGGGTTGAGGGGACCATGCACATCAGGTTTGGGGGGTGAGGGGAGCATGCACATCAGGATTGGGGGTGAGGGGACCATGCACATCAGGATTGGGGGTGAGCGGACCATGCACATCAGGGTTGGGGGGTGAGCGGACCATTCTGTAAGATTCTATGTATATATTCCTGAAACTCAGTTTGTTCGTCAGCCATTTTACTTTCTGTCTTGCTGCAGCTATCTTGCCCTCAGTCAAAATGGAGTTTCCAGCTTGCATGTTCCCGCCCTGATTCTCTCCTTTGCTTCTTAAGCAGCCACAGCTGAGCAATCAGTGCTTCAGAATCTAGCCTGCAGTGAACCTGTGACTTGACTCCTGTAAGCCTTGGACCTTGTACTCCAGCTATTCCTACTGAGGAACTCTGAAGCACTTGTGGACTCTGAACCCTGCTCTTTGAAAGACCCACGTTTGCATGGACTTACGGTAACAGAGAAGAAGATCCTGAATCTGTATTGGAGAGTGATTGCTGAGCTTGGATTACTCTGGCCTGCTGTGTCTCCTGTTTCTGTGTCTGCAAACTGTGTGACTATTTCTGCCAACTTGTATGAAGTAATACAGGACTTTTCTATATCAAACCTGTGACTCCTGTGTTTTCATCGCACCCAAGCACAAGACGCTATATGAAATGTACTACATACATTACAAGATTCTGAAGCCAAAACGTTAGTGTCTGCTGGGTCTGGAAGGCTGTGTCTGCTGTACTGTGGATATCAGACGTCCGGTTGTACTTTCTGTGATGACAGTGGTTGTGACTTCTCACAACCATTCCAGGTGAGCAATTCCCTTAAGTTTTTTCTTTTTGCAGTGTTACTACAGGTAAACACTATTGTTTTTTTTTTTTTCCTTTCTTTTCTCTTTTTTGTCTGCTGTAACTCTGGATATCAGATGTCTGGTTGAAACTTTCTGTGATGATAGTGGTTGTGACTTCTCACAACCATTCCAGGTGAGCAGTTCCCTTAATTTTTTTTTTCTCTCTGCAGTGTTGCCACAGGTGAACATTATTGTTTTTTTTTCTCTCCTCTTCTTCCAGTAATCCTGTCTTAAAAGATCTGGAAAATGGAGGCCCGCATAAAGGAACTTTGCGGAGTGACTGATAATATCCTTGCAGATTTGCAGAATATAAAGACCCGTTTTACAAATCTACAGGACCTCAATAATCACAATTTGCAAGTGGTTGGACAGACTACCCAGGATTTGCGAGCCAGGATTGAGGTTCTAGAGGGGCGAGTCCAGGCTCCTGCCGTAGCCCCGAGTGCTGGGATTCCCAAGTTGCCCCCTTTTCGTTTTGGCGGTGAACGTGAGAAATTCAGGGATTTATTAATCAATGCAATCTTTTTTTTTCTGCACATGCTTCACAATTTCCCACTGAACGATCTAAGGTGCTTACTATAATTATGTTGCTTACCAACAAGGCTTTAATGTGGGCAAACCCTCTGATTGAGACTGAGGATGATTGTTTGAATCACCTTGATGATTTTATTTCAGCCATGGGGCAGGTGTTTGATGACCCCAATCGAGGTGCAACAGCTGAAGCAGCCATGTAGCTTTGCGCCAAGGTAAGCACTCGGTAGCTGAATATGCCTTGGATTTCAGGAGATGGGCCCTTGATACCACCTGGGACAGTTCCGCCAAAAAATCTATTTTTCGAAAGGGGTTATCTCCACTGATTAAGGATGAACTTGCTCGTGCCGACCCTCCCACTGCGTTAGGTGACTTTATTAACTACTGCATCCGTATTGATACTCGTCTGACTGAACGCAGGCAAGAGAGATGGTTCGAAAGCAATCGTACTAACCTTTTCCTACCTTCCTCTCCAGCTAAGGAACCTTTGAGTAGGATTACACGGGAACCTGAACCTGAACCCATGCAGGTAGACTCTTTACAACGACGGGTTAGTGATGCATGCAAGGAACATCGTTTTAAAGAGAATCTATGTTTCTATTGTGGTAAGTCAGGGCACTTCATTATAAACTGCCCCAGAAGTTCTCGTAAGACTACTGCAGCACTCATTCATTGTGAGTGTTGCGAGAGGGGATCTGTCAGGTCCGAGCCTCAGGCTCCAGAGAGATCTGCAGCAACAGATCTTGATTTCTCGGACTTAAACTCCGTTACCTCTGAGGACGTTGACTGTGTAAACGCTGCCATTTTTCAAGTTTCCTCAGCGGTGTCCCAGCTGAGTTGTAAGAAAAACAATTCTCATTGCTTTCTTTCCATCAAACTCTGGGTTGACTCAGCTTGGGTGTCTAGCTCTGCTATGATCGACTCAGGGGCAAGTGGAAATTTTATGGATGTCTCCTTTGCTCTGAAACAGGGAATACGTTCAGTGAAGAAGGCTACTCCAGTACAGATGGAAACTGTGGATGGCTCCCTGTTGACCTCTGGACCAGTGGATCAGGAAACAGAGTCTTTGAGGGTTCTTATGGGTAAAGATCATCAAGAGAAACTGTCCTTTATGCTTATCTCTTCTCCCCACTTTCCCATTATTCTAGGGCTACCATGGCTGCAGGCTCAGAATCCTACCATTAACTGGGAGACCAAGGAATTACACTTTCCAGAGAAACAGATGAGTCCAAAAGTTTCAGCTTGCTCTGTTCCTAAAGGAATCATGTCAGTCCCTGAACTACCAGCTGTATACCAGGACTATGTGGATTTATGTGACAAGAAGAACGCTGACCAGCTTCCTCCTCACCGTCCATATGATTGTCCAATTGAATTATTGCCTGGAACAGAGATACCTTTTGGTAAGATCTACCCCCTGGCGGGGCCCGAGCTAAAGGCTTTAAAGGATTACATAGATGAAAATCTAGCCAAGGGCTTCATACGCCCCTCTTCATCTCCTGCAGGTGCACCCATCTTATTTATAAAGAAGAAAGATGGATCTCTGAGACCATGCGTAGACTATAGGGAACTCAATAAGGTTACTATTAGAAACCGTTATCCATTGCCTTTAATCCCTGAGTTATTGGAGAGAGTGCGACATGCCAAAATTTTTTCTAAACTAGATCTTCGTGGGGCCTATAACTTAGTCCGTATTAGACCTGGGGATGAATGGAAGACTGCATTCAGGTCACGCTATGGACACTTTGAATATCTAGTTATGCCTTTTGGTCTGAGTACCGCCCCAGCCACTTTCCAACACTTGGTGAATGACATCTTCAGGGATCTCCTAGATACATTCGTGGTAATTTATTTGGATGATATTCTAATTTTTTCTAACTCCACAGAGGAACATCATGGACATGTGAGAATGGTCTTGGAACGTCTAAGACAAAATCATCTTTACATCAAACTTGAAAAGTGTGAATTCCATAGGACCGAAATTCAATTTCTGGGGTATGTACTGTCTACACAAGGAATTAGTATGGATGGAAGTAAAACCCAAGCCATCAATGATTGGCCAAGTCCTAGAAATGTGAAGGAGGTACAGCGCTTCATCGGGTTTGCCAACTTCTATAGACGTTTCATTAGAAATTTCTCTGAGGTAGTGTCACCTATCACTCAACTTACCCGGAAAGAGTCTAGGTTTTCCTGGACTCCCCAAGCCCAGGAAGCATTTTCCCGTCTAAAAGATAAATTTACCACTGCACCTATCCTAGTACATCCCAACCCCGAGCTTGCCTTCATAATAGAGGTGGATGCTTCAGACTGTGCCGTTGGAGCTATACTCTCTCAGAGAACAGGTGAGAAGAATGTCTTGCATCCCTGTGCCTTCTTTTCCCAGCAGTTGTCTTCGGCTGAGAGGAACTACGATGTGGGCAATAGAGAGTTGTTGGCCATTATTGCCGCCTTCAAAGAATGGAGACACCTTCTTCAGGGAGCTGCACAGCAAATAGTCGTCCTGACAGACCATCGTAACCTTGAGTTTATCAGGTCGGCTAAGTGCCTGACTCCTCGCCAGGCTCGCTGGAATCTTTTCTTAAACCAATTTAATTTTATCATCTCTTATAGACCAGGATCGCGCAATGGAAAGGCTGATGCACTCTCTAGGATTTACTCAGCAGAGACACGTCCAATTACTCCTCCTAAGACTATTCTTCCTGACTCTAGATTCCTAGGAGTAATTCATAATCAAGACCTACTTAAGGACATCAAGGAAGCATACCATGCGGATTCCTTTTTGGCACAACCCCCAAGGGACGTAAGTCTTGTCTTTAAGAATGGTGTGTGGATTCAGGGACAACGTCTGTATATTCCTGAAACAGTCAGATTAAGAGTATTGCAACTCATTCACGATTCCAAGATAGCTGGGCATAGAGGAATTCTAAAGACACAGGAATTTCTTTCTCGTTTCTTTTGGTGGCCCACTTGCAGGAAGGATGTTTTGAATTATGTCACTTCATGTGAGGTCTGTGCAAGATGCAAAACACCTCGCTCCTCACCAACTGGTCTGTTACAGCCTCTTCCCACCCCGTCCCGCCCGTGGGGATCCATTTCTATGGACTTCATTGTGGAGTTACCAACCTCTCAGGGGAAGAACACCATTCTAGTGGTGGTTGACCGTCTAACAAAGGCAGCTCATTTTATCCCTTGTGTCGGCTTACCCACTGCAAAACAGACATCAGATTTGATGATTAAAGATGTGTTTCGCTTACATGGAGTACCGGATGAGGTTATTTCGGATCGAGGGGTGCAATTCACTTCTAGGTTTTGGCAAAATTTCTGTGCAGCATTGGACATTAAAGTAAACCTTTCTTCTGCTTTTCATCCCCAGACTAATGGACAGACCGAACGAACCAATCAAACCCTGGAGCAGTATCTCCGCTGCTTTATCTGCCACCTACAGGATGATTGGGTGGATCTACTTCCATTAGCTGAGTTCTCGTATAACAACTCTCAGAGTGCCTCCACTAAACAGTCTCCTTTTTACTCTAATCTAGGTTATCATCCTAACATTCTACCACGATTTCCCATAGAAACGCCTTTACCAGCAGTGGCTGAAAGAATCACGTCTTTACAGAAGAATATGGATCTTCTAAAGGAAAATCTGGAATCGGCTCAAGAAAGGTACAAGAAAGCAGCAGATAAATTTCGTAAACCTGCACCAGCTTTCAAGGTAGGAGACTTGGTCTGGCTGTCAACCAGAAATCTCAAGTTAAGGATTCCATCGTCTAAGTTGGGACATAAGTACACTGGACCCTATAAAATCAGTAAAATTATAAGTGCCGTTGCTTGTCGTCTTCAACTGCCCAGAACTATGAGAATCCACCCTGTCTTTCATGTATCCCTACTAAAGGCTGCGACACCCAATACGTTTCCTGGACGTTCCTCTCCTTGCCCTGACCCAGTGCTAGTCGATGGTCAGGAAGAATTTGTGGTGGAAAGGATTTTAGATTCCAGGTTGTATAGAAATCAGTTACAATATCTGATTAAATGGCAGGGCTACCCAGTGGAGGACAACTCATGGGAACCGGTCAATAACGTTAATGCTCCTCGCTTGCTCCGTCAGTTTCATCAGAGGTACCCACACAAGCCTGGTCTGAGGTCATCCGGAGGTTGTCCTTAAGGGGGGAGTAATGTAAGATTCTATGTATATATTCCTGAAACTCAGTTTGTTCGTCAGCCATTTTACTTTCTGTCTTGCTGCAGCTATCTTGCCCTCAGTCAAAATGGAGTTTCCAGCTTGCATGTTCCCGCCCTGATTCTCTCCTTTGCTTCTTAAGCAGCCACAGCTGAGCAATCAGTGCTTCAGAATCTAGCCTGCAGTGAACCTGTGACTTGACTCCTGTAAGCCTTTAACCTTGTACTCCAGCTATTCCTACTGAGGAACTCTGAAGCACTTGTGGACTCTGAACCCTGCTCTTTGAAAGACCCACGTTTGCATGGACTTACGGTAACAGAGAAGAAGATCCTGAATCTGTATTGGAGAGTGATTGCTGAGCTTGGATTACTCTGGCCTGCTGTGTCTCCTGTTTCTGTGTCTGCAAACTGTGTGACTATTTCTGCCAACTTGTATGAAGTAATACAGGACTTTTCTATATCAAACCTGTGACTCCTGTGTTTTCATCGCACCCAAGCACAAGACGCTATATGAACTGTACTACATACATTACACATTCACATCAGGGTTGGGGGTGAGAGGACCATGCACATCAGGGTTGGGGCGTGAGAGGACCATGCACATCAGGATTGGGGGGGTGAGGGGACCATGCACATCAGGATTGGGGGGTGAGGGGACCATGCACATCAGGATTGGGGGATGAGCGGACCATGCACATCAGGATTGGGGGATGAGCGGACCATGCACATCAGGATTGGGCGATGAGGGGACCATTCATACTAGGATTGGGGGGTGAGGGGACCATTCATACCAGAATTGGGGGTGAGGGGACCAGTCATACCAGAATTGGGGGGTGAGGGGACCATGCATTCCAGGATTGGGTGGGAGGTGACCTTGCATACCAGAATTGGTGGGTGAGGGGACTGTGCATACCGAGATTGGGGAGGTGAGGGGACCATGCATACCAGGATTGGGGGGTGAGGGAACCATGAATACCAGGATATGGATGAGCAGGTACCATGCATACCAGGATAGGGATGAGGGGGTACCATGCATACCAGGATTGGGTGATGAGGGGTCCATGCATACCAGGATGAGGAATGGGGTGCCATGCATACCAGATTTGGGTGGGGGTGAGGGGACCATACATACCAGCATAGGGATGAGGGGTATCATGCATACCAGGATAGGGATGAGGGGTGCCATGCATACCAGGATAGGAGGGGGGCAGCACATACCAGCATGGGAGACCATATACCTTTAAAAATGCTTGCCAGGGGACCATGCACATCAAGATTGGGGGGCGAGGGGACCATGCACACCAGGATAGGGGGTGAGAGGACCATGCATACCAGGATAGGGGGTGAGGAGATCATGCACATCAGGATTGGGGGAGTGAGGGGACCATGCACATCAGGATTGGGGGGTGAGGGGACCATGCATACCAGGATTGGGGGGTGAGGGAACCATGAATACCAGGATATGGATGAGCAGGTAACATGCATACCAGGATAGGGATGAGGGGGTACCATGCATACCAGGATTGGGGGATGAGGGGACCATGCATAACAGGATGAGGAATGGGGTGCCATGCATAGTAGATTTGGGTGGGGATGAGGGGTGCCATACATACTAGGATAGGAGGGGGCAGCACATACCAGAATGGGAGACCATGTACCTATAAAAATGCTTGCCACCCGGGCGTAGAACGGGTTAATCACTAGTAAAAAATAATGATATTCTCACCTTCCGGCGTCCCCCGCATCTTTCCCGACTCTCAGCGACGCTCCCGCCAATCGCGTTCCCAGGAGTCCTTTGCGAGATCACCCAGATGACGTAGCGGTCTCGCGTGATGCTACGTCATCGGGATGATTGTCACAAAGGACTCCTGGGAACGGAACTTGCCGGGAGCGTCTCTGAGAGGCGAGAAAGCTGCAGGGGCCGCCGGAAGGTGAGAATATCATTATTTATTATTTTTTTTATTATTTTTACATTAGATCTTTTTACTATTGATGCGGCATAGGCGGCATCAATAGTAAAAAGTTGGTCACACTTCTCAAACACTTGTTTGACTCGTGTGACCAACCTGTCAGATCGCTTGTAAAACGCTAGCATTGTGCAAGCTAATTACGCTTGCAAAACGCTAGTTTTTAGCGGGAATACGCATACCTATAATATGCGGATTTCCCGCGGCAGGGAGGTGCGGAATTGCCGCGGAAATTTCCATGGCAATTCCGCAACGTGTGCACATAGCCTTAATGTTCTTATTCCCCAGCGTAAAGATCACAAAAAAGCTGAATCTGGTGAAGAACAATGACCATCTTGCCTGTCTAGACATCAGACTATTAGCACAATCTAAATATAAAAGATTTTTATGATTATGACCGGATATACTGCCCCTCCAGAAAATCTCACCACTTCTCAAACGCCCACGTAATTGCCAATATTTCCCGATTAGCAATGTCATAGTTTTTTCACAGAGGATGACAGTTTCTTAGAAAAATATACACACAAAGTCCATTTATCAGGAGATGCATCCCCACCCTCATTTCAGACACGTCAACTTCTACTATAAATGGCTGAGTGAGCAAGCCCTCTCTACCACATAACAGTAAAATAAATTCTCAGTGCATGGCCTCTAACTGTAGATGTCACATTCTATCAACCTGAATAAAATACTCTTGACTCAAGGGTCCAGAGTCAATGATGATTATAGGTAGTGGTCTAGACCAGGGGTGGGCAATTCATTTTCCTAAGAGGCCACATGAGAAACTGGCACTGCTGTGGAGGGCAGAACTAATCTGCTGAACTTAAAAGGGCAGTCCGAAACCAAATGTGAATTTCATACTAAATGTGCATCTTTTTAGTGCAATAATCTAATCTCCTTTTCTAATATACTTCAATGAATAATTCTCTAACATATCCTCTACATTCTGACTTCCTCTCTGTTTCATTTTTTTTCACTTATAATAATAATAATAATAATTTTATTTCTATAGTGCCAACATATTCTGCAGCACTTTACATTATAGAGGGGATTTGTACAGACAATAGACATTACAGCATAACAATAAACACAGATCAAAGTAGATACCAAGAGGAATGAGGGCCCTGCTCGCAAGCTTACAATCTATGAGGAAAAAGGGGAGACACGAAATGTGGATGGTAACAATTGCCTTCATTGTTCGGACCAGCCATAGTGTACGAATCGGGTGTTCATGTTATTCTGCAAGAAACAGTTAACAGCCAAAGTATGTAACAGTACAGACACAGAGGGCTATTAAATGCATAAAGCGGGTGAGAACATGATGCGAGGAACCTGATTATGGTAAAAAAAATTTGAATGGGCCACACAGGGATAGTTAGGTTAACGCATTGAGGCGGTAAGCCAATCTGAACAAATGTGTTTTTAGGGCACGATTAAAACAGTGTGGATTGGGGATTAATCATATTAACCTGGGTAGTGCATGTGAGTCGCCCGCCAGGGCCATGGGGTACTCGGCACCGAGCCCGTCGACTTCTATGGGGAGATGTCACGGGCAGCCACGGCTCGGTCCGTGGCCCTGGGCGCTCACCAAAAAGGGGATATTTACAGGGGATTAGTGTTCTTATGATGATTCCTGACGCCACCTGTAATACCTGGTCAGGGTGACCAGCGATGCTGTGCAGGTCCTCTGGAAGGGATGGTGATGTGCAGCTAGGTGATAAGCCTCCTACAGGTGAGGCTGTGTCCTCCCAGGGCAGGTTAAGGTAAGATAAAGCAATGGTGCAGAGGGATGTAGCAGAGGGGAGTGTGCGTCGCTGGAATAATCAGGGAAACAGTTCTGTTGCAGTTTCAATGTTTTACTCACAGTCTGTTATGCACATACAGATACCAGCCGGGCACTGTGTCCTCCAAGAGAGTGGTCCAGCAACCCTCTGGTAAGTTAGTCGCACTTCCAAAGACTCCCCTCTCAGTATATTCCTTTCCGGCTTTTTCCCTCTCGGTGCTAACTCTCCTTACTACCCTGCACCACGCCACCACAGAGCCCTCGGACAAGGGAGTATTGGGCCTTTTCAGTTCACAGATTACTGCGTCCAGTGTTCTGCACGTACTTGACCCCTAAGCTGCCTTCCTGTGAGATTATGGTGGCCAGTGGCAATGGCCCATGAAGTGACCACTGCCGTCAGTGTTACTAGCGGAACCTGAGCTTTCCCGCTAATCTAGGGACCGTTTCCCGATGTTTGCCTGGTCCTTCCTTCTTCAGGATGGGGGCACAGCTCCGATTGCTGTCTTGCCCAGGACCCGTTCGCTCTCACAGCAAGGCTCCCTGAGATGAACTCAAAGGAGCAGCAGGACAGTCCAGTACCCACTCACTGACTGCCTGACACAAACTGAAACTAAAGACTAACACGCAGCCTAAGTACTGCCTAAGCTCCACCCACCAACTAACTATACCCTTTCCTAACCAGCCTGAGTCAGACCATCCTCCCGAAGGGTCCGCCTGTGCTCAGCCAGCATAGTGTATGTTGGATGAAGGTGGTGGGAGTCAATGGGGTGCTTCCTCCTTACCTGAGAGTCAGGTGTCACATCTCAGGTGAGATGTAACATCTCCATGGCGACTGGACCCTCAGGGCACCACATTCCCCCCTTGTTAAACACAGCACTCCCGGGCTGTAATAGAGTAAAGATATTACAGTCATGGCCAAAAGTTTTGAGAATGACACAAATATTAATTTTTACAAAGTCTACTGCTTCACTTTTTCTAATGGCAATTTACATATACTCCAGAATGTTATAAAGAGTGATCAGCTTAACAGCAATTACTTGCAAAGTCAATATTTGGCAAGAAAATGAACTTTATCCCCCAAAACACATTTCAACATCATTGCAGCCCTGTGTAAGGTTCTGTGTACATGTTCCTGAAACTCAGTTTTTCCGTCAGCCATTTTACTTTCTGTCTTGCTGCAGCTATCTTGCCCTCAGTCAATATGGAGTTTCCAGCTTGCATGTTCCCGCCCTGATTCTCTCCTCTTGCTTCTTAAGCAGCCACAGCTGAGCAATCAGTGCTTCAGAATCAAGCTTGCAGTGAACCTGTGACCTGACTCCTGGAAGCCTTGGACCTTGTACTCCAGTTATTTCCTATTGTGGAACTTTGGAACATTCGTGGACTTTGGAACCTTGCTATTTGATAAATCCACGTTTGCATGGACTTACGGTAACAGAGAAGAGATCCTGAACCTGTTGTGGAGAGTGATTGCTGAGCTTAAGTTACTCTGGCCTGCTGTGTCTCCTGCTTTTGTATCTGCAAACTGTGTGACTATTATTGCCACTTGTATGAAGTAATACAAGACCTTCTATATCAAACCTGTGACTCCTGTGTTTTCATCGCACCCAAGCACAAGACACTATATGAACTGTACTCCTTACATTACAAGATTCTGAAGCCAAACGTTAGTGTCTGCTGGGTCTGGAAAGGATGTGTCTGCTGTAACTGTGGATATCAGACGTCCGGTTATACTTTCTGTGATGACAGTGGTTGTGACTTCTCACAACCATTCCAGGTGAGCAATTCCCTTAAGTTTTTTTTTTCCTGCAGTGTTACCACAGGTAAACACTATTGTTTTTTTTTTTTTCTTTCCTCTTTTGTGTCTGCAGTAACTGTGGATATCAGATGTCCGGTTGAACTTTCTGTGATGATAGTGGTTGTGACTTCTCACAACCATTCCAGGTGAGCAGTTCCCTTTATTTTTTTTTCTCTCTCTGCAGTGTTACCACAGGTAAACACTATTGTTTTTTTTTTTTTCTCCTCTCCTTCCAGTACTCCTGTCTTAAAAGATCTGGAAAATGGAGGCCCGCATAAAGGAACTTTGCGGAGTGACTGATAATATCCTTGCAGATTTGCAGACTATAAAAACCCGTTTTACAAACCTACAGGACCTCACTAATCACAATTTGAAAGTGTTTGGACAGACTACCCAGGATTTGCGAGCCAGGATTGAAGTTCTAGAGGAGCGAGTCCAGGCTCCTGCCGTAGCCCGAGTTCTGGGATTCCCAAGTTGCCCCCTTTTCGTTTTGGCGGTGAACGTGAGAAATTCAGGGGATTTATTAATCAATGCAATCTTTTTTTTCTGCACATGCTTCACAATTTCCCACTGAACGATCTAAAGTGCTTACTATAATTATGTTGCTTACCAACAAGGCTTTGATGTGGGCAAACCCTCTGATTGAGACTGAGGATGAATGTTTGGATCATCTGGATGCTTTCATTTCAGCCATGGGGCAGGTGTTTGATGACCCCAATCGAGGTGCAACAGCTGAAGCAGCCATGTTAGCTTTACGCCAAGGTAAGCACTCGGTAGCTGAATATGCCTTGGATTTCAGGAGATGGGCCCTTGATACCACCTGGGACAGTTCCGCCAAAAAATCTATTTTTCGAAAAGGGTTATCTCCACTGATTAAGGATGAACTTGCTCGTGCCGACCCTCCCACTGCGTTAGGTGACTTTATTAACTACTGCATCCGTATTGATACTCGTCTGACTGAACGCAGGCAAGAGAGATGGTTCGAAAGCAATCACACTAACCTTTTCCTACCTTCCTCTCCAGCTAAGGAACCTTTGAGTAGGATCACACGAGAACCTGAACCTGAACCCATGCAGGTAGACTCTTTACAACGACGGGTTAGTGATGCACGCAAGGAACATCGTTTTAAGGAGAATCTATGTTTCTATTGTGGTAAGTCAGGGCACTTCATTATAAACTGCCCCAGCCGTTCTCGTAAGACTACTGCAGCACTCATTCACTGTGAGTGTTGCGAGAGGGGATCTGTCAGGTCCGAGCCTCAGGCTCCAGAGAGATCTGCAGCAACAGATCTTGATTTCTCGGTCTTAAACTCCGTTACTTCTGAGGACGTTGACTGTGTAAACGCTGCAATTTTTCAAGTTTCCTCAGCGGTGTCCCAGCTGAGTTGTAAGAAAAACAATTCTCATTGCTTTCTTTCCATCAAACTCTGGGTTGACTCAGCTTGGGTGTCTAGCTCTGCTATGATCGACTCAGGGGCAAGTGGAAATTTTATGGATGTCTCCTTTGCTCTGAAACAGGGGATATGTTCAGTGAAGAAGGCTACTCCAGTACAGATGGAAACTGTGGATGGCTCCCTGCTGACCTCTGGACCAGTGGATCAGGAAACAGAGCCTTTGAGGGTTCTTATGGGTAAAGATCATCAAGAGAAACTGTCCTTTATGCTTATCTCTTCTCCCCACTTTCCCATTATTCTAGGGCTACCATGGCTGCAGGCTCAGAATCCTACCATTAACTGGGAGACCAAGGAATTACACTTTCCAGAGAAACAGATGAGTCCAAAAGTTTCAGCTTGCTCTGTTCCTAAAGGAACCATGTCAGTCCCTGAACTACCAGCTGTATACCAGGACTATGTGGATTTATGTGACAAGAAGAACGCTGACCAGCTTCCCCCTCACCGTCCATATGATTGTCCAATTGAATTATTGCCTGGAGCAGAAATACCTTTTGGTAAGATCTACCCCCTGGCGGGGCCCGAGCTAAAGGCTTTAAAGGATTACATAGACGAAAATCTAGCCAAGGGCTTCATACGCATCTCTTCATCTCCTGCAGGTGCACCCATCTTCTTTGTAAAGAAGAAAGATGGATCTCTGAGACCCTGCGTAGACTATAGGGAACTCAATAAGGTTACTATTAGAAACCGTTATCCATTGCCTTTAATCCCTGAGTTATTGGAGAGAGTGCGACATGCCAAAATTTTTTCTAAACTAGATCTCCGTGGGGCCTACAACTTAGTTGGTATTAGACCTGGGGATGAATGGAAGACTGCATTCAGGTCACGCTATGGACACTTTGAATATCTAGTTATGCCTTTTGGTCTGAGTACCGCCCCAGCCACTTTCCAACACTTGGTGAATGACATCTTCAGGGATCTCCTAGATACATTCGTGGTGATTTATTTGGATGATATTCTAATTTTTTCTAACTCCACAGAGGAACATCATGGACATGTGAGAATGGTCTTGGAACGTCTAAGACAAAATCATCTTTACATCAAACTTGAAAAGTGTGAATTCCATAGGACCGAAATTCAATTTCTGGGGTATGTACTGTCTACACAAGGAATTAGTATGGATGGAAGCAAGACCCAAGCCATCAAGGTGTAATGTATGTAGTACAGTTCATATAGCGTCTTGTGCTTGGGTGCGATGAAAATACATGAGACACAGGTTTGATATAAAAAGTCTTGTATTACTTCATACAAGTTGGCAAAAATAGTCACACAGTTTGCAGACACAGAAGCAGGAGACACAGCAGGCCAGAGTAATCTAAGCTCAGCAATCACTCTCCACAACAGGTTCAGGTCTTCTTCTCTGTTACCGTAAGTCCATGCAAACGTGGGTCTTTCAAAGAGCAGGGTTCAGAGTCCACAAGTGCTTCAGAGTTCCTCAGTAGGAATAGTTGGAGTACAAGGTCCAAGGCTTTAGGAGTCAGGTCACAGGTTCACTGCAGGCTAGATTCTGAAGCACTGATTGCTCAGCTGTGGCTGCTTAAGAAGCAAAAGGAGAGAATCAGGGCGGGAACATGCAAGCTGGAAACTCCATTTTGACTGAGGGCAAGATAGCTGCAGCAAGACAGAAAGTTAAATGGCTGACGAACAAACTGAGTTTCAGGAACATGTACACAGAACCTTACATTACTCCCCCCTTAGGGACAGCCTCCGGATGACCTCAGGCCAGGCTTGTTCGGGTACCTCTGATGAAACTGACGGAGCAAGCGAGGAGCATTAACGTTATTGACTGGTTCCCATGAGTTATCCTCCACTGGGTAGCCCTGCCATTTAATCAGATATTGTAACTGATTTCTATACAACCTGGAATCTAAAATCCTTTCCACCACAAATTCTTCCTGACCATCGACTAGCACTGGGTCAGGGCAAGGAGAAGAACGTCCAGGAAACGTATTGGGTGTCGCAGCCTTTAGTAGGGATACATGAAAGACAGGGTGAATTCTCATAGTTCTGGGCAGTTGAAGACGACAAGCAACGGCACTTATAATTTTACTGATTTTATAGGGTCCAATGTACTTATGTCCCAACTTAGACGATGGAATCCTTAACTTAAGATTTCTGGTTGACAGCCAGACCAAGTCTCCTACCTTGAAAGCTGGTGCAGGTTTACGAAATTTATCTGCTGCTTTTTTTTGTACCTTTCCTGAGCCGATTCCAGATTCTCCTTTAGAAGATCCATATTCTTCTGTAAAGACGTGATTCTTTCAGCCACTGCTGGTAAAGGCGTTTCTATGGGAAATCATGGTAGAATGTTAGGATGATAACCTAGATTAGAGTAAAAAGGAGACTGCTTAGTGGAGGCACTCTGAGAGTTGTTATACGAGAACTCAGCTAATGGAAGTAGATCCACCCAATCATCCTGTAGGTGGCAGATAAAGCAGCGGAGATACTGCTCCAGGGTTTGATTGGTTCGTTCGGTCTGTCCATTAGTCAGGGGATGAAAAGCAGAAGAAAGGTTTACTTTAATGTCCAATGCTGCACAGAAATTTTGCCAAAACCTAGAAGTGAATTGCACCCCTCGATCCGAAATAACCTCATCCGGTACTCCATGTAAGCGAAACACATCTTTAATCATCAAATCTGATGTCTGTTTTGCAGTGGGTAAGCCGACACAAGGGATAAAATGAGCTGCCTTTGTTAGACGGTCAACCACCACTAGAATGGTGTTTCTTCCCTTGAGAGGTTGGTAACTCCACAATGAAGTCCATAGAAATGGATCCCCACGGGCGGGACGGGGTGGGAAGAGGCTGTAACAGACCAGTTGGTGAGGAGCGAGGTGTTTTGCATCTTGCACAGACTTCACATGAAGTGACATAGTTTAAAACATCCTTCCTGCAAGTGGGCCACCAAAAGAAACGAGAGAGAAATTCCTGTGTCTTTAGAATTCCTCTATGCCCAGCTATCTTGGAATCGTGAATGAGTTGCAATACTCTCAATCTGACTGTTTCAGGAATATACAGGCGTTGTCCCTGAATCCACACACCATTCTTAAAGACAAGACTTACGTCCCTTGGGGGTTGTGCCAAAAAGGAATCCGCATGGTATGCTTCCTTGATGTCCTTAAGTAGGTCTTGATTATGAATTACTCCTAGGAATCTAGAGTCAGGAAGAATAGTCTTAGGAGGAGTAATTGGACGTGTCTCTGCTGAGTAAATCCTAGAGAGTGCATCAGCCTTTCCATTGCGCGATCCTGGTCTATAAGAAATGATAAAATTAAATTGGTTTAAGAAAAGATTCCAGCGAGCCTGGCGAGGAGTCAGGCACTTAGCCGACCTGATAAACTCAAGGTTACGATGGTCTGTCAGGACGACTATTTGCTGTGCAGCTCCCTGAAGAAGGTGTCTCCATTCTTTGAAGGCGGCAATAATGGCCAACAACTCTCTATTGCCCACATCGTAGTTCCTCTCAGCCGAAGACAACTGCTGGGAAAAGAAGGCACAGGGATGCAAGACATTCTTCTCACCTGTTCTCTGAGAGAGTATAGCTCCAACGGCACAGTCTGAAGCATCCACCTCTATTATGAAGGCAAGCTCGGGGTTGGGATGTACTAGGATGGGTGCAGTGGTAAATTTATCTTTTAGACGGGAAAATGCTTCCTGGGCTTGGGGAGTCCAGGAGAACCTAGACTCTTTCCGGGTAAGTTGGGTGATAGGTGACACTACCTCAGAGAAATTTCTAATGAAACGTCTATAGAAGTTGGCAAACCCGATGAAGCGCTGTACCTCCTTCACATTTCTAGGACTTGGCCAATCCTTGATGGCTTGGGTTTTGCTTCCATCCATACTAATTCCTTGTGTAGACAGTACATACCCCAGAAATTGAATTTCGGTCCTATGGAATTCACACTTTTCAAGTTTGATGTAAAGATGATTTTGTCTTAGACGTTCCAATACCATTCTCACATGTCCATGATGTTCCTCTGTGGAGTTAGAAAAAATTAGAATATCATCCAAATAATTTACCACAAATGTATCTAGGAGATCCTTGAAGATGTCATTCACCAAGTGTTGGAAAGTGGCTGGGGCGGTACTCAGACCAAAAGGCATAACTAGATATTCAAAGTGTCCATAGCGTGACCTGAATGCAGTCTTCCATTCATCCCCAGGTCTAATACGGACTAAGTTATAGGCCCCACGGAGATCTAGTTTAGAGAAAATTTTGGCATGTCGCACTCTCTCCAATAACTCAGGGATTAAAGGCAATGGATAACGGTTTCTAATAGTAACCTTATTGAGTTCCCTATAGTCTACGCATGGTCTCAGAGATCCATCTTTCTTCTTTACAAAGAAGATGGGTGCACCTGCAGGAGATGAAGAGGGCGTATGAAGCCCTTGGCTAGATTTTCGTCTATCTAATCCTTTAAAGCCTTTAGCTCGGGCCCCGCCAGGGGGTAGATCTTACCAAAAGGTATCTCTGCTCCAGGCAATAATTCAATTGGACAATCATATGGACGGTGAGGAGGAAGCTGGTCAGCGTTCTTCTTGTCACATAAATCCACATAGTCCTGGTATACAGCTGGTAGTTCAGGGACTGACATGGTTCCTTTAGGAACAGAGCAAGCTGAAACTTTTGGACTCATCTGTTTCTCTGGAAAGTGTAATTCCTTGGTCTCCCAGTTAATGGTAGGATTCTGAGCCTGCAGCCATGGTAGCCCTAGAATAATGGGAAAGTGGGGAGAAGAGATAAGCATAAAGGACAGTTTCTCTTGATGATCTTTACCCATAAGAACCCTCAAAGGCTCTGTTTCCTGATCCACTGGTCCAGAGGTCAGCAGGGAGCCATCCACAGTTTCCATCTGTACTGTAGTAGCCTTCTTCACTGAACGTATCCCCTGTTTCAGAGCAAAGGAGACATCCATAAAATTTCCACTTGCCCCTGAGTCGATCATAGCAGAGCTAGACACCCAAGCTGAGTCAACCCAGAGTTTGATGGAAAGAAAGCAATGAGAATTGTTTTTCTTACAACTCAGCTGGGACACCGCTGAGGAAACTTGAAAAATGGCAGCGTTTACACAGTCAACGTCCTCAGAGGTAACGGAGTTTAAGTCCGAGAAATCAAGATCTGTTGCTGCAGATCTCTCTGGAGCCTGAGGCTCGGACCTGACAGATCCCCTCTCGCAACACTCACAATGAATGAGTGCTGCAGTAGTCTTACGAGAACGGCTGGGGCAGTTTATAATGAAGTGCCCTGACTTACCACAATAGAAACATAGATTCTCCTTAAAACGATGTTCCTTGCGTGCATCACTAACCCGTCGTTGTAAAGAGTCTACCTGCATGGGTTCAGGTTCAGGTTCCCGTGTAATCCTACTCAAAGGTTCCTTAGCTGGAGAGGAAGGTAGGAAAAGGTTAGTGCGATTGCTTTCGAACCATCTCTCTTGCCTGCGTTCAGTCAGACGAGTATCAATACGGATGCAGTAGTTAATAAAGTCACCTAACGCAGTGGGAGGTCGGCACGAGCAAGTTCATCCTTAATCAGTGGAGATAACCCCTTTCGAAAAATAGATTTTTTGGCGGAACTGTCCCAGGTGGTATCAAGGGCCCATCTCCTGAAATCCAAGGCATATTCAGCTACCGAGTGCTTACCTTGGCGCAAAGCTAACATGGCTGCTTCAGCTGTTGCACCTCGATTGGGGTCATCAAACACCTGCCCCATGGCTGAAATAAAAGCATCAAGGTGATTCAAACAATCATCCTCAGTCTCAATCAGAGGGTTTGCCCACATCAAAGCCTTGTTGGTAAGCAACATAATTATAGTAAGCACCTTAGATCGTTCAGTGGGAAATTGTGAAGCATGTGCAGAAAAAAAAAGATTGCATTGATTAATAAATCCCCTGAATTTCTCACGTTCACCGCCAAAACGAAAAGGGGGCAACTTGGGAATCCCAGAACTCGGGGCTACGGCAGGAGCCTGGACTCGCTCTTCTAGAACCTCAATCCTGGCTCGCAAATCCTGGGCAGTCTGTCCAAACACTTGCAAATTGTGATTAGTGAGGTCCTGTAGGCTTGAAAAACGGGTCTTTATATTCTGCAAATCTGCAAGGATATTATCAGTCACTCCGCAAAGTTCCTTTATGCGGGCCTCCATTTTCCAGATCTTTTAAGACAGGAGTACTGGAATGGTTGTGAGAAGTCACAACCACTATCATCACAGAAAGTTCACCCGGACATCTGATATCCACAGTTACAGCAGACAAAAAAAGAGAAAAGAAAAAAAAAAACAATAGTGTTTACCTGTGGTAACACTGCAGAAAAAAAAACACTTAAGGGAATTGCTCACCTGGAATGGTTGTGAGAAGTCACAACCACTGTCATCACAGAAAGTACAACCGGACATCCGATATCCACAGTTACAGCAGACACAGCCTTTCCAGACCCAGCAGACACTAACGTTTTGGCTTCAGAATCTTGTAATGTATGTAGTACAGTTCATATAGCGTCTTGTGCTTGGGTGCGATGAAAATACATGAGACACAGGTTTGATATAGAAAGTCTTGTATTACTTCATACAAGTTGGCAAAAATAGTCACACAGTTTGCAGACACAGAAGCAGGAGACACAGCAGGCCAGAGTAATCTAAGCTCAGCAATCACTCTCCACAACAGGTTCAGGATCTTCTTCTCTGTTACCGTAAGTCCATGCAAACGTGGGTCTTTCAAAGAGCAGGGTTCAGAGTCCACAAGTGCTTCAGAGTTCCTCAGTAGGAATAGCTGGAGTACAAGGTCCAAGCCTTTAGGAGTCAGGTCACAGGTTCACTGAAGGCTAGATTCTGAAGCACTGATTGCTCAGCTGTGGCTGCTTAAGAAGCAAAAGGAGAGAATCAGGGCGGGAACATGCAAGCTGGAAACTCCATTTTGACTGAGGGCAAGATAGCTGCAGCAAGACAGAAAGTAAAATGGCTGACAAACAAACTGAGTTTCAGGAACATGTACACAGAACCTTACACAAGGATTGGCCAAGTCCTAGAAACGTGAAGGAGGTGCAGCGCTTCATCGGGTTTGCCAACTTCTATAGACGTTTCATTAGGAATTTCTCTGAGGTAGTGTCACCTATCACCCAACTTACCCGGAAAGAGTCTAGGTTCTCCTGGACTCCCCAAGCCCAGGAAGCATTTTCCCGTCTAAAAGATAAATTTACCACTGCACCTATCTTAGTACATCCCAACCCCGAACTTGCCTTCATAATAGAGGTGGATGCTTCAGACTGTGCCGTTGGAGCTATACTCTCTCAGAGAACAGGTGAGAAGAATGTCTTGCATCCCTGTGCCTTCTTTTCCCAGCAGTTGTCTTCGGCTGAGAGGAACTACGATGTGGGCAATAGAGAGTTGTTGGCCATTATTGCCGCCTTCAAAGAATGGAGACACCTTCTTCAGGGAGCTGCACAGCAAATAGTCGTCCTGACAGACCATCGTAACCTTGAATTTATCAGGTCGGCTAAATGCCTGACTCCTCGCCAGGCTCGCTGGAATCTTTTCTTAAACCAATTTAATTTTATCATTTCTTATAGACCAGGATCGCGCAATGGAAAGGCTGATGCACTCTCTAGGATTTATTCAGCAGAGACACGTCCACTTACTCCTCCTAAGACTATTCTTCCTGACTCTAGATTCCTGGGAGTGATTCATAATCAAGACCTACTTAAGGACATCAAGGAAGCATACCATGCGGATTCCTTTTTGGCACAACCCCCAAGGGACGTAAGTCTTGTCTTTAAGAATGGTGTGTGGATTCAGGGACAACGTCTGTATATTCCTGAAACAGTCAGATTGAGAGTATTGCAACTCATTCACGATTCCAAGATAGCTGGGCATAGAGGAATTCTAAAGACACAGGAATTTCTTTCTCGTTTCTTTTGGTGGCCCACTTGCAGGAAGGATGTTTTAAACTATGTCACTTCATGTGAAGTCTGTGCAAGATGCAAAACACCTCGCTCCTCACCAACTGGTCTGTTGCAACCCCTTCCCACCCCGTCCCGCCCGTGGGGATCCATTTCTATGGACTTCATTGTGGAGTTACCAACCTCTCAAGGGAAGAACACCATTCTAGTGGTGGTTGATCGTTTAACAAAAGCAGCTCATTTTATCCCTTGTGTCGGCTTACCCACTGCAAGACAGACATCAGATTTGATGATTAAAAATGTGTTTCGCTTACATGGAGTACCAGATGAGGTTATTTCGGATCGAGGGGTGCAATTCACTTCAAGGTTTTGGCAAAATTTCTGTGCAGCATTGGACATTAAAGTAAACCTTTCTTCTGCTTTTCATCCTCAGACTAATGGACAGACAGAACGAACCAATCAGACCCTGGAGCAGTATCTTCGCTGCTTTATCTGCCACCTACAGGATGATTGGGTGGATCTACTTCCACTGGCTGAGTTCTCTTATAACAACTCTCAGAGCGCCTCCACTAAGCAGTCTCCTTTTTACTCCAATCTAGGTTATCATCCTAACATTCTTCCTCGATTTCCCATAGATACGCCTTTGCCAGCAGTGGCTGAAAGAATCACGTCTTTACAAAAGAATATGGATCTTCTAAAGGGAAATCTGGAATTGGCTCAGGAAAGGTACAAGAAAGCCGCAGATAAATTTCGTAAACCTGCACCAGCTTTCAAGGTAGGAGACCTGGTCTGGCTGTCAACCAGAAATCTTAAGTTAAGAATTCCATCATCTAAGTTGGGACATAAATACATTGGACCTTATAAAATCAGTAAGATTATAAGTGCTGTCGCTTGTCGTCTTCAACTGCCCAGAACTATGAGAATCCACCCTGTCTTTCATGTATCCCTACTAAAGGCTGCGACACCCAATACGTTTCCTGGACGTTCTTCTCCTTGCCCTGACCCAGTGCTAGTCGATGGTCAGGAAGAATTTGTGGTGGAAAGGATTCTAGATTCCAGGTTGTATAGAAATCAGTTACAATATCTGATTAAATGGCAGGGCTACCCAGTGGAGGACAACTCATGGGAACCAGTCAATAACGTTAATGCTCCTCGCTTGCTCCGTCAGTTTCATCAGAGGTACCCACACAAGCCTGGTCTGAGGTCATCCGGAGGCTGTCCCTAAGGGGGAGTAATGTAAGGTTCTGTGTACATGTTCCTGAAACTCAGTTTTTCCGTCAGCCATTTTACTTTCTGTCTTGCTGCAGCTATCTTGCCCTCAGTCAATATGGAGTTTCCAGCTTGCATGTTCCCGCCCTGATTCTCTCCTCTTGCTTCTTAAGCAGCCACAGCTGAGCAATCAGTGCTTCAGAATCAAGCTTGCAGTGAACCTGTGACCTGACTCCTGGAAGCCTTGGACCTTGTACTCCAGTTATTTCCTATTGTGGAACTTTGGAACATTCGTGGACTTTGGAACCTTGCTATTTGATAAATCCACGTTTGCATGGACTTACGGTAACAGAGAAGAGATCCTGAACCTGTTGTGGAGAGTGATTGCTGAGCTTAAGTTACTCTGGCCTGCTGTGTCTCCTGCTTTTGTATCTGCAAACTGTGTGACTATTATTGCCACTTGTATGAAGTAATACAAGACCTTCTATATCAAACCTGTGACTCCTGTGTTTTCATTGCACCCAAGCACAAGACACTATATGAACTGTACTCCTTACATTACACCCTGCCTTAAAAGGACCAGCTAACCTCTTTTCAGTGATTGCTCCATTAACACAGGTGTGGGTGTTGATGAGGACATGGCTGGAGATCAATCTGTCATGATTAAGTAAGAATGACACCACTGGACACTTTAAAAGGAGGCTGGTGCTTGGCATCATTGTTTCTCTTCTGTTAACCATGGTTATCTCTAAAGAAACACGTGCAGTCATCATTGCAATGCACAAAAATGGCCTAACAGGGAAGAGTATCGCAGCTAGAAAGATTGCACCTCAGTCAACAATCTATCACATCATCAAGAACTTCAAGGAGAGAGGTTCCATTGTTGCCAAAAAAGCTCCAGGGCGCCCAGGAAAAGACCAGCAAGCGCCAGGACCGTCTCTTAAAAGTGTTTCAGCTGCGGGATCGGGCTACCAGCAGTGCAGAGCTTGCTCAGGAATGGCAGCAGGCAGGTGTGAGTGCATCTGCACGCACTGTGAGGCGGAGACTCTTGGAGCAAGGCCTGGTCTCAAGGAGGGCAACAAAGAAGCCACTTCTCTCCAGAAAAAACATCATGGACAGACTGATATTCTGCTAAAGGTACAGGCAGTGGACTGCTGAGGACTGGGGTAAAGTTATTTTCTCTGATGAATCCTCTTTCGATTGTTTGGGACATCAGGAAAACGCCTCATTCGGAGAAGACAAGGTGAGCGCTACCACCAGTCTTGTCTCATGCCAACTGTTAAGCATCCTGAAACCATTCATGGTGGGGTTGCTTCTCAGCCAAGGGAATCAGCTCTCTCACAGTCTTGCCTAAAAACACAGCCATGAATAAAGAATGTGTAAGGTTCTGTGTATCTGTTTCTGAAACTCAGTTTGTTCGTCGGCCATTTTGCTTTCTGTTTTGCTGCAGCTATCTTGCCCTCAGTCAAAATGGAGTTTTCCAGCTTGCATGTTCCCGCCCTGATTCTCTCCGTTTGCTTCTTAAACAGCCACAGCTGAGCAATCAGTGCTTCAGAATCTAGCCTTCAGTGAACCTGTGTCCCGACTCCTAAAGCCTTGGACCTTGTACTCCAGCATTCCTACTGAGGAACTCTGAAGCACTTGTGGACTCTGAACTCTGCTCTTGAGAGCCTCACGTTTGCATGGACTTGCGGTAACAGAGAAGAAGATCTGAATCTGTTGTGGAGAGTTATTGCTGAGCTTAGATTACTCTGGCCTGCTGTGTCTCCTGCTTCTGTGTTTGCAACCTGTGTGTTTATTTTTGCCAATTTGTATGAAGCAATACAAGACTTTCTTTATCAACCTGTGTCTCAAGTATTTTCATCGCACCCAAGCACAAGACGCTATATGAACTGTACCACATACATTACAAGATTCTGAAGCCAAACGTTAGTGTCTGCTGGGTCTGGAAAGGCTTGTCTGCTGTACTGTGGATATCGGATGTCCGGTTGTACTTTCTGTGATGACAGTGGTTGTGACTTCTCACAACCATTCCAGGTGAGCAATTCCCTTAAGTTTTTTTTTCTGCAGTGTTATCACAGGTAAACACTATTGTTTTTTTTTTTTTCTCTTCTCTTTTTGTCTGCTGAAACTCTGGATATCAGATGTCTGGTTGAAAGCTTTCTGTGATGATAGTGGTTGTGACTTCTCACAACCATTCCAGGTGAGCAGTTCCCTTAAAAGTTTTTTCTTTCTTCAGTGTTGCCACAGGTGAACACTATTGTTTTTTTTTTTTTTCCTTCTCTTCTTCCAGTATCCTGTCTTAAAAGATCTGGAAAATGGAGGCCCGCATAAAGGAACTTTGCGGAGTGACTGATAATATCCTTGCAGATTTGCAGAATATAAAGACCCGTTTTACAAATCTTCAGGACCTAAATAATCACAATTTGCAAGTGGTTGGACAGACTACCCAGGATTTGCGAGCCAGGATTGAGGTTCTGGAGGGGCGAGTCCAGGCTCCTGCCGTGGCCCCGAGTTCTGGGATTCCCAAGTTGCCCCCTTTTCGTTTTGGTGGTGAACGTGAAAAATTCAGGGGATTTGTTAATCAATGCAATCTTTTTTTTTCTGCACATGCTTCACAATTTCCTACTGAACGATCTAAGGTGCTTACTATAATTATGTTGCTTACCAACAAGGCTTTGATGTGGGCAAACCCTCTGATTGAGACTGAGGATGATTGTTTGAATCACCTTGATGATTTTATTTCAGCCATGGGGCAGGTGTTTGATGACCCCAATCGAGGTGCAACAGCTGAAGCAGCCATGTTAGCTTTGCGCCAAGGTAAGCACTCGGTAGCTGAATATGCCTTGGATTTCAGGAGATGGGCCCTTGATACCACCTGGGACAATTCCGCCAAAAAATCTATTTTTCGAAAGGGGTTATCCCCACTGATTAAGGATGAACTTGCTCGTGCCGACCCTCCCACTGCGTTAGGTGACTTTATTAACTACTCATCCGTATTGATACTCGTTTAACTGAACGCAGGCAAGAGAGATGGTTCGAAAGCAATCGTACTAACCTTTTCCTACCTTCCTCTCCAGCTAAGGAACCTTTGAATAGGATTACACGGGAACCTGAACCTGAACCCATGCAGGTAGACTCTTTACTACGACGGGTTAGTGATGCACGCAAGGAACATCGTTTTAAGGAGAATCTATGTTTTTATTGTGGTAAGTCAGGGCACTTTATTATTAACTGCCCCAGCCGTTCTCGCAAGACTACTGCAGCACTCATTCATTGTGAGTGTTGCGAGAGGGGATCTGTCAGGTCCGAGCCTCAGGCTCCAGAGAGATCTGCAGCAACAGATCTTGATTTCTCGGACTTAAACTCCGTTACCTCTGAGGACGTTGACTGTGTAAATGCTGCCATCTTTCAAGTTTCCTCAGCGGTGTCCCAGCTGAGTTGTAAAAAAAACAATTCTCACTGTTTTCTTTCCATCAAACTCTGGGTTGACTCAGCCTGGTGTCTAGCTCTGCTATGATCGACTCAGGTGCAAGTGGAAATTTTATGGATGTCTCCTTTGCTCTGAAACAGGGAATACGTTCAGTGAAGAAGGCTACTCCAGTACAGATGGAAACTGTGGATGGCTCCCTGCTGACCTCTGGACCAGTGGATCAGGAAACAGAGCCTTTAAAGGTTCTTATGGGTAAAGATCATCAAGAGAAACTGTCCTTTATGCTTATCTCTTCTCCTCACTTTCCCATTATTCTAGGGCTACCATGGCTGCAGGCTCAGAATCCTACCATTAACTGGGAGACCAAGGAATTACACTTCCAGAGAAACAGATGAGTCAAAAATTTCAGCTTGCTCTGTTCCTAAAGGAACCATGTCAGTCCCTGAACTACCAGCTGTATACCAGGACTATGTGGATTTATGTGACAAGAAGAACGCTGACCAGCTTCCTCCTCACCGTCCATATGATTGTCCAATTGAATTATTGCCTGGAGCAGAGATACCTTTTGGTAAGATCTACCCCCTGGCGGGCCCGAGCTGAAGGCTTTAAAAGAGTACATAGACGAAATCTAGCCAAGTTAGCCTTTTGGTCTTGGACCGCCCACCACTTTCCAACCTTGGTGAATGACATCTTTCAGGATCCCGGAACATTCGGGGGGTAATTATTTGGATGATTTTTAATTTTTTCTAACTCCACAGAGGAACACATGGACATGTGAAATGGTCTGGAACGTCTAAGACAAAATCATCTTTACATCAAGCTTGAAAAGTGTGAATTCCATAAGACCGAAATTCAATTTCTGGGTAACTGTCTAAAACAAGGAATTAGAGGATAATAAAACCCAAGCCATCAATGAATGGCCAATCCTAGAAATGTAAGGAGTTACAGCGCTTCACGGTTGCAAACTTTATAGACTTTCATTAGAAATTTCTCTGAGGTGTGTCACCTATCACCCAACTTACCCGGGAGAGGTCTAATTTTCCCCTGGACCCCCAAGCCCGGAACATTTTCCCGTCTAAAAAAAATTTACCCTGCACCTACCTAGTACATCCCAACCCAAGCTTGCCTTCAAATAGAGGTGGATGCTTCAGACTGTCCGTGGGAGTTTAAACTCCTCAGAGAACAGGTGAGAAGAATTCACATCCCTGTGCCTTCTTTTCCCACAGTTTCTTCGGCTGAGAAGAACTACGAGTGGGCAAAAGATTGTTGGCCCTTATTGCCGCCTTAAAGAATGGAGAACCTTCTTCAAGGAGCGCACAGCAAATAGTTTCGAAACCATCGTAAACTTGAGTTTATCAGGTCGGTAAGTGCCTGACTCCCTCCCAGGCTCGCTGGAATCTTTTCTTAAAACCAATTTAATTTTATTATTTCTTAAAGACCAGGATCGCGCAATGGAAAGGCGGAGCACTCTTAGGTTTACTCACAGAGACCGTCCAAAAATCCCCTAAGACTAATTCTTCCGACTCTAGTTCCAGGAGTGAATTTCAACATCAAGCCTAATTAAAGACACAAGGAAGCATACCTGCGGATTTTTTTGGCTCAACCCCAAGGGACTAAGTCTTGTCTTTAAGAAGGTTTGTGGTTCTGGGACAACCTGATTACCTGAAACATCATTGAGGATTGCAATCATTCACGTTTTCCAAAATAGCCGGGCATAAGGAATTCTAAAGACACAGGAATTTCTTCTCGTTCTTTTGGGCCCACTTGTAGGAAGGAATTTGGATATTCCTTGTGTGAGTTTTTGTCCAGATGCAAAACCCTCGTCTTCACCAACTGGTCTTTCAGCCTCTTCCCCCCCATCCCGCCCGGGGGGGGATCCATTTCTTGGACTTCATTGTGGAATTACCAACCTTCAAGGAAGAACACATCTAGTGGTGGTTGCCGTCTAAAACAAGGCAGCTCATTTTATCCCTTTGTCGGCTTTACCACTGCAAAACGACTCAATTTGTGATTAAAGATTGTTTTTCGCTTCTGGGTACCATGAGGTTATTTCGGATCGAGGGTGCAATTCCTTCTAGGTTTTGGCAAAATTTCTGTGCAGCATTGGAATTAAAGTAAACCTTTCTTCTGCTTTCACCCCGACTAATGGACAAACCGAACGAAACCCAACAAACCCGAGCAGATCTCCGCTGCTTTTCTGCCCCTACAGGATGATTGGGGGGGATCTACTTCCATTGGCTGAGTTCTCTTACAAACAACTCTCAGAGTGCCTCCACTAAACAGTCCCTTTTTACTCTAATCAGGTTATCATCCTAATTCACCACGATTTCCCATAGGACGCCTTTGCCAGCAGTGGCTGAAAATCACGACTTAACAGAAGAATATGGATTTCAAAGGAGAATCTGGAAGGGGGCTCGGAAAGGACAAAAGGCAGCAGAAAATTTCGAAACCTGCAAACCACTTTAAGGTAGGACCTGGTCTGGTGTCAACCAAAATCTTTTAAATTAAGGATTCCATCGTCAATTGGGAATAATACATTTGGACCCTAAAAAATCAGTAAAATTATAATGCCCTTGCTTGTCGTCCAATTGCCCAAACTAGAGAACCACCCTTCTTATGATCCCTACAAAGGCTGCGACACCCAATAGTTTCCTGGACGTTTTCTCCTTGCCCTGACCCTGGTAGTCTGGTCCGGAGGAATTTGTGGTGGAAAGGATTTTAGATTCCAGGTTGTATAGAAATCAGTTACAAATCGATTAAAGGCAGGGCTACCCCCGTGGAGGACAACTCATGGGAGCCAGTCAAAACGTTAATGCTCCTCGCTTCTCGTCAGTTTCACAGAGGTACCCACACAACCGCTGAGTCATCCGGAGGTTTCCCTAAGGGGGAGAAAAAAGGTTCTGTGTATCTGTTTCTGAAACTCATTTGTTCTCCCATTTTGCTTTCTTTTTGCGCAGCTACTTGCCCTCAGTCAAAATGGAGTTTTCCACTTGCATTTTCCCCGCCCTGTTCTCCCGTTTGCTTCTTAAACAGCCACGCTGACAATCAGTGCTTCGAATCTACCTGCAGTGAAACCTTGTTCTGACCCTGAAGCCTTGGACCTTGTACCACCCCCCATTCCTACTGAGGAACTCTGAAGCATTGTTGGATCTGAACTCTGTCTTGGAGCCTCCGTTGATGGATTCGGTAACAGGAAGAAATCTGAATCGTTGTGGGGAGTTATTGGAGTTAATTTCCTGGCCTGCTGTGTCTCCTTTCTGTTTTGCAACCTGTGGTTTTTTTTTGCCAATTTGTATGAAGCAATACAAGACTTTTCTTTATCAACCTGTGTCTCAAGATTTTCACGCACCCAACACAAACGCTAATGAACTGACCACATACAAACAGAATGGACCGAATGTCCTCCAAGAGCAACTTCCCCAACCCCCAAGAGCATTTGCGATCAACAACCTTTCCAGCATGATGGGCCCTTGCCAAAAGCAAAGATGATAATAAAAAGGCTCGGGAACAAAACATAGGGAAATTTTTGGGGCCATGGCCTGGGAAAAACCCCCAATCTTAATCCCATTGAAACGTGGTCAATCATCAAGGAACGGGTGGACAAACAAAAAAACCCAAAAATTCTACAAATGAAAGCATTGTTGGCAAGAAGGATGTATCAGTCGGATTGGTCCAGAAGTGATTGAGAGCATGCCAGGGAGAATTGCGAGGTCCAAGAAAAGGGCAACACGCAATTTGACTTGCTGCATTAAGCATTTAAACTGTCAATATAAGCTTTTGTTACTCAATGTTTGCAATTATTATATTTCTGTCTGTGAAAAAAACATCTTCAAACCACATAAAAACCAAGGGCGCAGATCTGGAAAATAAAAAATTTTGTGTCATTCTCAAAACTTTGGCCATACGTACTTTTAAAACATCAAAATTTTATGAAGCCAGAAAACTAATTTTCAAAACTCATCATTAGAGTTGACGATACTTTCCGTATCCAAAAGTATCGGAAATCGTAATGGTATCGCCGATTCACAAAATATCGGGATACCCTACGAACCGGAACCCCTGAAGTCATGGGAAAAAAAATATCAAATTAAAAAAAAAACCCATTCTTGCCTTGTTGGTTAATTGTACAGAAGGAAAACAAAAAGGTAATGTAAATGTTTGGGGGGTTGAGGAGACTTTTAAAAGGCATAAGTTTAACCCAATCCAATGGAATAGCATAATTTTTTTTTTTAGGAAATCGTTCGGATTGACGAAGAAACACAATGGTTAACCTTTTTTCTATTTTTTCAAATAGTCTGTTTCACAACTTCCATGGTCTTCACCTTTTTAACTTTTCACACACTTTTCCTTCAAATCTTCACACACATCTTTCTCATCAAATTAATTCTTCTCTTCACCTTCTTAATCTTTAAAACTTTTGCTATTCATCTTTTTGTTAAATTACTTATATTTGCTTATTAAACAGTTATTATTCTTCATATTCTATTCTTCACTTTTCCTTTCCCTCCTTTTCACTATTCTTATTTTTTTACAGACATCCTGTACTTGTAATCGTAAAACTTGAATTTTATCCTTCCCGTTCTTGCTTCACGAAAGGTTTTTAATTACAACAGTATTTGTCCGCGTTCATTTACCTGCAGCAATCAGGCATTTCCAGGGGAACCACAGGAGGAAGACCACCCCCATACACTGCTTAGTCTTCTTTGCTTAAATTTAGAGCATAAATTTTGCCTTCCTTTTGGTCTTTAAATTAATTTCTTTTTGCTTTTTGATTTTCTCTTATTGTTCTTCTGTCTCTTGTTCGTATCTGAGTTTGTCTTAACCTTCTTTTGTCCTTTGGTGATGGTACAAAAGCCAAGGAAGTAACGGGCCCGACTGGCGGAACCCGGAGGGTCGCAGAAGGAAAAGAGCCAATGGCACAACCGAGGACCAACGGATTACTGGGACGGGTTTACTAAGCAGGAGGTACCTTCCCAAAGCCACCAAGGACCACAGCTTGCGGAACTCGGATACCGACTGGAGGCACCTACCAAAGGCACTGCGGAGAAACCACTGACGTACTGGAACCCCGATGGGTACAGAAGGAACAAGAGCCAATAAAGAATAGGACCAGCTGACTGTGCTGGAACCCGGGGGGGTCGCAGAAGGAAAAGAGCCAATGGCACAACCGAGGACCACTGAGTTTCTGGGACCGGTTACTAAGCAGAGGACCTGGCCCAAAGCACTACCAAGGACCAAGACGTTGCGGAACCTCCGGGGTACCGAATGGAGGCACCTAGGCCCAAAGGCACGCGAGAACCAGCTGAGGTACGGAACCCGGAAGGGTACAGAAGGTACAAGACCAATGAAAGTAATGGGACCACTGACGTGTGTGGAACCCGGGGTCAGCAAAGGAAAAGAGCCAATGGCACAACCAGGCCACTGACGTTCGGGCACGGTACTAAGCGGAGGTCCTGGCTCCAAAGCACTACCAAGGACCACGACGTTGCTGGAACTCGGAAACGACATGGAGGCCCTAGGCCAAAGGCACTGCGGAGAACCACTGACGGTACGGAACCCGGATGGGTGCAGAAGGACCCATGAAATTAAAGTTGAGGCAGCGGCTTTGCCTTCACACAGCAGGGGAACAGCGACATTACTGAACCCCATAACACAGGAGCAAGTGAAATTTTTAACAGCACTTCCGAGAAAAACTCGGGTTGTAAACCCGGGATGAGAAGAGAACATGGTGGAGGCAGAGGACTGTTTGCCGTTCCACAGCAGGGAAAACTGACATTACGAACCCCAGTAACACGGAGAGTTAGACTGTGCTAACAGCACTTCCGGGAAACAACTGGCGGTGGAACCCGGGATGAGAAAAAAGAAAAAGGTGGAGGCAGCAGGAGTTTGCCGTTCACACCAGGGAAACAGGACATTAACTGAACCCCAGTAACACAGGAGCAATTAGCTGGCAACAGCACTTCCGAGAAACAACTGGCGGTTGTTGTAACCCAGGGATAGAAAAAACATGGGAGGCAGCAGGACTGTTTCCGTCACACGCAGGGGAAACCGACTTACTGAACCCCAGAACACAGGAGCAAGGTAGACGGCCAACACACTTCCGGGAAACAACTGGGGTTTGTAACCCAGGGATGAGAAAGAACATGGTGGGGGCACAGGACTGTTTGCCGTTCACAACAGAGGGGAACAGCTGACATTACTGAACCCCATAACACAGGAGCAATGAGAATGTGCAACACACTTCCGAAAACAACTGGCGGGGGTTGAACCCAGGGATTAAAGAGAACATGGTGGAGGACGGACTGTTTGCCGTTCCACACAGAGGGGGAACAGCGACATTACTGAACCCCAGAAAACAGGAGCAAGTGTAACTGGCAACAGACTTCCGAAAAACAACCCCTTTGGGGGTTTAACCCAGGGGGGGAGAAAGAACGGGGAGGCAGCAGGACGTTTGCCGTTCACACAGCAAAAGGGGAAAAGCTGACATTATGAACCCCAGTAACAGGGCAAGTGTAGACGTGCAACACACTTTTTCCGAAAACAAAGGCGTGTTGTAACCCAGGGATGAGAAAGAACATGGTGGAGGCAGCAGGACTTTTTGCCGTTCCCAGCAGGGAACAGCTGAATTCAAACCCCCGTAACACGGGGCAAGTGTAACTGTGCAACGCACTTCCGAGAAACAAACCTGGCGGTGTTGTAAAACCCAGGGAGAAAGAGAACATGTGGGACAGGATGTTTTGCTTCACAACAGCAGGGGAACAGCTGACATTACGAACCCCATAACACAGGAGCAAGTGTAACTGGCTAACAGCCTTCCAGAAACAAATGGCGGTTTGTAACCCGGATAAAGAGAACATGGTGGAGGCAGAGGACTTTTTGCCCTTCACACAGAGGGGAAACTGACATTACTGAACCCCTAACCCAAAACAAATGTAGACGTGCAACGCACTTGAGAAAAAAACTGGCGGTGTTTAACCCGGGTGAGAAGAGAACAGGTGGGGGCAGCAGACTGTTTCCGTTCACCAGCAGGGGAAAAACCCGACATTTCTGAACCCCGTAACACGGGAGCAAGTGTAGACGTGCTAAAACAATCCCAGGAAAAAAGGCGGTGTTTTAAACCCCGGGAGAAAGAGAACAGGGGAGGCACGGACTTTTTTGCCGTTCAACAGAGGGGGAAAAGCGACATTCTGAACCCCCCGTAACACGGGGGGGGAAGGTAACTTGCAAAAAGCACTTCGGGAAAAAACGGGGGTGTTTCCCAGGGGTGAAAGGAACAGGGGGAGGGAGCAGGGGTTTGCCCTTCCACACAGGGGAACCTGACATTAAGAACCCCAGTAAAACAGGGGCAAGTGAAAACGGTAACGCACTTCCGGAAAAAAACTGGGGGTGTTGTAACCCGGGATGAGAAGAGAACATGGGAGGGGAGCGGGGCTGTTTGCCTTCACACAGCAGGGGGAAAAGTGACATTATGAACCCCAGTAACAAGGGCAAATGAGATGTGCACACACTTCCCCGGGAAAAAAAACTGCGGTGTTGAACCCAGGGGGGAAAAAGGAACATGGTGGAGGCAGCAGGACTGTTTGCCCTTTAACGCGGGAACCTGACCTTACTGAAAACCCGTAACCAGGGGCAAAATGTAGCGTCTAACAGCACTTTTAGAAACAACTGGCTG
>JARQOD010000005.1:184911058-185130167 GCA_033576555.1 Oophaga sylvatica | reverse complement strand
GCCACCCCAAAACTTTTTAACTTCCGAGGAAATTTACGTAAAACCAAAAGAACACCAAAAGGGGGCCAAAAACAAGTACATACATTTTTCTAGCAATCCATACCATAATTTCCAAACAATAAAAAAAACATTTTAACTTTACTTCCAATCCTAATGAAAAACCAAAATACTTACAGCCCATAGAACCTGTCGGGGGAAACCCTTTTAAAATAAAACCCTGGTACTACCGGGCCCTTTTTCAAGAACTCATAAGTCCCCGGGAACTACGCCCTTAAGGGTTTCAACACGGGACCTTTCCCTTTCCCAGGGGCCCCCCTGCCTAACACCAGGGTCATGGGCTCCACCACGGTGCCCTTTGGGCTGGTATCCCCTGAGCGGGTTTGGGGTGTCGGGGTTCCCCCATCGGGGTGTCATCGGCGCAGCAGTGATATCTTTCCCCCATTTTCCCCTCATTTTTTGGGGGCCCCGGCCCTCCTTCCTTTGCGACACCGCTGTTATTTTCGTCTGAAAGCTCCCCCCCAGTCCACAGACCTTTTCTTCCACCAGGGACGCGGGCCCATAGGGACCCCTCAGGGGGTGCTGCAGCTCCAGGGGCTGGCCCTTGGCCTAGCGGAGCGCTCCCAGCCCCCCTTTTAAATGCTTTGGGCCCCCCTCCCCCGGCCGGGTCACTCCGCAGGCTCAGACCCCTCCTGCTCCCCCCCAAAAGGGGGGGCCCGGTGATTCTTCATGGAGGACGTCTCGCTGTTTCTTAAGGGGATGGGGTTTTCTTTTCCTTCTTCTCCCTCCATGAGTGATCAGGAGGCGGATCTCCCTTGCCGATGGACATGTCCTGATCGTGCAGTAACATTTAGGGTAGGCGGGCATTTCTTTCGCGCCATTGGATGAGCGTATGCCCATGAAGGCACGCCCCTCTTCTTCACCAGTGCCTCATGGCGCGGATATGGTGGCAAAACGGCGGTAAATGGCGGCAAATTCAGAATAGAGCTTTTTGCATAAACAATCAATTTAGGCACACAGGACTCGCTTATAACAAGCTTCGGTATCCTGTTCGTGACGCCAAAAATGAGCCGCCCGCCAGGGCCGTGGGGTACTCGGCACCGAGCCCGTCGACTTCTATGGGGCGGATGTCACGGGCAGCCACGGCTCGGTCCGTGGCCCTGGGCGCCTCACCAAAAAGGGGATATTTACAGGGGATTAGTGTTCTTATGATGATTCCTGACACCACCTGTAGTACCTGGTCAGGATGACCAGCGCTGCTGTGCAGGTCCTCTGGAAGGGATGGTGATGTGCAGCTAGGTGATAAGCCTCCTACAGGTGAGGCTGTATCCTCCCAGGGCAGGTTGAGGTAAGATAAAGCAATGGTGCAGAGGGATGTAGCAGAGGGGAGTGTGCGTCGCTGGAATAATCAGGGAAACAGTTCTGTTGCAGTTTCAATGTTTTACTCACAGTCTGTTATGCACATACAGATACCAGCCGGGCACTGTGTCCTCCAAGAGAGTGGTCCAGCAACCCTCAGGTAAGTTAGTCGCACTTCCAAAGACTCCCCTTTCAGTATATTCCTTTCCGGCTTCTTCCCTCTCTGTGCTAACTCTCCTTACTACCCTGCACCACGCCACCACAGAGCCCTCGGACAAGGGAGTATTGGGCCTTTTCAGTTCACAGATTACTGCGTCCAGTGTTCTGCACGTACTTGACCCCTAAGCTGCCTTCCGGTGAGATTATGGTGGCCAGTGGCAATGGCCCATGAAGTGACCACTGCCGTCGGTGTTACTAGCAGAGCCTGAGCCTTCCTGCTAATCTAGGGACCATTCCCCGATGTTCGCCTGGTCCTTCCTTCTTCAGGATGGGGGCACAGCTCCGATTGCTGTCTTGCCCAGGACCCGTTCCTTCTCACAGCAAGGCTCCCTGAGATGAACTCAAAGGAGCAGCAGGACAGTCCAGTACCCACTCACTGACTGCCTGACACAAACTGAAACTAAAGACTAACACGCAGCCTAAGTGCTGCCTAAGCGCCACCCACCCAACTAACTACACCCTTTCCTAACCAGCCTGAGTCAGACCATCCTCCCGAAGGGTCCGCCTGTGCTCAGCCAGCATAGTGTATGTTGGATGCAGGTGGTGGGAGTCAATTGGGTGCTTCCTCCTTACCTGAGAGTCAGGTGTCACACCTCAGGTGAGATGTAACATCTCCGTGGCGACTGGACCCTCAGGACACCACACATGCATTCCAAAGAATTGGCACGTTTAGAGTCTTGGAGACGGAGTGGGAGGTTCTGATTATTGAGGATGCTAACCTCAGGTCATTAGCAGAACGGAGGGCACAGGTAGGGTGGTAGGCTGAGACAAGGGAGGAGATGTAGGGTGGTGCTGAGCGATGGAGTGTTTTGTGGGTGAGGGTAATAAGTTTGTACTGGATTCTGACACTTCAAATGACATTTTGTTGAGATACAGCAATGCATTCTGGGTTACTTAAATCAGCCATCATCAGGAGGCAGAGGCTGCAGTCACTGAGTTGAGGCGTTATCAGTGATGTCTGTTTCAGGGGCTGGGCTTGTCCTGCTCACCTGATAATGTGTCATTTGTAAATTCTGACACATACTCAGTATGAGCTCCCTGTGCTATATTCCTTTGAATTCACAGTGATAGTGTGCTCCTTTGCTGGCTCAAAAGAGAAGTGACGAGCCGGCAAGAGAGCACACGGTTAGTGCAAATTGTAAGGAGGCAACACATTGAGCAAGGACTAGTCCATTCTCTGAAACAGATGTCACTGATGACGCTTCGCTTAAAGATGGAGAAAGCAGCTGTGGCAGTGACCGCAGCCTCTGCCCCCTGATGATGTCCCGTGTGAGTGTCCCAAAATAAACTGAGATTCTCAAACAGAACATTATTGAAGTAAAAAAAATCAAGCAGACAGGAAGTTAGAGTAGAGAGGGAAAGATATAACTTTTTTAATTGCAGTATATTGCAAAAGTGATTGGATTATTACATTAAATATGCAAATTGCCTCTTCAAACAAAGAGGACTTGTACTCTATAGCGCCACCTATTGGAAGTAGCGATCCTACAAGTCACAATCAACCCTTTAACGAGTCTTGTAATATGACTTAGGATAAAAGCCAAATCAGATTCTCCATTTGCAGACACGGTGTTTCGGACTGTTGGTCCTCGTCAGTGCAAAGTAGGAGAGATCTGATTTGGCTAGATGAGATGGCTGCATTAAATAGACATTCAGTATGAAGTTCACCTTCGGTTTCGGACCACCCCTTTAATTCTGCACAATATTCATGTTATCACTTTATAAAAAGCAGTTGATTATCAGGTTAAGGTTAAATGACAGCATAAAAAAACTCAAATTATTTTCATCCAGAAAAATAGACGACTTTCCATCTGTCTTATCATCCGTATGGCATCCGTTTTTATACATCAGAAGTAAATACAATTTACAAGAACAAATACAGTATCCTATTTAGTAATGGAAATGCAGTCATAAAAATCGAATGAAATACGGATGATTCATATGGGATCCAATTTTTTATTTTTTTTGCACACCCATAGACTTCAACAGGCGACTCTCATCCGAAATACAGAAGAGACCGATGCGTGCTGTGATCTTTTTCACACAGACATTTTCAAACTGTAATCTAAGTAACTCAATTCCATAAGATTCCTCCTAGAGCTGTCTGTGTGAGGTCAGGTTTATTTTTTTTCACAGACAGCACTTGGACCGAAAATACAGTAGTGTGAACGTAGCCTGATATTAATTGTTGTAATAACTCATACCATAATTTGTATTAACAGATGATCAAGCAATAAATACATTGGGAGCACTGGAAAAAAAATTGTTCTTCCACCTCTGTTCCACATACATAGAACCACATCACATGTGGCGCAGGATCTGACAGGCAGGCTTAACCCTTACCTCTCCTGCACAGAACATACAACAGCACAAGCTGGGTGCAAAGGGGGAGTAAGGGTTAACCCTCACATACTAAGGTGAGGAGGAAGCAGAGTACATGCTGGGGCAGAAGAGCAGTTTGGGGAGCACATAGAATACCCCATCTAAAGGCTGCATGTAGTTGAGATGGGGGCACTTCACAGTTGGACTCTGTATTCAGTAGGAATACTCAAATGTTTTACAGTGGCTACTAATGTGGTGTTGTTGTGCAGATGAAGGGAACTCCAGAAGGCCACACAGAGATGCTGGATGGTAGGTTTAAACAGCCATACTTTATTTTTGCTTCCTCTCCCCTGCTTCCATTACCCAGGACTTCCCGCTCCTGCCTTGTCTCCTCCTCCACCTTACATCATCGTTACTAGGCAGAAACTGAAACCAGGATAACAGCAAACCAATCACAGATATGGTAACAACATCACATCTCTCCTCTTCTCACCAAACAAAACAACATTATAACTGGATAACGGTCCAAAAGTTCACATTAGTACGAAGGATTTTTTTTTTTCTTTTTACTGCAGAACATAGTCCAAGAGGTGGGCTGGCGGTCTACGATTTGCCCTCGCTGGATAGCGGTGAGACATCACAGTCCCAGATGAACTTTCTGAGTCCCCTGAGGTATCCTCCCTTGGAACTGCTGAGCTCTGGGGATCCGGCAGGACGTCATCGCTATCTGCCTCGTCTGTTTCTGGGACATAGTCGCAAAGTTTTTTAAAATGGGACACGTTCCTTGTGACCTGGCGACCGTGATCTTGAGCAGTAACCATGGTGCCTTTGACTTGTGTGACCTGAAAGGGTTCAGGATAGTATTGTGATGCAAACTTGTCTCTAGGTCTTAGCCTTTTTACCAGGACCCAATCTCCCACCAATACTTCCGGTGGCTTGCAACAATGACTGCTCTTATCTGCATACCTCTTCATCTTCTGTTTGGATATGGCATCCTTAGTAGCAATTGGGGTTTGACCAGGGCTCTGCGGAACGCTCGGGAGTTTGACACGCATAGGCCTGTTGAACAGCGCAGTGGCAGGTGGTATCCCAGTAGTAGAATGGGGTGTAGCTCTGTACTGTCTAAGAAATCTGTGTAACTCTTGCTGTAAGTCCTTGTGCTCCATGGTAGCGATCCTCAAAGTTTTGTTGATTGATTGCATGAACCGTTCCACTTCACCATTGGCCTGAGGCCAGTAAGGAGTTATTTTCCTGTGAGTGAAACCAAGATAGGTTGCGAATGATCGAAAGTCTGTGCTATTAAAAGGTGGTCCATTGTCGGACTTCACTCTTTCCGGTATGCCATATGCCGAGAAGATCTTGTCTAATTTTGGTATAACAGCCCTGGCAGAGGTTGTCGAAACATGTTCAATGACTGGGAACCTCGAATAGTCATCCATGACAACCAGCAGATAGGAGTGATCCGGTAAAACACAGAAATCAACACTAACAGCAGACCACGGGCCCTCTGGCAGGGGTGTCATTTGTAAGGGTGCGCGTCTATGGTCAATTGTAGTTGCTTGGCAAGGTATGCAATTTTCAATGAGTGCCTCTACTTTTTTGTCTAGTCATGGAAACCAGACTTTCTCTCTCAGTAATTGCTTTGTTTTCACCACCCCTTGATGATCCTCGTGGGCCAGATCCAGTACTCTGCTTTGAAGTTTCTGGGGTATCACCAACCGATTGTTACGCAACAGTAGATTTGAATCAGACACGGAGAGATCATGTCGTGCATTAAAGAAGGCTGTCAAGTAGGTTGTTTGATCCGGTGTTTGGAGGCGGGCTTCAGCAAGAAAATTGCTCCAATTTTTAGATCGAACAGTCTCTATAACTAACTGAAGTTGGTGATCGGAATCCACCGTTTGTTGTATTTCCTCCATAGTCATAGCTTTTGGCACAGAATGTGCAACAATAAAATTGATATGTTCCTCTGCAAGGATAGTTGCTGGGATGTCGTCCTTGGTAGTTTGTGGTGTTGGGTGTCTCGAAAAGTAGTCAGCCGGATTACCAGCTCCTGCCTCGTATCTCAACCGAAACTGGTAGTTCTGTAGGCGGAGCAACCAGCGTTCAAGTCGTGGGGGAGACTTTGAAGAATGTTTGTTGAAAAGCGGAATGAGCGGTTTGTGGTCGCTTATCACTGTGAATTTATGTCTCATAAGGTACAGATGAAAATGAAGGCATCCCCACACAACCGCAAGAGCTTCCCTTTCAGTTTGTGAATAGCGTTGTTCTGTCTCTGTTAAGGCTTTGCTTGCATAGGAAATGGTAGAAACGTTGCCTTCTTTGGACACTTGTGTGAGAATTGCACCCAGGCCCACCGGACTAGCGTCCACGATCAGCTCTGTGGACTTTAGAGGGTCAAAATAGGCCATGACGGTGTCGCCAGTCAGACCAGACTTCATGGAATCGAATGCTGCTTGGTGTTCAGTAGTCCATGTCCAAAGAGTGTCTTTTTTCGTGAGTAGTCGCAGGGGTTCGGAGATCGTGGCCAGATCAGGCATAAATCGCCCACAGTACGTGACTAGTCCTAGAAAACTGCGAACCTCTGACACATTTTGAGGTTGGCTAGCTGACTTTATGGCAGCAACTTTCTGAGGATCTGCTGAAACTCCTTGCTCCGAAAAGATATATCCAAAGAAGCTTAATGACTTTTGGTTAAACTCACATTTTGACGGATTGACAGTTAGATTGCAGGCTTGCAGTCTCTGAAACACTTGCTCTAAGTGACTGTCATGCTCCTCTTGGGTTGTACCATATATAAGAATGTCATCACTGACGTTTAGAACTCCTGCTATTCCAGATAGAACCTGACTGATAACGTTCTGAAATATTTCTGCCGCAGATGAGATACCAAAGTTCAACCTCTTGAATCGTCGTAAGCCCACATGGGTACTAAAAGTTGTAATGTACCTGGAATCTGGATGCAACTCAAGTTGATGATAACCTGATTTTAAATCAATTTTAGAAAATACTTTTGCACCATTCAGGTCTGTGATAATGTCATCAATAGTGGGCGTGATGTGCCTTTCTCTTTGAATAGCCAAATTGGCATGCCGCATATCCACACATAGCCGGATTTTACCAGGCTGCTTTGGTTTTGGTGCAACAACAAGGGGCGATACCCAAGGAGTCGGGCCTTCAACTCGTTCAACAACATCAGACGCTTCCAGATCCTGCAGTTCTTGCTCCACAAGTTTGCGGACATGAAATGGGATGCGCCTGTGAGGTTGAACAGACGGCTGTATTGACTGGTCAATATGCAATTTTATCTGAACGTCTTTTAGCTTACCGAGACCTTTAAAGAGATTGGGGTATCTCTGCATGATGTGTTGGGCCGAAGGACCTGTGACGCTATTGACCAGGTTGACCAGACCCAGAGATATAGCACTCCTGCAGCTGAGAAGCGTGTCTGCGGAGCACTCTACTACATATACAGTGTCGGTGATGGACTTCCCGTCAGCTGCAAGTTCTGACTGAAATTTGCCACACAGGGGTAGTGCAGATGCTGAACCATAAGGAAAAATCTTTAGGCTAGTGCTTTGTAGAGCAGGTCTGTTTGGGAGTTGGCTATAGACTGCACGGCTGATGACGTTTACTGATGCCCCCGTGTCTACTAGGGCTTCCTCTGGACTACCATTTATCAGGATAAGTCGCCTTGGACTGGTAAGTGCGTGCAGTGTTTGAGATCCCTCTGCAGTCACTGAGAATAGATAAGTACTGTGAGGCTCGTCAGTAAGCTGCAGCGTTTGGATTTTCTGTGACCTGGGTTGTACTGTGGAATGAGGGGATTGTGGTTTGGATCTACACACTTTTGCAAAATGGTTTTGTTTTCCACAATTATGGCAGGTCTCCCCTTTTGCTGGGCAGACATTCTGGTGAGGATACGACCCTCCGCAGTTGTAGCAAGTTGCCCCCTGCATACGAGGCACAGGCGGTCTCTGTGTCAGCTTTGCTATACAAGATGGTGCTTCCGCCTCGCACTCAATGTTCTCTATGAGTTTAGCTTGTTTTTCGGCGGTATCATTTACACGTGCTGTTTCAAGCAGTTTTGCTAAAGTCATGGTGGGATCTCTGAGTGCTTGTCTCCGTAACTTAGAGGAGATGCAGCCTTGTAAAATCTGCATTTGGATCTCTTTGTCGACATCTGTAAATTCACAGTAAGCTGCAAGGTGCCGTAGTCGGACATGATATTCATCAATGCTTTCTGTTGCTGACTGCTTTAATTGTCTAAACTTGAAGATTTCAAATGCTGCATTTCTGTGTGGGGAGAAATACTTGCTTAATGCTGCCTTATTGAGCTCATAGTCTTTATCTTCTCCTGTATTAGGCAGAGTAGTGAAGATATCATAGACTTGTTCCCCTGCATAATGTAATAGCATGGCTTTCTTCCTGGTATCATCTGATATGTTCATGGCTTGTAGGAATATATCAAAACGCTTCAGCCATTTCTCCCAACATGCTGCTAGGTTAGCTGGGGACTGATGCACATCAAAAGCAGGGAAGGCAGGTAAACAGACCATTGTTGTAGAGCTGAAATACCTTTAGCTGATGATGAACGCTTCCTCGTCGCCAGTTGTGGTGTTGTTGTGCAGATGAAGGGAACTCCAGAAGGCCACACAGAGATGCTGGATGGTAGGTTTAAACAGCCATACTTTATTTTCGTTCCTCTCTCCTGCTCCCCTTACCCAGGACTTCCTGCTCCTGCCTAGTCTCCTCCTCTCCATTACATCATTGTTACTAGGCAGAAACTGAAACAAGAATAACAGCAAGCCAATCACAGATATGGTAACAACATCACAACTAATTAGCTGCTCTTCCAGCTTTTATTCCACAGTTAGTGTGTGAAAGGAGGTATTGGTGTGCTGTAACCTAATCAGCACAGCAGACACACAAGGCTGCCTCCTAGGCAGGGCCGGCGTCAGCACCCGGCACACCCGGGCAAGTGCCGGGGCCCTGAGCAGGCGGGGGGCCCACTCGCAGTCTGGCACCCCCGCGCCCGTTAGCGGAGGAGAGCAGTGTCAGCGCCGCCACTGGGCCCCCCCCGCTTGCTCAGGGCCCCGGCATCAGCTGGCACAATACTTACCTCTCCCGTGCCTCCGCTGCCGCAGCTCCGGGCTCCAGGGGGCGCCGGCGCTTCCTCTCACAGCAGCGCCGCTGAATGACGTCATCATTCAGTGGCCGGCTGTGGCAGAAAGCGCGGGGACGCCGGACAGGTAAGACGTGTGTGTGTGTGTCTCTGTGTGTGTCTGTGTGTATGTAGTGCGGTGCTTTGTGTGTGTGTGTGTGTGTGTTTGTGTGTGGTGTGTATGTGTGTGTGTATGTATGTGAGAGAGTGCTTGTGTGCTGTCTGTGTGTGATGATGGGCAGGCATTGCTGATAATGGGGAGGCATTGATGATGATGATGGGGAGAAGATGATGATAATGGGCAGGCATTGATGATAATGGGCAGGCATTGATGATGGGGAGAAGATGATGATGGGCAGGCATTGATGATGATGGGGAGGAGATGATGATGGGCAGGTATTGCTGATAATGGGGAGGCATTGATGATGATGGGGAAAAGATGATGATAATGGGCAGGCATTGATGATAATGGGCAGGCATTGATGATGGGGAGAAGATGATGATGGGCAGGCATTGATGATGATGGGGAGGAGATGATGATGGGCAGGTATTGCTGATAATGGGGAGGCATTGATGATGATGGGGAAAAGATGATGATAATGGGCAGGCATTGATGATAATGGGCAGGCATTGATGATGGGGAGAAGATGATGATGGGGAGGAGATGATGATGATGGGCAGGCATTGATGATAATGGGGAGGCCATGATGATGATGGGGAGGCAATGATGATGATAAGGAGGAAATCATGATGATAATGGGGAGTCTTTCCACAGCGCCCTTTCCTGAGCCGTAACAGTGCAGAACGCAGTACAGCGCAGAGGAGAGCTCCATATTTTGTATGGAGCATTATATGGGGACCAGTATCCTGTATGGAGCATTATTTTGGGTCCAGTATTCTGTATGGAGCATTATATGGGGGGTGACATCCTGCATGGGGTATTATATGGGTGATGAGGGGGAGACTGTGGTGCCCATAATATTGTATGGAGGACTGTACTGTCCAGTCTGTTCTGTGCGCTGTGAGGATTTGGCGGTTTTTGAGCTATTGTACAATTTACAATAGATATCACTCATGTAATGGAAGAAGTGAAGTATTTGGCATTGCACTGTACCTATATTTCTCTGCTGTATCTGTGCATCATGAATCGTGGTCTGTGTTAAAGGGGCCCACTGAGGCTCTTTCGCCCGGGGCCCATAAAAACCTGGAGCCGGCCCTGCTCCTAGGTGTTATCTGTGCTCCACTTATTGTTATTATTTATTATTATACTGCCATTTATTTCATGGTGCTATACATATGAAAAGGGGTATACATAATAAAAACGAGTACAGTAATCTTAAACAAAAGTCACAACTGGTACAGGAAGAGAGTAGACCCTGCTGACAATCTACTCTTAGAAGCTACTTATCCATTATCTCCAGCAGATGGGTGTTGTAGTCCCTGCTTCCCTCCTCCTGTTTTGAATGCTCCTGCAGAAGTTTGAGCAGCTCTGAAAACAAGGAGCTCAGCAGCCCCGCAACCACCAATGAGAAGACAGGGCAGGGCTATAAAAGTAATGACGATTCTGGGAAACATCACAATCGTAGATCATTTCATCCCCGGTCCTTTGGCTGCGAGTGTCAGCAGGCCAGATAGGAGCAGTCAGAGGGCTGGATATGGCCATGGGCCACAGTTTGCCCAGGCTTGGTCGAGACAGTTCATGTATTTTGAGGCCTTGAATCTTGAACCTAGCGTCAATCAAATTAAACCCCGCCACACTGTCAAGAAAGGCTGAAATAACTACCTTATTTTTGCCCAGATGGATCTTGGCTGGTAAAAAAAATTGTGACCTACCCACATTGGAAATATTCACACCTGGGTTGCCAACATCCCCGCAACCCAGGCTCCTTAGGCAGACCTACACAAAACAACAGTGCGTAGGTCTGCTACTTCTAGGCCAAGTTACTGCAGTTGTCCTGTTAGAGCAGTCACTGGATCCATGATGAATAAAAAAAATGGTTTGGGACGATGTTAATGTCATGGCACTGTTGCAGGATATCCCGGGGCTGGGGGCTCCTTCTTTATCTTTAAAGCTAGAGGTTCCCCAGATTACATCTGATGGTGAAAATCCAGGGGCCATGTGCCTTGCTGAGCTCCTAAATCAGTCCTTATCTGTCCTCTCCCTCACCCAGGGAAGTGGGAAGTTGCAGTGTATAAAAATACACAAACCAGACTAACAAGGGAAGATGTACAAGGATAAATGAAAATACCAATCACACAAATATGCACTCACAAAAACTTTGGGGCATAAAGGAAGGAAAAAGCAAATAGGGGAGACTGATTATATGCTCACAGATAAATCACCAAGCAACAGTCTTTTGAACAAGAAGCCAAACGCCTCCTCAATCAACCAACACCTCCAACGCCAGAACCAGGCAGTAAGAAACTAACACTGGGAATCCCTGATTGCCAGAGGAGACTATATATAGCAGACAGGAGAGGACAACACTGAACTGCTGAGTAGTGTTGAGCATTCCGATACCGCAAGTATCGGGTATCGGCCGATATTCGCGTTATCGGAATTCCGATACTTAATTCCGATACTTTTTCCATATCGTATACCGGAATCGGAAGTTCCCATAATTCTTTGAGAGGCAATGTGATTTTAGTCAGCCAATGAGGAATCCTACGAAGTGTGGGCACATCCTGTAATGATGCGGTCATCTTAACTAATGGCATGGCTGTGATTGGCTGCTGAAATGATGTCAGAATGCACTATAAAAGGCGCCGCAGCCATTTTAGCGTCACTGTGCTGTGAACTCAGTTAGGGACAGAACGCTGCTGTGCTGACTCTGAGGGACAGTTAGATATTGCGATTTTGTGTACTACTGTGCTTGAGGCAGGCTAGTTTACCAACCGCTGTGTAAAGCTTCATTTTGCCAGTGTTGTTTTAACAGCTCTGTGCAAGGTGTGTGTGTGACAGTGCAGGTGACGCTGCAGTTTGCTCTGCATCCACCGCTGTTTGTAGGCATCTGCACGTGTCACTTTTTTTTTTTTTTTTTTTATTTTATTTAGTGGAATTGGTGCAGCTCCATTATATTAGAAAAAAATCAAATCTATTAGTGTGACGTGCTTCCATCCGTATACAATACATTGGTTGCAAACACTATAGAAGTACAGAAAGGAGCTTTTCACAGATTGTGGACAGTTGTGTTTCAGTGTTCACTTCAGTCTGTGTTTTTTACTTTTTTGAGTGCAGATCACGCTCCAGTTACATGTTCAAGCACTGCTGCTTGTACTCTGCTGAGCGTGTCTCAGTGGCTCATCCTTTTCATTTATCTCCAATTGGTTCTGCTACATTCCATTTAAAATAAATCTAATCTATTAGTGTGACGCGCTTCCATCCGTATACAATACATTGGTTGCAAACACTATAGAAGTACAGAAAGGAGCTTTTCACAGATTGTGGACAGTTGTGTTTCAGTGTTCACTTCAGTCTGTGTTTTTTACTTTTTTTAGTGCAGATCACGCTCCAGTTACATGTTCAAGCACTGCTGCTTGTACTCTGCTGAGCGTGTCTCAGTGGCTCATCCTTTTCATTTATCTCCAATTGGTTCTGCTACATTCCATTTAAAATAAATCTAATCTATTAGTGTGACGCGCTTCCATCCGTATACAATACATTGGTTGCAAACACTATAGAAGTACAGAAAGGAGCTTTTCACAGATTGTGGACAGTTGTGTTTCAGTGTTCACTTCAGTCTGTGTTTTTACTTTTTTAGTGCAGATCACGCTCCAGTTACATGTTCAAGCACTGCTGCTTGTACTCTGCTGAGCGTGTCTCAGTGGCTCATCCTTTTCATTTATCTCCAATTGGTTCTGCTACATTCCATTTAAAATAAATCTAATCTATTAGTGTGACGCGCTTCCATCCGTATACAATACATTGGTTGCAAACACTATAGAAGTACAGAAAGGAGCTTTTCACAGATTGTGGACAGTTGTGTTTCAGTGTTCACTTCAGTCTGTGTTTTTTACTTTTTTTAGTGCAGATCACGCTCCAGTTACATGTTCAAGCACTGCTGCTTGTACTCTGCTGAGCGTGTCTCAGTGGCTCATCCTTTTCATTTATCTCCAATTGGTTCTGCTACATTCCATTTAAAATAAATCTAATCTATTAGTGTGACGCGCTTCCATCCGTATACAATACATTGGTTGCAAACACTATAGAAGTACAGAAAGGAGCTTTTCACAGATTGTGGACAGTTGTGTTTCAGTGTTCACTTCAGTCTGTGTTTTTTACTTTTTTTAGTGCAGATCACGCTCCAGTTACATGTTCAAGCACTGCTGCTTGTACTCTGCTGAGCGTGTCTCAGTGGCTCATCCTTTTCATTTATCTCCAATTGGTTCTGCTACATTCCATTTAAAATAAATCTAATCTATTAGTGTGACGCGCTTCCATCCGTATACAATACATTGGTTGCAAACACTATAGAAGTACAGAAAGGAGCTTTTCACAGATTGTGGACAGTTGTGTTTCAGTGTTCACTTCAGTCTGTGTTTTTTACTTTTTTTAGTGCAGATCACGCTCCAGTTACATGTTCAAGCACTGCTGCTTGTACTCTGCTGAGCGTGTCTCAGTGGCTCATCCTTTTCATTTATCTCCAATTGGTTCTGCTACATTCCATTTAAAATAAATCTAATCTATTAGTGTGACGCGCTTCCATCCGTATACAATACATTGGTTGCAAACAATATAGAAGTACACAAACGGGCCTTTCACAGCTACTGAACATGGGTTTTTAATTTTTAACTAAAATATGTATTTTTTCAAATGACACAAATATAAGTAATGTTGAAGAGGAATAGTCCTACATCCATTGTTTGCACAATATTACAGGTGTACATCATGTCCCTTAATCAACAATGTATTATTATATTTACTTGTATGCTTTTATTTAAAAGCCAAGAACACAGAAGGATAACCTTCGCACTGCAGCTGTTGTCAAAGTTCAACCCACATTATGCACTTCCAACATTGCAGCATTTGAGGCATGATGTGAGTTGGATTGGTCAAAGTTATGGAGTGAGAAGGTTCACCATCAGTACCCTATAGCATAAGTATGCTTTTGTGTTAGCATTTGTGTTAGACATGTGGATATCTGCCATAATATGTCACAATTATTTAGTTACAGATTTGTTACCAACACTAATCATTGAATGGTTTTAAATTTGACGTTTCACTTGTTTACAGCTTAGAAATAAGGGTGTAGCCTGATATCTATGTGTAGCACTAGCCACTTTAACATGTCATGTTTTTTTAAACATGTGTAGCTAGGTAGCAGTAATTTTTGCCGGACACACAGCAGGGGAACAGCAGGCGTTACTGAACCCCACTATCACTATAGCTTGTGTATTGGTCTGTGGACACGACACTTCTGAGCAGCAACTGGCAGTGTTGTAGCCCAGGGAGTATAGCTCAGGTGGTAGAAAGATGAACATAACAGGAGACATGGAAAACGTTGTCAACCAGTTAGTTAATCTGAAACCAGACAGGCAAATTCAGGCGAGATCCATGCCTAGTTCATTTTCAGAAAAGTAAGCCGTTCTACATTATCGTAGGATAGTCGCATGCAACGGTCTGTTAGTACACCACCTGCAGCAGTAAAGACGCGCTCCGATAATACACTGCCAGCAGATCAAGCCAGCACCTCCAATGCATACTGGCTAAGCTCTGGCCATGTATCCAGCTTAGAGACACAAAACTTGAATGGGGAAGAGCCATCTGGGAGTACACTGAGAGGGCAAGACATGTAGTCTGTCACCATCTTACGGAAATGTTGCCTCCTGCTGACTGGAGCCGTCTCGGATGGTGTAGACATTGGTGGCGCTGCCACAAAACTTCGACACATTTGGAACATACTGTTCTTGCCCTGTGCAGAGGCGCTGCTTGTGCTCCCTCTTGTTGCAGAGCTGTCTCCACTGCCTCGACGCACAGAGCTGCTTTGTAAATCAGTAGCAGCAGCAGTGCTCTCGGCTGGAATGGAGAACATTATGGATTGCACCAGTGTGTCTTGGTACTTCCGCATTTTACGCTCCCGGTTCAACGGTGTGATGAGGCTTTGTAAGTTGTCCCGGTAGCGAGGGTCTAGGAGGGTGTACACCCAATAATCAGACGTGGTGTGAATGTGTTCGATGCGGCGGTCGTTTCTCAGCCACTGCAGCATGAAATCAACCATGTGCTGCAGACTCCCAACTGGCCAAGAAACGTTGTCCCCTGCAAGAGGCGTCATCTCCGCCTGCTGTGCATCACCCCACCCTTGGTCTACATACTGACTAGAGCATTGTCTACCTCCCTCTGGAGCGATGTCTTCCTCCTCCATTGACTCCTCCTCATCCTCCTCACAAAGTCCTTCAAATACATATAAATTTACAAAATTTAAAACTCAAAATTTAAAAACTTTGTATCATAATTCTGTAACATCAGTTTATGGAAACACAATAGCATTACAAAAGGATAGACAAAAAATGTACATTATGTGCTTTGTAAATACATTAAAAGTTTGTAATGGTTATGAAAATATAGACAGCGACTCTGGAGGTTCAATTGTTGATACAGCATGGTACTTTGAAAGTCCTCCAGCCCTTTGTGAGGAACCACGTTGCGCTGACTGTCCAGAAGGTGATGGAATTTGTGACTCCTCATCCTCCACCTCTTCCAAAACCTCATGCCTTAGTGCTTGCAGTGTTTTTTGAAGCAGGCAGATAAGGGGGACAGTCAGGCTGACTAGTGCATCATCTGCACTCGCCATCCGCGTTGACTCATCAAACGCACGCAAAACGTGGCAGATATCCTTCATAGAGTTATTCGCCACTCATTACACTGGCAGTGGCTGCCCATTCATTATAGGATCCAATTCTAATTACTGGTTCTCACCAACATAGCTCTCCACAGCGCAGCACCCCCCTACATCTCCTCCCTTATTTATATTTATCGGCCTAACCGACTGCTGCACTCTGCAAACGACCTTCGACTAACCTCTGCACTAATCCGTACCTCCCACTCCCAACTCCAAGACTTCACCCGCCTGCGCCAATCCTCTGGAATGCTCTACCCCAAGAAATTAGGACTATCCGCAATTTGGATGGTTTCAGGCGCTCCCTCAAAACACATTTGTTCACAGTGGCCTATCACATTCACTAATCAAAGTCATTCTATGTGTAATTCTGTGTGTGTAGCCCATTCACTATCTCCATGCATCCCTCACTTCCTTAAAATGGCTGGACCATCATTGTAAAAACACCATTGTATATAAACACCTGTACTTTGTATCTCCCACACCTCATTGTAGATTGTAAGCTTTCACCAGCAGGGGCGGCTGATTTTGCTTTAATTATTGTATTGTTAACGTTGTTACTTATGACTCGTGTTTTGAAACTGTTAAACTGTAAAGCACTGCGGAATATTATGGCGCTATATAAATAAATAATATTATTATTCTTATTATAGAGGCCCACTCAGTAGTGGTGAAGTGTGAACGCCGCAAATTGCGAGTTGACTGCGCCTGATGCAGCTGATACTCCATTACTGTTGGCTGCTGCTCACACAACCGCTCCAACATATGTAACGAGGAATTCCACCTGGTGGGTACGTCACATATAATGCGATGTTCATGAAGGTGAAATCTGCGTTGCAGAGCTGCAATCAGCGATCTGGCCATGCTGGAACGTCGCAAGTGAGCGCACTCTAGGCGGACCTTGTGCAGCAGTGCATCAAGATCCGGATAGTCCCTCAAAAAACTCTGCACGACCAAGTTGAGCACATATGACAGACATGGTATGTGAGTGAGGTTGCCAAGGCCCAGAGCTGACACCAGATTTCGGCCATTGTCACACACTACCAAGCCTGCCTGTAGATTCTCTTCCAAAAACCACACGTCGCTCTCCTGCTTTATGGCATTACAGAGCTCCTGCGCTGTGTGGCTAAGATTCCCCATGGAAATTAATTTCAGGATGGCCTGTTGACATTTGGACACGGCTGTGCTCATATCGGTTGCAACAGGTAAACGTTCACGGGTCCATGTGGAGGTAGACCGTGACGGCTCCTGCAGCGATGATTCTGAGGAACTGGAATAGGAGGAGGAATCAATGTGTACAGACTTGATTCCTGCAATCCTTGGAGTTGGCAGAACACGTACAGCGCCACTCGCAAGATCAGTACCCGGCTGCACAACATTGACCCAATGGGCAGTGAGGGAAAGGTATTGTCCCTGGCCATGGGTGTTAGAACCCTCTTGTTAGGTTTTGTTTCAGTTTGCTGGTCACATGACCTTTTTTCCCTATTTAGTCTGGCTCCGCCCTTCTGGCTTTGCTTGACTTCATTGTATTATCTACTGTTAAGCTAGCCGGGTGCTTAGGTGCCTTAATCTGTGAGTTTTGCTTGATGTTAGGATCACAAAGTATTTATTTTTCTGTTTAATTATCCATGCTACAATTTATGTTAGGAGGTGTCCACCTTTTCTCCCAGTCCCTAGATCTTGTAGGGATTACTCCCTCGCAACTATAGGTCTTCGTTCACACTAGATGAGGACTTTAGCGGGTCTGGTCGCAGGATCAGGTTCCCCGTTACATCGTAGGGATTCAGCTTAGTTGTATTGTAGGGACAGAATTCCCTTCTTTCCTTACTGGTTGTAGCAGATCATAACAATGGGTACTGGTCCACGCATCGGTGGTCAGGTGGACCTTGCTACTGAGGGCTTTTAGTAGCGCATGTTTAATTTTTCCCTCAACATGCTTTTGCAGACCAGGGACGGCTTGCCTGCTGAAATGAAATCGGCTTGGCACATTGTATTGTGGGATTGACAATGATATTCAGTTACGGAAACTGTCTGTCTCCACCAGCCTGAATCACAGCATTTCAAGGGACAGGAGTTTTGCAATGCCAGCATTCAGAGCCTGTGCTCGTGCATGGTTTGCGGAGTATGGCCGTCTTTTATCCCATGCCTGTGCTACCGCTGGCTGTTTTGTGGCCTGGGAGTGTGAGGATGACAGGGAACTTGCTGCTGTGTGTGGAATAACAGTTTGTCTCTGGACAACAGTGGCCGAGGTTCTTCCATGGCGATCCTGTGAGGAAGCATAACCAGCTGTGTGTGAGCTCGATGAAGAGGCTTCAACACAACCTGAAGATGTAGGTGCTGCTGTAGGTTGGCCTACATCTCCAGTGTGTCTTTGTAACTCAACTACGTGCTTTGTCCGCACATGTTTCCACATATTTGTGGTATTGAGGTGACTGACACTTTTAGCTATTTTTAATTTTTGATTACACAGCTTGCATTTCACATAGCAAATATCATGTGCAAGTGTGTGAAAAAAGGACCACGCAGTGCAAGTCCTGGGAGCGCACGTTTTGACTTTTGGAAGACAACTGCTCCGAACAGGTGCCAAACTGGAGGCTACAGGCAACCGAGTCTGCAGCCTAACTCTCCCTCCTGTTTGTACCGTTGGGGCAATGTCTTCCTCTATCTTCCTTCTATCACTAACCATTTCTCTAGGCCTCTCCCAGCTTTCAACCAAAGTACTGGTTCCACCCACAAAGCTCTCCACAGTGCAGCACCCCTCCTACATCTCCTCCCTCATTTCTATCTATCGGCCTAACCGACTGCTGCGCTCTGCAAACGACTTTCGACTAACCTCTGCACTAATACGTACCTCCCACTCCCGACTCCAAGACTTCTCCTGCTCTACGCCAATCCTCTGGAATGCTGTACCCCAAGAAATTAGGACTATCCACAATTTGCATGGTTTCAGGCGCTCCCTCAAAACACATTTGTTCAGAGCGGCCTATCACATTCACTAATCAAAGTCATTCTATGTATTCTGTGTAAGTGTGTGTGTGTCTCTAGCCCATTCACTATCTCCATCCCTCAGTCCCTTAAGATGGCTGGAACATCATTGTAAATGCACCATTGTATATAAACACCTATACTTTGTATCTCCCCCATCTCATTGTACATTGTAAGCTGTCACGAGCAGGGGCGACTTATTTAGCTTAAATTATTGTATTGTTAACGTTGTTACTTATGACTTGTGTTCTGAAACTGCTAAACTGTAAAGCGCTGCGGAATATGATGGCGCTATATAAATAAATATTATTATTATTCCTCTGAGCTGCTCCCACCACCTTCCTGTTCTTCATGCCATGTTGGGTATTGGACCTCATCATCTCCACTACCCTCTTCCAACACCTGCTGTTGGGTGGTCTGGCCAGCACCATGCTCAACAGAAACTGGCACCTGGGTCTCATCATCATCATCAGATGCGTTCTGCGGTGTGCTGACCATCGGCACTGTCTCACCCGCCTCTTCAGATTCAGAGAGACACAGCTGTTGCGCATCACTGCATACTCCCTCTTCTTCACATTACAGAATGCTGCTTGGCTGGGCCCCTGTTTGCAAGCCAATAGATTATGAGAACAGAAGCAGACACTCAGCTGGCTCCTGTACAGAACTCTCTGACTGCCTGGGCAATTTGCCAGGCGGTGAAGAGACAGATGGTTGCCCAACAGTGCTGTGGTCCTGAGAGGAGGTGGAAGCAATTGAAGTCGATGCATTGGCTGAGATCCAAACAACAACGGCTTCAATTTGTTCTTCCCGCAGCAGGGGGTACTCCGAGCTCCTACAAAAGTGCGCATAAAGGAACGCTCACGGCCCGGGGAAAACTGGTGGATGCTGTGTCACTGGGGCCGCAGCAGCCACAGAATCCCCACGTCCTCTCCCTGAAGAAACTCCACGACCACGTGCCTTACTCCCTGCCTTCTTCATCTTGGTAGATTGATAAAGAAAGTCTGAAAAGTTATAAGGCCTAAGTGTGGTTATTCCGCAGAGACTGCAGTGAACACTGCACACAACTGTTCAGTAGGTGTGAAAGGCCCCTTTGTGTACTTCTATAGTGTTTGCAATCAATGTATTGTATACGGATGGAAGCGCGTCACACTAATAGATTTTATTTATTTGTAATAGAATGGAGCAGCAACAATTAGAGAAAAATTTCAAGGATGTGCCAGTGACACACGCTCAGCAGACTACAACCAGCAGTGGTTGAAGAACTAACTGGAGCGTGATCTGCACTCCAAAAAGGAAAACCTCAGACTACAGTGAACACTGCACACAACTGTTCACTACCCAACGCGTCTCAGCAGGAAGGCAGTCTGTGCGTCAAAACAAAGGCGCAAGCATACATCCACGTACCCTGTTTATAAAGCTATATAAAAAAAATTATGTAGTAGTGACGCACACTTTATTGAGGTACAGTATTACATCGCCATTCACCATCTGTGGCTATGCAGTCTCATCTATATATACCTTATCTATCCGTTGTCATGCTTGCAAGTCGACAGTCAGGCATAAATAGCAATTTTCACTATGCACTATGCACTTTTTAAAGGTTATGTTTGTTAATAAACATGATTATTGCCACATATTATGAGTATTACATGATGGAAATTGTATAATTTTGTATAAACTGTTTAGTGACATTATTCAGCAAATGTAACATTTTAGTAATGTCACAGATAACTTGTAATGCTGATGATGTTTTGAAGTCAGACATTCATTGTCTATACAATAAAAATGGTGTACATACTGTTACTTATCCATCATTAATGGATTCAGATATGTACTTGTATGCTTTTATGTACAACCGTATAGCAGATTCCTTAACTAATTTATTTTGTGGTTTGCATTGCTGTTCAACATGTTAATGTATGTGTTTATGTTTGTCAATTCTTTATTTATCTAGATATTAGTTTAAATGAAATCATCATCTTATGGTAGTAAAGGTTATCTTTCTCTTGTTTGAAGTATAGACATTTAAAATTGACAGGTAACAAGGAAATTACTTGATCTAGTATTTAAACATCCTCCTTGACCCTGGGCTCCAACACCGCCAGTTGTTGCTCGGAAGTGCTGTTAGCACAGTCAACACTTGCTCCTGTGTTACTGGGGTTCAGTAACGTCAGCTGGTCCTCGGTTGTGCCATTGGCTCTTTTCCTTCTGCTGCCCCTCCGGGTTCCAGCACAGTCAGCTGGTCCTCGTTACTTGCATTGGCTCTTGTACCTTCTGCTACCCGTCCGGGTTCCAGTACCGTCAACTGGTTCTCCGCAGTGCCTTTGGCCTAGGTGCCTCCATCTCGGTATCCGAGTTCCAGCAACGTCTGCTGGTCCTTGGTAGTGCTTTGGAGCACAGGTACCTCCTGCTTAGTAACCGTGTCCCAGTAACGTCAGCTGGTCCTCGGTTGTGCCATTGGCTCTTTTCCTTCTGCTGCCCCTCCGGGTTCCAGTACCGTCAACTGGTTCTCCGCAGTGCCTTTGGCCTAGGTGCCTCCATCTCGGTATCCGAGTTCCAGCAACGTCTGCTGGTCCTTGGTAGTGCTTTGGAGCACAGGTACCTCCTGCTTAGTAACCGTGTCCCAGTAACATCAGCTGGTACAAGATTGTGCTACAAATACAAGATACGGAACAAGAGACACAAGAACAATAAGCAGAAGATCTAAAAGCAGAAGAACATGAAGTATAAGACCAAAATGAAGAGCAAAATATATGCTCTAAATTCTAAGCAGAAGAAGACTAAGCAGTGTATGGGGTGAGTCCGTTCCTCCTCGTGGTGCCCCTGGAAAATGCCTGCTGCTGCAGGCTAAACTGAACACGGACAAATACTGTTGTAATTTAAATCTTTTGTGACAGCAAGAACGGAAGGATGAAAAATTCATACTTTGACAGATTACAAGTACAGGATTCTCTGTCACAAATAAGAATATGATGAAGAAGATGAAGCAGAATATGAATAAGAATAATAGTTTAATAAGAAGAATATGAGTAATGTTAACAAAGATGAATAGCAAGAAGTTTAAGAAGAAGATAAAGAAGGTGAAGATGAAGAATAATTTGATGAAAAAGATGATGCTGCAGAAGATTATGAAGGAGAAAGTGTGTGAAAAGTTAAAAAGGTGAAGATGAAGAGCATGGAAGTTGTGTAATATACATATTTGCCAAAATATAAAAAACGTTAACATTGTCAATTTCTTCGTCAATCCGAACATCTTTAAAAAAAAAAATATTTATGCTATTCCATTTGATTGGGTTAAACATCTATGCCTTTAATGTCTCCTCAACCTTCCCCAATACATTCTACATTACTCTTTCTTGTTTTCCTTCATGTACAATTAACCAACAAGGCAAGAATGGGTTTTTTTTAATTTCGATATTTTGTTCCCATAGACTTACATGGGACTTCCGGTATCGGTATCGGGTATCGCCGATATTTTAGTGATATCGGCGATACCATTCCGATTCCGATACTTTAGGATATCGGAAAGTATCGCTCAACTCTACTGCTGAGACCATCAAAGCAGGAAAGCTCCAGGAGCGTCCCTTCTAGTAACATGACGTGTATTAATGATAAGCTCTATGAAAGATTTCCAATAGAAAATAGTTATAAGTGTTATTCTGGCATTAATTTTAAATATTTGAATACATTTTAGATTGGGTGGTCTAATTGCCAGATGTTTGAGTCAAATATACATAATTGCTTCTATAGAATCTCATCTATCTGCACTCATTTACTGAACACCATCATAAATATTGAAAGTCACAAGGAATTGATAAAAATAGATATTAGGAAACTGCATAACTTTTCACTCTACAATGTATATTCTTTGCTGAAATCTGAACACAGTTATGTTTGCTTATGGTAAGTGGCGTAACTAGAGTTGATGGTCCCTGATGCAAGATTTGGACCTTTCTCCCATCTGCATATTGGTCAGATGTATGGGCCCTTGTAATGTTCTACATTCTATAAGGACAAGCAAATTGGACCTCCTCCCCCATTATGTAGTAATGTCCCCCATCTTGGGCTCTTTCCTGGTATATATGTCCCCATGCTGGTCCCATTCTACTTCAATCAGGAGATCATAGGGTTAAGCCAATCAGGAACTCAGGGTGGAGACAATCAGGAACAGCACAGGTTCTAGTATCTGAGTTAGCAAGGAACTGTCCAGCGAGCTGTCCAGTGTTATAAAGTATTCTAATTTACTGAGATAATGACTTGGGTTTTCATTGGCTGTAAGCCATAATCATCAACATTAACAGAAATAAACACTTGAAATAGATCACTCTGTTTGTAAAGACTCTATCTAATATATACGTTTCACTGAAATAAATTAACTTTTTGATGATATTCTAATTTTGTGAGATGCACCTGTATGACCTGTATGGGAATGACAAATGAGACGATGATGATTGCTCTTTGCCTTCATCCTGCATTACAGATGAGATGGTCTGCATAACCAGATCTGGCCGTTCAAAAAGGTCTAAATGGCTTGCAGTTTCAGCATGAAGACTATAGTCCTTTTATTAAGATAGTTAATGGCAAAATTTCCAGAGCCCCCACAATGGAGGAATACATTTTCTGTACGTCGCCTCTCATTCTCTAATGCAGAGAGAGGTTTAAGGATTACATCAATTTTCATAGGTTCAGGCACACTTTCCATTTCCTGCTGGTGTTTTTATTTTTTATTTATTTTACTCATTTGTATAGCGCCATTAATTCCACAGCGCTTTACAGACATTATCGCACTGTCCCCGATGGGGCACACATTCTAGAATCCCTATCAGTATGTCTTTGGGATGTGGGAAGAAGCTGGAGAACCCAGAGGAAACCCATGCAAAAACGGGGAGAACATACAAACTCCTTGTAGATGTTGTCCTTGGTGGGATTTGAACCCAGGCCCCCAGGCTGCAGTGCTAACCACTGAGCCACCGTGTTTTAATGCTGATTGAGTAAAGGAGTAGTTAGGGTTGTTTCTAAATACTCGCAGTCTTTCCTTTCTTCGTTCAGTGAGTCTCTGATCAACTCGGATGCACAATTGATTAAAGTCCTCTAAATTATCTGGGGTCTCAACCCTGGCAAGTTCATCCTTTATTAGCTCTGATAATCCTCATTGAAATTGACTCCTCTGGGCAGCTAAATTCCATGTGGTATCTACCACCCAGTTGCGGATTTCAGAGGTATATTCAGCTACAGAGCGCCTACCTTGATGTCGGTTATGCAACTTGGTTTCAGCTGTAGTACAACAATTCAGATCATCAAACACTTGATCCATAGCTGTGATAAAGGAAACTAAGTCATTCAGGAGGTCAGAATTATTTTGCGCATAAGGTAAGACCCATGCAAGAGCCTCATCAATCAGGAGATTAAAATAAAAATAGCCTTTTTCATGTCACTGGTAAACAGAGACGGTTGCATCTGGAAATAGATATGACGTTGATTAAGGAATCCACGATAATAATAATAATCCCCATTGAACTTTGCGGGCAGCGGCATGGATGCGTTTGATTTCAGGCCTGAGTGGCGCAAATCCAGAAGTTGCCTCTGTAACTGAATAATTTCCTTTTACTGACCCAACACCTATGTTTGCAACTAGAAATTTTTTCTTGGCATGTGGCACCAAAATTCCGAAGTTCAGCAAGTTGTTGCCTCAGGGTGGGTGCAACAGACTCTACTTTTGTGAGAGCGATCCGGCATTTTTGTAAAAAAAGGATCCATTTTCTTTAACCGCCGGATCCGTTTTTTCTCATTGACATGCATTAGCGCCGGATCTCGCCACATGTCATTGTGTTTAGTCCGTTTTCTGCCTGATTCGTCCTAGATTTTAATTCCGGCGGCCGGATAGGACGCAGCATGTAACTTTTTTTTTTTCTGCCGGAAACGCCTGACAGCGCCTGAAGCGACACATCAGGCGGCCGGAAATAATAGAACTCTATGGGACCGGATCAGTCTTTTGTGCAATCCGGCAAAAGACTGATCCGAATTCTGGAAATCAAGGACTACTACTACTACTACTCCTAATACATTTTCCGGGTTAAAAAAAGGTCAGGATGGATCCAGCTAAAAAACGGATCCGGCACATCAGTTTTTTACAATCTACGCCGGATCCGTCTTTTAAACAATTCGCCAGATTGTGCCTGATTGCAAAAAAATGATGTGTGAAAGAGGCCTTAACTGTTCACAATAATAGTAATTTTGGCCAGGGGTGTCCAAACATTTACATGCCACTGTATTGTATATGTCCTCCATGCTAGTGTAGATGTCCTTCATCCTGCCCCATCCGGGTATATATATATGTCCTCTATCCTGGCATATATGTTCCCCTTCCTGGCCCCATCTGGGTATAAATATCCACCAAACTGGTATATATGTCCCTTATCCTAGGCCTCATCCTGGCATATATACAGTTAGGTCCATAAATATTTGGACAGAGACAACATTTATCTAATTTTGGTTCTAGACATTACCACAATGAATTTGAAACAAAACAAATCAGATGCAGTTGAAGTTCAGACTTTCAGCTTTCATTTGAGGGTATCCACATTAAAATTGGATGAAGGGTTTAGGAGTTTCAGCTCCTTAACATGTGCCACCCTGTTTTTAAAGGGACCAAAAGTAATTGGACAAATGACTCCAAGGCTATTTCATGGACAGGTGTGGGCAATCCCTTTGTTATGTCATTCTCAATTAAGCAGATGAAAAGGCCGGAGTTGATTTGAGGTGTGGTGTTTGCATTTGGAAGGTTTTGCTGTGAAGGAAACATGCGGTCACAGGAGCTCTCCATGCAGGGAAACAAGCCATCCTTAAGCTGCAAGAACAGAAAAAAACCCATCCAAGAAATTGCTACAACATTAGAAGTGGCAAAATCTACAATTTGGTACATCCTGAGAAAGAAAGAAAGAAAGCACTGGTGAACTCATCAATCCAAAAAGACCTGGGAGCCCACGGAAGACAACAGTGGTGGATGATCGCCGCATACTTTCTTTGGTGAAGAAGAACCCGTTCACAACATCAACTGAAGTCCAGAACACTCTCAGTGAAGTAGGTGTATCTGTCTCTAAGTCAACAGTAAAGAGAAGACTCCATGAAAGTAAATACAAAGGGTTCACATCTAGATGCAAACCGTTATCCATGGCGAGGAATTAATATTCATCTCTCTCTTCACACAGGTATGAACTGCATTCAGTGGAAGCAAACAGCTGAATAGAATCCCCACCTCTGCTATCTGTGTTGAATGCTGCACTATATATTAATGGTATGAACTGCATTCAGTGGAAGCAAACAGCTGAATAGAATCCCCACCTCTGCTATCTGTGTTGAATGCTGCACTATATATTAATGGTATGAACTGCATTCAGTGGAAGCAAACAGCTGAATAGAATCCCCACCTCTGCTATCTGTGTTGAATGCTGCACTATATATTAATGGTATGAACTGCATTCAGTGGAAGCAAACAGCTGAATAGAATCCCCACCTCTGCTATCTGGGTTGAATGCTGCACTATATATTAATGGTATGAACTGCATTCAGTGAAGCAAACAGCTGAATAGAATCCCCACCTCTGCTATCTGTGTTGAATGCTGCACTATATATTAATGGTATGAACTGCATTCAGTGGAAGCAAACAGCTGAATAGAATCCCCACCTCTGCTATCTGTGTTGAATGCTGCACTATATATTAATGGTATGAACTGCATTCAGTGGAAGCAAACAGCTGAATAGAATCCCCACCTCTGCTATCTGTGTTGAATGCTGCACTATATATTAATGGTATGAACTGCATTCAGTGGAAGCAAACAGCTGAATAGAATCCCCACCTCTGCTATCTGTGTTGAATGCTGCACTATATATTAATGGTATGAACTGCATTCAGTGGAAGCAAACAGCTGAATAGAATCCCCACCTCTGCTATCTGTGTTGAATGCTGCACTATATATTAATGGTATGAACTGCATTCAGTGGAAGCAAACAGCTGAATAGAATCCCCACCTCTGCTATCTGTGTTGAATGCTGCACTATATATTAATGGTATGAACTGCATTCAGTGGAAGCAAACAGCTGAATAGAATCCCCACCTCTGCTATCTGTGTTGAATGCTGCACTATATATTAATGGTATGAACTGCATTCAGTGGAAGCAAACAGCTGAATAGAATCCCCACCTCTGCTATCTGTGTTGAATGCTGCACTATATATTAATGGTATGAACTGCATTCAGTGGAAGCAAACAGCTGAATAGAATCCCCACCTCTGCTATCTGTGTTGAATGCTGCACTATATATTAATGGTATGAACTGCATTCAGTGGAAGCAAACAGCTGAATAGAATCCCCACCTCTGCTATCTGGGTTGAATGCTGCACTATATATTAATGGTGTGCACTCCATACCTCTACTTGCTGCCAAGCACTGCTTTACCATCTTGCAACATAGTTTAATGTGCCTGTTAATAAGGCTTTGGAATAATTCATTTTTGCACTGTGTTTAAAATACTTACTGCTTTATATCCCGGTGACTGGGGCCTCTCTAGATGCTATCAGGTGGAAGGTGCTAAAGCATATAGATGTTGCCAGGTAGCCTTTGATGATCTAACCACCCCCTGGTGTGCTGGCCCCAGCTGGCAAATTATCCCAAAACAGCCCCCACAATCCCACTTTCCTGACCCTGTAGTGTGGACTATATATTTAGGAGTAGTCTAAGGGGCGCACGCAGTAAGGGGGGCGCACGCATCACAGAAAGCAAAGCATCACGAAAGACAAGCATCAAGTAAAAGGCAGTTATCCATGGCAGACAAGCATCAAGTAAAAGGCAGTTATCCATGGCAGTTAATCAGGGCAGGAATCAGGTAACCCACACTTTGCTTTCTTTTAAATGATGTTCTTTATCTCTATCCTCCTGTGTTCCCTTGCCATCCACATTCACTGCCCCATCCCCCCTCCATCACGACTCATATACATCAGCCCCTCCATACTTCCCTCTCCCATGTACAGTTCCCATGCACTCCTCACCTTCCTAAGGAAACTCAGCCCATCTTGCCCAAACATATCTCAGAAAAAAACTATTTATAAATCCAACAACTACCTGCTCTTTATCTTCCTACTCCTACTGATTTCAGGGGACATCTCCCCCAACCCTGGTCCATCCCCCAACCTCAATCCCTACCCTACCTCATTTCGAAACCATAATAATCTTGTTAATATTACTTGCACTCCCTCATCTCCTTCTTTCAACTGTGCCCCTGGAATCCAAGGTCTGCATGCAATAAACTATCTTTCCTGCACAACTACTTTCTGAACAACTCTCTTCATCTGTTGGCCCTCACTGAAACCTGGATTCAGGATTCTGACACGGTCTCCCCTGCTGCCATTTCCTATGGTGGCTTACAGTTCTCCCATTCCCCAAGACCCACAAACAGACATGGTGGTGGAGTTGGCATACTCCTGTCCCCACAATGCACTTTCCAGGTCATCCCCCCAATTCCATCACTCTCATTCCCTTCTTTTGAGGTCCACACCATCAGGCTCTTCCATCCCCTCTCCCTCAGAATAGCGGTCATATATCGGCCCCCAGGCTCATCCACCCAGTTCCTTGACCACTTCTCAGCCTGGCTGCCGCACTTCATGTCCTCAGAACTACCAACCCTTATCCTTGGAGACTTCAACATCCCCATTAACAGTCCTACTTCCACATCTGCATCTCAGCTTTTATCACTAACCACTTCTCTAGGCCTCTCACAGCTTTCAACCTCTGAGACACACAAGGATGGCAACACCCTTGACCTGGTCTTTGTCCGCCTCTGTTCAATTTCCCACCTAAATAACTCACCGCTTCCACTCTCTGACCACAACATTCTCTCCTTCACGCTCACAAATCCTCCACCACCCCAGCGAACTCCTACCTACCGCACATTCAGAAATCTGCAAGCCATTAACCCTCAGACACTTTCAGACTCCCTACACTCTTCGCTGTCCCCAATCTCCTCTTTTTCTTGTCCTAATCTGGCGGTTCAGCACTACAATGACACTCTTAGAAGCACCCTTGACCAAGTAGCACCGCTCACCCTCAGAACTTCCAAACACACAGTAAAACAGCCCTGGCTCACATCGCAAACTCACCTTCTCCAGCGATGCTCTAGGAGTGCTGAACGCCTATGGAGAAAAACCCGCACACCAGAAGACTTCATCCACTTTAAATTCATGTTAAGAACTTATAATGCTGCCCTTCACCTCGCCAAACAGACCTACTTCACCACACTGATCTCCTCACTAGCCAACAAACCCAAGAAACTTTTTGACACTTTTCACTCCCTCCTCAGGCCAAAAGCACAAGCCCCTATCACAGACATTTGTGCTGATGACCTGGCCTCCCACTTTATAGAAAAAATAGATACTATCCGTCAGGAAATCTGCTCTCAACCACAAAGTGCTGTGACTCCCATCCCACCCTGCATTTCCCCTGGCTCACTTTCCACATTTGATCCCATCACAGAAGAAGAAGTCTCCAGACTCCTCTCTTCCTCTCGTCCGACTACATGCACTACCGACCCCATCCCCTCACATCTCCTCCAGTCTCTTTCTCCTGTTGTCACAACTCACCTAACTACAATCTTCAATCTCTCACTCTCCTCTGGCATTTTCCCATCCTCCTTCAAACACTCCATCATTACTCCACTACTAAAGAAACCCGCTCTTGACCCTTCCTGCACAAACAACTACAGACCGGTCTCCAATCTCCCCTTCATCTCCAAACTTTTGGAGCGCCTAGTCTACTCCCGCCTCACCCGTTACCTCTCCACTCACTCCCTCCTAGACCCTTCACAGTCCGGCTTCCGACCCCTACATTCGACTGAAACTGCACTCATCAAAGTGACCAATGACCTTCTGACAGCAAAACGTAACGGCGACCACTCTCTGCTCATTCTACTCGACCTTTCTGCAGCTTTCGACACGGTTGACCACCGTCTCCTACTGTCCAGGCTCCACTCTCTAGGTATTAAGGACACTGTTCTCTCCTGGTTCTCCTCCTATCTTTCTGACCGCTCCTTCAGTGTTTCGTTCTCTGGCTCCACTTCATCTCCTCTCCCTCTCACTGTCGGTGTACCCCAGGGCTCAGTCCTTGGCCCCCTTCTCTTCTCTCTCTACACCGCCCCAATTGGACAGACCATCAGCAGATTTGGCTTTCAGTACCATCTTTATGCTGATGACACACAATTATACACGTCATCCCCCGACCTTACCCCCGCTGTACTACAGAACGCCACCGACTGTCTGTCCGCAGTCTCCAACATCATGTCTGCTCTCTATCTGAAACTCAACCTCTCCAAAACTGAACTTCTTCTGCTCCCGCCGTCTACTAACCTCCCTAAATCTGACATTTCCCTCTCAGTGGGCGGCACCATAATAACACCCCGGCAGCAGGCTCGCTGTCTGGGTGTTATGTTTGATACCAATCTCTCCTTCACCTCCCATATACAATCTCTTGCCCGCTCTTGCCGCCTACACCTAAAGAACATCTCTAGAATCCGCCCTTTTCTCACCATGGAAACAACAAAAACCCTCACTGTAGCATTGATCCACTCCCGCCTGGACTACTGTAACGCTCTATTACTTGGCCTCCCCATTACTCGACTATCCCCTCTCCAGTCCATCCTTAATGCAGCAGCCAGGGTTATCCATCTGGCTAATCGGTACTCGGACGCGTCCGCTCTTCGCCAGTCCTTACACTGGCTGCCCATTCATTATAGGATCCAATTCAAAGTACTTGTTCTCACCCACAAAGCTCTCCACACTGCAGCACCCCCCTACATCTCCTCCCTCATTTCTATCTATCGGCCTAACCGACTGCTGCGCTCTGCAAACGACTTTCGACTAACCTCTGCACTAATCCGTACCTCCCACTCCCGACTCCAAGACTTCTCCCGCGCTGCGCCAATCCTCTGGAATGCTCTACCCCAAGAAATTAGGACTATCCACAATTTGCATGGTTTCAGGCGCTCCCTCAAAACACATCTGTTCAGAGCGGCCTATCACATTCACTAATCAAAGTCATTCTATGTGTAATGTGTGTGTGTGTGTGTGTGTGTAGCCCATTCACTATCTCCATCCATCCCTCACTCCCTTAAGATGGCTGGACCATCATTGTAAATGCACCATTGTATATACACACCTGTATTTTGTATCTCCCCCACCTCATTGTAGATTGTAAGCTCTCACGAGCAGGGCCGTCTTATTTTGCTTTAATTACTGTATTGATTAACGTTGTGACTTATGACTTGTGTTTTGAAACTGTTAAACTGTAAAGCGCTGCGGAATATGATGGCGCTATATAAATAAAGATTATATTATTATTATTATTCTTATTCATCAATTCCAAAAATAGACAGGCCAGAGTTAAATTTGCTGAAAAACACCTCCAGAAGCCAGCTCAGTTCTGGAAAAGTATTCTATGGACAGATGAGACAAAGATCAACCTGTACCAGAATGATGGGAAGCCAAAAGTTTGGAGAAGAAAGGGAACGGCACATGATCCAAGGCACACCACATCCTCTGTAAAACATGGTGGAGGCAACGTGATGGCATGGCCATGCATGGCTTTCAATGGCACTGGGTCACTTGTGTTTATTGATGACATAACAGCAGACAAGAGTAGCCGGATGAATTCTGAAGTGTACCGGGATATACTTTCAGCCCAGATTCAGCCAAATGCTGCAAACTTGATTGGACGGCGCTTCATAGTACAGATGGATAATGACCCCAAGCATACAGACAAAGCTACACAGGAGTTCATGAGTGCAAAAAAGTGGAACATTCTTCAATGGCCAAGTCAATCACCAGATCTTAACCCAATTGAGCATGCATTTCACTTGCTGAAATCCAGACTTAAGAGGGAAAGACCCACAAACAAGCAAGACCTGAAGGCTGCGGCTGTAAAGGCCTGGCAAAGCATTAAGAAGGAGGAAACCCAGCGTTTGGTGATGTCCATGGGTTCCAGACTTAAGGCAGTGATTGCCTCCAAAGGATTCGCCACAAAATATTGAAAATAAAAATATTTTGTTTGGGTTATGTTTATTTGTCCAATTACTTTTGACCTCCTAAAATGTGGAGTGTTTGTAAAGAAATGTGTACAATTCCTACATTTTCTAACACATATTTTTGTTCAACCCTTCAAATTAAACGTTACAATCTGCACTTGAATTCTGTTGTAGAGGTTTCATTTCAAATCCAATGTGGTGGCATGCAGAGCCCAACTCGCGAAAATTGTGTCACTGTCCAAATATTTCTGGCCCTGACTGTATCACCCACCCTGTTATATACATCCCCCATCCTTGTATATATGTCCCTTATCCTGGTATATATATCCTGGCATGTATGTTCTCCATCCTGGAAAATATATCCCCTATCCTAATATATATATGCCCCCATTCTGCCATTGTTCTTTAATGCATAGAAAAAGAATAAATTATTCTACTCACCATACCTCTGCTCACCCACTGTGATGCGTCCTCTTCTGAAATCGAAAGCTGACTTCAGTGTGCAAGCGACGGGAGCACATGACGTCACTGCCATGTGCCCCCAGTCACGTGCACACCAATGTCAGCTGCTGGCCTCTGATTGGCTGCCAGCGTGTATTGCAGTGCACAGACCTGGCAGGTCTCTGCGTCATAAAACACTTCAGATGAATATGTGTCTGAGGACGCACATCCAGTTGAAGTTTGCTCTGATGTTGGTGGTCCCCACACCTGCACAGGCCCGGTCGTGCTCGCGACCTCTGCGACCATGATCATTACGCCCCTTATTATGAGGCTGTGCAATGAGGCATTGTAGTTATGATTTCAAAGGAAAAAAAAAATGAATGAAAACACAATAGAAAATTATAGAAATAAATTAGAAATCAACATTTGCAACATAAAATAGGTAAAGGGTAGCCTTGCAAACTCCAGACTTGTGCAAGCAGTGTGAAGTATCTCTTATTATTACTGTACTTCCATACACTGACACAGTAAGAAATTCAGTGCCTTTGGTGTGAAAAGGGAATAGAGTCAAACAATGCATCTTTAGAGAAACAGCAGGATACAATATTTACCGTGCTCAAAATACCTTTGCAAGCTGGAGCTATTCTTATCAGAAGGATTCTGTGTAATAAACAGAACAAATGGCTGAAGAGACATAAAAAAATGTTCATAAAATGTATTTTTTAAACACAATTTCCAAAATATATGTGATTGCAAAAAAGAAACCATTTATGTCCACAAGAAAAGCGGCTATAAATAGGACAGCCTATTTAATAATTAAAGATAGTGCAGCTAGGTAGCTATAACACCACTTGAAAGTAAGATGATCTTTCTCTCTGGAAGAGGATCAGTATTATTTTTGACAGGTCATGAAACTTAGAGGAAGAAAATTAGACCTGTGGTGCAGTCATCTTCTCCAAGAGCCTTTGGTATTTACAGTCTTGATACCGAGCATAAAAACAGTTGATGTAACCACATGAGTATATATCAAATATTAGTTGGCAAATCCGGATATTAGGGCTTGCAGGCTCTTTGGTGGGATATTTTTCCCAATATTTTATTACCATGAGAAAGGGTTGGGACTCACATCTATTGGATAACAATAACAATAATTGGATAATTTTGGCTTATCTTGTTGATATGTCATAAATGTCCAAGGTAGGACAACCATATTATTCTTCAATTCCCTGCCATCATCTATAGGCTATAGGTTATGAGAAGCAATTTGTAGTGAGTAATATGGCTGCTTTACCATATATAACCCATCCTGCCAGAATAATATGCCATATTCATTGTTCTTTACAATCATTTTGTAAAATCCTTACCATGATGATGTACAGCAGGCAATCTGTCAGGTCCAGGTATTATATTGCCAATCAGTGGTCAGAGTCAATCATGAATACATTGTACTCCTATCTATACAGAGGACTCATATTGGCCAAGTGCTGCAAATATTAAAGGTCCGTTTAGTCAGATCAACCAGTGGCACTAAATGAGCACCAATCTATAAATATTTTCCAATCAATGGTTGGTTAATAGCCTGTTTACCCAGGCCGAGTGTGGTAACAATGCACGCTGACAGATGTGTAAAGAATCATTCAGTTTGAATAGGTTGCCATTGTTCTTGGCAACGCGAAGGATGTGTGCCAAGAACGATGATCTTCTGTGCAACACAAAATAATATTTCACCAAATGAACAAGCGTTTTGCTAATTCTTAGAGTGATCGACAGCCTGTGTACACTGAAAGCTTATCGTAAAGCAAGAGTTCTTAAGAATGCTACTGCACAACAATCTTTCAGTGTAAATGCATCGCAAAGGAATTTTCCAGTAATTTTATATTGATGACCTATACTTAAAGCCTCTCTTCAGCCTTTTATTTTTTTATCCCTTTGCTAGGGATTTCAGTGCATTGAAAGTAGGTAAATACTCACCAGTGCCTTCATCTGTTTTCATCCCTGCTTTGGTCAACCCGTCACCACGTAAAGGCTTTTGCAAGCCGCCTGATCACAGTGTGTATCAGAAGTCACTTTTCTCAATATAAGTCTACTAGCTATTAAAACTGCTCTACACCCAGGTGGCAAGCATATTCAATGTCTGCAACAAAATGGCGCCGCAGATCGTGGTATGTGCATGCGCTGACTCCATTTTATTGAAGTAATATACTACAACGTCAACATAGCTGTTATTATTATTATTATTCATTTTTATAGCGCCATTTATTCCATGGCGCTTTACATGTGAGAGGGGGCGAATATAGAAAAGTACAATAAATATGAGCAATACAGGACACACATAAGTACAGAAGGAGAGAGGACCCTGCCCGCAAAGGCTCACAATCTACAGGGGATGGGTGAGGATACACTAGAAGAGGGTAGAACTGGTCGTGCGGCGGTTCAGTAGACTGAGGATCACTGCAGGTTGTAGGCTTGTCAGAAGAGGTAGGTCTTCAGGTTCTTTTTGAAGATTTCCATGGTAGGCAAGAGTCTGATGTGTTGGGGTAGAGAATTCCAGAGTATAGGGGAGGCACGGGAGAAGTCTTGTATGCGGTTGTGGGAAGAAGAGATAAGGGGAGAGTAGAGAAGGAGATCTTGAGAGGATCGAAGGTTGCGCGAGGGTAAGTAACGGGAGACCATGTCACAGATATATTGGGAGACAGGTTGTGGATGGCTTTGTATGTCATAGTTAGGGTTTTGAACTGGTTCTTCTGGACGATAGGAAGCCAATGAAGGGCTTGGCATAGGGAGAGGCTGGGGAATAACGGGAGACAGGTGGATTAGTCGGGCAGCAGAATGTAGGATGGATTGGAGTGGTGCCAGAGTGCTAGAGGGGAGGTCAGAGAGTAGGAGGTTGCAGTACTCAAGGCGGGAGATGATAAGGGCATGCACTAGTGTTTTTGTGGTGTCGTGGTCAAGGAATGCACGGATTCGGGAAATATTTTTAGTTTGAGACGGCAGGAGGAGGCTAGGGTTTGGATATGTGGCTTGAAAGAAAGGGCAGAGTCGAGGATCACCCCGAGGCACCGAGAATGCGGGACAGGGGAAAGTGAGCAGCCGTTGATATTGAGGGATAGGTCTTTTGGAGGGGTAGAGTGAGATGGGGGGAAGATGATGAATTCTGTTTTGTCCATGTTCAGTTTTAGAAAGCGAGCAGAAAAGAAAGCTGAAATAGTGGACAGACAGTGTGGTATTTTGGTCAGTAAGGAGGTGAGGTCAGGTCCAGAAAGATAGATCTGCGTGTCATCGGCATAGAGATGATACTGCAAACCGTGGGATTCTATGAGCTGTCCCAGGCCGAAGGTGTAGATGGAGAAGAGTAGTGTGAACGTAGCCTGATATTAATTGTTGTAATAACGCATACCATAATTTGTATTAACAAATGATCAAGCAATAAATACATTGGGAGCATTGGAAAAAAAAATTGTTCTTCCACCTCTGTTCCACATACATAGAACCACATCACATGTGGCGCAGGATCTGACAGGCAGGATTAACCCTTACCTCTCCTGTACAGAACATACAACAGCACAAGCTGGGTGCAAAGGGGGAGTATGGGTTAACTCTCACATACTAAGGTGAGGAGGCAGCAGAGTACATGCTGGGGCAGAAGAGCAGTTTGGGGAGCACATAGAATACCCCATCTAAATTTTTATAGCGCCATTTATTCCATGGCGCTTTACATGTGAGAGGGGGCGAATATAGACAAGTACAATAAATATGAGCAATACAGGACACACATAAGTACAGAAGGAGAGAGGACCCTGCCCGCGAAGGCTCGCAATCTACAGGGGATGGGTGAGGATACACTAGTGTTATGGAAATTTAATTAGGATGAATTTATCCTTCCGTGTTTGCTGCTTGCCGTTCCCAAATCTCTATTTAATGTCTTTTTGAGCGCTCAGAACGAAATGAGACTGTCCACAACGGAAGTGTCAGTATGGCAGTTCGTCAAGACTACTCATTTATTATTCATTCAAGGTTTTATACGTTTACAAAAAGGGGCTGGTTAGTCAATTAACATACAATTAAAAGCTGCTAGATTATTGGCTGTTCTAGTGTAAGTATGATAATTATGATAATCATGATAAAAGAGCTGAAGTTGCAGATTTATTGTTTTATATTCTTTTGCCCTAGTTTTCTTGCATGACTATAAAGTAAACAACAGATATCTAATAAGACTCTATATACTTGTTCCTTATGAAGGCCAGATTCGTTTAAAACGACTGATTATAGCTGGCATAGATATATGTGAGCACAGGATTTTTAGCAAGTGAGATCTATCTAACTGTGAATTCATATATGTGAATATACTTTGATTATATGGAATACATATATATTTCCATGACAGTCCCCCCTTAGATACCACTTGCCCTAAAAACCTGCTCCTGGCCCAAAGCGCTGCAACTCTTTTGTGCTGCCGGCGAGTTGAGACTATGCCTTGCGCATGCCTCCCCCACCGAATACAGACTTTTCGCAAATGGGCGGTCAGGAGGACTGTCCCTGTCGGGGGTTTATGTGTTTGCAATCATAGTCTCTTTATTTAACTGCATGTTCAGAAAAAAACGTGTGTATTCTTCATCAGGTAGGTCATCTGTTTGGTCAGTCAGAGCATCCACGACATCCTTCATGGCTTAGGTGTCTCTCCTGGTACGGGAGCTTCCTTGCAATGCGATACGTGGATCCAAACAGGCTTTCCCTCTAGTTACACAGAGGTTGGTGTCATCTGGGGCTCTTGGACAGGACCATCAAATCTGGCAGTGAAGAGAAAAACTCGAGAATGGACATTAGTTTTTGACCAATTCAATTACATAAGCAAACAAGATATCATTTTGCATATTCTGCTGCTGAGGTGCTGAGGGAAGAATGTACCTAACTTGGGACTAGACCCAAACAAAATTTCGTATGGTGACAGCTTTTCTGGGTCTCTGGGAGTGTGCCTTACGCTAAACAGTGCAATAGGGAGTGTGTCATGCCATGGTTTGCGTGTCTCTTGGGCAATTTTTAGCATTCTATTCTTAAGTGTTCCGTTCAGTTTTTCTACCTTCCTGCTGCTCTGGGGTGGTAAGGAGTGTGTAGGCCTAGGTCTGACCCTACTGCTAATCGGGTCTCGTGTGCTGTGAATGCGGGTCCCTGATCACTCTCTATCATTTCTGGAACCCCGTATCTGCACGCTATTTTCCGAAAGTAGTCTCTTTGCAGCAGTCTTTGCTGATTTGGAAGGCTTCTGTTCATCTTGAAAATACTTCTTTGACCACAATGGCGTATTTGAATCCTTCACTTGGCGATATCTGGATGTGGTCTATCTGGATCCTTTGAAGCTGGTAGAGTGGTCTTTCCAGATGAGGTGAGGGGGACTTTCTTCCATACGTCCAGGCTTGCATTTGCCACAGGTCAGACAGCTGCTGGTGAATTTGGCTGTTAGGGTGGAGATCCCTGAAGCGAAACAGTAAGCAAGCACCAATCAGATCATTCATCTGTGTCTTTGATATGTGGGTGTGGGTCCATGTGCCCATTGGACCACCATAGGGTGCATACTTTGTGGTACGCAGAGTTTGAAGTCTATTATTGATAGCCTTCCTTCTTCACATGTTGCTTTTTTCGCATTCAGCTCTTCTTCTCCTTTTGGAGCTTGGTCTTGCAACTTCTTGAGCAGATCCCAGGACGTCTTTTTGTCAGGTTTCTTGTCTTCAGTCGTCATGTAGTAGCCGTCCGGCTCTACGACCTCTCCCACTTCTCCATGCTGTCTTCCTTTGGCCGCTTCTTTGGCTGTCATGTCTGCCATGTTATTGCCTCACGCCTCTTCTGTTCTCAGTTTTCCATGCACTTTGATTTTTCAAATTGCCACCATTTTGGAAGTTGGAGTACACCCAATAGGTCCCTGAAGGCTCCATGATGCTTCACGGTTGTCCAGTTTGCTGTGATGAAGTCCCTTGTAGCCCAGATGGGTCCAAAGTCGTGTGCTATGCCATGCGAGTACCTGTAGTCCGTGTAGATGTTTGCAGTCTTGCCTTCTGCCATCTGGCAGGCCTTCGTCAGCGCTATCAGTTCTGCTTCCTGGGCTGACAGGCTAGGTGACAGACTTCTGGACCACAGGATTTCTTGATTGCTGGTCACTGCACTTCCTGTGTTGAAACTTCTTCATCATCTGCAAATCTGGAGCCATCCAAGTAGAGGATAAATTCTGTAAATTTTGTTCTGGAAAGTTCATATTGTATCCCCCCTTGGGAGTGGGAGTAGAGTGGCCGGGCTGAGGACTGTAGGTCTGGAGACGGTGACATTATGAGACAAAGGCAATAGAGGCGCCACAAAGATGTCTGGCGGTGGGGAGATTATTGTTGGCTGAGCTTGATTGAAGATTGCCAAGATGTCGTGTGGAGTGAGAGTTTCCAGTGGCTGTCCAAGAGTGATGTCAGCAACCTTGTCCAGGGAGGTGTGTGCTGCAGATACTGCCATCAGGCAGGAGAGTGTTCCTCTTGCAACTGGATCCAAGCGGGCTGAGAGGCAGCCTAAAAGTCTCTGTTTTCCCCCGTGAATCCATATCAGGACTCCAGTAGCATGACCTTCTTTCTTCCATCAGGTAGACGGAAAGACTTCTCGTAGTCAGGTAGGCCTGGTATTGGTGCTGAGACTGTGGAGTTCTTCCAATCTCCTGAATGGGTTGAAGGCTGCGTCTGATAGAAGGAGCGGGGTTGCGTTGATGCAAGCGCACAGAGGCTGCATTAGGACTGAGGCATCAGGGATCCAGGTTCTGCAATATGACACTAGACCAGGGAAGGCCTGCAGCATTCTTGGAGTTGTTGGGGGAGCCATCTTCTCCACAGTGGTCTTCCAGTCTTTTGACATGTGTTTTTGTCTTGTGGGCAATACAGTGTCCCAGGGATGTAATTGCTTCTGACATCACTGGACTTTGTTCTTCCAGACCTTGCGTTGCTGTTCTTCCAGGTAGAGTAGGAGAGACAAGGAATGGACTGTGCAGATATCGATGTCAACCACACAAAAGAGAAGGTCATCCACGTGTTGTAGAAGAGTGACTCTTGCATATTCTGCAATCCAGTTGACGAGGATGGAGGACATTGTCTTGGTGAAACTTGAAGGGCTTGTTCTGAGCACCTTGAGGCAACACTGTCCATATGCACTGCACTGGTGCGTGAAGGCAGGCTTCCAGGTGGAGGGGAAATACTGAAGAAGGCACTAGCCAGGTTGATCACCGTGAATACCGTTGCGGTGACTGGGACTCTTGAGAGCAGAGTTTGATGGTTCAGCACTGTTGGGGTTTCAAATACCGTAGCCTCTTTCGCGACCTCCAGGCCTTGCACCATTCTGAACTCAGTGGGGTTTACAGTCTTTTTCTTCACTGTGGAAAGCTGGGATTGATTTCGATGGGCGAGGCAGCCCAGTTTGGCCTTGTCCTTCAGTATGCGGCAGGGGACTCCCATCTGCTGGCGCAGAGCTGGCGGGAAAACAAGCCGTCTACTAGGATCCACATCATGAGAGATGACGACCAGCTGGCTTTCTTGTTCTCCACCAAGACAGTCACTGTGTTAGCACCTGCTCTGGTCACAGGGGGTCTTCTTGTTGGGACGTCTCCTTAAACGGCTGCTTTTTTCTCAGCATGGGCCATCAGTAGTTTCTTTTTCTCCAGCTCGGTCTCAGGGCAGTATTTGTGCACAAGTTTGAAGAGCTGAGTGGCCTTTTGCCGGACTAGGGCCTGGGTGAATTGGTTGACTGCAGGGGGCACCTCCTGATGCTTGCAAAAGATGAACTTCTGACGTTGGAGCCGGATGAGGTGTTGCCATTCCATGAAGCGAGTAGGGTCCTTCTTGAGTTGAATATCCTGGCCAATGTCAAAGTTCTCAGGCCGTCTTCTTAGGCGAGTTCACTTAGACCTTCAGTTGGTCAGAGACTTCTTGACTCTGGTGATGGAGTGACTTTTCTGGTACTATGTCCAGCACGTCCTGTGATAGGTCTGCAGTGTGGTTGTTCCTGTTTCTTCTTGGTCAGGGGTGAAGAAAGTGTCATGGTCCCATCTTCCTGGAACACTCTGGTCGCTTTCAGCTTCTGCAGTAAGTCCACTCCCAATAGGTTGAGGGTGCAGGTCTTTGACACAACAAACTGGGACATGATGGAGTGTTCTGGCTGAGTCCACACGCTCAGGGGCTTCATAATCTGAAATATCTGACTTGAACATCAATTCCCATGCAGGAAGCAGAAGATTCTGATAGATAGGTGAGGTTGCGGAGTTCCACAAGAAAAGATCTGACGCCATCCACTTCTCAGGATATTGGTGTGCTCCTGTCCTATGGACGGGGTTCTTCACTGCTTTCTGTGTTTCTTCTTCTTCTGGGCAAAGTCGGTGTTCTGCACCGGTTCCGGAAATGACCAAACTCGCCACAGTTGTAACACCGGACATCCCTTCTGTCCCGGCGGGACTCAATCCTTTTTGCTACTGTGAGCAGGGTATCCATTGCTATTGACATGTACTCAAGCCTGGCTACTACCAGTGGTTTCCTGATTGGTTCTCTCAGTCCATGCAAAAAAGCCGCCTGTGCCAACATCCGTCTGTGTGTCTGATCATGGGTAATGAGGCCCAAATCTTGAAACACTTGCATTACTCTGTCATGGAACTTCTCCACAGACTCTGTCTTGTCTTGACTCATGTCATGTAGGCTGAGAGTTTGTCCTGTCAGTCTGCTTTTGGCCCATTCTCTGAGTTGCTCAATTAGCTTTGGTCCTGTCTCCCAGGCATACGCATCTAACTCTGTTGGAAGCTTGAAGTGTTCTCTCATAATTGGCCAGAATGCATCACCTGCTTTTATTTCCATTACGGTCCAGAGATCAATCCAGGCTGCTGCATATGTTCGCTGGATCTGCTGCATTTTTTGCAAAATAGCATGGGGTGTATCCCTGGGTCTGGCAGCATACTGATCACCTGGCTTGGGATGAAGGGCTCATAGGATGGTGCCTCTACCTGTCCCTGCTCTATTGGTGCTTGTGTGTTTTCTTCCCTAGTATTGGGCAGCATGTGTGACGTTGCATCTTCATCTTCATCAGATAAGAAGTGACATGGTGTACTTGGTACATACACTGGGTGAGATTTGGGCTTTAAAGTTGTCTTGCTGCATGGGGATTTCCCACTTCCTTGCTGAGGCTGCGGTGGATCAGTGTCATGGTTCCATGCTGGCAGCCCTGCTCGGCACTGAGGTTCCTCATTTGTCTCTGTAGCTATACCACCCCCCTGTGATGCCCTAGCTGTGGGCTCTACTAGTTGTTGTGTCTGGGGGCTACATGTAGCGTTTTGTGTAGGGAGATTTGCACTTTCTTCTCCTGATATAATGACTGGCAATGTTTGTACTGTGCTTGGGATAGACAGGGTGCCCTGTGCTGGAGGCACTGAATACAGGGACACCACATTGCTTTTATTGGGCGTTGACCCAGTTGATAACGAAGTAGAAAAAAGAGGAAGAGAAGGGAGGTGTGAGGGAGGAGCGAGAGAAAGAGGAGGGAGAGAGTTGGAGGGTCGGGTGAAGAAGAGGTGGAATGTGCCTGAGAGGAGGAGGAAGGAGAAGAGCAAGCATGAGCAGGTGGGTGTGGTGTGGGAGGAGAAAGGGAGGAAAAGGAAAGAGGGGAGGGAGAGAAGAGTGAAAGGGGGAAAAGAGAAAAAGATGGAGGAGAGAGAGAGGAGAAAGATGGAGGGGAGAAGTAGAAGAAGATGAAGAAGATTTGAGAGTTGGAGAGGAAGAGATAGAAGAAGAGGAAGATGAAGAAAATGGATGTGTCAGAGATGTGAGGGAGGGGAAAAAAGGAATGAGAGGGATGGCAGCGAGGAAAGAGGAGAAAAGTCTGAAGAAGAAGGAGAAAGGGTCTGAGAGAAGAAAAAGGAGAGGGTGTCCCCCTTGTGACTCTTGAGAGGGGATGGTTGAAACAAAAATGCCTTCTCCCTGTGGAGAGAGGCGGGGAGCGTTTTTCCCTGTACAAGGCTCCTTACTCAATGAGAGCAGCCTACACCTGTTCCGTGTCTCCACATGATGGACATGTGATGTGTGTGACTCTGAATTCTGCTCTTGTGACATGTCAGTGATCTTTTTCTCACAGACGATTTAACACCTTTTCAAACTTATTCACATAAAAAAAAAAAAATCACTTCCTGGTCCATTCAAATTAACTTGCTGTACCTTCTACACGATGCACCACTGCTCTTTTATAGCAGATGGTAATCTATTAACAAACTTTCCTCTGCCTTTCAAATAACAAAAACAAGAAAAAAAACATTTCATTATGCAGCGTAAAGGCTGCCTGTCTATTTGCTTCTCACGTACTCTGACCTTCTATTCACATGCCTAGCCCTTCGATTCTTACGTACTGTGTCTATTCCAAAAACCTATTCAACAAAGGTGATTTAAAAATCTGAAAACTGCTGCACTCTGGTTCTTGTGCGTCCTCGCCGAATGCCCGACGGGAGGGGCTAGTCAAGCCGCTGCGCAGTTTGTGTGTGCGCTCTCCCTCAGCCTGCAATTTTCCTTATCTGTGGAGTGACCTTGGTCTAAAGCAAGCTAGTAAAGGAGAAAGAAAAAAAAATGGTTGGAGAATAAAACTCTAAAATAAATTGATTAGAAAAAAAAAAATCTCTCCAAAATTATTTAAAAATATACTGAAAAGAAAAACTTTAAAAACAAAAGTTAGATTTAGTAAAAAACTCTAGAAAAAGAAAAAAAAATAAATTCACCAAAAAGGGGAAAAAAAAACGTATTAATCATAAAACTCTGAAAAACAACCCTTGTTACTAAAACAGCTAATTAAAAACAGAAAATAGGTGGAAAAACTGATTGTAAAATGATAAAAACAAAAAGAAAAGTACTTTAAAACTTTTGTCTGGTAGCGTAGGCTTTTTTTTTTTTTTTCCTACCGCCCACTGGAATGTCAGCTGGCTGCTGCCAGCACTTCCCCCCTCCCTTATATCTCTGCTTGCTGTCTCTCCAGACACTGAAATCACGTATCAAAAAAAAAAAATTATTATTCCTCAGAATAGCAAAAAAAAATGAATATAGTTCAGTCTGAATGCCTGAGAATTTTCACGTTAAAACCTGTAGCCAAAAAAACTAGCTTAAAAAGATCAAAACCAGGAAACAGATGTAACAACGTGATTAGCAGAGGAGGGGCGTCAAAAAGGGTTTTCTCGCTGCTACAGCCAGCAGTGAATGAGATTTAAAGCGACAGTACCTGCAAGACAGACAGTGACATGTACAATGAGACAGACACCCGGGAGAATACGAATCCCTCTTTTGATGATCTGTGACACATACAAGCTGCTCTGGTAACTGATAACTCACCAATTGCACTGAGCACGCCGATGCTCCAGGTCTACCACTTCTTAAAGTGCGCCGGTCACAGTAATCTGTAGTAGCCTGTACAAAGCCCCCACCCTTCACACCTGGAATACTGGGATTGTCTCCCTCCGATGTGTGAAAGTATTTGTGAGAACTTATCCAGCAATTTGGCTTTTTCTGCTATACAGCTTCCAGAAATCAGCCAGCAAAAACACAGTCACCGTTCCAACTTTCTCCCGCTTCACACAAAACATGAAACATATACAGCACAGCAGCAAACAACTCGGCTTATATCCCAGGGCTTTTGGATAAGGGTATGGACTTTTTACACTACCTGGGAATGCGGTGATGACCATGTCCGACCGGCTGGAAGTGTAGGCTAGGACTAGGCACAGGGAACATTCAGGTAAGATGACAGAGTTTTCTTACCTTACTTATGGAGCTGCAGTCTCCATCCCGTGTGCCAAGGCCAGGGCCAACACCCCCGTCTCTCCGGTCGGCCGGGTCCTCGTGCGTTTCGTCCAATGCCCCACGTGCAGGCGCCAACTGTTATGGAAATTTAATTAGGATGAATTTATCCTTCCGTGTTTGCTGCTTGCCGTTCCCAAATCTCTATTTAATGTCTTTTTGAGCGCTCAGAACGAAATGAGACTGTCCACAACGGAAGTGTCAGTATGACAGTTCGTCAAGACTACTCATTTATTATTCATTCAAGGTTTTATACGTTTACAAAAAGGGGCTGGTTAGTCAATTAACATACAATTAAAAGCTGCTAGATTATTGGCTGTTCTAGTGTAAGTATGATAATTATGATAATCATGATAAAAGAGCTGAAGTTGCAGATTTATTGTTTTATATTCTTTTGCCCTAGTTTTCTTGCATGACTATAAAGTAAACAACAGATATGTAATAAGACTCTATGTACTTGTTCCTTATGAAGGCCAGATTTGTTTAAAACGACTGATTATAGCTGCCATAGATATATGTTGAGCACAGGATTTTTAGCAAGTGAGATCTATCTAACTGTGAATGCATATATGTGAATATACTTTGAATATATGGAATACATATATATTTCCATGACACTAGGAGAGGGTAGAACTGGTCGTGCGGCGGTTCAGTAGACTGAGGATCACTGCAGGTTGTAGGCTTGTCGGAAGAGGTAGGTCTTCAGGTTCTTTTTGAAGATTTCCATGGTAGGCGAGAGTCTGATGTGTTGGGTTAGAGAATTCCAGAGTATAGGGGAGGCACGGGAGAAGTCTTGTATGCGGTTGTGGGAAGAAGAGATAAGGGGAGAGTAGAGAAGGAGATCTTGAGAGGATCGAAGGTTGCGCGAGGGTAAGTAACGGGAGACCATGTCACAGATGTATGGAGGAGACAGGTTGTGGATGGCTTTGTATGTCATAGTTAATGTGAATACTTTTCCATCCAATTATGACAAGAGCATTCTTAAGGTGATACCTTTATTGGCTAACCAGAAAATTATATGTTCGCTAGCTAATTTTCTGGTTAGCCAATAAAGGTATCACCTTAAGAATGCTCTTGTCATAATTGGATGGAAAAGTATTGACATCGATTTTTCTGGCTAACACGGTACCACAATATAATTTATTATTGTACACTATATCATAGTTAGGGTTTTGAACTGGTTTTTCTGGATGATAGGAAGCCAATGAAGGGCTTGGCATAGGGGAGAGGCTGGGGAATAACGGGGAGACAGGTGGATTAGTCGGGCAGCAGAATGTAGGATGGATTGGAGTGGTGCCAGAGTGCTAGAGGGGAGGCCAGAGAGTAGGAGGTTGCAGTAGTCAAGGCGGGAGATGATAAGGGCATGCACTAGTGTTTTTGTGGTGTCGTGGTCAAGGAATGCACGGATTCGGGAAATATTTTTGAGTTTGAGACGGCAGGAGGAGGCTAGGGTTTGGATATGTGGCTTGAAAGAAAGGGCAGAGTCGAGGATCACCCGAGGCACCGAGCATGCGGGACAGGGGAAAGTGAGCAGCCGTTGATATTGAGGGATAGGTCTTTTGGAGGGGTAGAGTGAGATGTGGGGAAGATGATGAATTCTGTTTTGTCCATGTTCAGTTTTAGAAAGCGAGCAGAAAAGAAAGCTGAAATAACGGACAGACAGTGTAGTATTTTGGTCAGTAAGGAGGTGAGGTCAGGTCCAGAAAGGTAGATCTGCGTGTCATCGGCATAGAGATGATACTGCAAACCGTGGGATTCTATGAGCTGTCCCAGGCCGAAGGTGTAGATGGAGAAGAGTAGGGGTCCAAGAACTGAGCCTTGAGGAACACCGACAGAGAGGGGGCGAGGTGAGGAGGTGGTGTGGGAGAGGGAGACACTGAATGTTCGATCTGTTAGATATGATGAGACCCAGGATAGGGCCAAGCCTGTGAAGCCTGTGATGCCCAGAGATGAGAGAATCTGGAGCAGGAGGGAGTGGTCCACAGTGTTGAAGGCAGAAGACAGGTCCAGGAGAAGGAGGACAGAGTAGTGTCGCTTGCTCTTGGCGGTTCGTAGGTCGTTGGTGACTTTAGTTAGGGCAGTTTCAGTTGAGTGATGCAGTCGGAAGCCTGATTGCAAGCGGTCAAAGAGGGAGCAAGAGGAGAGGTAGGAGGACAATTCAAGATGGACATGCTGTTCCAGTAGCTAGATGCAGAGGATGGGTCAAGGGAGGACTTTTTGAGGATGGGTGTGATCAAGGCATGTTTGAAGGATGAGGGGAACACACGATTTGTAAGTGAGAGGTTGAAGAGGTGTGTTAGAGTAGGGATGAAGACTGTGGCGAAGTTAGGGATGAGGTGGGACGGGAGCGGGTCAAGTGTGCAAGTGGTGAGGTGTGATCTTGAAAGGAGGGTGGAGAGCTGATCTTCTGTCATGGTGGAGAAGTTGGTTTTGGAGGAACAGGGCTGAGCAGCTAAGAGGGGCATTGGGGGCTGTGGGCCAAAGCTTTCCCTGATCGTATCAATCTTCTGCTTGAAAAAGGAGGCAAAATCTTCAGCAGTAATGTGATGAGAGGGGGGAGATGGTGGGGGACTGAGTAGAGAATTGAAAGTGTTGAAGAGCTGTTTAGGGTTGTGAGACAGGGAGGATATGAGAGATGAGAAGTAAATTTGCTTTGCGGCAGTGAGCGTGGATTTGAAGCTGGTGAGGGACTGCTTGTATGCGGTTAAGTGCTCAGCAGAGCGGGATTTCTTCCATTTCCGCTCAGCAACCCTGGAAGCCCATCTCAGTTCTTTGGTGAGGCTGGTCAGCCAGGGCTGCCTGTTGATTGTGCGAGTTTTGCTATGCGCGAGAGGGGTGGCCGAATCAAGTGCTGCTGTAATTGTGGTGTTATAAAAGGTGTCAGCAGCATCTGTGTCATGAAGTGAGCCTATGTCTGTAAGAGGGAGGAGGGACTCAGAGAGCGATTGTAAGTTGAGGTGTTTGAGATTTCTGCGAGGGTGAGCGAGTTTGTTGAGCGGGGGTTGCGTACTAGGAGAGGAGAGGGAAGAAAATGTCAGTAGGTTGTGGTCAGACAGGGGCAGGGGTGAGTTAGTGAGATTAGTAAGGGAGCAGATGCGGGTGAAGATAAGGTCCAGTGTGTGACCATCTTTGTGAGTGGCCGCAGAGGACCATTGAGTGAGGCCAAAGGAGGCAGTGAGCGATAACAGTTTGGAGGCAGCGGAGGTGGAAGTGTCAATGGGGATGTTAAAGTCACCCATGTTGATAGTAGGAATGTCAGCAGAGAGGAAATGAAGCAGCCAGGTGGTGAAGTGATCGAGAAAGGTGGAGATGGCTAGTTCTGGGGGGCTGTAGATGACAGCTAGCTGGAGGTTGGAAGGGGAGTAGATGCAGACGGAGTACACTTCAAACGAGGGAAGAGTGGCGGAGGGTGGGAGAGGAAGTGGGATAAAGGAGCAGGAATTGGAGAGGAGCAAGCCAACTCCTCCACCACGTTTGTTGCTGGGGCGGGGGGTGTGAGAGAGATGGAATCCGCCATAAGAGAGTGCAGCTGGAGAGGCTGAGTCAGAGGGGGTGAGCCAGGTTTCAGTGATAGCAAGGAAGGAGAGTTTGTTGGTGATGAAGAGGTCATGGATAAATGACAGTTTATTGCAGACTGAGCGTGCGTTCCATAGTGCTCCAGGCAGGGGGACCGGAGGAGTGGGGGCTGGGTGAATGGGTATGAGGTAATCATGGTTGCAGAAACATGTAGAGGATCGTGGCACGGTGTTAGAAATGAGTGTGGGGATGTGTTGAGGAGGGCCAGGATTTGGGGATACGTCGCCAGCAATGAGAAGTAACAGACAGAGTGTTAGAAGGTGGGAGCAGGATAACCCATGGTGTGGCCGTGTGTGTCTGGACAAAGAGGCTTGTATGTGGAGGAACAGTTCTGAGGAGAAGGTGAGGTGGCTGAGGAGGATGGAGGGGGAAATGACTAGTTCCTTACTAGGTGGGGGATTAATGGAGTTCGGGCAAAATAGAGAAGTATGGGGGTGAAAGTGAGAAGTCGACACATTGTTGTGGGGTTAGAGTCCGTTACTTTACAGTCAAATTCCAGTCCAATTCTAGTCTAATTCAGAGTTTTGTAATTAGAAATCTGTAATTTGAAATATGGGATTTGAAATATGTGGAGCAGACATGGGTCTGGAGCAGACCCATGCCACTGAATATATATGCAGCTAAAGACAAAAAGGTGTGATTGGAAATTGGGCTGTGACTGCCCAGGCCAGATGCTCAGAATTAAGCAAAGGTTATAAAAGGGGGGAGGGGTTACACAGACCACTCCGATGTGTGGTAAAGATAAGAAGAATGGAGTACAATTATGTATACTGGAAGATGGTGAGCAAAGCAACAAAACAATGCAATTCACATGGGGCATTCAGGAGCATGGGAAAGCGGTGGAAACACAACAGTTCATACCAGACAGAGTTAATGCAGTTCACAAAACACAGTCAGGAATTTGGCAAAGCTGGGGAAATTTAGTGCATACCATTCAGAGTAAATGCAGTTCACAAAACACAGTCAGGAATTTGGCAAAGCTGGGGAAATTTGGTGCATACCATGCAGAGTTAATGCAGTTCACAAAACACAGTCAGGAATTTGGCAAAGCTGGGGAAATTTGGTGCATACCATGCAGAGTTAATGCAGTTCACAAAACACAGTCAGGAATTTGGCAAAGCTGGGGAAATTTGGTGCATACCATGCAGAGTTAATGCAGTTCACAAAACACAGTCAGGAATTTGACAAAGCTGGGGAAATTTGGTGCATACCATGCAGAGTTAATGCAGTTCACAAAACACAGTCAGGAATTTGGCAAAGCTGGGGAAATTTGGTGCATACCATGCAGAGTTAATGCAGTTCACAAAACACAGTCAGGAATTTGGCAAAGCTGGGGAAATTTGGTGCATATCATGCAGAGCTGATGCGGGTTTACCGCAATAGAGAGGAGCCAGAAGGCCGCATTGCCTGATTTCTCCTACTGATTAGAAGTACTTTACCTTCATATTAAAAGGTGCAGGTTTCTTTCAGCAGTGCAGGGGTAAATCTGCTCAGTTGAGAGCTCTTGGAAGCTTTCCTGTGTTAAAGCTCTCAGCTGTGCACTGTTAGCCACTCCCATCTCTTATATAATCTGGGCCCTGGCTAGCACTGATTGTCAGAGACAGCTTATGCTGCATGGTTGGAGGTTGTTGTTGTTGGTTGTTATTTGAGAAGGCGTTTGGTGAATTTATCTGAGACTGTTGCTAGGTTTTGAGAGTGTGATAATTTCCTTTCCTTCTCCTACTTTGGTTTAACCCTATTCTATACTCCTCGGTGTTTACATGTTTTTTATGTGTGTATATTTGTATGATTGTCATTCTCCTATATCCCTGTTCATATTATCTTGTTTGTCTGGAATATTACAGTACATTACTACTCCCCTCTTCCATGGGTGCGTGAAGGGTAGAGACTGAGGGCAGATTCAGGAGCTAAGGCGAGGTACGTTGGCCTGTCTTCTTCACCATCAGAAGTAATCTGGGTAACAAGGCGAGCTAGGGCGCCCCTACCATTTGAGACAGGGAAGGAGCCCCTGGTCACAGGACACCAGACAGAGTCGTGACAGGTTCTGTAAGATAGGTCATTAACACCAGATTAATGGATTTGGAACACCCGGCAATCTCGCCGATTATCTGTCCCCTATGTTGACAGTGGCCAGTGTGTAATCAGTGATCAGCTCTGTCAACTGTACAGTGGCCGTGGTTTTGTACTGTGTATGAATGAAAATTGGTGGATGTGCAGTACTCCTCTGCGGCCACCATACAGTTAATGGAGTTAATGAGAACATCTGGTCAACACTGGGATTAGCTGATCAGTAGGGGTGATAGGTCATCTGATATTGATGACCTATTTTAGCAATTGGTCATTAATATATAAGTAGTGAACAACCTCTTTAAGATGTGAGCTCTACAAAACTGCTGCCCAAATGCATCTACATGACAGCCTGTCACTAGTTTATGGTGGTCTCAGAGATGGCAGCATAATTTATCTGAGTGGTTCCATTTATAACATAAATTAGCCCGTCATGTACAGTATCTAAGCAGATATTCCAAGTAAATGGCTTATTCGTCTATATTGTTGCATTTTTTCTGACAGAGGCTATAGGCCAGTATAATGTGTTTTGTAGTATTTTATGTACATACTAATACCTGATACCCCAGATATAATTACTAGTCAGCTGTTTGGTTTGCATATTGTAGAAAATAAGTTCTGCTTATTCTTGCTACCTACTAAATGTGTTATCTTGCTACACTGCCATCTGCTGGTCAGCATATGTTTACCGCTTGTTCTAGTTCCTTTCAGTTAAGTTAGTTAAAACTGGGCATGGCTTCGCACTGCAGTTCATGAGTCAATTGCTTCAGGCAGCCATTTATAGCCCAAGTTACTGTGAGACAGGGACCACTTGTTCTGGGCTTGTGAAGTTATCAATTTCTGACTAGCAGCAACTGACCTCAGCGGCTTCAGAGAAAGTTACAGTATTGTACCGATACGCAGTATTTCTATATCCGTGTTTTTGCGCTGGTCCTGTCTGCTCCTCATCTTGGATACGGAGGTAGGAAAATATCATACAGCACCTTATCAGTCAGCTATACGTCCATTCACCTTATGGGGAGAAAGAACAGTCAGAAATTGTCTTAGGCCTCTTTCACACATCCGTTTTTCTCATTGCGGCGCCCCGGCATTTTTCAGCAGCGCCGCATCACAAAACCGTATGCACCGCATGCGTTTTTTTTCCCATAGACTTTCATTAGCGCCGGATGGCGCCGCATGTCACTGCGGCACGTCCGGTTGGTGCCGGATGCGGTGTCTGGTCACCATCCGGAGTCTGGAAAAAACGTTGCATGTAACGTTTTTTGTCTGCGGCGAAAAAGCTGCATGCGCCGGATGCGGCGCATGCGGTTTTTTTTTACAATGAAAGTCTATGGACGCCGCAATGCGCCGCATCCGGCTTGAGTCGCATCCGGTAGCCGCATCCGGTTTTTTAATTGATATACCAGCCCACAACAAACAGATACCAGACAGATACCACCCCTCAGCAAACATATAAAAAAAAAAATTGGTGGGACATCAGACACATCCACAGAAGCCACAGAGCCACACACACACAGCCACTGGAGACGCAGCCACTGGAGACGCAGCCACTGGAGACGCAGCCACTGGAGACGCAGCCACCGGAGACGCAGCCACCGGAGACCACCGACGCCTCAGCCACCGACGCCTCAGCCACCGGAGACTCGCAGCCAGGATCATGGAGCGCCAGGAAAACAGACGGTAAATATGACTCCCCCCCCCCAAAATCCAAAATGTACAATACATATGTCACCAATGCTGTGTGAGATGATGTTTATTTTTGGCACCCTGGTACATTTTATATTTCATGTTTTTTCTGTGATGGGGATTGGTTCCCCTGGTATTGTATGAAATTAAATTGGCGATGATGGGGTGGGTCCCCGAGTTTAAAATGCATTTGTTTGGGAACTTTATTGTGTATTCCCTGCTACTGTTGTGAATGTTGATAATGTAGATCTACTGGTACTGTTTTTTTGCAGTGATGTGCTTGGTCTCCCTGCGACAATATGAAATGTGGATTTGTGTATGATATAATTTTAATTTTTTTTTTCGGCCTGTGATGTGGTTGCTTGTCCTGCTACTATATGAAATGTGCATGTGTTTACTATGGTAATGTTTATCTCCATTTTTTTTGCCAATGTTTATTTTTTGGGGGGCCTGTGATGGTTTTTCTACTCATGGTCTCTTGCATTTGTTTAGTATGCTAATATTTTTTTCTTTGCAATCTTTGTTCTTTGTGGCCTCTCACGGTTTATCTACTCATGGTCTCTTGCATTTGTTTAGTATGCTAATGTTTTTTTCTTTGCAATGTTTGTTCTTTGTGGCCTCTCACGGTTTATCTACTCATGGTCTCTTGCATTGTATGCTAATGTTTTTTTGTTTGCAATCTTTGTTCTTTGTGGCCTCTCACGGTTTATCTACTCATGCTGCTATTACATTTGCATGTGTTTAGTATCCAAATGTTGATCTTTTCTTTTTGTTGCAATTTTTTTTTTTTGGGTGCCTCTGACCTTAAATTTACTCATGCTTGTATGTGAAATGTCCATGTTTTTATTATCATTATGTTTGTACTGTTTTTTTTTTTTGTTATTGGGGATCGGTTGATTAAAAATGTTAATTTTTTATTTATTTATTTTTTTTTTTGTCCAGGGATACCCATGCTACTGTTGATGGCTACAAATGATTGCATGTGGTCGGAATAATGTCCTTGTTTGAATGTTATATTTTAAAACAGGGACAATCAATACATATAAACACAATTCCTTTTTGTCTGTTAATTCCACAGCAGAAGAATTGATGCTGCTGATCCAAGGGCGCAGGAGATCCTGGATGCAAGGAGGCAAGCCAGTAGAAAGTAAATATGACATCCCCATGTGCCTAAAAATTAAATGTTTGTTTTTCTCTTTCAGCCAGGGACCAGGAATCCGCATATATTCACTGTCCGTTTTTGTGTCCTTATTCAACAGCAGAAGAATTCAACGAGCGGCGGCGGCTGAAGCGCAAGTTGAGCAGAGGGGAGGAGAGGACCTCCAAGCTAGGAGGCTAGCAAGCAGAAAGTAAGTATAGCACACATTTGCTCTAAATTACATGTTTGTTTTTCTCTTTCAGCCAGGGGAAAGGAATACCCATATATTCACTGTCCGTTTTTGTGTCCTTATTCAACAGCCGAAGACTTCACCGGGCGGCGGCGGCGGCGGCTGAAGCGCAAGTTCAGCAGAGGGGAGGAGAGGACCTCCAAGCAAGGAGGCTAGCACGCAGAAAGTAAGTATTACAGCACACATTTTGCTGTACATTACATGTTTGTTTTTCTTTCAGCCATGGACAAGGAATATAAAATTTACAGTCCCTTTTTACTTTAACAGTAGAAGACGTCAAGAAGAGGGGGAGGCGGCGGCTGGAGATAGACGAGAGGAGGAGAGGCGGGCAAGGAGGGAAGCCAGTAGAAAGTAAAGATTACATCCCCCATTTCTATAAAAATACATGTTTGTTTTTCTCTTTCAGCCAGGGACAAGGAAATAGAAATATATTGACTGTCCCTTTTTGTTTCTTCCACAGCAGACAACGTCAAACAGCAGCTGCAGCTGCCGCAATGGCGGTGTTGGCGGAGGAAGCAGCGGCTGAAGCGGCGGCGGCAGCACCACCGGAATCGCCATCTCCTCCCTCCCAGCCAGAGCCAGAGCCGCCACAGCAGGAACAGCAGGACACATCTTCTTCTGGGAGCCCTCCTACCCATCGTCAGGAATTGGCGGTAAAAATATGTATTTTTAATTTTTCTTTCCACAATCAATATGTGGGCTATATGTCTTGATTGGGTTTTTTTAATAACAGGAATCTGAAGATGACGAGGAGCTCCCAGAGGAAGAAGGACGGGGTGGAGAGATACCCGGAGTGGGCTCACAATTCGTAAGTATCCTGCATCAATCGCAGAAACACACCATCACAGTACACACAACACATAAAAAAACATTTAGTACATACTTCACATAGCGGACAACACCTGCCAATATCCAAATTTTTCTTTTCATTTTTAGTCTCTCGCATCTGGGAGCCAGAGGGTTTCTCCCAGCGCCTCCCAGAGTCGTCGTGAGACTGTCGGCGGTTCTCAACGTGTAAGTGGTTTTTTTTTGCCATTTTCTATAATTTTTCATTTTTACAAAATGTGTTATGTAAAAATGTTTTGTGCATTAATTTTCCCATTGTAACATGTATAATTTCGCAAATTTCAAACAATGTGTCTGATGATTTTTTTTTTTCCTTTGTTAATTTCACAGGCTTCACAGCGTGCTCCCGACTCGGACACGGAGGAGGGATTGGACGTGGAGTTGATGATCGACCTGGTCCGAGAAAGGGAGCCGCTGTGGAACATGGGGGACCGCCAGCATGCGGATCAAATTGTGACACGACGGCTCTGGACGGAAGTGGCAGCAGCAATGGTGCACCGCTGGGAGGAACTCAATCCTAGGTCCCAGACTAAATTACGTAAGTATAGTTCATGTTGCTGACTGTAAAGGTGTATTTTCAAAACTTCTGTCCTCGTGTAACCAACGCTTCTTGTTTTCCATTTTCTTTGGTGAAACACTATGGAAACAATGAAAACATTAACTCTGGGGGACACGAGGACTAAAGTGTGGTTGTTGTATAGTAACCAATGTGTGCTTTCTCGTTTCAGGGGAGAGAATTATGAAGCGGTGGCGGTCTGTGAGGGATCGCTTTAAGAAGGAATTTAACAAAGAGATGCGGGCCCCGAGTGGATCTTCAGGACGCCAGAGCAAGTACAAATATGCACGAGCTCTGGCGTTCCTGCGTGAAACAATGTTCACCAGAAGGTAAATATAACCATAAAATGTTAAATTTTTTTTTTTTACAGCCAGGGCCATTCCACATCTGTATATTAATTTTATGTTTTTGTTTCTTCCACAGCACGGTGAGCAGCACTCGGGCGCCCGCAGAGTTGGAGCCTTCTAGAGCGATCCCTCAGGAGACCGACACCAGGGACACTTTGACCAACCCTCCACATCTGACCCTTCCCAGACTTCACACACATTAGATCCCGCAGTCCCCTCCACCAGCGCTGGAGCATCGTGGCCGGCTGCATTACATGAATCTGCTGGTCAGGATATAGCATTCCCTTTACCCCACCCTTCTGACCCTGCCACCTCTAGTACAGCTGCGGGTACTGGGCGGCAGCGTCAGAAGGGTCAGGAAAAGAACTATGCGCCCGAGTTCTTACACATGAACGCATCTTTCCAGAACTGCCTTAAGTTGCTATCTGAACAAGTTGCCGCAGGCATTCGTCAGATAACCACACTAGTTGGTGAGGTCAAGACACTTCTGGAAACTGTGCGTTCAGAGGTAAGAGCACCCCGAACTTCAGCTTTTTTAGGTCAGTTGCGGAGCGCATAGATCCGCTATCTTATGACCAGCAGATGTATGTGATGCACACGTGCCACTCTGCTCTAGCGCAGGTTGTCTCCCATCCTCAATCCACCCCAGTCATTCCACCACCTCCCCCCCTACAGCCGCCTCCATCTTCCCCCCCCTCCACCTGCCATACCTCCTCCTCCTCCTATTCAATATCAACCTCCCCAATACCAACCACCTCCCCAGCTCCATCAACCTCCATTATATCAACCACCTCCCCAGGTCCAACCACCTCCCCAATATCAACCACCTCCCCAGGTCCAACCACCTCCCCAATATCAACCACCTCCCCAGGTCCAACCACCTCCCCAGTACCAACAACCTACCCACTACCAGCCACCTACCCCCTACCACACTTCTACCTACCAATCTCCTTCCCCCTTCCAAATACCTACTATGTCACCTGTTCCTCATGCACAACCCTCCACTCCACCACCACCCACCTGTTCTGCCTTGTCTTCCCATTCTTTTGGTCTTTCCACCCCTTCACCTCTTCCTGTTCCTTCCCCACCACCATCCCGTTCGTCCCTCCACACTCTCCACACTCCCACGGTCGAAGTGTCCCGCAGCCCCTCCAGCAGTATTTCCACCCCACACTACACTGACCTGTAGTTAATGTTAAAATTTTTGTTCATAAATTTATTTAAAAAAATAAAGTTGAAAACCAAAAAAATGTTTTTTAAAAAATAAAGTTTACTAAAAAAAATAATAAAGTTGAATAAAATATAAAGGTTATTTAAATCTGAAGAATTGGGCCACAAGGCCTACTTTAATAACAATTATATTAAAAAATATTTTTTTCAATAAATTGTTCATTGGTTTAACATTGTTGTCTGTCTTTTATTTATAGGATGTTAAGTTTTAAATTTGGTATACAGGTACACCTAACTTTGGCTAAAAGGTTCATAAATGTAACCTTTTTGCCAAAGTTGTGTCCCGGGTTGTGTAGTATGCAAAGTATATTATCTTTTTCCAAAAATTGTGTACTTTGTTAGGTTATACCCTACAACAGGGTTCCCCAACTCCAGTCCTCAAGGCCCAGCAACATATCCGGTTTTCAGGATTTCCTTTGTATTGCACAGGTGAGGCAATTATCACCTGAGCAATACAAAGAAAAGACTGAAAACTTTACATGTTGGTGGGCCTTGAGGACTGGAGTAGGGGAAACATGGCCTACAATGTACACTTTTTTGGACAAAAGGTGAAATAAAACAGCCATGGACACAACAATGGCAAAAAGGTTACAGTAGAAAACACACAAGAAGGTAGACAAGTAAAAATATTAAAGGTTTATTGTGGGTAAAGAAAATTATTAAAAGAAACAATACATTTATCACACTCTGTCATCCTGCCAGTCAACACTACCTTCTGGTGACACAAAGTATTGAGCAAACTTGTCCCTCATTCTGGAAACCGCGACTGTACTGCGAGTGGTAATGTTGCTGTAGTCGTGCAAAGTTGTTTCTTGATTGTGGTCCTCCAGAGAAATTGGTTCCTTGGTTAGTACAAAATTATGGAGGACCACGCACGCTTTCACTACATCATCAACAGTCTCAGTCTTCAAATTAATTGCAGTCAAAAGGACACGCCATTTTGCTGTCATAATGCCAAACGCACACTCCACCATCCGTCTGGCTCTTGTGAGGCGGTAGTTAAATATCCGCTTTGTATGTGTCAATTCTCTGCTGGCATACGGCTTCAATAGGTGTTGGGACAGCTGGAATGCCTCATCACCTACACAAACGAATGGCATCGGTGGGCCTGAGGTTTGAGGCAGTGGCCTAGGGGGGGGGAAATGAAAACTGTTTCCATACAATTTACGTCCCATAGCAGATAGTTTAAACACTTGGGAGTCATTAGACCGTCCATAAGACCCAATGTCCACCGCGATAAACTTGTAGTGCGCATCTGCAATAGCCATCAGGACGATAGAGAAATACTTTTTATAGTTAAAAAATTCAGATCCAGTTCCTTTTGGCTTTTGAATGCGGATGTGCTTTCCATCAGCGGCCCCCAGGCAATTGGGGAACTGGCAGATGAGTAGAAACTGGTCCGCTATTTGAAGCCATCGCTCTGTTGTTGGCTCTGGAATAAATTCTTCAACCAAAGTATCCCACAGAGCACGACAAGTATACTTTATTATGCCGGATAGTGTTGAGATTCCCATCCGATACTGAAAATGTAGCGATGCCAGCGTCTCACCAGTTGCAAGAAATCTGAAAACAAATTAGAAAATACAAATTATTTTAGAAACGCAGCATTACATACCAGAACTCAGCTACGACTATTGGAGATACCAAACATAATCACATCTATGACAAAGACTGTTTTATAACTAAATTTGGGGATACTCATGTGGTTTCCTAGTATTTCAAGTGCGCTCAAGCAAACAGATCCAATACATATAGCTTACCTTATAGTGACCATGAGACGCTCCGCCGGAGATATTGAGAACCGACAGTAGGTGTCCGATTTTTTAATTTTGTCTCCAACACGCTCCAGCAAGTCATCAAAGTTTTCTTTCTTCATCCGCAGATAGGCAAAGAACTTATCTGGATTTTGTCGCAGCTCCATGTTTAGTGTGGAATAGACACCACGAGTTTTAATCTCTGTGCCGTAATGGGGTGGATCCACAAACGGCGGCGTCTTCGCTGACGTCTAATGCGCTGCTCCTCAAACTTTCGCTCCTTCTCCAGAACGATAAACCTCAATCGATTCATCTCCGCAGTAAAATCAACAAGATTCCTGAAGATATTGCCGATAATGACATCCATGTTCGCCAATCACTTGCTACTTGCTCTTCTCTCAAAACTGCACTTGCTCCTCTACAACCTGTCAAAGATGGGCTGTAGGAGCAGTGTATATATAGGATTACAGTAGCCAATCATGTTTGGAACCCCAAAAAGGGTGGTCTTAAAAAACCGGATCCGGCGCATACGGCGTCAACGGACGCCAAACCGGATACACCGGATGAGACGGATGCGTTTTTTTGCCGCATTTGTGAACCGGATGCGGCAAAAAACCGGATGCGGTGCATCCGTTTTTCATACAAAATACCGGATGCGGCACTGCGGCAAAATGCCGGGGGCGCCGTTTAGGCGCCCGCCGGATGTGTGAATGAGGCCTTAGGCTACTTTCACACATCAGTTTTTTTGAATCAGGCATAATCCGTCCTATGCCTGATAGGACGATCCGGCGCTGATTTTAAAAAACTGATGCAACTGATTAGGTTTTTTGCCTGATCCGTCCTGATATTTTCAACCTGGAAATATAAAATTTCCATGTTGAAAATGCAGTTATCAATGCCCGGACCGAGGAGAGAGAGAGAGATAGAGAGAGGGAGAGGGAGAGAGAGAGAGAGAGAGAGAGAGAGAGAGAGACCTTGTATTCCGGATCAGTTTTCTGACGGATTTGTCAAAAGACTGGTCCGGCGCCATAGGTTTGCATTGTTTCCGGCCGCCTGAAGTGCCGATTCAGGCACTATCAGGCGGCTCCAGAAAAAAAAAAAACGTTGCAGCAAGCGTCTTGTCCGGCCGCCGGAATGTACAATTCCGACGGATCCGGCCAAAAACGGATGCAACGCAGTGACATCAGGCGCGATCCGGCGCTAATGTAAGTCAATGCTAAAAAAAACACGCCGGATCGCGCCTGATTCAAAAAGCCTGAAGTGTGAAAGTAGCCTTAGAGTTCAGTCATCATGTCTGCCTCATGCCTGGACACCAGAGAATCTCTGGGCAACAGACAAGTCGAAGAAAAGCGCAGCACGTCTACGATAATCTACACTCGCTTAGAAGCCTAGAAGTATTCTGCAAACTTCATTAAGCTGTATATACATTTAAATTAACCCTTTGCTTGCACAATTAAAGAACAGTTTATGTATGTGCAGTTTCACCTCAGATCCCACCTTTTAAAGAGACTTTCTGCATATTTTACCTTAGATTTCTATAACAAGTTTCCATGTAGCAACGGTCACCCAGACTGGAAACTCCATAACTCATTCAAAATGTTTTGGGAATCTTATTGGAGTGACCCATAGGAGCTGTGCAGTAATTTTCGCACACCAAATCAAAATGTCGCAATCTCCCGGTGCTGAAATACAGCAAGTGCAACCTGATTCTGTACATTATGAAGAGCAGGAAGCAGAGCCCACACTTGCAGCAGACCAAATCGCATAACCAATATGCTCTATCAAACCGATGCTAAAAGCCATTAAAACCAACGTATCACAAAAGATAAGCTCTGCGATACCTGGAAGGTCTATGGGAACAAGTCGCCTCCCTCTTGTCGGGTTTTCAACATTACCAAAGTGATACAGTGAGTTTTCGAGACACTATTAGATGACTGAACACAGCTCATGTTAGATAAAAGAGACTATCTGCAAGGTATGCGACCTTTCTAAAAGACTCTAATATTGATGAAGCCTTGTTGGAGCTAAGCAAAGCAGAATCAATAGACAGAGAAAGAGACGCCATGGTGCAGAGTGTTAAGGATAAAGATGAACTCCGTATCACTCATTTGCAAAAAGCAGATTGCATAGGTCCTTCACAAAAAAGGAAGCAGGTGCAGAGGCTCAAGGCAAGACAACAGAGGCAGATTCAGAAGCTCAAGCAAAGAAAGCAGAGGCAAATGCCAAAGACAATAAAGCAGATGCAGACGCTCAAGCCAAGAAAGCAATGGTAGATGCAGAAACCAAGAAAGCAGACGCAGAGGCTCAGGCAAAAAGAGAGAGAGCAGAAGCAGAGGTTCAGATAAAGATTGTTCAAAGATGGAAGAAGAAATCACACTAGCCAAGGTAAAAGTATTTGAACAAGCATTGAGGCAAAGCCTTGATCCAATTTGCCTACCATCACAGGAAGAAGATGATCAAATTGATCAGACCAGTGACATTGTGCTGAAATAGTGACCTGCAGTCCCCCTTATTTTCAGCACTGTTCAAGCTGATAAGGCTAAAATTTTCAAGTCAGCTCTACCTGCAGTGCAGCTGTTGCCCACAGTACAAGCCCAAAATCAACCCCACCTCCCGATTTATTCATTTGTGCAGGTTCATCAATGAACAGGCCCAGAGCTAAGCAAACAGGTCGGAGCTAAGCAAAGCAGAATCAATAGACAGAGAAATAGACGCCATGGTGCAGGGTGTTAAGGATAAAGCAGAACTCCGTATCTTATTTGCAAAAAAACTGATTGCATAGGTCGAATTAATCTAAATGTTCTGCTCAGTCATACAGATTGTATTCCTCAAGAAGTTCAGTCCGGAGTGACAGAATACTAGAGACCCGAATACATGCAGAGGAATCCAGAGCAAGATGCTCCTTCACAAAAAAGTAAGCAGGTGCAGAGGCTCAAGGCAAGACAACAGAGGCAGATGAAGAAGCTCAAGCAAAGAAAGCAGAGGCAAATGCTGAAGACAATGAAGCAGATGCAGAAGCTCAAGCCAAGAAAGCAATGGTAGATGCAGAAACCAAGAAAGCAGATGCAGAGGCTCAGGCAAAAAGAGAGAGAGCAGAAGCTCAGATAAAGATTGTTCAAACAAAGATGGAAGAAGAAATCACACTAGCCAAGGTAAAAGTATTTGAACAAGCATTGAGGCAAAGTTTTGATCCAATTTGCCTACCACCACAGGAAGAAGATGATCAAATTGATCAGACCAGTGACTATGTGGTGAAACAGTGACCTGCAGTCCCCCTTATTTTCAACACTGTTCAAGCTGATAAGGCTAAAATTTTCAAGTCAGCTCCACCTGCAGTGCCGCTGTTGCCCACAGTACCTGCACAAGCCCAAAATCGACCCCACCCCCCGATTTATTCATTTGTGCAGGTTCATCAATGAACAGGCCCAGAGGAGGAATGACTCCAGCCTTGATTTCCTGGAGTTTAACACTGCAGCTCCAGCAGCATCATCATCAATGTATGAAAGTGTCACGCATAAACACAGAGACTTTAAGAACAATGTGAGAAAGTCTAACCTTGCACCACATGCAGTACCTACCAGTAAAAATTACACTAAAGCCCCCATCTCACATAGCGATATCGCTAGCGAGATCGCTGCTGAGTCACTAGTTTTGTGACACAGCAGCGAGCTCACCAGCGATATCGCTGTGTGTGACATTCAGCGACGATCAGCCCCCCTGCCGGGTATCGCTGATCGTCGCTGAATGTCCTGGACATTTTTTTGATCGCTGGTCTCCCGCTGACAGGCACGCATCGCTGCGTGTGACAGGCGGGAGACCAGCGATCCGCTGGTAACCAAGGTACACAGCGGGTTTCCAGGCGCGGGGCTGTGCCTAGAAACCCGCTGTGTACCTTGGATACCAGCGCCCTGAAGCAGGGAGCTGGTAACCAAGGTACACAGTGGGTTTCCAGGCACCGCGCAGTGCCTGGAAACCCGATGTGTACTTTGGTTACCAGCTCCCTGCATCAGGGCGCTTGTATCCAAGGTACACTGTGGGTAACTAAGCGATGTTACCCGCAGTGTCGCTTGTACTGATCGCTGCCTGAGCTGCCTGTTTGGCAGCTCAGCAGCGATAATGTAGCAATACACCAGCGATCCTGATCGTTGTCGGGATCGCTGGTGTATCGCTATGTGAGACCCAGCCCTAACTCTTCAGGAGACAAGTCTTTCAATCGTGAATGTCCCATTCATAATAAACCACACTCACTGAATAAATGCAGAGGATTTAGGTCCAAAACCATACAGGAGCGCAAGAATATCCTCAGTGAACTTGGGTTATGTTTCCGATACTTCATCTTATTGGAACATATGACCAAGGACTGTAAATCTGCTATTAAGTGGGAGAAGTGTTGTAGCGACAGACATGCCTCAGCTATGCATCCAACCGCACCTACCAATGATTCACCTCTAATCCCACTCCATGGTGGGGAGCCATATAATCATGCAAACTCTACCACAGCTGTTTCCTGCTTATGCTTAGAGGTATGTGGGGAGGACCAGAGTGTCAAATGTTGTGCCAGGTTTACCCAGAAGGACAACCAGAAAAGGTAGTGAAAATGTATACTATCACTGATGATCAGAGCAACCGATCCCTAGCTAGACCAAAGTTCTTTGAAGCCTTCAGAATCAAGGGACAAGTAAAACCCTACACTCTTTACACTTGCTCGGGCCACATAGAGACTAGTGGCAGAAGAGCAGAAGAATTAATAGCTTATCCTATCAATGGAGACAAGGAGACAAGGAAATACTCTTACCAATGCTGATCGAATGTGATCAAGTACCCAACCATAGAGATGAGATCCCTAACCCGGAAGCTGCATTTCACCAATCACACTTAAGGCACATAGCCAGTATTATCCCTCCTATGGATACGGACGCCAAGATGCTACTCTTGCTTGGCAGAGACAATTTAAGGGTGCACAAAGTGTGTCAACAGTCTAATGGTCCTGACTAAGCCCCAAACACTCAGAAATTGGACTTGGGATGGGCAGTCATAGGAAATGTATGCTTGATACCTTTAAGACTTACATGCATGGGAAGGGGCGCAAAACCTTCTGCAAGCCATGCCCTTATCACTATGAGGTGAAAGAGAAGTCTCCAGACCTTATACAGCTGCCTGATACAATTCCTTCCCCTATGATCATGGCGGCTTGGGGAGATTATTATTATTATACATTTATATAGCGCCATTTATTCCATGGCGCTTTACATATGAAAAGGGAAAAATATAGACAGGTACAATAAACATGTGCTAGACAAGGGACGCACAAGTATAAAAGGAGAGAGGACCCTGCCCGCGAGGGCTCACAGTCTGCAGGGATGGGTGAGAATACACTAGGAAAGGGTAGAGCTGGTCGTGCGATGGTTCAGTAGACTGAGGATCATTGCAGGTTGTAGGCTTGTCGGAACAGGTGGGTCTTCAGGTTCTTCTTGAAGGTTTCCGTTGTTGGTGAAAGTCTGATGTTTTGCGGCAGGGAGTTCCAGAGTATGGGGGAAGCCTGGGAGAAGTCTTGTATGCGGTTGTGGGAAGAAGAGATGAGGGGGGAGTCGAGAAGGAGATCTTGAGAGGATCGAAGGTTGCATGTAGGTAGATAGTGGGAGACCATGTCACAGATGTATGGAGGAGAGAGGTTGTGGATGGCTTTGTATGTCATGGTTAGGGTTTTGAACTGGAGCCTCTGGGCAATAGGAATCCAGTGAAGGGCCTGGCATTGGGGGAGGCTGGGGAATAACGGGGAGACAGGTGGATTAGTCGGGCAGCAGAGTGTAGGATGGACTGGAGTGGTGCCAGAGTGCTAGAGGGGAGGCCAGACAGTAGGAGGTTGCAGTAGTCAAGGCGGGAGATGATAAGGGCATGCACTAGTGTTTTTGTGGTGTTGTGGTCAAGGAATGCACGGATTCGGGAAATATTTTTGAGTTTGAGACGGCAGGAGGAGGCTAGGGTTTGGATATGTGGCTTGAAAGAAAGGGCAGAGTCGAGGATCACCCCGAGGCACCGAGCATGCGGGACCGGGGAAAGTGAGCAGCCGTTGACATTGATGGATAGGTCTGGTGGAGGGGTAGAATGAGGTGGGGGAAAGATGATGAATTCTGTTTTGTCCATGTTCAGTTTGAGAAAGAGAGCAGAAAAGAAGGCTGAGATAGCAGACAGACACTGTGGGATTTTGGTCAGTAGTTGTTGGTGATAAAGAGGTCGTGGATAAATGACAGTTTATTGCAGACGGAGCGTGCGCTCCATACTGCTCCAGGTAGGGGGACCGGGGGAGGGGGGTGTGGATGGATAGGTATGAGGTTGTCATGGTTGCAGAAACGTGTGGAGGATCGTGGCAGGGTGTTAGAAATGAGTGTGGGGATGTGTTGAGGAGGGCCGGGATTTGGGGATATGTCGCCAGCGATGAGGAGTAGCAGACAGAGCGTTAGAAGGTGAGAGCAGGAAAGGACATGATGAGGCCGTGTGTGTCTTGGTAAAAGGGATTGTATGTCGAGGAACAGTTCTGAGGAGGAGGTGAGATGGCTGGGGAGGATGGAGGGAGAAATGACTACTTCCTTACTAGGTGGGGGGATTACAGGAGATAGGAAGAAAGAAAGGAGGATGGGGTGAAAGTGAAAAGAAACTGAAACATAGTGGTTTTAAATTATGTTACCTTGCAGCCAAATTCCAGTCAAATTCTATTCAAATTCACAGTAGTGTAATTAGAAATTAGTGTTGAGCGATACTGCTCGATATCTAAAAATATCGGATCGGAATGGTATCGCCGATATCACTAAATATTGTCGATATCCGATTCCGATACCGGAAGTCAAATGTAAGTCTATGGGAACAAAATATCGCAACTAAAAAAAACCTTTATTTCCTTGTAAACACTAAATATACACACATAGAATACATATATATATATATATATATATATATATATATTATATACATGTCATTGTGACATATATATATACATATATGTATAGTTTATACACTTCTACATAGTAAAATATCCTCTGATTCAATTGCCGGGTAAAGCCGGCTTCTGTGAAAAGACAGAAGCACCCGACATGAAATGACACTTGGTGTACATAGGGTTAACCATGTCTTTTCATGTCGTTTGCAATCTGATTTGCACAAACAATTACATCAGTCTATGTGTGCAAAATTTCACACCTGTAGAGGTTAATTAAAGGTGTAAATTAGTTGTAAAAAAAACGGACTTTTTTGCTACGAATTTACACCTTTAATTAACCCCTACAGGTGTGAAATTTTGCACACATAGACTGATGTAATTGTTTGTGCAAATCAGATAGCAAAGGACATGAAAAGACATGGTTAACCCTATGTACACCAAGTGTCATTTCATGTCGGGTTCTGCATTTTCACAAAAGCCGTCAATTGAATTAGCGGCTATTATACTATGTAGAAGTGTATGAACTATAAATATATATATATATATGTGTCACAAATTCAATGACATGTATATATATATATATATATATATATATATATATGAGGTGTAAAATTGTTTAAAAAAAATGCGTGGGCTCCCGCCCTATTTTCGCAACCAGACAGACAAAGCCAGCGAATGGGGGCAGATAATAATAGCCCAGAGAGGGACCATTATTTTTGGCCCCCCTGGCTACTAACATCTGCCCCCAGACACCCCAGAAAAGACAGATCTATAATTAGATTCGCCCTTTCTGGCACTTTGCCCGTCTATTCCCATTGCCCTGTAGCGGTGGCGAATGGGTTAATATGGGGTTAAAGCCACATTGCAATTGAAAGGTGACCTTAAGCCAGGTTAATAATTGAGAGCTGTCAATTAGACAACTATCAATTATTAATCCTATTGCATGAAATAAAAATAAAACACACACACTTTAATTAAAAATCATTTTAATGAAATAAAGACACATGTTTTTGACCATCTTTTATTTGACTGCAAAAACCATTTCCTGTAATAAAAATAAAATAAAAAAGCAAAATTATTCTTACCTATCCCATGCACAGTCAGGTCCCACGGTGTAATCCTTCAGAAAGGGTTAATGTTTACTGCAGGGACCGCAGCTAATGCTGCAGCCTCACAGTAAACCCCCAAATGAATGAGTTCCTCTCCTGGCTGACAGGAGAGGAAGTGGAAAGCTTAATTGATTGCTTTGCACTTTCACTTCAGGTCAGCCAGGGACACAATCAGTGACGTCAGAGGGAACTGATTAACAAAAATAGGGGTTCCCTTCGAATAAAAAATGGCGTGGGGTCCCCCCTATTTTTGTTAACCAGCCTGATGAAGCAGACCGCTGAGGCCTGGATTTTCAGGCTGTTAAGGAGCCAAGATCCATGGACCTTGCCAGCCTGATAATACCAGGCCACAGCAGTCTGCATATCTTGGCTGATTAACAAAAATAGGGGATCCCCTCGAAAAAAATTGGCGTGGGGTCCCCCCTATTTTTGTTAACCAGCCAGATGAAGCAGACCGCTGAGGCCTGGATTTTCAGGCTGTTAAGGAGCCAAGATCCATGGACCTTGCCAGCCTGATAATACCAGGCCACAGCAGTCTGCATATCTTGGCTGATTAACAAAAATAGGGGATCCCCTCGAAAAAATTGGCGTGGGGTCCCCCCTATTTTTGTTAACCAGCCAGATGAAGCAGACCGCTGAGGCCTGGTTTTTCAGGCTGGTAAGGATCCAATATCCATGGACCTTGCAAGTCTGATAATACCAGGCCACAGCAGTCTGCTTAGCTTGGCTGGTTAACAAAAATAGGGGATCCCTCGAAAAAAAAACGGCGTAGGGGTCCCCCTATTTTTGTTAACCAGCCAAGTAAAATGCAGACTGCTGCGGCCTGGTATTAAAAGACTGTCAAGGCCCATGGATTTTGGCCCTCAACAGCCTGATAATACCAGGCTACAGCAGCCCCACATTTGGCACATCAAAAGATGTGCCAATTGTGGCACTTTACCCGGCTCTTCCCACTGCCCTGTAGCGGTGGCAAGTGGGGTAATAAGGGGTTAATGTCACCGTTGATTGCACGGTGACAATAAGCCCGGTTAATAATGGAGAGGTGTCAATAAGACACCGATCCATTATTAATCCCAAAGTTATTAAATGTATAAAAAAAAGACAAAGCAAGAAAAAAGTATTTTAATGAAATAAAAGAGACAACACAGTTTTCATTAATTTTATTATACACTCATTCCTGCGACACCAACGATCTCCTGTAAAAAAATAAAAAAAATAAACCAACAGTATACCACCTGTCCGACGCAGTCCATAGTAACGACAGTCCCACGACGATCCAGCTCTGCTACATCGCAATGACAGGCAGAGCCTGTCATCGCAACGCAGCACAGCTGATTACCTGCTTCCCCGGCGGTGACGTCATCGGACTGACTGCTTTACGGCCGGGATTACCCAGCAGTCACTGCAGTTATCGCGAGAAACTGCATGTGACTGCCGGGGAAAGATGATGGCGGCCATGAAGCAGTCCAGCCCGTGACCGCCGGGGAAAGATGATGGCGGCCATGAAGCAGTCCAGCCCGTGACCGCCGGGGAAAGATGATGGCGGCCATGAAGCAGTCCAGCCCGTGACCGCCGGAGATCTTCTGCCAGGTAAGTGCCGCTGACTCCTGACAGACCCGACCGACGGACACTCACAGTGACAGTGACAAATCCGATTCCGGTATCCGATATGACGAAAATATCGGTACTCGGAATCGAAAGCCCGATACAGCTAATATCGGCCGATACCCGATATTTGCAGTATCGTATCGCTCAACACTATTAGAAATCTGTAATTTGAAATATGGCATTTTAAATATGTGGAGCAGACACGGGTCTGGAGCAGACCCATGCCACTGAATATATATGCAGCTATGGGCAATCAGGTATGATTGGAAAGTGGAGTGTGACTGCCCAGGCCAGATGCACAGAGTTAAGGAAAGGTCATAAAAGGGGGGTGGGGTTACACAGACCACTCAGACGTGTGTTGAAGATAAGAAGTATGGAATACAGTTATGGATATAAGAAGATGGGTGAGCAAATCATACTATCAAACAAAGCAATACACATGGTACATTCAGGAACACTGAAAAGCTGGGGAAAGTTTGCAGCTGTTCATACCATTAAACAAAGCAATACACATTGTGCATTCAGGAACACTGAAAAGCTGGGGAAAGTTTGCAGCTGTTCATACCATTAAACAAAGCAATACACATGGTGCATTCAGGAACACTGAAAAGCTGGGGAAAGTTTGCAGCTGTTCATACCATTAAACAAAGCAATACACATGGTGCATTCAGGAACACTGAAAAGCTGGGGAAAGTTTGCAGCTGTTCATACCATTAAACAAAGCAATACACATGGTGCATTCAGGAACACTGAAAAGCTGGGGAAAGTTTTCAGCTGTTCATACCTGTGGGAACAGAAGAACATCTCGGTCACAAGGTGATGATGACAATGCTGTAGGATTGATGTGTGGCCAAATGCATTCTAGAATTCTAGTCTAATTCACAGTAGTGTAATTAGAAATCTGTAATTTGAAATATGGGATTTGAAATATGTGGAGCAGACACGGGTCTGGAGCAGACCCATGCCACTGAATATATATGCAGCTATGGGCAATCAGTTATGATTGGAAAGTGGAGTAGGGTTTCACACTACTAAGGATGACAATAAAGTAGCCTTGTCAGTATAAAATAGAGAATTTGTAAAGATAAAGGACAGTGAGTTCTTTAAAAATGAAACCAATCACTGGATTTCTCCCTCACCCTACCGGGGTAAGGCTCCCAAACAATCGAGAACAAGCTTTGTTCAGATTCAACTTCTCTTCAGCGTACACTAAGCAGAAAGCACTGTAAGTGGAGCCGGTCGAGCGCAGACATGCCGGAGAGCGTTGTTGGGTCAATCAGCTCCAAATATGTTGGTTCCTATTGATTGAAAGCCCAAAAATACCGCACCAAGGCTCTGAAGTCGGAGAAAGGCAAGAGTCTGTTAGGAGTGAAGAAACAAGCAAGAAATGAGGCTCCAATTGCAAACAAAGATGAAAACGTATGTTGTAAACCCATGTCAACGCAGTCACTGGGTCACAAGCCTGAGACCATCTGGATCATCACTAGCGACCTGATCTGGGACCTAATCGTGACCTCCAATGACCCATCTGACCTGTCCCTGATCATGACCAACCAGGACTTCCATTGCATTAAGGACCGGGTGTGAGTTCTGACCAAGGTGAAGTGTGAGAAGGCAATGCAGACTATGAAAGAAGAAAAAGAGGTGGCCATTGACACTGCTAATTATTGGAAAAACTTCATGAAACAGAAGAAGATGCTCCACAAGAAGAATGAAAAGCTCAGTGATATGGAAGAGGCGGCCCAGCAGAGGTTGCAATACCTGTTACAATGCATCAATACCATGGGCATGAAGCAGGAGGATGAGATAAAGAAATTCATCAAGATGATTTTGAACACCAAGTGTAGCGCCATCCATGACAACCAAATCCTTGAGAAAGGCCTCATATCCAAGAAGATGAGGGAAGAGACTGAACCAGATAATGGAGGTGGAGCAGCAGAAAGCCATCAATATGCAGGAAGAGATCAAGGGATATGCGCAAACTGGAAAAGAACAGAGGAAAACTCCACATCATTCAACAGATAGAAGACTATAGGGACATAGAAACGATTAGAACAGCTGAAATCCAGGCCGAGATCAAACGAGTCAATGCCGAGAATGAGAGGAATAAGATGGAGAAGGAGCCAGAGCAGCTGGCGGATCTGCGGAAGCTGGCATACACCAAGCAGAAACTGGCTTGAAAAGCAGAATATGATACGTAACAGGAAAACATGGAAAATAAGATGATATATTTAAATGTTTATTGTTGCATGCTAACATACCTTTATCATTACAGCTTTTCGGACTATATTCAAAGGAGATTAATTTATTAATGAAATCCCTAATGGTATTTCAGATGGGGTGTGTGCTGTTCCAACAGATATAATTACTATTCAGCTGTTTGGTTTGCATATGGTAGAAAATGGGTTCTGCATTTGTTTTTACCTGCTAAATATATTATCTTGCTACACCGCTATCTGCTGCTCAGTATCTGTTTACCGCTTTCTCTTGTTCGTTCCAGTTACATTGGTTAAAACTGGGCGTGGATTCATACTGCAGTTCATGGGTCACTTGCTCTAGGCAGCCATTGCTCTAGGCAGTATAGGCAGTATAAATCTATCCTTCAATAACATAAACCAGCTAAACACATCCTTTACACTTGTTATTATTCATATCTAAATGAGAGCCTAATGTAAATTTTGAGATATTCACCTCTGTGTAATTAAAATAACATTTGCTGGATTTTGCTGTACCGTTAAAGCCACATAATTCAAAATTCAAAAAATGCATCAATGTATCATTACATAACGTGACAGCAGAATAGAAAGTCAAAAACAATAATAATTATATTAATTTAAAAAAAAACATAACGAATACAAAATAGAAATTGCCTCTTGTAATAAAAACTTGCATTCCCAGTAACATTTTAGAAGAAGCAGAGATACGATTACATAAAGGTGTTGATTTCAGATATTGCATTCACATAGAAGCAGAATTGACATTGTACAAGAGCTTGTGCATTTTGCTGTGACTATGCTGTCATTTTCGTACATGTTACAGAATGTTCCAAGGCCTTAAATAATGTACCAGCAGAATCTGCTCTATTTGTGCAGTGGCCTCATAAATAAGCACTTTCTTTAGAATTATGCCCATGATCATAAGCGGCTATTAATTGTTCCAGGCAGGCATTTAATTAATGAACATTTAATTGCTCAAAGCAGGCACAGGGGCAAGATTAATTCAGAGGGGACAAAAGACATTTTCATATGCAAAATAACTTTGTGTCTAACATTACCCCTTTTATTAAAATGCAATGCATGTGCTTGACTTCACTCTCCCTCTTATTATAAATTCTAACTTGTTTCCATGACACTTTTTGCTAATGAAAATTGTTTGTATTGTTTAGTTATTTTATATTTGTTTTTTAATTTCTTCTCTAATTATTTTGTTCATTCATTTTATCATGCCTTAATTTCATCCACATGAGCTCCACCAACAGCTATTGTAAACGGGGCCTATTATCAGCTGCAGCAGAAAGCTCTCATACAGGAGCTCCCGGCATGCACATGCATTAAATAAATATTACTTCAATAGGCACAGTGCAATTCTTGCAAATTACGACATTGCAGGGCAAATGAATGTCCACAATTATTATTTTTTTTAACATTCCCATTATATGAGCAAGAGAAAGTGGGCCATAGATTTGGGTTCTGGCAATATTGTATTATGCGTAACAACACCTTGAGGCACCATTCAGTTCCCCTGCACTAATCTGACTGCTCTGGTGAGCTCCACCAGTCCTGTAGGGATAACCTTACTTCCATCTCTCACATGATCACTGTGGAGACACGGGAGGTCAGCAGGTGCTCTAGTCCCCTGGCCGAAACCGCATGGGCCAGGGCTCATCCCACCGTACCTCCGCTCTCCTTTTACTGTGGGCATAATGCTACTCAGACAATACAGGATGAGGGTAAAACAGTGTGGCAATACTTTATTGAACCACAAAACAGGCAAATAACACATAAAATAGTCCTAGCAAAATATCCAATAATGTTGACTAAATACCGTACATTATTTTCATGCACTATGCTGTTTATTTACTGTAGGGTATTTTATCATTATGTTTCTGTCTTTTTTATGTTTAGTGGCATGTGTGCACATTTGCTTACATGCTGCATGCACACCAGTTTATATCGCCATTCACACCTTTTGTTTTTTTCTGTCTGATTGCATCATGTGCATATAAAAGTTGTGGCCTGACATTGTATTGAGCTGTATACAAAAAAAAAACAAAAAAAAAACCCTGTTTGGGAGAGAAGAATAGACAAATCGCGGCGCCCTAAGTGCGTAAAAACAATATTATAGTCTTTAGAGTGTGCACAATTTTATGCACTCACCTGATAGAAGACTAATATGGCTTTAGATTGTGTATCCTCAAAAATCCTTCTGGGATACTTTTCAATAGACAGGGCTTGCAGCTTGCCTCAGGTGGATCCAAGTGAAAGAGCCAGATTCAGGCTCACACAGGATGAGTAAATCAAGAAAGGCACATCCAGCCCATGAATGGCAGCGCTTCCCAGGACTCACATCCAAAGATGATATTTCATATTTTTTTATTTAATAAGTTAAAATGGAGGAGATACAACGCGTTTCGGATACAGTATATATCCTTCATCAGGTATCATAAAAACAAAATTTTCAACATAAAAGTAACTCCAGTGGAACAGATACCCTCTGGTGTTGCAAATAGGAATGCTCTTTTAAACCGGAAAGAAACGTTTTGGATATATCGTCTGGGAACATTATATCCAAATGGATTGAATGATATCATAGAGAGAGTTTGAATGCTTTTTTTTTTTTTTCTTTCTTCTTGCATCTATGCTGTCAAAGTTGGTGGGTGTGCTCCTGAACTTGGTCCACTCCCTAAATCAAGTGTCTGAGACTGGGATAAAAGGTTTGCCACTATATATAAGTGTTACTGAATTTTATATTATTAGGATTTGTACTGTGTTTTTATGATACCTGATGAAGGATATATACTGTATCCGAAACGCGTTGTATCTCCTCCATTTTAACTTATTAAATAAAAAAATATGAAATATCATCTTTGGATGTGAGTCCTGGGAAGCGCTGCCATTCATGGGCTGGATGTGCCTTTCTTGATTGTATTGAGCTGGGCATATTCATGTGGTCTCCCTCAGCCATGCATCCTCTAGTTGGGCACAGTCCATCTCAGCCCTTATCTACATGCATGTTACTTGACAAACAGTAAGTTTTTTAAAATTAGAGTTAGGTCCATCCCAGTTATGGTTGCTGTGATTTTGCGGAATGGCTTTCGCATTTTTTTGATCAAAAAACATGTTAACTAAATGCCGTACATTATTTTCATGCACTATGCTTTTTGTTTATTTACTGTAGGGTATTTTATCATTATGTTTCTGTCTTCGTTTTTTATGGTTCTCTGCAACTCTCACAAACAGACTGCTTAGCGCAGTCTCAATTCAGAGAGAGACCCTGGCATGTCTCTCTCAGTTACATTTCACATTTTGGCTGGTCACTCACCGGCAGCATACTTAACTCTGCTCAACATTCAGCAGACTGACACTCCTTCTCGACTGCCGCTTCATGAAGCTACTTCCTGGTTCTTAGCAAAACCCTACAGGTGTATCTATTCATGACCATGCAGAGCTGGGACTTAATCATGTTCTTCCCAGCTATGCTACAGTGAAGACATTTTTTTCATGAAGGGAAAAGAGACTTCCTGTCTCTACATAGAGCTTAGAAGGAATCAGCTAGCCGTTTTTAATTATATGATGTCATAGACCTAATGAAAAAGAGAAGAATTAACTAGGTAGAAAGGCAAAATGAGCAATTGTAAGTACTATATAATATGTTATTAATATATATTAAGAAGATAACAATTTTAATTGGAGTGCTTTTTTAAATGTTCAAGCAAGCACAATTATTGTCATCTAAATACAGTAAATTGACAACTGTTTGAAATACTGTTGTTTTCCTGAATCTGGCATTATTTCTCTTTTGTTCCTGCGCTTCTCTATTTCTGACATATGGCCTCCTCTTCCCTGTATGTAATTATAGTCTTTTTAGCCAACTGGGAGTGTACCATAGAAAGATTTGAGGACCATGCCCACTTGGCTAAAAAGACTTAAACTAAAATATAAAGTTCCTGATTCTGATTTGATATATTATATATTGCTGAGGAAAACTATTAGTGGAATTTAATTTGCAAAATGCAAATAAATTTATATAATTTATACAATGTGATTTTCTGGATTTTATTTTTGATATTCTATCTTCCAATGTTAAAATTAACCTACCATTAAAATTATAGACTCTTCATGTCTTTGTCAGTGGGCAAAATTACAAAATCAGCAAGGAATCAAATAATTATTTCCTTCACTGTATATCATTATGGCTGCAAATGGGTAATAGCTTCCATGTTTACCGAATACAAAGTAGCTGTTTTACCCAATGTGTGCTTCCCACTGCTTATTCCATATCCTGCTGTTCATCATCTCTATGTTTCTGCTCAGCAGGATCTGTACTGATATAGATTTGCAACCCATGACACGATGTTTCTTGCCGCTTTTGTTCTCTTGGCCATTTATTAGCAACTACCAGAGAAGAGAATGATAGGTTATTCATTTCGAAGGTATTAGAGACTGAACAGTCTTCTTCCTCATAAAAGATGTTCCTCAGCAAAACAAAAGATGTTTTCATGATACTTAGTCGGAAAATGCTTTTTATTAACAGGAGGCAATTACAATTTTAACATATGATATTAAATGATAATGACAGACTGTACTTAAAAGTAGAGGATTGAAATACAGCGCAGATGATGAAAGATCAAACATTGCACATTAAAAGTAATTGCTTTAAATAAGCCTCTGTCTTTCAGCTCAAGTAGTGTCTGTATCAAATCTGTATACAATGCTGGGTTTACTGATAAATTAATATTTTCGTTTTCTATAAACACTTAGTCCTAGAGGATCAGCTGCACATTGGTTTTCTGTTTATGGAAGTGTAACTGGAGCAAATATATTTAATGATTTGTTATGATAGCTGTCAAGGTAGAAAAGCAATTTAAAGGGACATGAATGCATGTAAGACTTTCAATTCCTTCTGCAGTATGACACACTGGGCTATGGCATTGTTTATTGTAATATGTATACATTATATATACTGTCATGGCCAAAAGTGTTGCACCTTTTAAATTATTCCAGAAAATGAATTATTTCTCCGAGAAAATTATTGCCATTACACACCATTTTGTTATACACATGTTTATTTCCTTTGAGTGTATACACAAAAAAGCAGAGAAAAAAAAAGCAAAATGGACATAATTTCACACACAACCCCAAAAATGGGCAGGACAAAATTGTTGGCACCTTTCCAAAATTGGAAGCAAACAACTTTGTTTCAAGCATGTGATGCTCGTTCAAACTCACATGTGACAAATAACAGGTGTGGTCAATATGAAAATCACACCTGAAACCTGCTAAAAAGGGGAGAAGTTGACTCAATCTTTGCATTGTGTGCCTGTGTGTGCCAGACTAAGCATGGAGAACAGAAAGAGGAAAAGAGAACTGTTTGAAGACTTGAGAACTAAAATTGTTGCAAAATATCAACAATCTCAAAGTTGCAAGTCAATCTCCAGAGATCTTAATGTTCCTTTGTCCATGGCGTGCAACATAATCAAGAAGTTTACAACCCATGGCATAGTAGCTAATCTCCCTGGACGTGAACGGGAGAGAAAAATTGATGAAAGGTTGCAACACAGGATAGTACAGATGGTAGAAAAGCAGCCCCAATCAAGTTCTAAAGAAATTCAACCTGTTCTGCAGGCTCAGAGTGCATCAGCGTCAATGCAAACTATCCGTTGACATTAAAATTAAAAAAGATGCTATGGTAGGGGACCCAGGAGAACCCCACTGCTGACACAGAGACATAAAAAAAGCTAGACTGCAGTTTGCCAAAATGTACCTGAGTAAGCCAAAATCCTTCTGGGAAAGTGTCTTGTGGACAGATGAGACCAAGATAAAAGCTTTTTGGTAAATCACATCATTCTAATGTTTACCGAAAACGGAATGAGACCTACAAAGAAAAGAACACAGTACCTACAGTCAAATATGGTGGAGATTCAAAGATGTTTTGGGGTTGTTCTGCCACCTCTGGCACTGAGTGCCTCGACTGTGTGCAAGGCATAATGAAATCTGAAGATTACCAAAGGATTTTGGATCACAATGTAATGCCCAGTGTCAGAAAGCTGGGTGTGCATCCTTGGCCATGGGTCTTCCAGGAAGACAATGACCCCAAACATACTTTAAGAACCAACCATAAATGGATGGAAACAAAATGCTGGAGAGTTCTGAAGTGGCCAGCAATGATTTTGGATCTAAATCCCATTGTACACATGTGGAGAGATCTTAAAATTGTTGTTGGGAGAAGGCACCCTTCAAATATGAAAGACCTGGAGCAGTTTGTAAAAGAAGAGTGGTCCAAAATTCCAGTTGAAAGGTGTAAGAAGCGTGTTGATGGTCATAGGAAGCAATTGATTGCAGTTATTTATTCCAAAGAGTGTGTAACCAAATATTAAATTGAGGCTGTCAACAGTTTTGTCCAGTCCATTTGTGGCCAAAGCAGGTTGTGTGCCTCCATCTAGGACAGAAGGGACCCCCGGCTAGGGGACTTCACGCTGCCAGGACTGCCAGAACGGGCACAAGGACTGTGAGAGTGCCCTTCTAGAGACTTTTAGCTCCCTAGAGCCGATTGGGAGCTGATGCTTTTGCTGCTGCTGTTGCCGATGTAGCAGCATCCTTGAATAGGGACAACTCAGGAATTGCTACCTTCTCTATTTCTCATTAAAAGTTTTCCCTGTTGGATTAGAACCGTGCCTGTGTGGTTCACTGGATCTTCATCATCAGTGAAGCGAGAAGAGACAGTAACTGACTGTGTTATAGGTCTGGACTGTTCATGTCTTTTTATTTGCAAGGGGCCAGGGTGCTTGTGGACTATTGCTTAAAGTGGACTCGGCCATGACTACCACCTCATGCAACCTTGTTACAATATGACCACTAAGGCGTGTTATTGATTGCAGCAGTAAGGTGACTGGTGCTTTGCTTCATATGCTTCAGATGACTCTCCATTCCAATGCCAGACAACCTCTTTATAGGTGTAGTCCAAAGTTCAAACTAATTTTCCTCCTAAATCTGTATCCATTTATTGCCATAATCTAACATATTTTCTAATATACTTTAATTATAAATTCCCTATCCTTCCCTAACTAATCTAACTTTCTTTTTTTCTTCACTGTCTTTTTGATGACTCTTCATTTGAGAATTCCAGTGCATGTTGGTATACTGAAATGAAGCGACATCAGGGGCAGAGGCTGCGGTCACTGCTGCAGCTTCTGCCCCCTCTCTGAAACAAAGTGTCATCAGTGACGCTCATTTCAGAGGCTGGGCTAGTCCCAGTGTGATGTCCACAATGACTGCGCGCTCTCTGTTATCGGCTGAGATCAGCAGTGACAAGCTGGAAACAGAGAGCGTTGTCTGAATACCCGGTGTGCAGAGACCAGGGCCGCCATCTGCAAGTGATGTCACTGGTCTCTGCACTCTGGGTATTCTGACAACGCACTCTGATGCCAGCACATTACTGCTAATCAGCAGTAGCGAGCCAGCAAAAGAGTGCACTTTGTTATTGTGCACATTGCACATCAGGCAGGGACTAGCCCAGCCCCTGAAATGAGTGTCAATGATGATGCATTATTTCAGGGAGGGTGCAGAGGCTGGGGCAGTGACTGCAGCCTCTGCCCCCTGATGTCGCTTCATTTCATTCGTGGGAATGTTTTTCGGTAGCAGGGACAGGGAAAATGGTCCGAGTCAAGGGGAAGATGGATGGTGAAAAATACAGGGATATTCTTGAGCAAAATCTGTTTCAGTCTGTCAGTGATTTGAGACTGGGACGGAGGTTCACCTTCCAACAAGACAATGACCCAGGGCCGGCTCCAGGTTTTTATGGGCCCTGGGCAAAAGAGTCTCAGTGGGCCCCCTTAACACAGACCACGATTCATAATGCACAGATACTGCAGAGAAATATAGGTATAGCACAATGCCAAACACTTCTCTTCTTCCATTACATGACTGATACCTATTGTAAATTGTACAATAGCTCAAAAACCGCCAAATCCTCGCAGCGCACAGTACAGACTGGACAGTACAGTCCTCCATACAGTATTATGGGCACCACATAGTCTCCCCCTCATCACCCATATAATACCCCATGCAGGATGTCACCCCGCCATCCCCCATATAATGCTCCATACAGAATACTGGACCCAATATAATGCTCCATACAGAATACTGGACCACATATAATGCTCCATACAAAATATGGAGCTCTCCTCTACACTGTGCTGCATTCTGCACTGTTACGGCTCAGGAAAGGGCGCTGTGGAAAGACTCCCCATTATCATCATCATTGCCTGCCCATTATCATCATCATTGTCTCCCCTCATAATCATTGCCTGCCCATCATCATCATCATTTCCTCCCTATCATCATCATTGACTCCCCATTAATATCATCATCATCATCATTGCTTTCCCATTATCATTGCCTCCCCATCATCATCATTATCATTGCCTCCCCATTAATATCATCATCATCATTGCCTTCCCATTATCATTGCCTCCCCATGAATATATATCATCATCATCATCATTGCCTTCCCATTATCATTGCCTCCCCATTAATATATATCATCATCATCATCATTGCCTTCCCATTATCATTGCCTCTCCATCATCATTGCCTCCTCACCACCATCACTGCCTCCCCCCACCACCATCACACATACAGCACCGCAGGCAGCACTCTCTCACATACACACACGCAGCAGGCACACACACGCACACACACACACACACACCTCACCACTCTCTCACATACACACACGCAGCAGGCACACACACACACACACACACACCTCACCTGTCCGGCGTCTGCGCGCTCTCTGCCACAGCCGGCCGCTGAATGATGACGACATTCAGCGGCGCTGCTGTGAGAGAGGAAGCGCAGGCGCCCCCTGGAGCTCTGAGCTGCGGCAGCGGAGGTACGGAGAGAGGTGAGTATTGCGCTGGCTGCTGCCGGGGCCCTGAGCAAGCGGGGGGGCCCAGTGGCGGCACTGACACCGCTAACGGGCGCCGGGGTGCCCGACACGAGTGGGCCCCACCGCCTGCTCAGGGCCCCGGCACTTGCCCGGGTGTGCCGGGTGCTGACGCCGGCCCTGCAATGACCCAAAGCATACTGCTAAAGCAACACTCGAGTGGTTTAAGGGGAAACATGTAAATGTATTGGAGTGGCCTAGTCAAAGCCCAGACCTTAATCCAATTGAGAATCTGTGGTCAGACTTGAAGATTTCTGTTCACTAGAGGAAACCAACTAACTTGAAGGAGCTGGAGCAGTTTTGCCTTGAGGAATAAGCAAGTATCCAAGTGGCAAGATGTGGAAATCTCATAGAGACTTATCCAAAGCTACTTGCATCTGTAATTGTTAGAAAATGTGGCTCTACAAAGTACTGACTTTAGAGGGGTGAATAGTTATGCACACTGAAGTTTTCAGTTATTTTGTCCTATTTGTTGTTTGCTTCACACAAAAAAAGAAAACCAAATGTTCACAGTTGTAGGCAGGTGCTTTACATGAACTGATGCAAATCCTCCAAAAAAACTGAAATTCCAGTTTATGAGGAAGCAAAACACGGAAAAGGCCCAGGGGGTGAATACTTTCGCAAGCCACTATACATGCCTGTATCCCAAAATCTGGAACACAAGAAAAATAGGGGTCATTTAGAGGAACATTCAAACAGCGTTGTTTTTATTTAGTTTTTGATATTTTCAAAGTTTTTTATTTGACTTTTTATTCAAACCTAAAATCAGAAAAACAATATTCCCTTTATTCCACATTTTCTTAAAGGGAAACTGTTACATGATTCATGCTTCCCAAACTTTTGGCAGCATTAATCAGAGATCCACTCCCTCATTATAAACATGTCTGAGGCCTTAATATGGCATCTATTAAAGTCTATCGGCCCATATTGTGCCTTTGTATGACTGTTATTTTATATTAAAGCATATCTGCAGGTGCATATTACAGTCCCACAAACACCCCACGTACCAATATGCATGCTTTCCTCCTGCTTCCATAATTGGCATATGTAATATTTTTACACAATACACCGGATCTCAGACATACCCCATATATGTTCAACAGTAAATGCAATCTGTATAGTCCTATGCACATTGAACATCTTGACCCTTGTCTCCGCAGCCAAATTTCATTTTTACGCTTGCATTTTTCCAAGAAAAAATACTTTTTTATTTTTCTCTTGACGTTGTCATTTGAGGGCTTGCATTTTGTGGCATTTTACTATACAATGTACTAAAAAACGGGAGAAGATAATTTTAAACTGCTTCCCGGAATATAGTATTTGGCGTATTGTCCCTTCAAGTAATAATATACGTTATTTAGCTCATCACAGGTTCGAGTCATTCAGTACAATTAATCGCTGAAATAGGATATAAGAGACTAGTGACATTTACTATTGAGAGGAACATGAAGAATCACCAAACAGCTTCTTTGTTTCTTTTGGACAGCACTTGTTCTGTATGGATTCAAATAGTTATAATTAACTTCTCACAAAATTCTATAAATGTTCCTGCAGTTCCAACATTCATGTTACTCTATAAATAGTGGTGACTTTTCTCCAAATTATAAGTTTCTAAAAACACTAAAATTGGTGGCTGATGTGAAAAAGAGAAAATTCACTTGCTGAGCTCATGTTGAATAATAATTGCACAGTATTATTGTAGGGATTTAGTAACATTAGTGGGATTGCATCAGCCAAAAAATTATACAAATGCAACAGCGCAGATAATGATGACATGGAAGTAGTCAACTAAAGCTATTTATTTTCTAACCATCGGATTAAAGTTCAACTATGAAACGGGTGGTTATTCGAGTATAGAGTACAAGCCACACAAAATTAGCGATAATGACAACAGTATAATAATTGCACTATCTTGTTCTATGTTCTATCTAGTTATCTCTTGGTTAAACAAATATTAACGTCTTTCTGTCTTAGTTCAACGGGCGTCTCTTCCAACGATAGGCCCGTTACTGTAATATGCTCTTCAAGCACCTCAGATTATTATACTGGCACTAACAGTCACAGGTATTTTCCGCTAGGCAGAAAATCGTTCATAAGCGAGTGTAACAACCCTGCTGGCATCACTGCATGGCCTCCCATTCCCCACATACCAACTTGCTCACTGCTCCAGGTCATGCTGAGATTTCTTTCTGCTGCCGTCTCCATGTTTGCTTTCTGCCTGCTCTCTGCATGTCTCCTGGCTGTGTACATGGGGGGGGCGTGCCAGAACTCTCTGGTTCTTAAGGGTATGCCACACTGAACAATATCACTAACGGGATCGCTAAAAAACATCACTATTTAGCGATCCCGTTAGCGATGTTGTTCAGTGCGGCATCTGCCAGCGACGAGCTTCCTGCTGTGATCTCGCTCGTCGCTGGAATCGTTCCGGACCCTATTTTCTCGTCGGCGCTCCCGCTGGGTAAGTATATATCGCTAGTGTGGCACCTTTTCTTAGCGATTTAGCGGTACTTTTGTACCGCTAAAGTCGTTAAGAAGATCGCTAACGGCGATAGCGTCGTTAACTATATCGCTAAATGTGGCCGCACTTAGCGATATAGAAACAATCCCGCTAGCGATCGCATTAGTATGCGTCGTTATCGTGATCGCTAGCGGGATTGTTTAGTGTGGCAGTACCTTTATGGAGTCAGGGTCCACCTGTTTAATATGTCCCTGACCTATTACCATTTGCCCTCTAGTATTTAGGGAAGCTCCACCCTGTGGATCTGGCCTGTGTAATGTGTTAACTCAGTTAGTGTCTTGCTGCTGAGGTTCCAGGTCTTGCTTTGTGTTCCTCCATCTTGGAGGCTTCACACCTAGCTTTGCCTTGTACCTGTTTGTCCGCCCTCCAGGAGGCAGAATATCCTGGTCTCTGTGCTATTGTTCCTGACCTTGTCTTGTACCTGTTTGTCCGCCCTCCAGGAGGCAGAATATCCTGGTCCCTGTGTCTTTGTCCCTGTACCTTGTCTCGTGTCATTTCCTTGTCTGAACTCTGTCCTCCCTCTGTCTCTTTGTCTCCTTGTCTGTGGTTTCCTTCCCTGCTGTGTCTTGCCTTGTGGTCTCTCTGAATCTCTTTCTGCCTCTTGTCCGCACTCCTGCGGTTCTGCTCCATTCCACTCTGCTTTGCTCCTGCAGCTGCAGTAATCTCTTTCTGCAGCTTTTCTCCACACATCTTGCGGTTCCGCTCTGCTTCACTCCTGCAGCTGCAGAACTTCTTGCTGCAGCTCCTCTCTGCATACCTTGCAGTTCCGCTTTATTTTGTTCCTGCCGCTGCAGAACCTCTTGCTGCTCTACAGCCCTTCTCCGCAGCCTTACGGTTCTCCTCCTGTGTGAACAGGTCTCTACCTGTCCCGTGCATGTACCATTCCTTTCTGTCTGTGCCAGTATCTGCATTTGCTGGGTGAACAAGTCTCTACCTGTTTCTCCATACACGATTTCTTCCAGTCAGTTCCAGTATCTACACTTGATGTGTGAACAGGTCTCTACCGGTTCCTCCATACACCATTCCTTCCAGTCTGTTCCAGTATCTGCATTTGCTGTGTGAACAGGGCCTGCCAGCCCTGTGTCTCCTCCGTGCCTGCCGGCCCTGTGTCTCCTCCGTGCCTGCCGGCCCTGTGTCTCCTTCGTGCCTGCCGGCCCTGTGTCTCCTCCGTGCCTGCCTGCCCTGTGTCTCCTCCGTGCCTGCCGGCCTTGTGTCTCCGCCGTGCCTGCCTGCCCCGTGTCTCCTCCATGCCTGCCAGCCAGTGTTTCAGCCGTGCCACCGTCTCCCCAAGTGGGATCAGCAGCCACAACCAGACACTACCCTGGAGTGGCACCTGGCAGCTGCCTGCTGCACAAGCCTGACCTCACCATCAGAGGCTCCAGTGAAGACCGAGGCAGCTGTCCTAGTCATGCCCCTTCCAGGGTAGTCTGGTTTGTGGCACAGTGGGGCCACAACCCCTGGCTCACACCCACCAGTTAGGGCGTGAGCATGACAGTTTTTCACAGGCCATGGTCCCCATTGAGTCCCAGCTCGCAGAGCATCATGGAGAATTTGTTCCACCAAGGGTGGTTGAGATTGTTGAAACATCAGACCCTATCATAGTCTCTAATGCTCTCTACAGTGAACTCCTGGTTTATGAGAGGCTCCACCAGCAGACCCGCCTACGTTCTATGGGAACCTTAAGGAGTGCCAAGGGTTCCTGGAGCAATGCTTGCGCTACATCTAGGGGAATGCAGCCTGTTTCACCTCTGACTGAGTAAAGGTGGGATATATCATGTCCTACCTGGCCGAAGATGCTCTGATGTGGATCACTCCCCTCTGGGAAGCAGAGGTTCCTATCATCACGGACTTTGAGGCCTTCCTGGTGGCCTTCCATAAAGCCTTTGATGTACCTGGTCCAGCTAAGCCTACCAAGTCTTCCCTTTCCAGATCCAAGTGGCGCCCTCTCCACACACCTCCTGTGACTATACCTGTGTCCAGTCCTAGGAACATCCTTGTCACCTGAAAATTTTTCTTTAGACCATGGACAGAAGATGAATCTTGTGAGGATGCTTTTAATTCCATGTGGCAGGTGGATGAAGAGGTTGAAGCTGAAGCCTTTGTAAGGCCGGGGTCACACACACCGTCTAAAAAAATCGGACCGTTTTAGTCCATCGATTATCGCACAAAACTTTCATGAACATTCATCCGTCTGTCATCCGATTTTCCGGGAAGGATGCGATTTAGTCTCATCTGAGCGTAGGTTTCACATCCGACTGACATCCGACTTGAGAGATTTGGTCGGTGGCGAGCAAAACCGACATATAATGGATCCAAATGAATAGTTTTAAAATCACAAAAGAAAGAATAGATATATACACATAGAATACATATATATACAGTACAGACCAAAAGTTTGGACCCACCTTCTCATTCAAAGATTTTTCTGTATTTTCATGGCTATGAAAATTGTAGAATCACACTGAAGGCATCAAAACTATGAATTAACACATGTGGAATTATACATTACACTTTACAAAAAAGTGTGAAACAACTGAAAATATGTCTTATAGTCTAGGTTCTTCAAAGTAGCCACCTTTTGCTTAGATTAATGCTTTGTGGAAGCTTAATTGATTGCTTCCCAGCCTAATCAGTTCAGTTCAGGTCAGCCGGGACTCCCTCTGACGTCACTGATGCTGTGCGGTGTCCCCGGCTGACCTGAACTGATTAGCCTGGGAAGCAATCAATTAAGCTTCCCATCTAATCACTTCCTCTCCTGTCGGCCAGGAGAGGAACTCATTCATTCGGGGGCTTACAGCTGAGCAGCCAGCATTAGCTGCGCTGCTTGCTGTAAGCCAGTTAACCCTTTGTGAAGGATTACAGCATGGGACCTGACAGAGCACTGGATAGGTAAGAATAATGTTGCTTTATTATTTTATTTTTATTGCAGGAGAACAAGGGCTTCGCACAGATTACCTATAAAATAAAAGATGGTCAAAAACTGTGATTATTTCATTAAAATGATTTTTTATTAAAGTGTGTGTGTTTTATTTTTATTTCATACAATAGGATTAATAATTGAGAGTTGTCTAATTGACAACTCTCAGTTATTAACCTGGCTTAAAGTCACCTTTCAATAGCAAGGTGGCTTTAACCCATTATTAACCAATTAGCCACCGCTACAGGGCAATGGGAATAGACGGGCTAAGTGCCAGAAAGGGCACATCTAATTATAGATTTGCCTTTTCTGGGGTGGCTGGGGGCAGATGTTAGTAGCCAGGGGGGGCACAAAATTAATGTACCCTCCCTAGGCTATTATTATCTGCCCCCACTCGCTGACTTTGTCTATCTGGTTGAGAAAATAGCGCAGGAGCCCACACATTTTTTTTCAACGAATTTACACCTTTAATTTAACCCCTACATGTATGAAATTTTGCACACATACACTCATGTAATTGTTAGTGAAAACCATATATCAAACTACATGAAATACACAAAAAAAAAAACAACCCTGTTTGGGAGAGAATAATAGACAAATCGCGGCGCCCTAAGTGCGTAAAAAACAATATTATAGTCTTAGAGTGTGCACAATTTTATGCATTCACCTGATAGAAGACTAATATGGCTTTAGATTGTGTATCCTCAAAACTCCTTCTGGGATACTTTTCAATAGACAGGGCTTGCAGCTTGCCTCGGGTGGATCCAAGTGAAAGAGCCAGATTCAGGCTCACACAGGATGAGTAAATCAAGAAAGGCACATCCAGCCCATGAATGGCAGCGCTTCCCAGGACTCACATCCAAAGATGATATTTCATATTTTTTTATTTAATAAGTTAAAATGGAGGAGATACAACGCGTTTCGGATACAGTATATATCCTTCATCAGGTATCATAAAAAACACAGTACAAATCCTAATAATATAAAATTCAGTAACACTTATATATAGTGGCAAACCTTTTATCCCAGTCTCAGACACTTGATTTAGGGAGTGGACCAAGTTCAGGAGCACACCCACCAACTTTGACAGCATAGATGCAAGAAGAAAGAAAAAAAAAAAACATTCAAACTTTCTCTATGATATCATTCAATCCATTTGGATATAATGTTCCCAGACGATATTGGTAAAGAAAAAAGTGATGATCGCTGGAAATTGAATTTTGTGACAACATTCAATAGGGGAAATAAAGTCATAAGAATTGTGCTTTCAAAATATTGGTATATCTTGAAGCGTGACCCTGTTTTGGGAAAACATCTCCCTGATAAACCAGGGATTACATATAGAAGGGGGAAAACTTTGAAAACTTGGTGGCCCCAGTAAATTAAAAAAAAACAGTTGGATTCAAAAGGAAAAAACAATAAAAAAGGTACGGATCAAATTTCAAGTGATGTTTTTCAAGGAACCGGAGTTTTTAAATGCACCTGCAAAAAATGTTGTACCTGTGGGATCCTAGATCACGGGGCTAAAACTATCAAATGTAACAATACTGGTGAGGTCTTTGAGATTTCACAAAGACTCAGCTGTAGCAGTGATTATGTTGTATATGTCATCACATGCAGTTGCGGATTGCAATATGTGGGACGCACTGTGCAGACACTGTGGTCCCGCATTAATGGTCACAGAAATAGAGCAAAAAATGTTTTTTTAAAACATAGTCTCTCAAGGCATCTGCTAATTAAACATAACAAAATTTTCAACATAAAAGTAACTCCAGTGGAACAGATACCCTCTGGTGTTGCAAATAGGAATGCTCTTTTAAACCGGAAAGAAACGTTTTGGATATATCGTCTGGGAACATTATATCCAAATGGATTGAATGATATCATAGAGAGAGTTTGAATGTTTTTTTTTTCTTTCTTCTTGCATCTATGCTGTCAAAGTTGGTGGGTGTGCTCCTGAACTTGGTCCACTCCCTAAATCAAGTGTCTGAGACTGGGATAAAAGGTTTGCCACTATATATAAGTGTTACTGAATTTTATATTATTAGGATTTGTACTGTGTTTTTATGATACCTGATGAAGGATATATATACTGTATCCGAAACGCGTTGTATCTCCTCCATTTTAACTTATAAAATAAAAAAATATGAAATATCATCTTTGGATGTGAGTCCTGGGAAGCGCTGCCATTCATGGGCTGGATGTGCCTTTCTTGATAAACTACATGAAATGACATGGTTAACTGTATGTAAACCATGTGTCATTTCTTGTCGGGTTCTGCAATTTCACAAAAGCCGGCAATTGAATTAGCGGCTATTATACTATGTAGAAGTGCATGAACTATAAATATATATATATATATATATATATATATATACACTGCGTTCCAAATTATTATGCAAAAATTGTTTAGGAGTGATAAGGTAAGAATTTTTTTGTTTGTCAGTTAAACTCATTGATGGTGATGTGTGTCAGGGCTCTTTATATCATTTTAAGCAATTGCAGACACCTGTGCTAATTTGACAGGTGTGTCCAATGAAAGACAAGACTACTTAAGAAGGCTGTCCCACATTATTAAGCAGCCTACATTTTCTGCCAAAATGGGAAAGAAAAAGGATGTGTCGGCTGCTGAGAAGCAACAAATTGTGGAGTGTTTAGGTCAAGGCATGACTACAATCAACATTGCCAAGACACTTCATCGTGATCATCGCACAATCAAGAAGTATATAGCTGATTCACAGTACACACGTGTGCGTGCTGATAAGGGAAAATTGAGGACTCTTTCCTACAGGCAATTACGTCAGGTTAAAAGCGCAGCGGCAAAAAAGCCTTGTCATAGCAGCAGACAAGTTTTTGAAGCTGCTGGTGCCTTCAACGTCCCCCGAACAACAAGATGCAGGGTCCTTCAGAGGTTTGCAGCTGTGCGTAAGCCATCCTGTCGACCTCCTCTATCCACTGCACACAAGCAGAAACGGCTCCAGTGGGCCAAACAATACATGAAGACTGACTTCAAAACTGTTTTGTTCACCGATGAGTGCCGTGCAACGCTCGATGGTCCAGATGGATGAAGTGGAGGATGGCTGGTTGATGGACACCCCATGCAAACACGGCTATGGCGCCAACAAGGAGGAGGTGGAGTAATGTTTTAGGCTGGAATCATGGGGAGAGAGATTGTCGGCACCTTTAGGATCCCTGAAGGGGTAAAGATGAGCTCCATAGTGTATGTTGAGTTTCTCAAACAGCACTTCCTGCCATGGTTCAAAAAGAAGAACCGTGCATTCCGCAGCAAGATCATTTTCATGCATGATAATGCACCATCTCATGCTGCACATAACACATCTGCATCTCTGGCTGCTATGGGCATAAAAGGGGACAAACTTATGGTGCGGCCCCCATGCTCCCCTGACCTCAACCCCATTGAGAACCTCTGGAGCATCATCAAAAGGAGTGTCTATGATGGCGGGAGGCAGTTCACATCTAAGCAACAGCTCAGGGAGGGTATTCTGTCCTCATGCAAAACAATTGAAGCAGAAACCATCCAAAACCTACAAATTCAATGGACGAGAGAGTTCAGAAGCTCCTTTCGAACAAGGGGTCCTATGTACAAATGTAACATCACCTAGAATAAAGTTTTGAGTTGAAAACTGTTTGATTTCAGTTTGTAATAACCTGCTAATGCTTATAATTTCAAAAATGACCATTTTTTTTCTTTATTAAAATGAAAAGGTTGAAAACTCTGCTGTGCATAATAATTTGGAACATGCATTTTGAGTGCAGTTTGAGTGTTTTATTTTTTAAAAAATATACTGTTATCATAGGCAGTTTGTACAAAAACCTTTCCATTGTACTCTAATAGTTATTTGACTGGAAAATTACAAAGACTGAAATTCATATAGGTAATTTGGGAAAATCTGAGAAATATTATTTGTATAATAATTTGGAACACAGTGTATGTCACAATGACATGTATATATACAGTACAGACCAAAAGTTTGGACACACCTTCTCTTTCAAAGATTCTTCTGTATTTTCATGACTATGAAAATTGTAGAATCACACTGAAAGCATCAAAACTATGAATTAACACATGTGGAATTATACATTACACTTTACAAAAAAGTGTGAAACAACTGAAAATATGTCTTATAGTCTAGGTTCTTCAAAGTAGCCACCTTTTGCTTTGATTACTGCTTTGCACGCAGAAAAGGTGAACGGATGGACTCTACATGCCTAGTTCCCACCGTGAAGCATGGAGGAGGTGGTGTGATGGTGCGGGGGTGCTTTGCTGGTGACACTGTTGGGGATTTATTCAAAATTGAAGCGGTGAGCGGTCCAGCTCACCCCAAACCATCTCGATTGGGTTCAGGTCTGGTGACTGTGGAAGCAAGGTCATCTGGCATAGCACCCCAACACTCTCCTTCTTGGTCATATAGCACTTACACAGCCTGGAGGTGTGCTTGGGGTCATTGTCCTGTTGAAAAATAAATGATGGTCCAACTAAACGCAAACCGGATGGAATAGCATGCTGCTGCAAGATGCTGTGGTAGCCATGCTGGTTCAGTATGCCTTCAATTTTGAATAAATCCCCAACAGTGTCACCAGCAAAGCACCCCCACATCTTCACACCACCTCTTCCATGCTTCACGGTGGGAACCAGGCATGTAGAGTCCATCCGTTCACCTTTTCTGCGTGCAAGCAGTAATTAAAGCAAAAGGTAGCTGCTTTGAAGATCCTAGAATATAAAACATATTTTCAGTTGTTTCACACTTTTTTGTAAAGTGTATTGTATAATTCCACATGTGTTAATTCATAGCTTTGATGCCTTCAGTGTGATTCTACAATTTTCATAGTCATGAAAATACAGAAAAATCTTTGAATGAGAAGGTGTGTCCAAACTTTTTGTCTGTACTGTATATATATAATATATATATATATATATGTATTCTATGTTTGTATATGTATTCTTTCTATTCTTTATTAAAGCTGTCAATGTGATTTTACAGTATAGCCGGGGATGAATTGCCGGCTTTTCTAAAGAACACCAGTGCGATTTAATCGCAAGTCACACGTGCTGTCCGTTTGTAATCCGATTTTTCATCGCACCTATAGACTTGCATTGGCGATTGTCGACCCACAATCGGTGACAATCGCAGCATGCTGCGATTGCACTCGCACGTATAAAACGGACCACAAAAAAATCTGATGGTGGGAGCTGCTCCATAGATTAACATTGGTCCGACTGCAATGCGATATTTCATCGCTTTGCAGTCGTCCGATTTTGTCGCCAGTGTGACCCCGGCCTATCTCTGTTTTTCACCAATCTGGTGGAAGAGATCCAATTTTCTTCAGATAATGGGCAGAGGTTGGATCCTGTACGGGTACCCTCAGCTTCTATTTGGCTGGCTAGTGAAGATACCAAGGCAGAGGTTCTTCCCTCTGAGCCAGAGGAGGAGGTCCAATTTTCTTGGGATAACTGGCTGAAGTTGGATCCAGTGAAGGTATCTTCAATTTCCATGGGGCCTGTTGATGTTGAGGTCAAAACAGAAGCTTTCAAGTTCCTGCTTTCTGCCTATCAGGAGGAAGAGCTCCAGGTCCTTATGTCTTCAGTATTGGGAGCTGACCTCGCTGGGCACAAAGAGACTCTGCAATCCGGCTTTCCCGATGTCACACCTACCTCGTGCTACCTGAGGGATGTCGTTATGGCTCTGACTGTATGTGCGCCTATCCTTCTTCTACAAGTTATTCTGGTGTGCTTGAATAAGAGGGGCCGTAAAGGGGGGTACTGTAACAACCCTACTGGCATCACTGCATGGCCTCCCATTCCCCACATACCAACTTGCTCACTGCTCCAGGTCATGCTGTGATTTCTGTTTGCTGCCGTCTCCATGTTCTGTGCCTCTTGCTTTCGGCCTGCTCTCTGCATGTCTCCTGATTGTGTACATAGGGAGGGCGATGCCAGAACTATCTGGTTCTTATGGATTCAGGGTGCACCTGTCTCTTTTGTCCCTAACCAATTACCAAGAGCCCTCTAGTATTTAGGGAAGCTCTACCCTGTGGATATGGCCTGTGCAATGTGTTAACTCAGTTAGTGTCTTGCTGCTGAGCTGCCAGGTCTTGCTTTGTGTTCCTCCATCTTGGAGGCTTCACTCCTAGATTTGCCTTGTACCTGTTTGTCTGCCCTCCAGGAGGCAGAATATCCTGGTCTCTGTGTTATTGTTCCTGACCTTGTCTTGTACCTGTTTGTCCGCTCTCCAGGAGGCAGAACATCCTGATCCCTGTGTCTTTGTCCCTGTACCTTATCTCATGTCATTTCCTTGTCTGAACTCTGTCCTACCACTGTCTCTTTGTCTCCTTGTCTGTGGTTTCCTTCCCTGCTGTGTCTTGCCTTGTGGTCTCTCTGAATCTCTTTCTGCCTCTTGTCCGCACTCCTGCGGTTCTGCTCCGTTCCACTCTGCTTTGCTCCTGTCGCTGCAGTAATCTCTTGCTGCAGCTTCTCTCTGCACATCTTGCGGTTCCGCTGTGCTTCACTCCTGCAGCTGCAGAACATCTTGCTGCAGCTCCTCTCCGCATACCTTGCGGTTCCGCTTTGCTTTGCTCCTGCCGCTGCAGAACCTCTTGCTGCTCTACAGCCCTTCTCCACAGCCTTGCGGTTCTCCTCCTGTGTGAACCATGTACCTCCATGTACCATTCCTTTCTGTCTGTGCCAGTATCTGCATTTGCTGTGTGAACAGGTCTCTACCTGTTTCTCCATACACGATTCCTTCCAGTCAGTTCCAGTATGTACACTTGCTGTGTGAACAGGTCTCTACCGGTTCCTCAATACACCATTCCTTCCAGTCTGTTCCAGTATCTGCATTTGCTGTGTGAACAGGGCCTGCCAGCCCTGTGTCTCCTCCGTGCCTGCCAGCCTTGTGTCTCCTCCGTGCCTGCCGGCCCTGTGTCTCCTCCGTGCCTGCCGGCCCTGTGTCTCCTCTGTGCCTGCCGGCCCTGTGTCTCCTCCGTGCCTGCCTGCCCTGTGTCTCCTCTGTGCCTGCCGGCCCTGTGTCTCCTCTGTGCCTGCTGGCCCTGTGTCTCCTCCGTGCCACCATCTCCCCCAGTGGGATCAGCAGCCACAACCAGACACCACCCTGGAGTGGCACCTGGCAGCTGCCTGCCGCACAATCCTGACCTCACCATCAGAGGCTCCAGTGAAGACTGAGGCAGCTGTCCTAGTCACGCCCCTTCCAGGGTAGTCTGGTTTGTGGCACAGTGGGGCCACAACCCCCTGGCTCACACCCACCAGTCAGGGTGTGATTGTGACAGCGAGTCACTTAATACCTTGTTTGGCTGTCCTCAGTCCCTTCTGAAGCACGTCCCTGGTCCACACCCTGTACAGTTTGTCTACGTTGGTAGTAACGACACAGTTCACATGAGTCTCCTTGTTACCACAGTAGACATCCGGCCTTGTACAATGATAAATATCAAGGAACTGTAATATTACCCACCGGTATATACAGTGGGGGAAATAAGGATTTGATCCCTTGCTGATTTTGTAAGTTTGCCCACTGACAAAGACATGAACTGTCTATAATTTTAAGGGTAGGTTAATTTTAACATTGATAGCTAGAATATCAAAAATAAAATCCAGAAAATCACATTGTATAAATTATATAAATTTATTTGCATTTTGCAGTGAGAAATAAGTATTTGATCCCTCTGACAAACAAGACTTAATACTTGGTGGCTAAACCCCTGTTGGCAAGCACAGCAGTCAGACATTTTTTGTAGCTGATGATGAAGTTTGCACACATGTCAGGAGGAATTTTGGTCCACTCCTCTTTGCACATCATCTATAAATCATTTAGATTTTGAGGCTGTCGCTTGGCAACTCGGAGCTTCAACTCCCTCCATAAGTTTTCTATGGGATTAAGATCTGGAGACTGGCTAGGCCTCTCCATGACCTTAATGTGCTTTTTTTTAACCACTCCTTTGTAGCCTTGGCTGTATGTTTTGGGTCATTGTCTTGCTGGAAGACCCAGCCACGAAAGATTTTTAATGTCCTGGCGGAGGGAAGGAGGTTGTCACTCAGGATTTTATGGTACATGGCTCCATTCATTCTCCCATTGATGTGGTGAAGTAGTCCTGTGCCCTTACCCGAGAAACACCCCCAAAACATAATGTTTCCACCTCCATGCTTGACAGTGGGGATGGTGTTCTTTGGGTCATAGGCAGCATTTCTCTTCCTCCAAACACGGCGAGTTGAGTTAATGCCAAAGACCTCAATTTTTGTCTCATCTGATCACTGCACCTTCTCCCAATCACTCACGGAATCATCCAGGTGTTTATTCACAAACTTCAGACGGGCCTGCACATGTGCCTTCTTGAGCAGGGATACCTTGTGGGCACTGCAGTATTTTAAACCTTTATGGCATATTGTGTTAGAAATGGTTTTCTTGGTGACTGTGTGGTCCCAGCTGCCTTGAGATCATTAACAAATTCATCTTGTGTCGTTTTAGGCTGATCTTTCACCTTCCTCATGATCAAGGATACCCCACAAGGTGAGATTTTGCATGGTATCACAGATCAATGTCGATTGACAGTCATTTTGTATTTCTTCCATTTTCTTACAATAGCTCCAACAGTTGTCTCCTTCTCACCCAGTGTCTTATGGTTTGTAGCCCATTCCAGCTTTGTGCAGGTCTATGATCTTGTGCCTGACATCCTTACAAAGCTCTTTGGTCTTGCCCATGTTGTAGAGGTTAGAGTCTGACTGATTATTTGAGTCTGTGGACAGGAGTCTTTTGTAAAGGTGACTATGTAAGAGAGTTGTCTTTAATGCAGGTAATGTGTTGATTAGGAGCATCTAACTGGTCTGTAGGAGCCAGAAATCTTAATGGTTGGTAGGGATCAAATACTTATTTCTCACTGCAAAATGCAAACAAATTTATATAATTTATACAATGTGGATTTTCTGCATTTTATTTTTGGTATTCTATCTCTCAATGTTAAAATTAACCTACCCTTACACTTATAGACTGTTCATGTCTTTATCATTAGGCAAACTTACAAAATCAGCAAGGGATCAAATACTTATTTTCCCCACTGTATATACCTTAAATATATGTTGTCCCATATAGCATTATTAATTATGCAACAAAAAAAATGAAAAAATGCCAGGACTATTATTATTTCATGAAATAAAATTAATTCATTTTATTGAAAACAATATTAAAATCCAAAAGACAGACACATAAAACTGGCGGGTAAGACAGTGTGGAGGTACTTATAAAGAATAAAATACATCAATATTTATAATATCCAAGTAAATTGTATACCATGTATTTTCTCACCTAATGAGTTGTTTTTAGTCAAGATACCAAAATATATGCATAAATTAGTATGTACATGTAGATACAAGGTAACCCTTAATATACTTGTAAGGGAAATTCACAATAGGACCACAGAGTTCAGTGTTGCCACTACCCAAACAGATAAGATTTGGATTAAATATCCTTTAATACTGTCCTGGGTTATGGTCAAGAGACATAAGGACAGGCAACTCACATGCACCTAAAGGTAACCTCGAGTGTATGAAATGGGAAATCACATATAGAACATAAAGAAGAGTAACTTTCTCACCCACCAAAGATCCAATGAGCATTTCGCCAGTGCTTCATCAGGGAGAAATTGGTGTGGGGGGAGGGTCCTCTATTTAAGGTAAACTCGGCCAGCTTGAGCGAACTGTAGTTGTCAGGATTCGTCTCTGTGTCCTTCAAGGACCAGCTGGCATATGCGATCACCCATTCACATACTTCTTGAACTTGAGCCAACACTACTCCTAGACCATAAAGGTTTTCTTCTATATACAACGCGAAGGGTTGGGAGATGTCTGCATACGCCAGGATGGCGGAATTAGTCAGTGCAAGCTTCATGTCCCAGAAGGCTTCTTCTTGTTTTGAGCTCCACTGAATCAGCGATCACTTCGTCCCTCCAGATGTCTCTCTTAAAAGGTCATGTAATGGTGCTGCAGTCTTGGCAAAATCCTTGATGAAACTTTGATAGTACAACATTTGATAAGATCGTTCCAGGAATGCTCTCAGCTCCCTCAGCATTGTGGGCGTGGGACATTTTTGTACAGCAGTTACCTTTTCTGTGGCAGAATAGACCCTTGTGAGACTGTGTGCCCCAGGTACTAAATCTCTCTTTGAAACAGGTGACATATCTGGAGTTTTATTTTTAGCCTATGCCTATGAAGGCACTTCAACACCTTCCCCAGCCTCACAAGATGTTCCTCAAAGGTGACATAGTAGAGGATGATATCATTGAGGTATATTAGTGTCGTTTCGAAGTTTAGGTCCCCAAGGCACCTCTCCATCAGGCGCTGATATGTCCCTGGTGCATTGGTTAACCCAAACAGCATCTGGTTGATCTTGAATGGGAAGGATGAAAGCCATCTTCAGTCAGTCTTTCGCAGCTATAGGGACCTGCCAGTTGCCACTGGCCATATTAAGAGAAGAAAAGTATTTGGATTTTCCTAAGGCGGACAGGGACTCTTCTATCGTTGCCCGGGGGGTATGAGTCTCGTACAGTGCAGGAGTTCAATCGCTGGTAGTCCAAGCAGAACATTAAAGTCCCATCCTTCTTTTGGACCAGTAAAATGGGTGTGGCCCAGGGACTCTGGCTCTCCTGTATTAATCAATTTTGTAGCATGTGTGACAATAAGTATTTTACCTCCTGGTATATTTGGGGTAGGATATGACTGTGCCTTTCTTGGATGGGGGCTGTATGTCCTGCAGGGATCTCATGCTGAAAGGCCTTGGTTCACCCAAAATTGTCATCATGTTGGGCAAACACAGCTTGATATTACCTCAGCAGGTCTTCTATCTGTCCCAGGTGTTTGGGGGTGAATTCTGTCAGATTTATTTTCATCTGATCAAAAATATTGCTGTCAGCTCTGGCTTTCCTTTGGATTGAGGGGCACCGACAAGGTCCATGGGTCCCATTTCACTAGAGTCAATTCTATGACATCGGACTGCGTGAGGTCTTCCGGCATCATGCATATTCGAGCTGCTTCCTTCTGGGGATCAGTTGCAGTTTTGCTCCACTTAAGTTAATGCACCTCCCCAGTACACATCCTTGGCTCATGGTCACTAAGGTGCAGGCAACCAGTGATCTCAGGGTCACTTCCTCTACCTCTGGGGCTCAACGTCTACCACAACCCCTTCCAATGACCCACAGGCCCAGACTGACATGCTGAGTACCTTTTGTTCTGATGGCAGAGTCACTGCAGCTATGGAAGGCACCACCATTTACCGAGGTACTGAGTCGTATTTGATAATTTCTAAATTTGGCTAACCCAGACAACCGAGACTCTCTTACTCGGATGGTGTCGGGTCACGTAGGCCCTGTCACTCCCCTGTCATCCATCTGTCAGGGACTGTCCCATGTCTCTCAAAACATTCATCTGAAGAGTCACAATGGGTCCTCCCACATTGGGGCCTTTAACTAACATGATCTCTTCCTCAAATCCTTCTGCACACTCATATTGTCATCCACACTACTCCTGCCAAAGAAATGGGCAGCTGGTTGGCAGCCACCAATTGTGTGTTTGGTTCCTCCCTGGAGAAGACAATGTCCAGTAAGTGTCCACAAAAGTATTCTTCGAGCATGGTAGTCACCTGGGACCCAGTGACCATTAAACAGCAGATTCTTCGTCCATTCAATTCAGCCAAGGTAGTGAGTCTTTTAGAAATGATATCCTTGGAGTCTTCGTTTCCCCTTCTGGAAGTACCGAGCCCCATGGCGTGCATTAGTTTAATGGCTGCCTTCTCTGTCAGCTATCCTGGGTGGAGTAGTTTCGGGAGATGTGTCCTCTTCAGCCACAAGTCCAGTATTCGACACCAAGCTCTGGTGTGCGACATGGTTGATGTCGTTGACAGCGGAGGGAGGAATACCCCCAATCTGACTTTTCCTCGTACCGGGTCACAGTGCTAAGCATTGTGGTATTAGTGGGTGTTCCATTGATGCTGCATAGTTCTCCCCTAATGTCTCATATTTCATGCTGTAATTCTAGAGCTCACTCTGGCTCTGCATTGGGCAACTCAAAGACTGTTACTTCATTGCTCCTGACGACATCTGTCATGGCTGGTGCCTCTCGCTCTCAGACCCTAGCTTCCTCTCCGACCTACAGGAAACTCATATTGAAGTTATAGTGTAGACATTCCTTCAGGATCTGACTCAGATAAGGGTCCCTCAAGCCCGGAACTATTTGATCCCTCATGACATCATCCAGCTGTCGTAACCTTCGATACTCTTCATGAGTCTTCTTATTGATGTGGGTCTTTACTACCTGCAGAGCCTTCACATACGCCACTGTCTCACCTTCCTTCTGAACCCGACAGAATAGGCATATGCACAAATTACCAAAGTAAGTAGTATGCATATCCTGTAGGATACTAATCCCTATCTCTACCGTATCACAGTCTCTGGGCTGTCGGAACATAACTGTCTGTTGGGCCTCCCCGTCTAAAGTCAGCAGGGCCATCTGTGCCTGTAAGGCAGGTGTCATGGTAAGCATAGCGCCCATGGGAATGAGTCCCCTGGTAGACTCGATTACTGCATGATCTGCCATTTCTGCGCCAAAGTGTTTACATCCTGCGACTATGCGAAATGTAAACAGGTTACTGGAATACAACAACGCAGATGCTGATGATGCGGAAGTAGCCAATCAAAGCTATTTCTTTTCCTACCACAGAATGAAAGTCTAAGTATGGACCAGGCGGTTGTTCGGGTGTAGGGTAACACGTCACAGAATTTTACCAATAATGACAGCAGCAACAGTATAACAATTGTTCAATGTTTCATTTAGTTATCGCTTGGTTAAACAAATATTAATGTCTTTATGTCTTAGCTCACTGGGTGTCACTCCCAATGATAGGCCCTTTACTGTAATATGCTCTTCAAGCTCCTCTGATTATTATCCTGGCACTAACTGGAGTCACTGGTGTTTCCCGCTAGGTCGCAAGTCGTTCACAAGTGAGTCACTTAGTACCTTCTGAAACGCGGCCCAGGTCCACACCCTTTGCCGTACTTCTACACTGGAAGTAATGGCCCAATTCACTGGAGTCTACTTGTCACCACGGCAGAGGTCCAGCCTCGTACAATGATCAGCATCTGACCTTTGTTGCTTGACCTGCAGTGTCTGGACAGGGGGCTGGGGATGTATATTTGAAGCACCACTCCAGCGGTAAAATAAGAAACAAAAACCTGGAATAGTGCTTTAAATGATAACTTTTTATCAGTTTATGATACTGTATTTTCTATATTATGACAATATTATACACAGTAACAAAATATGTCAATAATAATAATATAACGAGTCAATGTTATTGACAAGTGTTCAGCTAGACAATTGGGTTACAGTGGCATAATAACTGATGAAAATCCACAATCATAGATCAAGCAACCCTTGTTACTTTACCAAGACAGCTGTAAAATTATGGATACTGTAGACTAAATCTTTCATACCGTATAAATCTCTATTTCTAGGTTCCTTGGTTTAATGAAACGCCTTATAATAATAGTCACAATTGACGTCATTATCATCGATAGTGCAGCAATCTAGAAACAGAAATATCTTTTATATTTGACACCACCATCAAGTCTATGTAAGTGTTTCTGTATGAATGTACATTAGTGTGTCTACATGTGCAGCTTATTTAATACATTGAATGCTCTAGTAACCCTAAGGCCTCTTTCACACATTCGTTTTTTGCCGTCAGGCACAATCCGTCAAAAAACGGAAAGGACGGATCCGGCGCTGATTTTGAAAAAACTGATGCAACGGATCAGGTTTTTTGCCGGATCCGTCCTGAACTTTTGAAGCTGTAAATGCTTGGTACGCATGTCCGGACCGAGGAGAGAGAGAGACCTTGGTTTCCAGAATCCGGATCAGTCTTTTGCCGGATTTTACAAAAGACTGATCCGGCACCATAGACTTGTATTGTTTGCGCTCGCCGGATGCGCCGCTTCAGGCGTTATCAGGCGGGTGCGGCAGAAAAAAAAAAACGTTGCAGTGATCGTTTTGTCTGGCCGCCAGAATGTACATGTAACTTGCTTCCACTAACTACCTGAACAGATCAATAATTATTAACAGCATAAAGCATATTGTCAATGAACTCTATAATAAGAACTTCAGTTATAAAGCAGGAAAATACAGGACTCATTAATACTCACTGAATAAGTGATGAAGAGATTGCCCGCTATGCTGGTTCTGCATATTTCTTGGATTTAGCAGGGAAGCTTACTATAGAAGGATACCCATGCTCATATATCACAAATTGCCCTTTTCCTCTTTAGAGGAAGCTGTTGTTATACAGCCAAAATCAGCAGAGCAGCACATTAACAATATTGCAAGCCAAAGCGGGTTACAAGTTCAACTACAACAGTTGAGATTTTGATTAATTAAATCCACCATGATGCACTATCCGATGCCTCGTATTATTCAAGTACACAGATTTCTTCTACTGTGCATGTGTAATGGCTGATCTTAAACGCATTAAAAATAATTGTCTTAACAAAAAAAAACCCTTTACACAATTAGCTGTACAACTGGGCAGCACTTCAAAGTCATTAAAAACTTGAGTAATTACACTCATTAGCTTTCTAAGCATTTTATAGAAAAGCCGAATCACTTTTATTATAGAAGATTTGGGGATGTAGTGGCTGTACCGCAATACAAATGAGGATACAAATGGAGACTCGATCAAGTCACAACCTTTATTTCCTGATATAATATTTGTTTAGTTCTAGACAGTGGTGGAATAAACTCTCCTGATGCCAGCAGAAGGTTTTCAGAATGTGACCCCATTTGATCTCCTGTTACTCTGAAGGGAAATGTTCATCCTAGAACTAACAGCATTAGTAGCAGCCCACATACAATCATCAAGGAAATTCAATGCAGGGCATTGTGTTAGCTTTTGTAGGCGTTGCGATGACATTAAAACATTGCGCTTGCCCATTATTTTATGAGCTACTGGACTAGATGGATGCTGCAATGGGCAGTGGATAAGGAAACAGGATTGGGTGAGTAGAAGCTTTTCTTTTTTTTTTCATTTTATATTATGGGACTCAGAGTCACATAATAATGGCTGGACCATACATGACAAGCACTCTTACCTATATTGTCCCCCTACCCCCCATTTACTTATTGACTGTACATGTCCACGCTTAATAGAAAAGTGCTGCAGAATATGTTGGCGCTATATAAAAAAAAATATTATTATTATTAACCTACTTTGCATGGGAAAATGTACTGTGAGGTCCATCATATTATGGCCAGGTTGTAGTAGCCCTCTTAGTGTATATAGAGGTCTGTTGTGGCCATCATACTGTGTGGGGGCCTGTGGGTACATCATACTATATACTGTATATGGGGGGCTGTGGTGGCCATCATACTGTGTATGGGAGACTGTGGTGTCCATAATCTGTGTATGGGGTGCTCTGGGGACATCAAACTATTTATCGGAAGGTCTCCATATGGTGTACGGGTGGATGTAGTGGTCATCATACTCATTTGAGGTATTTTGAGGACCATCATACTGTGTTAGGGAAGTTGTAGTGTCTATAATACTCTATACAAGGAGTTGTGAGCTATCAAACTGTGTATGGGGGCTGTAATGTGTATTGATGGCTGTGGTGGCCATCATTGTCTAGTGGTCTGTGGTGGCCATCATACTGTGTATAGCAGGCTTTAGGGTGCTATCATGCTATTATTATCAGAAGGCACAAGGGGACATTATTACTGTGATGAAGCATTGATACTATTTGGTGGCACTCTTATTGTGTTGGGCCCAATGTATTTTGGTGCCCTGGACAGATGAATTTGATGACACCGACCACCCACCCCCACCCCAATGAACCCTCAGTTCCCAAGTAAACAAATAAGTCAGAGACTAAGGTTAATGGACCCCTAAATTATGTCCCCTTCTTAAACAAAATATACTGGCAGAAGTAAAAAAAAAGTGATGTACTTTAGGAGTGAGGCTCAACATAGAGTGCGTTTTCAAAGTTAGATATGGAATCAATCATTGTTTGTGAACCATTTACACAATACAAGTGATAAATAGCAATATTCATCCCTGACCTCCTATATTTTATTGTCAGACCCAAGGACAATCATGGAAACTAATATAACTTATCTAAAATCGGGGCTCTTCGGTTTCAATTAAAGTGTCCATCATTTGGTAGACGCTCTAATGGAAACTAAACAGGCCCCATTACAGATAAAGGGTTACGGATACGTTGGTTTTTAAAAGAAGCTTTCCCATCAAAATTTTTATTCTCTTATTAAGGCAATGTTCACACGTTCAGTATTTTACATTAGTATTTGAAAGCCAAAACCAGTAGTGGGTAATAAATGCAGAAGTGGTGACGTGTTTCTATTATACTTTTCCTCTGATTGTTTCACTCTTGGTTTTGGCTTACAGATACTGAGGTAAAATACTGACCATATACTGAACGTGTGAACATGGCCTAAAGGGTATATCCAAGACTTTCTGAAAAACAAAAAATGTGCCTAAGCACTAACAGTCAGATAATTGTTACTTACTTGCCTGTTGTGCACTGTGCCATTCTTCCCTGACAAAGAGCGGTCACAGACTGTTCCTGCTGGCGGCTTGACAATGCGGTGGATTCTTTTCCACTCTGCTCTGTTAATGGGAGGGCACAATTAGGCAGCAGTAATCTGGCTGTCAATCAGAATTACTTCGGACTCCCCCCCATTAACTAATGTGCCTACTACTGCTTAGGGACATTTTTTGTTTTTCGGAAAGTCCCGGATATGCCCTTTAATATACTGCAAACACCATATTATATGGCACTGTGTACTTACAATTGCTCATTTTGCCCTTCTATCCAGCTAATTCTTCCCTTTTCCATTAGGTCTATGACATCACGTGATTAAGAACTGATGAACTGAATCCTTCTAAGTCAGGCCCAAACACATTTGTATCTCATGAACCCACAACTCCGAATATGTCTTTAGCAATGGTAAGGAGATACAAACAATACTCCCTCACCCGACCAGAGATCACGAAAAATGGAGACGCTACAGGTCTAGGAAAATGTCGCAATTTTTTTTTTTAAGAAAAGTTTGAATGTTTTTTGTCTATATTATGACCTAAATAAGCCTCCTATAGTATATAACCTCTACATTGTCCGCCTTAATGAGCTACATCCCCCACACTGCCATCAGCTATAGCCTCCACACCATCCGCCCTTATGAACCATGGCCTATACTATGAAGGGAGATCTGTTGCTGATACTCTAATAGGGGTGATGTACCCCAATTCTGTACTAATGTCCCCCATCATGGGCCCCTTCCAGGTATATATGATAACTATTCTGGTATAGATGTCCTCCCATCCTTGCATAGATGCCCCCTCATCCTACTATAGATGACTCCCCCATCCTGGTATAGATTGGCCCCCCATCCTGGTATATGTGCCCCCCCTTCCTGGTATATGTGGCTCCCCTCTTCCTGGAATATATGGCCCACCATCCTGGTATCCATGGCCCACCATCCTGGTATATATCGCCCGATCCTGGCAGGTATCTATGGTCCTTCATCCTGGTATATGTGGCCCCATCCTGGCTGGTATGTATGGTCCCCTATCCTGATATAGATTGCCCCTCATCCTGGTATATATGGCCCTATCCTGGCTGGTATATAGGCCCCCATCCTGCTATAGATGCCCCCTCCATCCTAGTATATATGGCGTCTTTTTCCTGGTATATATGCACCCCCATCCTGATATATATAGCCATCACACCACACACATTAAAAAAAAAAAAGATTCTATTCACCTTCCATTTGCTCCCTCCCTGTCCTGATACCAGCATCTGACTTCAGCTTGTAAGCAGTACATTACATCACTGCTATGCGCCCCTGATGTCAGCTGCCGGAAAATTCACTGCTCCCGCACCTGAGATTATGGGTGTGGGGAGCAGTGAATATTAATTTTCCTTAAGAGCGGACACACGTGATTGCCTAGCTGCTGCAAGAAGCTGGCGACTGTGGCAAACATATGTGCCCTTTATTAAAGAGAATGAATGTTCACTGCTCTCCACTCCCATAGTCCCGGCCACCTCTTTGTGCTGCCTTCAGTGCAGAGAGTTGGGCGGGATTATGGGCGTGAGGAGCACTGAATATTCACTTTCTTTAATAGCGGGCACACTGTTAGCTGGATCTGCCGGCTCTTGCCTCCTGTGACCCGCTCCTTCTCCTCCACCACCACCACTCCCTAACCCCCACAAAAACAGCCAGACTATCTTTTTTGCCCCCCAAAGTGCACCACCCTCAGGGAGACAGGAGCCCCCTAGGTGGCTGTCTACCCCGCCTACCCCTCATATCGGCCCTGGAAATAGGGCTCAATATTACTGTCTAAGGCACTGGTTACAGCTGTATATGGTTTGGTTAGAGCTGGGAGACATAGACAAAGATGTATATTTGTTACATTTTGCAGAGACGAATCATAAATGATAGAAGTGGTCATGGCGGTCTTTACAGTCACATGCCAACTAGAGTCTCAGCCACTTCACTCAGTAGAGCATTGAGTGAACCGGCTGAAACTCAAATCCCATTCTTTTCATTGAAGTAAAGATTGTTGGAACCGACAAGCAGTGCCAAATCCAAACGGTGTGTATATTACAAACCATTAAAATTCCGCAGGCTGCAGTACTTGCCAAAAATATACTCAAGGTTGTACAACCTCTTCATTGATCAGTATGATGGCATTATTCTGTTACTATGTAGTCATGGTGTAGCGGTGCTATTTAATCCTTTATAACAATTAGTGTTGAGCATTCCGATACCGCAAGTATCGGGTATCGGCCGATATTCGCGTTATCGGAATTCCGATACTTAATTCCGATACTTTTTCAATATTGTATACCGGAATCGGAAGTTCCCATAATTCTTGAGAGGCAATGTGATTTTAGTCAGCCAATGAGGAATCCTACGAAGTGTGGGCACATCCTGTAATGATGCGGTCATCTTAACTAATGGCATGGCTGTGATTGGCTGCTGAAATGATGTCAGAATGCACTATAAAAGGCGCCGCAGCCATTTTAGCGTCACTGTGCTGTGAACTCAGTTAGGGACAGAACGCTGCTGTGCTGACTCTGAGGACAGTTAGATATTGCGATTTTGTGTACTACTGTGCTTGAGGCAGGCTAGTTTACCAACCGCTGTGTAAAGCTTCATTTTGCCAGTGTTGTTTTAACAGCTCTGTGCAAGGTGTGTGTGTGACAGTGCAGGTGACGCTGCAGTTTGCTCTGCATCCACCGCTGTTTGTAGGCATCTGCACGTGTCACTTTTTTTTTTTTTTTTTTATTTTATTTAGTGGAATTGGTGCAGCTCCATTATATTAGAAAAAAATCAAATCTATTAGTGTGACGTGCTTCCATCCGTATACAATACATTGGTTGCAAACACTATAGAAGTACAGAAAGGAGCTTTTCACAGATTGTGGACAGTTGTGTTTCAGTGTTCACTTCAGTCTGTGTTTTTTACTTTTTTGAGTGCAGATCACGCTCCAGTTACTTGTTCAAGCACTGCTGCTTGTACTCTGCTGAGCGTGTCTCAGTGGCTCATCCTTTTCATTTATCTCCAATTGGTTCTGCTACATTCCATTTAAAATAAATCTAATCTATTAGTGTGACGCGCTTCCATCCGTATACAATACATTGGTTGCAAACACTATAGAAGTACAGAAAGGAGCTTTTCACAGATTGTGGACAGTTGTGTTTCAGTGTTCACTTCAGTCTGTGTTTTTTACTTTTTTGAGTGCAGATCACGCTCCAGTTACTTGTTCAAGCACTGCTGCTTGTACTCTGCTGAGCGTGTCTCAGTGGCTCATCCTTTTCATTTATCTCCAATTGGTTCTGCTACATTCCATTTAAAATAAATCTAATCTATTAGTGTGACGCGCTTCCATCCGTATACAATACATTGGTTGCAAACACTATAGAAGTACAGAAAGGAGCTTTTCACAGATTGTGGACAGTTGTGTTTCAGTGTTCACTTCAGTCTGTGTTTTTTACTTTTTTGAGTGCAGATCACGCTCCAGTTACTTGTTCAAGCACTGCTGCTTGTACTCTGCTGAGCGTGTCTCAGTGGCTCATCCTTTTCATTTATCTCCAATTGGTTCTGCTACATTCCATTTAAAATAAATCTAATCTATTAGTGTGACGCGCTTCCATCCGTATACAATACATTGGTTGCAAACACTATAGAAGTACAGAAAGGAGCTTTTCACAGATTGTGGACAGTTGTGTTTCAGTGTTCACTTCAGTCTGTGTTTTTTACTTTTTTGAGTGCAGATCACGCTCCAGTTACTTGTTCAAGCACTGCTGCTTGTACTCTGCTGAGCGTGTCTCAGTGGCTCATCCTTTTCATTTATCTCCAATTGGTTCTGCTACATTCCATTTAAAATAAATCTAATCTATTAGTGTGACGCGCTTCCATCCGTATACAATACATTGGTTGCAAACACTATAGAAGTACAGAAAGGAGCTTTTCACAGATTGTGGACAGTTGTGTTTCAGTGTTCACTTCAGTCTGTGTTTTTTACTTTTTTGAGTGCAGATCACGCTCCAGTTACTTGTTCAAGCACTGCTGCTTGTACTCTGCTGAGCGTGTCTCAGTGGCTCATCCTTTTCATTTATCTCCAATTGGTTCTGCTACATTCCATTTAAAATAAATCTAATCTATTAGTGTGACGCGCTTCCATCCGTATACAATACATTGGTTGCAAACACTATAGAAGTACAGAAAGGAGCTTTTCACAGATTGTGGACAGTTGTGTTTCAGTGTTCACTTCAGTCTGTGTTTTTTACTTTTTTGAGTGCAGATCACGCTCCAGTTACTTGTTCAAGCACTGCTGCTTGTACTCTGCTGAGCGTGTCTCAGTGGCTCATCCTTTTCATTTATCTCCAATTGGTTCTGCTACATTCCATTTAAAATAAATCTAATCTATTAGTGTGACGCGCTTCCATCCGTATACAATACATTGGTTGCAAACACTATAGAAGTACAGAAAGGAGCTTTTCACAGATTGTGGACAGTTGTGTTTCAGTGTTCACTTCAGTCTGTGTTTTTTACTTTTTTGAGTGCAGATCACGCTCCAGTTACTTGTTCAAGCACTGCTGCTTGTACTCTGCTGAGCGTGTCTCAGTGGCTCATCCTTTTCATTTATCTCCAATTGGTTCTGCTACATTCCATTTAAAATAAATCTAATCTATTAGTGTGACGCGCTTCCATCCGTATACAATACATTGGTTGCAAACAATGTAGAAGTACACAAACGGGCCTTTCACAGCTACTGAACATGGGTTTTTAATTTTTAACTAAAATATGTATTTTTTCAAATGACACAAATATAAGTAATGTTGAAGAGGAATAGTCCTACATCCATTGTTTGCACAATATTACAGGTGTACATCATGTCCCTTAATCAACAATGTATTATTATATTTACTTGTATGCTTTTATTTAAAAGCCAAGAACACAGAAGGATAACCTTCGCACTGCAGCTGTTGTCAAAGTTCAACCCACATTATGCACTTCCAACATTGCAGCATTTGAGGCATGATGTGAGTTGGATTGGTCAAAGTTATGGAGTGAGAAGGTTCACCATCAGTACCCTATAGCATAAGTATGCTTTTGTGTTAGCATTTGTGTTAGACATGTGGATATCTGCCATAATATGTCACAATTATTTAGTTACAGATTTGTTACCAACACTAATCATTGAATGGTTTTAAATTTGACATTTCACTTGTTTACAGCTTAGAAATAAGGGTGTAGCCTGATATCTATGTGTAGCACTAGCCACTTTAACATGTCATGTTTTTTTAAACATGTGTAGCTAGGTAGCAGTAATTTTTGCCGGACACACAGCAGGGGAACAGCAGGCGTTACTGAACCCCACTATTACTATAGCTTGTGTATTGGTCTGTGGACACGACACTTCTGAGCAGCAACTGGCAGTGTTGTAGCCCAGGGAGTATAGCTCAGGTGGTAGAAAGATGAACATAACAGGAGACATGGAAAACGTTGCCAACCAGTTAGTTAATCTGAAACCGGACAGGCAAATTCAGGCGAGATCCATGCCTAGTTCATTTTCAGAAAAGTAAGCCGTTCTACATTATCGTAGGATAGTCGCATGCAACGGTCTGTTAGTACACCACCTGCAGCAGTAAAGACGCGCTCCGATAATACACTGGCAGCAGATCAAGCCAGCACCTCCAATGCATACTGGCTAAGCTCTGGCCATGTATCCAGCTTAGAGACACAAAACTTGAATGGGGAAGAGCCATCTGAGAGTACACTGAGAGGGCAAGACATGTAGTCTGTAACCATCTTACGGAAATGTTGCCTCCTGCTGACTGGAGCCGTCTCGGATGGTGTAGACATTGGTGGCGCTGCCACAAAACTTCGACACATTTGGAACATACTGTTCTTGCCCTGTGCAGAGGCGCTGCTTGTGCTCCCTCTTGTTGCAGAGCTGTCTCCACTGCCTCGACGCACAGAGCTGCTTTGTAAATCAGTAGCAGCAGCAGTGCTCTCGGCTGGAATGGAGAACATTATGGATTGCACCAGTGTGTCTTGGTACTTCCGCATTTTACGCTCCCGGTTCAACGGTGTGATGAGGCTTTGTAAGTTGTCCCGGTAGCGAGGGTCTAGGAGGGTGTACACCCAATAATCAGACGTGGTGTGAATGTGTTCGATGCGGCGGTCGTTTCTCAGCCACTGCAGCATGAAATCAACCATGTGCTGCAGACTCCCAACTGGCCAAGAAACGTTGTCCCCTGCAAGAGGCGTCATCTCCGCCTGCTGTGCATCACCCCACCCTTGGTCTACATACTGACTAGAGCATTGTCTACCTCCCTCTGGAGCGATGTCTTCCTCCTCCATTGACTCCTCCTCATCCTCCTCACAAAGTCCTTCAAATACATATAAATTTACAAAATTTAAAACTCAAAATTTAAAAACTTTGTATCATAATTCTGTAACATCAGTTTATGGAAACACAATACCATTACAAAAGGATAGACAAAAAATGTACATTATGTGCTTTGTAAATACATTAAAAGTTTGTAATGGTTATGAAAATATAGACAGCGACTCTGGAGGTTCAATTGTTGATACAGCATGGTACTTTGAAAGTCCTCCAGCCCTTTGTGAGGAACCACGTTGCGCTGACTGTCCAGAAGGTGATGGAATTTGTGACTCCTCATCCTCCACCTCTTCCAAAACCTCATGCCTTAGTGCTTGCAGTGTTTTTTGAAGCAGGCAGATAAGGGGGACAGTCAGGCTGACTAGTGCATCATCTGCACTCGCCATCCGCGTTGACTCATCAAACGCACGCAAAACGTGGCAGATATCCTTCATAGAGTTATTCGCCACTCATTACACTGGCAGTGGCTGCCCATTCATTATAGGATCCAATTCTAATTACTGGTTCTCACCAACAAAGCTCTCCACAGCGCAGCACCCCCCTACATCTCCTCCCTTATTTATATTTATCGGCCTAACCGACTGCTGCACTCTGCAAACGACCTTCGACTAACCTCTGCACTAATCCGTACCTCCCACTCCCAACTCCAAGACTTCACCCGCGCTGCGCCAATCCTCTGGAATGCTCTACCCCAAGAAATTAGGACTATCCGCAATTTGGATGGTTTCAGGCGCTCCCTCAAAACACATTTGTTCACAGTGGCCTATCACATTCACTAATCAAAGTCATTCTATGTGTAATTCTGTGTGTGTAGCCCATTCACTATCTCCATGCATCCCTCACTTCCTTAAAATGGCTGGACCATCATTGTAAAAACACCATTGTATATAAACACCTGTACTTTGTATCTCCCACACCTCATTGTAGATTGTAAGCTTTCACCAGCAGGGGCGGCTGATTTTGCTTTAATTATTGTATTGTTAACGTTGTTACTTATGACTCGTGTTTTGAAACTGTTAAACTGTAAAGCACTGCGGAATATTATGGCGCTATATAAATAAATAATATTATTATTCTTATTATAGAGGCCCACTCAGTAGTGGTGAAGTGTGAACGGCGCAAATTGCGAGTTGACTGCGCCTGATGCAGCTGATACTCCATTACTGTTGGCTGCTGCTCACACAACCGCTCCAACATATGTAACGAGGAATTCCACCTGGTGGGTACGTCACATATGATGCGATGTTCATGAAGGTGAAATCTGCGTTGCAGAGCTGCAATCAGCGATCTGGCCATGCTGGAACGTCGCAAGTGAGCGCACTCTAGGCGGACCTTGTGCAGCAGTGCATCAAATCCGGATAGTCCCTCAAAAAACTCTGCACGACCAAGTTGAGCACATATGACAGACATGGTATGTGAGTGAGGTTGCCAAGGCCCAGAGCTGACACCAGATTTCGGCCATTGTCACACACTACCAAGCCTGCCTGTAGATTCTCTTCCAAAAACCACACGTCGCTCTCCTGCTTTATGGCATTACAGAGCTCCTGCGCTGTGTGGCTAAGATTCCCCATGGAAATTAATTTCAGGATGGCCTGTTGACATTTGGACACGGCTGTGCTCATATCGGTCGCAACAGGTAAACGTTCACGGGTCCATGTGGAGGTAGACCGTGACGGCTCCTGCAGCGATGATTCTGAGGAACTGGAATAGGAGGAGGAATCAATGTGTACAGACTTGATTCCTGCAATCCTTGGAGTTGGCAGAACACGTACAGCGCCACTCGCAAGATCAGTACCCGGCTGCACAACATTGACCCAATGGGCAGTGAGGGAAAGGTATTGTCCCTGGCCATGGGTGTTAGAACCCTCTTGTTAGGTTTTGTTTCAGTTTGCTGGTCACATGACCTTTTTTCCCTATTTAGTCTGGCTCCGCCCTTCTGGCTTTGCTTGACTTCATTGTATTATCTACTGTTAAGCTAGCCGGGTGCTTAGGTGCCTTAATCTGTCAGTTTTGCTTGATGTTAGGATCACAAAGTATTTATTTTTCTGTTTAATTATCCATGCTACAATTTATGTTAGGAGGTGTCCACCTTTTCTCACAGTCCCTAGATCTTGTAGGGATTACTCCCTCGCAACTATAGGTCTTCGTTCACACTAGATGAGGACTTTAGCGGGTCTGGTCGCAGGATCAGGTTCCCCGTTACATCGTAGGGATTCAGCTTAGTTGTATTGTAGGGACAGAATTCCCTTCTTTCCTTACTGGTTGTAGCAGATCATAACAATGGGTACTGGTCCACGCATCGGTGGTCAGGTGGACCTTGCTACTGAGGGCTTTTAGTAGCGCATGTTTAATTTTTCCCTCAACATGCTTTTGCAGACCAGGGACGGCTTGCCTGCTGAAATGAAATCGGCTTGGCACATTGTATTGTGGGATTGACAATGATATTCAGTTACGGAAACTGTCTGTCTCCACCAGCCTGAATCACAGCATTTCAAGGGACAGGAGTTTTGCAATGCCAGCATTCAGAGCCTGTGCTCGTGCATGGTTTGCGGAGTATGGCCGTCTTTTATCCCATGCCTGTGCTACCGCTGGCTGTTTTGTGGCCTGGGAGTGTGAGGATGACAGGGAACTTGCTGCTGTGTGTGGAATAACAGTTTGTCTCTGGACAACAGTGGCCGAGGTTCTTCCATGGCGATCCTGTGAGGAAGCATAACCAGCTGTGTGTGAGCTCGATGAAGAGGCTTCAACACAACCTGAAGATGTAGGTGCTGCTGTAGGTTGGCCTACATCTCTAGTGTGTCTTTGTAACTCAACTACGTGCTTTGTCCGCACATGTTTCCACATATTTGTGGTATTGAGGTGACTGACACTTTTAGCTATTTTTAATTTTTAATTACACAGCTTGCATTTCACATAGCAAATATCATGTGCAAGTGTGTGAAAAAAGGACCACGCAGTGCAAGTCCTGGGAGCGCACGTTTTGACTTTTGGAAGACAACTGCTCCGAACAGGTGCCAAACTGGAGGCTACAGGCAACCGAGTCTGCAGCCTAACTCTCCCTCCTGTTTGTACCGTTGGGGCAATGTCTTCCTCTATCTTCCTTCTATCACTAACCATTTCTCTAGGCCTCTCCCAGCTTTCAACCAAAGTACTGGTTCTCACCCACAAAGCTCTCCACAGTGCAGCACCCCTCCTACATCTCCTCCCTCATTTCTATCTATCGGCCTAACCGACTGCTGCGCTCTGCAAACGACTTTCGACTAACCTCTGCACTAATACGTACCTCCCACTCCCGACTCCAAGACTTCTCCTGCTCTACGCCAATCCTCTGGAATGCTGTACCCCAAGAAATTAGGACTATCCACAATTTGCATGGTTTCAGGCGCTCCCTCAAAACACATTTGTTCAGAGCGGCCTATCACATTCACTAATCAAAGTCATTCTATGTATTCTGTGTAAGTGTGTGTGTGTCTCTAGCCCATTCACTATCTCCATCCCTCAGTCCCTTAAGATGGCTGGAACATCATTGTAAATGCACCATTGTATATAAACACCTATACTTTGTATCTCCCCCATCTCATTGTACATTGTAAGCTGTCACGAGCAGGGGCGACTTATTTAGCTTAAATTATTGTATTGTTAACGTTGTTACTTATGACTTGTGTTCTGAAACGGCTAAACTGTAAAGCGCTGCGGAATATGATGGCGCTATATAAATAAATATTATTATTATTCCTCTGAGCTGCTCCCACCACCTTCCTGTTCCTCATGCCATGTTGGGTCTTGGACCTCATCATCTCCACTACCCTCTTCCAACACCTGCTGTTGGGTGGTCTGGCCAGCACCATGCTCAACAGAAACTGGCACCTGGGTCTCATCATCATCAGATGCGTTCTGCGGTGTGCTGACCATCGGCACTGTCTCACCCGCCTCTTCAGATTCAGAGAGACACAGCTGTTGCGCATCACTGCATACTCCCTCTTCACATTACAGAATGCTGCTTGGCTGGGCCCCTGTTTGCAAGCCAATAGATTCTGAGAACAGAAGCAGACACTCAGCTGGCTCCTGTACAGAACTCTCTGACTGCCTGGGCAATTTGCCAGGCGGTGAAGAGACAGATGGTTGCCCAACAGTGCTGTGGTCCTGAGAGGAGGTGGAAGCAATTGAAGTCGATGCATTGGCTGACATCCAAACAACAACGGCTTCAATTTGTTCTTCCCGCAGCAGGGGGTACTCCGAGCTCCTACAAAAGTGCGCATAAAGGAACGCTCACGGGGAAAACTGGTGGATGCTGTGTCACTGGGGGCCGCAGCAGCCACAGAATCCCCACGTCCTCTCCCTGAAGAAACTCCACGACCACGTGCCTTACTCCCTGCCTTCTTCATCTTGGTAGATTGATAAAGAAACTCTGAAAAGTTATAAGGTCTAAGTGTGGTTATTCCGCAGAGACTGCAGTGAACACTGCACACAACTGTTCACTACCCAATGCGTCTCAGCAGGAAGGCAGTCTGTGCGTCAAAACAAAGGCACAAGCATACATCCATGTACCCTGTTTATAAAGCTATATAAAAAAAATTATGTAGTAGTGACGCACACTTTATTGAGGTACAGTATTACATCGCAATTCACCATCTGTGGCTATGCAGTCTCATCTATATATACCTTATCTATCTGTTGTCATGCTTCCAAGTCGACAGTCACAGTCAGCCATAAATAGCAATTTTCACTATGCACTATGCACTTTTGAAAGGTTATGTTTGTTAATAAAAATGATTATTGCCACATATTATGAGTATTACATGATGGAAATTGTATAATTTTGTATAAAATATTTAGTGACATTATTCAGCAAATGGAACTTTTTAGTAATATCACAGATAACTTGTAATGCTGATGATGTTTTGAAGTCAGACATTCATTGTCTATACAATAAAAATGGTGTACATACTGTTACTTATCCATCATTAATGGATTCAGATATGTACTTGTATGCTTTTATGTACAACCGTATAGCAGATTCCTTAACTAATTTATTTTGTGGTTTGCATTGCTGTTCAACATGTTAATGTATGTGTTTATGTTTGTCAATTCTTTATTTATCTAGATATTAGTTTAAATGAAATCATCATCTTATGGTAGTAAAGGTTATCTTTCTCTTGTTTGAAGTATAGACATTTAAAATTGACAGGTAACAAGGAAATTACTTGATCTAGTATTTAAACATCCTCCTTGACCCTGGGCTCCAACACCGCCAGTTGTTGCTCGGAAGTGCTGTTAGCACAGTCAACACTTGCTCCTGTGTTACTGGGGTTCAGTAACGTCAGCTGGTCCTCGTTGTGCCATTGGCTCTTTTCCTTCTGCTGCCCCTCCGGGTTCCAGCATCACGGTCCCACTCATTGGTCCTCGTTACTTGCATTGGCTCTTGTACCTTCTGCTACCCGTCCGGGTTCCAGTACCGTCAACTGGTTCTCCCGCAGTGCCTTTGGCCTAGGTGCCTCCATCTCGGTATCCGAGTTCCAGCAACGTCTGCTGGTCCTTGGTAGTGCTTTGGAGCACAGGTACCTCCTGCTTAGTAACCGTGTCCCAGTAACATCAGCTGGTACAAGATTGTGCTACAAATACAAGATACGGAACAAGAGACACAAGAACAATAAGCAGAAGATCTAAAAGCAGAAGAACATGAAGTATAAGACCAAAATGAAGAGCAAAATATATGCTCTAAATTCTAAGCAGAAGAAGACTAAGCAGTGTATGGGGGTGAGTCCGTTCCTCCTCGTGGTGCCCCTGGAAAATGCCTGCTGCTGCAGGCTAAACTGAACACGGACAAATACTGTTGTAATTTAAATCTTTTGTGACAGCAAGAACGGAAGGATGAAAAATTCATACTTTGACAGATTACAAGTACAGGATTCTCTGTCACAAATAAGAATATGATGAAGAAGATGAAGCAGAATATGAATAAGAATAATAGTTTAATAAGAAGAATATGAGTAATGTTAACAAAGATGAATAGCAAGAAGTTTAAGAAGAAGATAAAGAAGGTGAAGATGAAGAATAATTTGATGAAAAAGATGATGCTGCAGAAGATTATGAAGGAGAAAGTGTGTGAAAAGTTAAAAAGGTGAAGATGAAGAGCATGGAAGTTGTGTAATATACATATTTGCCAAAATATAAAAAACGTTAACATTGTCAATTTCTTCGTCAATCCGAACATCTTTAAAAAAAAAAATATTTATGCTATTCCATTTGATTGGGTTAAACATCTATGCCTTTAATGTCTCCTCAACCTTCCCCAATACATTCTACATTACTCTTTCTTGTTTTCCTTCATGTACAATTAACCAACAAGGCAAGAATGGGTTTTTTTAATTTCGATATTTTGTTCCCATAGACTTACATGGGACTTCCGGTATCGGTATCGGGTATCGCCGATATTTTAGTGATATCGGCGATACCATTCCGATTCCGATACTTTAGGATATCGGAAAGTATCGCTCAACTCTAATAACAATATTATAATATTATTGATAATAGAAGTCTCCAAGTAAATCTTGATATGCTACAGACAGGATAATATTTCTAAGGCCAGGGTTACACTTGCGAGAAACTCGCACAAGTCTCGCACCTCAATACCCGGCACTGCCTTCGGCACTCGGGACCGGAGTGTGCGACTGCATGTATTTCTACGAAGCTGAACGCTCCGGTCCGAGTGCCGGGGCAGTGCCGGATATTGAGGTGCGAGACTTGTGCGAGTCTCCCGCCATTGTGACCCCAGCCTAATAGAGACTCCCATCTGTATCAATTCGCGCTCTCTTGGAGAACGAAGTTCAGAAAACCCAAACCCCATCAAGGGCAATAGTGAAAAGTGAAAAAAGTAAAATATATTTTTAATGTTTCTGTGCTAAGCATTTATATAGTTTGCAATACAGCTCAGCTGTAACTAAGACTTCCTGTGCCTACAATAGCCATTCTTCATGAATCCATTTATTTTTATTTTCTAAGTGATGATAGAGAATGAATGAACCATACCAATCTACAGTATGTGAGAAAATATTCTGTCATGGGAACAGTATTTTTGTGCATCTATAACACCTATTTCATCAATTGGAATCTGTAGAGTTTCGATTTACAGAACCGTAAAAAGTCCATGTGCCACCATTTAGTGGCTCTGTAAAGCAATGCTTATACGGGAAGTGTCGAGATATATTATTCTGCAGCTTTATTAATCAATGATTTATAGCAACCTTTACATGTCATGTAAGAATTCATGTATGATTTAACAAAGTTTTCAGCAGCAACATCAACCTCTTAATACTGTTCTGATTTTTATGAAGATGTTGCATTTCTTAGAATGAAAGAAGATCAGTTGTCAGTGACTCATTACTTATCCAGAACACTCACCATTCACTTTGAAACTGTTGTTCATTTTTGACCTACTTTTCTCTTTCGTCCTGTTTTATTACCATTTCTAGGGCAGAGACAACCTTGCATTTTCTTTCAAGGTCTGGGATATATTTTGTTTTCATCCTTTTGCCAATTGTTATGATTTTTGAGCAAGGTATATGAATAAGGCAACTGCCGATAATGGATTATCCTACCCTGTGTGTCGCTGTGCATGGAATTATAGCCTGCACATTGCTCATACTAATCCCTGGTTCTGAATGCAGATACCGTTATTGTTGCACATTAGCGGGAAGATAATACTGTAAAGCACAACACTTAAATCTAATGTTCAGACTTAGGCTGCAAAGCGCTATACAGTTACACATAATGCTAAACATATATGTGGGCCCATAAACTTTACCTGAATGTTAGCAGCGGTATGAACCTGTGGCGGAGTCCTGTCCCTCTGCCCCGACGCGCGTTTCGCCCAGCTTCTTCGGGGGGCGTGTCAAGGCAGAGGGTGTGTGAGCTTAAATGTACCCGTTGTCCAATAGAAAGAGACTAACAGTGAGTATGTTCTGGTGAGTCAGAGCATATGTCGGCGCATGCGCTGTTATCTGAAAGGCTTCTGTCTGCAGATGGATGATTGCGGTCTCGGTGTGATCGCCGCACGGCACATGATGAATCATGTGATCCGCGCGGCGATTCCCAGCGTATTAGATCGCGCTCACACCTCTGCAAGCCCACATCAAACAAACACTCGCGCTCTGTGCTCCGTGTGTATAGGAATGACCCTATTACCATATAAACGTTGTGACTCTGTATATAAATGTCATGGATACTACTACTCTGAAAATCTATGTATTAGCTGATGGTACCTATATCTTGGTGTGCTGATGTATCTAAATTAATCTAAAGGATAAAATTAAAGGACCCACTATAAACAATGGCCACAATTAGACCCATTAGAAACACTCTTTTACAATTCTTAGGTCACAAATCTCTTATAGATCAATACAGCTATTAAACAATATGACCAATTATAAAGGATATAAATCCTATGGGGTAAACCCCGGATTATCTTTTTACAATAGACCCAAGATGGGACAGATCAGCAAAAAATACAAATAATACAAAGTTGTAACCTCAGCCAGGATAATATAAAAGGTTAAATCGTCAGTCTCATCTATCGTTGAACCAAAACTGCAGATGGTCTCAGTTCTTTTTACTTGTTCTTTCATCATTTTTCAGTTTATAAAAGGGATGGATGTGCAGCTTCCTCAAGTCTTCTGTGAAATCCCGACAACCTTCATGATTTCTTAAGGATCCTGGCAGACTCCTCGTACCAGAGTAGATAAAGGGCCTCCATAACAACACCCCCAGACAGTGACCACCTCGTCTCAAAAAGAAACAAAAAACAGGTAAGACAAACATCTAAAAAACAAAAAAAGTTAAAAATCACCCCATGCCTATACGCATGTAATAGGTCTCTTAGTTCATGTCATAAGTCTATTCTCTACAGAAATGCCCCAAACCCTGCATTCTCATTTAGACCCTGTGGATTTAAAGTACCCAGCCTGAAGATCCATTTACATTCCAGTTTAGCCAGCTCACGTCCCAAATCTCCCCCTCTGAATCCCAATGTCAATAAGTCTATGCCTCTGATTTTAAGTAAATGTGTTTTACATCCGTGGTATTTTTTGAAATGCCTTGGAAGTGTTTTTAACAAAGTCTCATCAGTAATAGATTTAGCTTTTTCTATATCCAGGCAATGTTCTCTAGTGCGTCTCTTGAGCTCCCTTGTTGTCATACCAATATAAACTTTGTTACAGGGGCATGAGGCATGATAAATAACCCCCTTGGACGAACATGTTATAAATTTCCTAATCTCAAAAACCCTAGATCCGTCATGGTTTTTGAATTTTTTATCTTTAACCAAGTTCGCACAAGCTTTGCACAAACCACACGGGTAAAAACCCACATTATCTGTTGTTTTAACATTCTTATTTAAACAGAAATGGCTCCGTACCAACCGATCTTTCATGCTTTTGCATCGCCTTGCTACTATAGATGGCCTTGGATCTAAGATTTTATTTAAGGTTGGGTCTGTAAGCAAAACATTCCAATGCTTATTCAGTATGTCTCTAAATTCCTTCCATTGGTCATGAAAAGTCGTTATGAATCTTACTTGGTTGGAGTTAGATTTTACTCTTCTTGATTCGCATAATAGTTGATCTCTTGGCGTATTTTTCGCCCGTGTGTAGCCCTTTCGGATTGTCCGCCGGCTATAGCCACGTTCTTCAAATCTCTGAGTGAGATCTTTCGATTGATGTTCAAAATGACACTCACTCGAGCAAATACGCTTAATCCTCAAAAATTGTCCTATCGGATACCCTGAATTAGAGACTTCGGGTGAAATGAATTGGCGTGGAGTAATGCATTGGCTGCTGTTTCCTTCCGGAATACAGTTGTGCCAATGGACCCCTCACTGGACACCGATATAGCCAGATCCAAGAAGTCTATACTCCGTCCTGATTTATATGTAAGATTGATGTTATAAGGGTTTGTATTTAGAATTTTCATTGTTTTATCCAAATCATTCGGTGACCCCTCCCATATAAAAGCACGTCATCTATGAACCTCATCCAATGGTGGATTTGATTGATCCCTGGTACCGAGTCACTCAAAAATATCTCCCGTTCCCAATAACCCAAAAATAAATTTGCATACGAGGGGGCACATGAGGCCCCCATTGCTGTTCCCTGCCAGGATCCTTAAAAATCATGAAGGTTGTCGGGATTTCACAGAAGACTTGAGGAAGCTGCACATCCATCCCTTTTATAAACTGAAAAATGATGAAAGAACAAGTAAAAAGAACTGAGACCATCTGCAGTTTTGGTTCAACGATAGATGAGACTGACGATTTAACCTTTTATATTATCCTGGCTGAGGTTACAACTTTGTATTATTTGTATTTTTTGCTGATCTGTCCCATCTTGGGTCTATTGTAAAAAGATAATCCGGGGTTTACCCCATAGGATTTATATCCTTTATAATTGTCATATTGTTTAATAGCTGTATTGATCTATAAGAGATTTGTGACCTAAGAATTGTAAAAGAGTGTTTCTAATGGGTCTAATTGTGGCCATTGTTTATAGTGGGTCCTTTAATTTTATCCTTTAGATTAATTTAGATACATCAGCACACCAAGATATAGGTACCATCAGCTAATACATAGATTTTCAGAGTAGTAGTATCCATGACATTTATATACAGAGTCACAACGTTTATATGGTAATAGGGTCATTCCTATACACACGGAGCACAGAGCGCGAGTGTTTGTTTGATGTGGGCTTGCAGAGGTGTGAGCGCGATCTAATACGCTGGGAATCGCCCGCGGATCACATGATCATCATGTGCTGTGCGGCGATCACACCGAGACCGCAATCATCCATCTGCAGACAGAAGCCTTTCAGATAACAGCGCATGCGCCGACATATGCTCTGACTCACCGGAACATACTCACTGTTAGTCTCTTTCTATTGGACAACGGGTACATTTAAGCTCACACACCCTCTGCCTTGACACGCCCCCCGAAGAAGCTGGGCGAAACGCGCGTCGGGGCAGAGGGACAGGACTCCGCCACAGGTTCATACCGCTGCTAACATTCAGGTAAAGTTTATGGGCCCACATATATGTTTAGCATTATGTGTAACTGTATAGCGCTTTGCAGCCTAAGTCTGAACATTAGATTTAAGTGTCGTGCTTTACAGTATTATCTTCCCGCTAATGTGCAACAATAACGGTATCTGCATTCAGAACCAGGGATTAGTATGAGCAATGTGCAGGCTATAATTCCATGCACAGCGACACACAGGGTAGGATAATCCATTATCGGCAGTTGCCTTGTTCATATACCTTTTTCTATTTTGGTCAGATTTAGACTGCAATAAGATCATTACTTTGCCATGCAGCATTTTGTATACTAAGGAGAGCCTAAGGTCCCTCTTTTTTCTACCTTGCATCCTTTTTTCAATTTTATAAAAAAAATTTTTGTATGTGTTTTAATTAATAAAGTTGGAAATATTTTTCAAAAAACTTTTTCATGCGTTAATTATTGCTTTATGTATCCCGGAGTTAACATGAAGGGATTGGATTATCTAATTGTTGTATAAGCATTATAATGACATTGGCATTTTTTTGGGTGATATTATTATTTATAAATACTGTTTTTTTACAGTGTGCCTTAATTCAAAAAATGGATTTTAAATCCAAAGAGGTGTCTTGGCTAGCCAAGGCTACAGACATTTTTAAAAAGGGTGCAAGCAGTAGCATGGGTCATACACCTATCACCAACCAGGAAGTCATAAGGAAATATAGAAATGCCCTACATAAAAAGACAAAGATCTGGTGGACAAAAACAGCCTTACAAAATTACTGGGATCAAAAAATCATACCACGTGGACTGAGGATACAGGTCTACCCTGCTTTTGAATTGGAGGATGACAATTTAACACAGAGATGGATAAAGGCAGCGAACACATGTTCGCTGGAATTTATTCAGATAATTATAGACAAAAATACTTTAACCTTAGCTAAACTTGAGGAGGAAATTCTGGAGTCCCAAAGGAAACTGCAGTCAGAAATGACAGCAGTGCATTTCCAAGAAATGATCACGGATCTGGAGAAAGACATTGAAAAATGGGAGAAGATAATTAGCTCTGACAAATCAAAAAAATTTGAAAGAGACAATCAGGACTTTACAACGGGAAAAATTTTTAGATGGCAGATCAAAAATCCTGCCAAGAGAGGTGTTTCCAGAAGTTCCTCCATACAATCTATTTCATCTATAAGCGAAAGTGGCAGCCAAATTTCCGAGCAGAATACGGGTCCACGAACAAGACAGTTTAATAGAAGGTACCAACATCAAAAATTTTCCAATCAAAACCAACGTGAAGACCGGCTCAAGGTAATAAATTTATCCAATCATATATTAACATCAACACAGACTTCATTATTACAGAAGGGCTTAACTTTCTCATTCTCATCTTATGTAGATCCATTCGTAATTACAAAGGATCTGCAGCTTTTTTCTAGAAAATTAATTTTGCAAAAATTACACTTTAAATCGGACTTATTTGAAGCCTTTTCAACAAGAGAGGAGAGGGAGGCGTTAACAAATTTACAAGCTCTATTGGAGGAGCAAAGCACAGAGGTGAGTTATTTTCCAATGCATTTACTTGGAAAATCAAAAAAATTCCCACCTCTTTCAATAGTTCCAGCGGTAGAGGTGTTCACCAAACTGGTGACTGATGACATTAAAACATTGACTCAAAAAAGATACGGCAGACAAAACATCTCCAAAGAAGAAAGGGTAGCCCTTCAGGAAATGGAAAAATGGGATGACGTGGTTTTTAAGGTCGCCGATAAGGGGGGCAATATTGTGATCTGGCCGAATCACATGTACATTGAACAAGCGGCTAGATTACTAGACAGACAGGATTGTTATAAACAGTTAACGTTTAATCCTTTAAATAAGTTCCAACAGGAATTGATTTGCATCCTTGAGGCGGCCTTTGAAAACCAGGTCGTCCCAAAAAAACTTGTTGATCTTTTCAAAAATCTAAAACCCAAACTGCCGACTTTTTACCTCATACCAAAGGTACACAAAAATGCGTTGGATCCCCCAGGGAGACCAATAGTCTCCGGTAAGGAAGGTCTTTGTGAAACAATTTGTGATATAATTGACCATTTTCTTAAACCTCTGGTAGAAGAACTTCCCTCCCATATAAAAGACACCACTGCGGCACTCAATCAGCTTAATCAAATACATCTTGACAAAAATATGATCCTAGTAACAGCAGATGTGGAGGCACTTTATTCATCAATACGCCACGAAGATGGTGTTTAGAGCCGTACAATGGTTCCTTAGATCGAGCAATATCCCGGGCCCCATGGCAGAATTGTTAATTCTGCTATTGGAATTTGTTTTAAAACATAATGTTTTCACATTTAATCAAAAAATTTTTTTACAGTTGCAGGGAACAGCAATGGGGGCCTCATGTGCCCCCTCGTATGCAAATTTATTTTTGGGTTATTGGGAACGGGAGATATTTTTGAGTGACTCGGTACCAGGGATCAATCAAATCCACCATTGGATGAGGTTCATAGATGACGTGCTTTTTATATGGGAGGGGTCACCGAATGATTTGGATAAAACAATGAAAATTCTAAATACGAACCCTTATAACATCAATCTTACATATAAATCAGGACGGAGTATAGACTTCTTGGATCTGGCCATATCGGTGTCCAGTGAGGGGTCCATTGGCACAACTGTATTCCGGAAGGAAACAGCAGCCAATGCATTACTCCACGCCAATTCATTTCACCCGAAGTCTCTAATTCAGGGTATCCCGATAGGACAATTTTTGAGGATTAAGCGTATTTGCTCGAGTGAGTGTCATTTTGAACATCAATCGAAAGATCTCACTCAGAGATTTGAAGAACGTGGCTATAGCCGGCGGACAATCCGAAAGGGCTACACACGGGCGAAAAATACGCCAAGAGATCAACTATTATGCGAATCAAGAAGAGTAAAATCTAACTCCAACCAAGTAAGATTCATAACGACTTTTCATGACCAATGGAAGGAATTTAGAGACATACTGAATAAGCATTGGAATGTTTTGCTTACAGACCCAACCTTAAATAAAATCTTAGATCCAAGGCCATCTATAGTAGCAAGGCGATGCAAAAGCATGAAAGATCGGTTGGTACGGAGCCATTTCTGTTTAAATAAGAATGTTAAAACAACAGATAATGTGGGTTTTTACCCGTGTGGTTTGTGCAAAGCTTGTGCGAACTTGGTTAAAGATAAAAAATTCAAAAACCATGACGGATCTAGGGTTTTTGAGATTAGGAAATTTATAACATGTTCGTCCAAGGGGGTTATTTATCATGCCTCATGCCCCTGTAACAAAGTTTATATTGGTATGACAACAAGGGAGCTCAAGAGACGCACTAGAGAACATTGCCTGGATATAGAAAAAGCTAAATCTATTACTGATGAGACTTTGTTAAAAACACTTCCAAGGCATTTCAAAAAATACCACGGATGTAAAACACATTTACTTAAAATCAGAGGCATAGACTTATTGACATTGGGATTCAGAGGGGGAGATTTGGGACGTGAGCTGGCTAAACTGGAATGTAAATGGATCTTCAGGCTGGGTACTTTAAATCCACAGGGTCTAAATGAGAATGCAGGGTTTGGGGCATTTCTGTAGAGAATAGACTTATGACATGAACTAAGAGACCTATTACATGCGTATAGGCATGGGGTGATTTTTAACTTTTTTTGTTTTTTAGATGTTTGTCTTACCTGTTTTTTGTTTCTTTTTGAGACGAGGTGGTCACTGTCTGGGGGTGTTGTTATGGAGGCCCTTTATCTACTCTGGTACGAGGAGTCTGCCAGGATCCTTAAGAAATCATGAAGGTTGTCGGATTTCACAGAAGACTTGAGGAAGCTGCACATCCATCCCTTTTATAAACTGAAAAATGATGAAAGAACAAGTAAAAAGAACTGAGACCATCTGCAGTTTTGGTTCAACGATAGATGAGACTGACGATTTAACCTTTTATATTATCCTGGCTGAGGTTACAACTTTGTATTATTTGTATTTTTGCTGATCTGTCCATCTTGGGTCTATTGTAAAAAGATAATCCGGGGTTTACCCCATAGGATTTATATCCTTTATAATTGGTCATATTGTTTAATAGCTGTATTGATCTATAAGAGATTTGTGACCTAAGAATTGTAAAAGAGTGTTTCTAATGGGTCTAATTGTGGCCATTGTTTATAGTGGGTCCTTTAATTTTATCCTTTAGATTAATTTAGATACATCAGCACACCAAGATATAGGTACCATCAGCTAATACATAGATTTTCAGAGTAGTAGTATCCATGACATTTATATACAGAGTCACAACGTTTATATGGTAATAGGGTCATTCCTATACACACGGAGCACAGAGCGCGAGTGTTTGTTTGATGTGGGCTTGCAGAGGTGTGAGCGCGATCTAATACGCTGGGAATCGCCGCGCGGATCACATGATTCATCATGTGCCGTGCGGCGATCACACCGAGACCGCAATCATCCATCTGCAGACAGAAGCCTTTCAGATAACAGCGCATGCGCCGACATATGCTCTGACTCACCGGAACATACTCACTGTTAGTCTCTTTCTATTGGACAACGGGTACATTTAAGCTCACACACCCTCTGCCTTGACACGCCCCCCGAAGAAGCTGGGCGAAACGCGCGTCGGGGCAGAGGGACAGGACTCTGCCACAGGTTCATACCGCTGCTAACATTCAGGTAAAGTTTATGGGCCCACATATATGTTTAGCATTATGTGTAACTGTATAGCGCTTTGCAGCCTAAGTCTGAACATTAGATTTAAGTGTCGTGCTTTACAGTATTATCTTCCCGCTAATGTGCAACAATAACGGTATCTGCATTCAGAACCAGGGATTAGTATGAGCAATGTGCAGGCTATAATTCCATGCACAGCGACACACAGGGTAGGATAATCCATTATCGGCAGTTGCCTTGTTCATATACCTTTTTCTATTTTGGTCAGATTTAGACTGCAATAAGATCATTACTTTGCCATGCAGCATTTTGTATACTAAGGAGAGCCTAAGGTCCCTCTTTTTTCTACCTTGCATCCTTTTTTCAATTTTATAAAAAAAAATTTTGTATGTGTTTTATATTAATAAAGTTGGAAATATTTTTCAAAAAAACTTTTTCATGCGTTAATTATTGCTTTATGTATCCCGGAGTTAACATGAAGGGATTGGATTATCTAATTGTTGTATAAGCATTATAATGACATTGGCATTTTTTTGGGTGATATGATTTTTGAGCAAGACAGCATATCCTTTTGCCATCTGCAATCAATCCAGTAAAATTAAATTAATTGCTCCCTTTACAAACATGAGTAATTTTTTTACATAAGTAAAAAGTCTAATTCTGCACAGATCCTATCTATTTATTGACATTCGAAGAGTCTGACATTTAATTGTTTTTTGATGCATCTTTAATCACACACAGCATTTTGCAATAGAATGCTACCTAATTGTTACATAGCATAGTAACATAGTAACATAGTTAGCAAGGCAGAAAGAAGACATTTGTCCTTCCAGTTCAGCCTATATTCTGTCAGAATAAATCCCCAGATCTATGTCCTTCTAAAGAACCTAATAACTGTAAGATATAATATTGTTACGCTCCAGGAAGACATCCGGGCCTCTCTTGAACCCCTGGACTGAGTTCGCCATCACCACCTCCTCAGGCAAGGAAGTCCAGTTCCTCAGTGCCCTAACAGTAAAGAATCCTCTTCTATGTTGGTGGAAAAACCTTCTCTTCTCCAGACGCAGAGAATGCCTCCTTGTGACCATGACCTTCCTTGGTATAAACAGATCCTTGGAGAGATATTAGTATTGTCCCCTTATATACTTATACATGGTTATTAGATTGCCCCTCAGTCGTCTGTTTTCTAGACTAAATAATCCTAATTTTGCTAATCTGTGTGGGTATTGTAGTTTACCCATCCCCTTTATTAATTTTATTGCCCTCCTTTGTACTCGCTCTAGTTCCATTATATCCTTCCTGAGCACCGGTGCCCAAAACTGTACACAGTACTCCATGTGCGGTCTAACCAGGGATTTGTACAGAGGCAGTATAATGCTCTCATCATTTATCATTGTTAAACCGCATCTGCCACCTTTCGGCCCAAGTTTCCGACATCCAGATCCATCTGTAGCAGAATACTATCTTCTCTTGTATTGACTGCTTTACATAGTTTTGTATCATCTGTAAATATCAATATTTTACTGTGGAAACCTTCTACCAGATCGTTAATAAATACGTTGGAGAGAATAGGTCCCAATACCGACCCCTGTGGTACCCCACTGTCAAAAGGTCCTAATAAAAATTATACTAATTAACAGTATGTCTGCAGCATGTCATACAGCATTTTCTGCAGCATGTCAATTCTTTTTGTGCTTTTGCCTGCGTTACTTTAATGTTACCCCTGTTTAAAATTATTGTGTGATATATAAAAGATAACCAAGAATGGGAATGACACATACCGATCTGATGCAGTGTGGCTAAGGGTAGATTAGATTATATGTGGTAATGTCTGTAAATACAAAGGTAAAAAATGGAAAAACAAACCCCAGTTTGATCTAGCTTGTCTTCTATCCTTGCCATACTAAGCCATATCACCAAAAAGTGGATTCCGAACAAGGTACTAAATAACCATGTACAGTATGTGTACAGTACTAAGGTTGGCCCATCAAAAATTATTAAATCCCAACATATTTCCAAACACAGTTAGAATCAGATACTTTATACAGTGGTAGCCAAAAGTATTGGCACCCCTGCAATTCTGTCAGATAATACTCAGTTTCTTCCTGAAAATGATTGCAAACACAAATTATTTGCTATTTTTATCTTCATTTAATTTGCTTGCAAGGAAAAAACACAAAAGAGAATGAAGCAAAAATCAAATCCTTGATCATTTCACACAAAACTCCAAAAATGGGCCAGACAAAAGTATGGGCACCCTCAGCCTAATACTTGGTTTCTTACAATTCTCTGCTAGAATTGTAGACCATTCTTCTTTGGCAAACTGCTCCAGGTCCCTGATATTTGAAGGGTGCCTTCTCCAAACTGCCATTTTGAGATCTCTCCACAAGTGTTCTATGGGATTCAGGTCTGGACTCATTGCTGGCCACCTTAGAAGTCTCCAGTGCTTTCTCTCAAACCATTTTATAGTGCTTTTGGAAGTGTGTTTTGGGTCATTGTCCTGCTGGAAGACCAATGACCTCTGAGGGAGACCCAGCTTTCTCACACTGGGCCCTACATTATGCTGCAAAATTTGTTGGTAGTCTTCAGACTTCATAATGCCATGCACACGGTCAAGCAGTCCAGTGCCAGAGGCACCAAAGGAACCCCAAAACATCAGGGAACCTCCACCATGTTTGACTGTAGGGACCATGTTCTTTTCTTTGCCTCTTTTTTTTTCCTGTACACTCTATGTTAATGGTTTTTCCCAAAAAGCTGACTTTTGTCTCATCTGACCAGAGAACATTCTTCCAAAACGTTTTAGGCTTTCTCAGGTAAGTTTTGGCAAACTCCAGTCTGGCTTCTTTATGTCTCTGGGTAAGAAGTGGTGTCTTCCTGGGTATCCTACCATACAGTCCCTTTTTATTCAGACGCCGACGGATAGTACGGGTTGACACTGTTTTACCCTCGGACTGCAGGGCAGCTTGAACTTGTTTGGATGTTAGTCGAGGTTCTTTATCCACCAACCGCACAATCTTGCGTTGAAATCTCTCATCAATTTTTCTTTTCCTTCCACATCTAGGGAGGTTAGCCACAGTGCCATGGGCTTTAAACTTCTTGACACTGCGCACGGAAGACACAGGAACATTCAGGTCTTTGGAGATGGACTTGTAGCCTTGAGATTGCTCATGCTTCCTCACAATTTGGTTTCTCAAGTCCTCAGACAGTTCTTTGGTCTTCTTTCTTTTCTCCATGGTCAATGTGGTACACACAAGGACACAGGACAGAGGTTGAGTCTACTTTAATCCATGTTAACTGGCTGCAAGTGTCATTTAGTTATTGCCAACACCTGTTAGGTGCCACAGGTAAGTTACAGGTGCTGGTGATTACACAAATTAGAGAAGCATCACATGATTTTTCAAACAGTGCCAATACTTTTGTCCACCCCCTTTTTAGGTTTGGTGTGGAATTATATCCAATTTGGCTTTAGGTCAATTCTTTTTGTGTTTTTTCATTGAAGACAAATTAAATGAAGATAATAATACCAAAGAATTTGTGTTTGCAATCATTTTCAGGAAGAAACTGAGTATTATCTGACAGAATTGCAGGGGTGCCAATACTTTTGGCCACCACTGTATTTGGTGTGTTGAATTAAAAATACCAGGTACTTTAAAAATGTAGATGACTCCGTGATCCCTAATGATCCATGTCATCATGCAGATAAGTGTACAACTATAGCAAAGATTTAATGCTAAATAGGGATAGGGTCTATAAGAGCTGCAATAGGAGCATGATCCACGTCAGGTTCACCTTAACTGGGCAGCAACTCTGTTATTAATTCATTGAGTCAATCAAGAGCCTTTGGTATAGTTATACAAGGAACTTCAACTCACATAATAATATATCTCTTTCTGTCTTAGATTCATTGGTCTTATCCAGTGAGTATAACACTGGCCCTGTCATTATAGATGGCAGCAATACCAACCAGAAAAAAGTACACTACCAAAATGTAATGATATGGTTACCTACAAACATTTCTGTACTTGTTTTAAATTACCAATCATTTGTCTCACCTCTCCTTATTTATGTCTCCCTGTATCATTGTCAACGAAGTTGGTTTGCCACATCAACCAGCACTCCTTGAAGACATCAATCATTGTGGCCTTTCGAAAGAGTAGTCCAGTCTCGCCATTTCACCTTCATATTAAGGTACGATTGCTGATTGCTACTTTTAAGCATGGCCTTGACCCTGACTTTGTTACTTAATTTTCCTTCAGTCGAGGTCCTTGGATTTGTTGCCTGGTGCCCGTAGTTATGCTCCTGATTCTGACTCCCTTGCCACCACCACAAATTGCGGCCTTACAAGGTTCACTTCCCTGGAGAGAAAGAGTCAATTCAGACAGGTAGGTTTAGCCAAAAAATACAGGATTCTTCTTCTAGGAAAAAAATCTCCAGGTAGATTTTGGTTTTATGGGTGCTTAAAATTATAAATGACAAGAGACAAGCATATAGACAGTGTTAGTCATTATAGAAAATGTAGTAAAACAAGAGCCCGTAGACTGTTCTTACACAGGGCCATCTCTGGTCTTTTTAGGCATTCCAAAAACCGACAGGTAACACCATGGCAGAGAAATCCTAGTGTGCTTCTAAGGGTGCGTGCACACACTGCGGATTCTGCTGCGGATGCGCAGCGGATTTGATTGCGGATCCGCAGCAGATTCTGCTGCATTGTACAATACCATTCTAATTTGTGTAAAAAAAAACACTGTGCACATGCTGTGGATTTTCCAGTGCAAATTTGCTGTGGATTTGAATCTGCAGCATGTCAATTCTTTGTGCGGAATCCGCAGCAGTTTTACACCTGCTCCATTATAGAAATTTGCAGGTGTAAAACCGCAGGGGAAATCTGCACAAAAAATGCAGAAAATCTGCGTTAAATCCGCAATGAATCCGCAGGTAAAACACAGGTAATTTTAGCTGCGGATTCTGCGAGGAAAAATCTGCACAGGAATCCGCAATGTGTGCACATACCCTAAAAGTATGGCAACTTATACAAATGTACAAAAATAAAATGGCTTATAACATAGCTATTCTTGAATCGGAATTATAATGAAGCTGTGAAAAGTTTACAGGTTCTGAAAATGTGCTATGTTCTTGCTGCTTTCATTACTCAACTCATCAGCAGGAAGTAGTGGAACTATGCCTGGAATACATAAATGCTCTCCGCTGTTAACACACAGAATAATTCTATTCCTTCATTAGGATAAGCTCAAACTAAACACAAACTGGTTCACGAAACCTATATATAGAGTAGAAGTTTCTTGTAAGTTGGAAACAAATCTTACATTTTCCACCCACTAGGTACTTATTATTGTTTTTATATTTATATACCGTAAGCGTTATTATTTCCAAAGCAATTTACAAAGCAAAACTTTTAGGAAAAAAATTCTACAAGTACAAAAGTACAGTACAATACCATTGGGGAAGACTTTTAGCCATGTTATAAGTTTGTCAAAAGAGACGCATATTTAAGAAAGTGCTTTCGGGTTTGAGAGGCTAAAAAATGGCACACAATGTGTGAATTTGGGACTAGAAATGAAAAGAAGGCCATGAACAGTGTTGGGTGCTATGTGAAGATTAGTGAGGGAATGTAAGCAGGAGTAACATTTGGATACAGTTTTCTAGAATTTGGTAAGGTGTTGAGGAGGAATTATTACGTCAAGTGGTAGAACCAAACATGTATTAGAGGAATTCTAGGGGCTAGTGTGTTGGTTGACCTGAGGGGAAGGGTTCGTGGCAGTAGTCTAACCAGAATATGAACAAAGTTACTGCCGTTTGAAGAAGGTATGAATGTGGGAAATGATACCTGTAAATTAAGAGTACACAATCTGCAGTCTGCAATGCCATTCTGTGTAAACCCAAATCATCTGGTTTGCTTACATGATTTTCTATGTCAGAGAGAAAAGGAAGAAGCAGGGATAAATGAGCACTAATGATGCACTGTGTTTTCTCCTCTGGGATCCCCATACATTGGCAGAATGGGGGTCTTATTACCCGTGTGTGGAACTCCAGTAAGGAACAGAGGAGAGAATGTGGTGACTGACTATGCGTATTTGCAGCTATTGGTATTGTGATTTTACAGTAGTAGTAAAACAATTCCTGAAACTTACATAAATTACTACAGGAAGAGCCTCATACATGCATTAAAATTGATGTTCTGGACTGAGAATTGGAAAGAAAGGGACATTTATTTTCCTATAGTTCCACATAAGGACTCCAACCTAAAACGGCACAGAACATCCATTTATGACATGTATTTCCAATAGGCCACAACATTTTATTAGATAGTAAACTTTGTTTTAATGAGGGTTTTTGGATTTTATTTTGAAAGTGAAATTCTCTGACCAGAGAAAGTGCATTTATGGCGGTCCAGCACATGCAGACAAACCTGTTACATAGGATATTAACAAGAAGAAACAAAAGATACATGACGTCTCATAAAATTTAACTTTTATTGATAGGAATGAAAAAATAATAAATAGCTTAAATTGAGAAACAGAGTAATCCTATGGAGGACCATATACAATGTAATTTTTTTTTAAAATTCATTTATTATACAACAACAAACAGATATACACATTTTGTAAATAGCCAGTGCAATGTATACACAATTATCGTAATATCTGTAATGGAAGAAAACCAGCAAGCTTGCATATTAAGTTATTAGTACAGATTTTAATTTATATACAATGTAATTTGATGTTGCAGTTAGTTGTTACATACAATATACTAGGAATGTTTTACTAAATTGTGCAGGAAACCACAGGGTTATGCATTCCTCTAACCAATGAGAAACCATACCGGCAGCGCATGCGCAGACAGATACCCCATCCAACGCGATCCTTCGCCCACCGGGACTGCGATCAGAGCGTGCTGCTTCTCCTTGGAAACGCAAGCACTCAATGATCGCCTTTCCTGGGTGGGATGAAGATCTGAAGAGTAACGAGCACGCATGCGCACATGCAGTCTCAATGTGAGATGCTGGATAGTATTAGTCAGAAAGCACTATTCTGACCTATACTGTGGAATGAAGAAAAAAATCAGTTGGTGAACGGGAGACAGCAATGTACACCTGTATGTTACATGTTACACCATGTACAGTATGTTCTGTAACATATATGTCTGCTTCCTCCTGAGACTTGTATTATAGTAAAAGTTTAACAGACTGTATTACAAAATGGTCACTTTATAAATGAGCTTTTACAATATATGTAGAACCCTATTTTAAGGGGTTGTTCATTTTGACCTATCAGTATATGTCACACTGGTCCCCTACTGATCAGTAGAACCTGAGGTTCACAGGCACTGGAAAAAAACTGTAGAGTAAGTGTATGCGCCATGGAGAATGAGGTTCCTCAGCGTTGTGCAGTATTTGTGACTGGAGATTGCAACCTACTGTACAAACTGAACCCAGTGGAATCAAAGGATGGGAGAGTGTTTCAGCAAGGACAGATCAATAGAGAGCACCTGGTCAGGTGACACCTGTGGCACAGTTACCCGATATAATAAGCTGGAGTGACAAGGCGGGAAGTCAGTTGGCACCAACAAGTGAAACCAGCAGGACGTCTGCGCAGAAGGATGCAATGGCCCAGTCACCAGGATGCCCTTGAAGAACAAGACAGGCAGGACATCGTGAACCAGTGAGCGAAATGACGCCAGTTAAGGCTTGGGATCCATACTATGCCAGTCAAGACTGAAGGCCCAGCCCTTAACCGTCACGGCCCAATAGTTGACCGGTACAAGTCAAGCACAGAAGACAGAGTGCAGGCGGCCATCCAAAAGTGGACGTCCACTGTAGCGATCCGAAGACGCGAGTGAACCGGGCTGTTACTTCCAATGATGAAGTACTGTACAGAGTTTGGTTCGTGGCTGTGCAGCAGATGGGATGGGGACCGGCCAGTGTGAGGAGGGACCATAGAGCATTCCTTGACTTTTTCAGGAGGACTTGCGCTTAGCGTGAAATACTGGTGACCCCCGTTATTCTCTATAACCTAAGAGGAAACGTGCTGAAGAGACATTCTCATGTGAACTATAGTTGGGAGCGCCACCCTTGCAAGTTATCACACAAAAAACATTAGAGCATAGCTCCTATTGGGAAATAGTGAGATAGGATAGAGAATCCATAATGCAATTGTTAAAGTGTGTTTATTATCATTTTTCTAATAATGTATTACTTCATATCCTGTACTTGAATAATTGACTCATTGCAAAATTAAGCCTTTCATTTCTGTGTTAAGAGGATAAATAGTTTAGCTGGTTACTTCCACCTTGTCCTTGTCTGCGTGTTGCATCCTAGTAACCTGTTTTCATTAGTATTTAACTATTTTTTGTAAACAAAGACCCCAATTCATTAAGACTGGCATTTCATATTTAGAAGCACACGCCACTTAATGAATTTGGTGCATTCTCTGAGTGGTGTCCGTCTCTATGCACCTTGTCAGAAATGTCACTTCAGTCATGGACTGGGGAAACATTTCTGGTGTAAGAAACGCCAACACGTTCTATGACTTTGACCTGTGGTTGTAGTGATGCCCAATCCCGGGCCTGACTGCTCTCCAGATCTGCCCATTTTGAAAAAGTTGCTTGAAACTCACGTGAAAACAGCAAAAGTTGTAAAAATAAGCATAACTTTGCATTGCGCAACAAAATTGTAACTAATCAAAGTGTTTACATCAGAATTCTGGCATAAACACTTTAATGTATCGGGCCCAAATCAGATAAACTTATTCTTTACACAGCGCATTAAAATCTACAGGCTATCTGTAGCAAGACCCCAGAGAGTGAGCTACTCTTTGTAATTGTTCATCACCTAAGCAAATGCATAAAGACACTGAACAAAAGATTCCAATTTATTAATGTAGATTTAAAAGAGTTTTATTTAATTTCCTTCAAGCAGAGGGTGTTACTGAGGTGTTAATGGAGTTTTCCTCAAGTGAGGATAAGCTCTTTAAATTTACTTAAACATATTGGAGAAGAGTTGTCAAACTAAAGCTCCATACATTTGGCATAATTTGCAAAAATGACACTGTCTCTCATGACTCACAGTATACCATATTTATGTTATGTGCTTTCGACACTTTCTGAACATTGCCATACAGAGAGAAAAGAGTAAGTCCTAGTTGAAAGGAGGTATAGCCTAATATAGAACATTGGGAGCCAAAAATTGTGTCAAAATTCTAGCGCGATTTCTGGCATAAAGTAAGACAGCTCGACTAGACAGATTTATCAAACAGCATACACTATAATACATTTAGTGCATATTAAGGCTATGTGCACACATTAGGTATTTGCTGCAAATACTGAAATGTTGGCAGGAAATATGCAGCATAGAATATGCATGTTTTTGCCATCTTCTTTATGCGTTTATGATGTCGCAAATGCTGCAAAACACGGAAAGAATTGATATGCTGCAGATGTGAAACTGCTTTAAATCTGCAAGGAAAAAAATAAGTATCATGTGCATGAAAAATCTCACTCACTTTGCTGGTACTGGAAAAGCCTTCATTTTTTGTGCCTGTCTGACATGTTTGCAATATCTTGGAATTAGACAATGTTGATGCATGAGCTCCACTATGTTTGATGAAGCAAGAAATTCGAGAAAACTAGTATTCCACATTTATTGTTACCATTACAATTACCTAACACTGGCCATAGATTTAAGAAAGCAGTTGGCCTGGAAATGAGCCTCAAATAGTCCTTCAACTCATTTGTCTCTATTACTGGTCATGTGCATCAGTTACATATTGACTGAACCTGCCAATTTTGGCTAGACTGACTGGCCATCCAATGTGTATGGGTGTCTTCCCAATTACAGTATAAAGAAAAAATGCCAGCTCACCGATCTTCATAAAGTACATGGAACTCCGTCCTGATGAGACGCATCCATGTGAAATTTGAAGACCAATTGGTTCAGCGCTTCCATAAAAAATTGCTTTATTCCTTTATTCGCAGCAGCGATCGAAACGCGTAGCTCGTCCTCACGTGTGCCTTGATATTGTCTAAGAAGCTGATCATGTTTTAATCGTCACAAAATAAAGGAATTTTTTATGGAAGAGCTGGAACAATTCTTCTTCCCAATTACCATTGTCAGGGAAAATGACAATCAGTTCTGTGGATTTCAACTGACCGATCCTTGTTTTCTGAGAAACAGTAGTTTTTTGTCATCTACTGAGAACATGGGTCAGGAGAGAGAGCTGTCGACTGAATGCTGTCTAACCTGAATAGCCTACCTAACTATGCTTATCTCCAGAAGAAACAAAAGATATGACAAGTAAAATCCAGCCCGTCAGTTCCTTGTTCCCCCTATTGAAGGTGGTCACCAAAATTCTCATTTTTATATTAATTTAAAATATCAGTATGTCAGACCGTCAATAGTGCCTTATAGTCATAATAAAGTTTGCTCTCTGCAGATGTTGTAGTAACTAGAAGGTAACGGATACTTTGACATTTGAATTTTCTGACTTCGCAGAATTTTCCCAAAAAATTATATTTGAGGCAAATAAATTTGTGCAAATCTCAATAGAGGAAAACTTGTAATTGCTCGAAAAATACACGTGGTGGAGAGGAAAGAAATAGAGAACCCAGTTGACCATAAGAGCTTACACCTTACAGGCAAAAGAGAGAGGGCCCAACTGACCATAAGAGCTTACACTCTACAGAAGATAGGACCCTGCTGACCATAAAAGCTTACACTCTACAGGAGAGAGGACCCTGCTGACCATAAGAGCTTACACTCTACAGGAGAAAGAGAGAAGACTCAACTGATTATAAGAGCTTTTACTTTACAGACAAGAGACAGAACCTCACTGACCATAAGAGCTTATGGAGATGGAAAACAATATTTGCCTTACAAACTGCTCCAATGGGGAACCGCTGATCTGTGATAGCCCAGGTACTGACCACCACTGTCCAATGTTTGATAATCTGCTATACATCATAGCTGCAGGGCATTATAGAGATGGGAGGGCCTTCATGGCCACACAAAACGATGTTAACCACTCTGATGCTTCAGCAGTGTGAGAAATCATGGCGGGCAATTTTTTTTTTTTGTGAAACACAAATCAAATGTCAAAATGCTCAAATTTGCATTAAACTTCTGAGGATCAATCTGCTCATCTCTAGTAGTAACCCTTTTTTACACTGAAACAAATGCATGGCATTACCTTTCAGATGAAAACCATGTGCGAAACCTTATAATTCCTAGGGTTGTTTACGCTCCTCTAAACAATCTTTTAGGGTATGTTTACACGGTCAGGAAATGCTGCATGTTTGAAGCTGCGTACAGCCACAGCGTCAAACAAGCAGGTTCCAGATGTTACAGCATAGTGGAGGGGATTTCATGAAATCCCATCTCCACTATGTGTTAAAAGACACAGGCGGAAGACCCGCGTAAATGGACATGCGGCGCATCTTTTCAGAGCACAGCATGTCTGTTTACAATGCAGCGATGCTCCGTCGCTGCACCGTAAATTTACCATAGACTATCATTAGACGCAGTAAAACCACATCTAATGAATAGTCACATGCGTAATAACTGCGTAAACGCAGCTTACTACACATGTGTACTAATTTAAATAAGGTCTTACCTCCTCCCACTGCCGGAAGTCCCTGTCCACTGCAGTTCTCGCGATAACTTAGCTTATCGTGAGAACTTCCGTGTTACCGTGAGAACTGCAATGCACATGACTGGGGGTTATCTCCGGTCACTAGGCTAGTTCTCACGGTCAGCTCACCGTGAGAACTACAGTGCAGGTGACCGCCGGAGAGCTCCGGCGGTCATCTGCAAGCTCTGCTATCTCTGGATGTCATGCATCCATATGTAGCAGAGCTGGACTCGTCATGGGACACTCATTATTAAGGACTATGTCGGACAGGAAGTAATTGTGTTTATCATTTTTTTGTTCAGGAGATCGAGGGCTTCGGGAATTAGGCGTATAATAAAATGGCAAAACTGTGTGGTGTTTTATTTCATTATAATACTTTTTTCTGGCTGTGTCTTTTTTTAACTCTTTACATACTATAGGATTAGTAATGGATAGGCGTCTTATTGACACCTCTCCATTACTAATCGGGCTTGATGTCACCTTACAATCAAAAGTGACATTAACCCCTTATTACTCTATATGCCACCACTACACGGCAGTGAGAAGAGAGAGGCTAAGTGACAGAATTGTAAGATGCTCCATTTCTGGGGCGACTGTATGCTGATGTTTGTAGCCAGGGGGGCTGATATCCATGGCCCCTTCCTAGGCTATAAATATCAGCCCGCAGCTGTCTGCATAACCATTCTGGCTATTAATTATAAGGGGACCCCACGTCATTTTTTTTGGTGGTCCCCTTAAATAGCCAGTAAAGGCTATGCAGACAACTGCGGGCTGACATTCATAGCCTGGGAAGATCCATGGGTATTAACCCCTTCCCAGACTATAAACAACAGCCCCCAGTCGCTGTCTTTCCCTCTCTGGCGCAGAAAATTACGCGGGAGCCCACGGCATTTTTTTTTTAGAATTATTTATTAAAAAGAAAAAAAAAAGGAAAGGACTACATATTAGGCCGTGGTCAGACATGTGAGAAACTCGCATGAGTCTCGCACTTCAGTACCCGGCACTGCACTAGGGACCGGAGCGTTCAGCTGCATAGAGTGCCGTCTATCTAACCCATATCTATCTATCATCTATCTATTATCTCTCTATCTATCTATCTATCTATCTATCTATCTATCTATCTATCTATCTATCTATCTATCTATCTATCCCATATCTATCTATCTGTGTGTGTAAACATAGAGTGCCGTCTATCTAACCCATATCTATCTATCATCTATCTATTATCTCTCTATCTATCTATTTATCTATCTATCTACAGTGGTGGTCAAAAGTATTGGCACCCCTGCAATTCTGTCAGATAATACTCAGTTTCTTCCTGAAAATGATTGCAAACACAAATTATTTGGTATTAAACTTCATTTAATTTGTCTTCAATGAAAAAACACAAAAAGAATTGACCTAAAGCCAAATTGGATATAATTCCACACTAAACCTAAAAAAGTGGGTGGACAAAAGTATTGGCACTGTTTGAAAAATCATGTGATGCTTCTCTAATTCGTGTAATCACCAGCACCCGTAACTTACCTGTGGCACCTAACAGGTATTGCCAATAACTTAATCACACTTGCAGACAGTTAACATGGATTAAAGTTGACTCAACCTCTGTCCTGTGTCCTTGTGTGTACCACATTGAGCATGGAGAAAAGAAAGAAGACTAAAGAACTGTCTGAGGACTTGAGAAACCAAATTGTGAAGAAGCATGAGTAATCTCAAGGCTACAAGTCCATCTCCAAAGTCCTGAATGTTCCTGTGTCTTCCGTGCGCAGTGTCATCAAGAACTTTAAAGCCCATGGCACTGTGGCTAACCTCACTACATGTGGAAGGAAAAGAAAAATTGACGAGATATTTCAACGCAAGATTGTGCGGATGGTGGATAAAGAACCTCGACTAACATCCAAACAAGTTCCAGCTGCCCTGCAGTCCGAGGGTACAACAGTGTCAACCCGTACTATCCGTCGGCGTCTGAATGAAAAGGGACTGTATGGTAGGATACCCAGGAAGACCCCACTTCTTACCCTGAGAGATAAAAAAAGCCAGGCTGGAGTTTGCCAAAACTTACCTGAGAAAACCTAAAACGTTTTGGAAGAATGTTCTCTGGTCAGATGAGACAAAAGTCGAGCTTTTTGGGAAAAACCATCAACATAGAGTGTACAGGAAAAAAAAGAGGCATTCAAAGAAAAGAACACGGTCCCTACAGTCAAACATGGCGGATGTTCCCTGATGTTTTGGGGTTGCTTTGCTGCCTCTGGCACTGGACTGCTTGACCGTGTGCATGGCATTATGAAGTCTGAAGACTACCAACAAATTTTGCAGCATAATGTAGGGCCCGGTGTGAGAAAGCTGGGTCTCCCTCAGAGGTCATGGGTCTTCCAGCAGGACAATGACCCAAAACACACTTCCAAAAGCACTATAAAATGGTTTGATAGAAAGCACTGGAGACTTCTAAGGTGGCCAGCAAAGAGTCCAGACCTGAATCCCATAGAACATCTGTGGAGAGATCTCAAAATGGCAGTTTGGAGAAGGCACCCTTCAAATATCAGGGACCTGGAGCAGTTTGCCAAAGAAGAATGGTCTACAATTCCAGCAGAGCATTGTAAGAAACTCATTGATCGTTACCGGAAGCCGTTGTTCGCAGTTATTTTGGCTAAAGGTTGTGCAACCAAGTATTAGGCTGACGGTGCCATTACTTTTATCTGGCCCATTTTTGGAGTTTTGTGGGAAATGATCAAGGATTTGATTTTTGCTTCATTCTCTTTTGTGTTTAATCCTTGCAAGCAAATTAAATGAAGATAAAAATAGCAAATAATTTGTGATTGCAATCATTTTCAGGAAGAAACTGACTATTATCTGACAGAATTGCAGGGGTGCCAATATTTTGGCCACCACTGTATCTATCTATCTATCTATCTATCTATCTATCTATCTATCTATCTATCTATCTATCTATCTATCTATCTATCTATCTATCTATCTCTATCTATCTATCCCATATCTATCTGTGTGTGTAAACATTCTTCAATGGAGTATAAACATTCTTCAATGGAGTATGTAGAGGTTGGAGAAGGAAATTACATCACAATTCTTTTTTTTTTGTTAAATAATATGTCTTTAGTTTACAAAAAAACGCATGCAAATCCGCATGAAAAAACACATCAAAAACGCATGTAAATAACGCGTCAAAAACGCAGGTGACCTGCCAGTGACCTCTGATGCAGATTTGGTGCAGATTTTACCTGCGTCAAATCCTGAGCAAATACTGAGCCAATTCTGACCAAGGAAACATATCCTTACTTTTACCCGTTGGTATTTTCAATAAAAAAAACTTCACCTTTTTAATAGGTTCTTTTCCATATTTTAATACAGTAAAATAATAATAGAGCTCAAATATGTTTTATATCCAAGTTGTGCTTGTACTAAAAAATGAAAATTTAATTATTAAAAATGAGCTACCAATAAATTTTTAAGAATCTTTTTTGCAATACTTACAGTTAAGATCAATTCTAATCTGTGCAACAGCTGCTCTGGTTCTGGGTGCCTGCGTTCATTCTGTACCTTACATTTTTCATGCCACTCCTGAAATCCTTAAAGAGAATTAATGTTGGGCTACAGGGCTGTGTAGGGCAAAGGTATGAAATTCAATTATGATAAAAATGTAAGGTATTGGAAAATGTCCTATGCACAATGTGCAAGGAAGCTATTTTCCAGAATAAATAGGTCAAGGGTAATAAATATTAACCAAAACCTTTGTAATAATCTTTTCTATGGTTATCCAAAGCACAATTTAATAAGAACAAAGCTGGTAGCATATAGTTAACACTTTGTGGATGGTGGAAGGGGATATCATATATTATATTATATACAGTATATAATATTTAGTATGGCCATTTAACACCTTAATGACCACATTATTTTCTACATTACTGGTAATTTTGCCATGCATCAGTAGACTGAACATAAATTTCTAACGTGAATATATAGCTTTACATTTTAGATGACTGTTCGAGCAGATAAAACTTCTTTTTGAGGCATATGTTAATACATCTAATCATTTGTATGGTTTTAAGAAGGTTGAAGATGCTAATATGGTAAAAAAAAATATTGAAAGGATTAAATTCCATAAATTTAAACCATATACGGTAATTTGAAATAGATTTATTTTTTTTAGATAAATCTTATTAGAATTTAGTTGCTGTGACTATGAAGTAAGTAGCTTAAAGGGAACCTGTCATGTAAAATAATGCCATTAACCTGCAGACATGGGGTTTATCTGGATGTTAATAGAGTTCTGACACCGCGTGGTGCTGGTACTCAGAGTCCCGCTGCCAGGAGGAAATGAACTTTATTCCTCCCAGCAGCGTTCAGCTTCCAGTCATACGCTCTCTATGCACAGAGCGGTGACTAAAGCCATGCCAGCGCCCCTACTCTGCCTGGAAGCCGAACGCTGCAGGGAGGAATAAAGTTCATTTCCTCCTGGCAGTGGGGCTTTCAATGCCTGTCCCGCATGCTGTCAGAATGTTACAGATTAACCCCATATCTGCAGATTAATAGTTATTTTACATGACAGGTGCCCTGTAAGGAAAGGGACGTCACCATTTTGTATAGGGCCTATACCAGCCTCCATCTTGTCTGTTCACAGAGCCACAGGCTGCAACTACACAAGGCCTATTAGCATATTCAGTACGACCAGTTTTGATGTCCACTATGAATCAATAGGGCTTTAACATGCTAATTGGTTTAGGCCAGTGTCTGAATGGGATGGTCATTGGTATGTTGAATGGCTCGGACTCAGGCCCGTGTTTCCTGCTCCATATGAATTGCAGGCTAGTTAATATGCGTGCTTCAAAGCAAAGGGGAAGGACCTAACAGTTTTAAGAACTGTAGCAATGAACAAGCTGGGGCATTCCATTTTCTCACAGCAACAAGAAGCACAAGACACAGATTTGATTTGCCTTGCCAAATGGAGCAGCAGCACATGCTGTGGGGACTGTCCAGCAACTGAAGACTTACCTGGGGGTGGCAGAGCTCCTGCCTCCCCATGACCATACAACCCGGTAATATTGATCTATAGCTTATACCTTTAAGCCTTGTACATTATCGTTGTATTTTTTCTCTGACTGCAAATCCATTGTAATTACGTTGTATAGCTTTACTGTATATTTCTGTAATTATCTAGTGCGCCCTTAAGGCAATTAAACCATAAAATTAATCTTGGGCTGATGCTTTTACTCTGATCACGAATCTTAGAATACCCAGTGGGTAACAGGACACCCTCCCCGGCGGCCATTTGCTCTAGGTGCAGTTCCCTTACTGACCTGAGAGACAAAGGGGGCGCCGGAGAGCTGTACCTGTGGCGTTACGTCCCATTGGTGACGTGGGAGGAAAGGGGATCGTCCTTCACATTTGGTAGCGGCGGTGGGATCAGAAGCTGTGATACCCAGGCTACCATGTGGCGGTCGGCTTAGTTCCTCACAATTGGTGGCAGCGGTGGGATCAGAGTAATAGTGTGCGTGGGACCCCTACACCCAGACACTAGAGACTACCAGCGGTACTTTCACTGCTGGGGTCTTAAGGTCAGCCCAGCACTAGACGGTCAGAGTGTAAATATAATAAGTTGTGTGCAAGGTCAGGGTTGCAGCTGTTTCAGTAACCAAAGGTTCCCAAGATGGCGGAAGGCACCAGGAGTAGGGCAAAGGGGGAGGCCAATGCTGTGGCCTATGAGGGGTTCGATACCGATGAGGGGGAGCTCAGCCAGGGATCCCCAAGGAGCCCGACCCCCGTGCTCAGTCTCACAATGGACTGTCCACCCCCTTCCCGTCCCAGCCTGTCCAGATCGGAGGCCCTCTTCCAAGCGGCTATGGCACAGCTCGAGGCTGGTAATGACACCGCCTATGACAGACTCCTGGTGGCGGCAGAGAAAGCAGCAGAGCGTGAGCAAGCAGAACGCCGTGAAGCTGCGGAGCGGGAGCAAGCAGCGGCAGAGAGAGCAGCGGAGCGTGAGCAAGCAGCAGCAGAGCGTGAGCATACAGAACGTGTGTTGCAGGCTACAGAACGCCGTGAAGCTGCGGAGCACCGGCACCGACTGGAGATGGCTCAGCACGGGCCCCCGCTGGACGCACCAGGCCCACCGGAGACAAGGGCTTCCAAGGTCCGGGCGGAGGACTTTCCCTTACTTGAAAAGGATGGAGACCTGGATTCCTTTCTGCTGGCTTTTGAGAGGACATGCCTCCAACATCATCTGGCCCCGGATCAGTGGGCAAGGTACCTGACCCCCCATTTGAGGGGTAAGTCCCTGGAAGTTTTGGGGGACTTACCTGCCGGGGAGGAGCAGGACTACAACGGCATCAAGCGGGCCCTGATCCAGCACTACCACCTCACCCCGGAGTCGTACCGCAGGAAGTTCAGGAGCCTGCAGCGGGGTTCAAAGGACACCTGGACCGACCACATGCGGGCCCTGCTGAGAGCTGCGGAGCACTGGACCTCGGGTCTAGAGCTCACTACCCGCCAGGAGGTCCAGGAACTGTTTGTCATGGAGCAATTCTTGTGGAACTGCCCATAGGACCTCCAGCAGTTCCTCCGTGACCGGAAACCAAAGGGGGCTTCTGCTACAGCCGCCCTGGCAGACGAGTATGCCAACAACAGGGCGCCGGAGCCAAAGAAGCCTGCCAGCAGCACCTGGAGAGGGGGTAAGCCCAATCGTGCCCCAGCCCCATATCCAGCCCCCAGAGTGAAAGGGGTGTACCCCCCGATGCCCTCTCCAGGCCAGGAACAGAACCCAGACGTTGTCATAATTCAATCAGCCAGGACACTTTAAGGCTGCGTGTCCCCAGCGCCAGAAGGCCCCATCCCTGTCCCAGAAATCGACCACTGTTTTGTGTGTGGGAGGGGGTGGTGGGAGGTCCCTAGACAATTACCAACCCGTCACCATCGGCCGCTCAGCGGTCATGGGACTGCGGGACACAGGCGCTGAACGAACCCTGGTACGCCCTGAGGTGGTGTCCCCTCAAGTCTTGGTACATGGGAAAACCCTTTCCGTCTCCGGAATTGGAGGCGTTGAACCGGCGCTGCCCGTTGCCAAGGTGTATTTGGACTTGGGCGCCGGGAGGGGGATGCGGGAGGTGGGAGTAACGCCGAATATTCCTGCAAATGTGTTGCTTGGGACCGATTTGGGGCGGCTAGTGTCCCAGTATGTGGCCACTGAACCCCCAAGTTCGCTCCCCAAGAATGTCATGACTCTACTGTGAATGTTAATGTATTGAATGTGCCTCCAACAGTGGAGGAGGGAGTGAAACCTGATGGTAAGCCATGCACTGACACTACACACACAGGGCTCACAGTGAGGACAGGTGAGGAGGCTGTAGGGGAGAGCTCAGAGGTGGAGGGAGGGGCCGCTATGGGCAGTGTAGGGCCCCTAAGTGAACCCAGCCTGCTGAGTCTAGGGCCCCTGCAGGAAGAGGAACAGGCCATGGGGGGAGGGGGCGTCCCGGGAGAGGAGCCACCAGGTAAGACCCCAGGGCAGGAGTTCCCCACATCCGGGATGTCAGGAAGTCAGGGAAGTCTGCCTGATCCGGCGACTTGGTCAGGGGACGAGGGAAAGCAGGCGCTACCCGTGGTCTCAGCGGTCGTGGCCGCTGTTACCAGGAGTGGGAGCGCTGAAGCCCAAGGAGCCTCGCGGAGGTCCGACGGTTTCCCCCTCTCCGACCAAGTGGCTGCCGAGTCAGACAGTAGCCAGGAGACAGATCCCGGGGAACTGACAGAGGACATGGCAGTTTCATCAATTCTTGCCACATCAAGTCAGGGATTTCAGGCAGCGTTGGAAGCTGACCCTAGCCTGAAGACTCTCAAGGAACAGGCGGCACAGCCTCCCCTGGAGTCCGACCGCGAGCGAGTGGTCTGGGACCAGGGACGGCTGTACCGGGTAACGGTCCAGCAGGGTTCACCGGAGGTGTGGCCCAGGGACCGACAGTTAGTGGTACCCCATCCGTTCAGGCCGGAATTGTTGCAGATCGCACACGAGATTCCAATGGCCGGACACCTAGGGATCACTAAAACCAGGGCCAGGCTGACTCAGCATTTCTACTGGCCTGGAATGAGGACCGAGGTGATAGCCTACTGCCGTTCGTGTGACACCTGTCAGAGGGTGGGGAAGGCGGAGCCGTGCCCCAAAGCCCCACTGGTAACTCTGCCCATCATCGAAGAGCCTTTCTCGAGGGTGGCTGTGGATCTCATTGGACCTCTGTCCACTCCCAGCCGCTCCGGGAAATGCTTCATACTAACGGTAGTGGACTATGCCACCCGGTACCCGGAGGCGGTAGCTTTGTCGTCCATTCGGGCGACAAAGTGGCCACTGCCTTACTGGAGATTTTCTCCAGAGTGGGGTTTCCCAAGGAAATGCTCACCGACCGAGGGACCCAGTTCATGTCGCAGCTGATGGAGTCTCTCTGTAAGCAGGTACAGGTGCAACATCTGGTGGCCAGCCCGTATCACCCACAGACCAATGGCTTGTGTGAGCGGTTCAATGGCACCTTAAAGCAGATGCTGAAGATGTTGGTCGACTCCCACGGGAGAGACTGGGAGCGGTATCTCCCACACCTGCTGTTTGCCTACTGGGAGGTCCCACAGGCCTCAACGGGGTTCTCCCCCTTTGAGCTCCTGTACGGGAGACGTGTACGGGGGCCCCTTGCTCTGGTGAAGGAAGCGTGGGAAGGGGATTTAGCCACCCCTGGAGTGTCGGTCATTGAGTATGTCGTGCGCTTCCGGGACCGAATGATGGCCTTGATGCGGCTGGTGCATGATAATATGGCCCAAGCTCAGGCTGACCAGAAGCGATGGTACGACCAGAATGCTTGTGAGCGGACCTACCAGGTGGGTCAAAAGGTGTGGGTACTGGTCCCCGTACCACAAAACAAGCTTTAGGCGGCCTGGGAGGGTCCATACCTCGTGCACGAGCACTCAATGCCGTCACCTACCTGGTCACCCTGGACCACGCCCGTGGAAGGAGGAAGGCCTTCCATGTGAACATGATGAAGGCCCACCATGAGCGGGAGGCTTATGCCCAACCAGTGTGCAACCTTTCAGAGGACAGAGAGTCAGAAATCCTTCTGGATCTGCCACCTTAGCCAAAGAGAGGGTGCGGTAGGGCGCACGGGGGAACACAGGAATGTGATACCCCCTAGCGCCCTCAAAAGCAGGGAGGTGTAAGGAAAGGGACGTCACCATTTTGTATAGGGCCTATACCAGCCTCCATCTTGTCTGTTCACAGAGCCACAGGCTGCAACTACACAAGGCCTATTAGCATATTCAGTACGACCAGTTTTGATGTCCACTATGAATCAATAGGGCTTTAACATGCTAATTGGTTTAGGCCAGTGTCTGAATGGGATGGTCATTGGTATGTTGAATGGCTCGGACTCAGGCCAGTGTTTCCTGCTCCATATGAATTGCAGGCTAGTTAATATGCGTGCTTCAAAGCAAAGGGGAAGGACCTAGCAGTTTTAAGAACTGTAGCAATGAACAAGCTGGGGCATTCCATTTTCTCACAGCAACAAGAAGCACAAGACACAGATTTGATTTGCCTTGCCAAATGGAGCAGCAGTACATGCTGTGGGACTGTCCAGCAACTGAAGACTTACCTGGGGGTGGCAGAGCTCCTGCCTCCCCATGACCATACAACCCGGTAATATTGATCTATAGCTTATACCTTTAAGCCTTGTACATTATCGTTGTATTTTTTCTCTGACTGCAAATCCATTGTAATTACGTTGTATAGCTTTACTGTATATTTCTGTAATTATCTAGTGCGCCCTTAAGGCAATTAAACCATAAAATTAATCTTGGGCTGATGCTTTTACTCTGATCACGAATCTTAGAATACCCAGTGGGTAACAGGACACCCTCCCCGGCGGCCATTTGCTCTAGGTGCAGTTCCCTTACTGACCTGAGAGACAAAGGGGGCCCGGAGAGCTGTACCTGTGGAGTTACGTCCCATTGGTGACATGGGAGGAAAGGGGATCGTCCTTCACATTTGGTAGCGGCGGTGGGATCAGAAGCTGTGATACCCAGGCTACCATGTGGCGCGTCGGCTTAAAAACTGTCAATCTGTCTAAACCACTTTCAGCTTGAAAAATGTAAAGAATGCATGCCAACATTGCCATTTGCCCCCAAGGCCAGTGAGCTATCATTCGCAACCAGATATTTCTGATGCCAATCCTGCACATAAAATGAAGCCTAAGATTTCATATTATTTGAAATATCATTATGGATTATATTAACAAAGTTGATTGGGACTAGAATAAAGACTAAGAAATTTGGGTCAAAAGTAGATATTGTCTAGACACTTCCAAAGAAAATTTGGGGGCATGATTTATTATTCTACTTCTCCTTTATAGATCGATATACAGCTTGCATTTTCAGTGTTTATTTGACTCATCTTCATTTGTAGCACTTGAGGTCCAAGAGTATCTCTCTTTATGGATTTCCACGCAAACATAAGACACACTGTAGATATCCACACAGCGAACTACAAATTCATAAAACTTGAAAGTTTCAATAGTTTGTGCTGGAAGTGACTCAAGTAAGATGAGACGCCTCATAAACATGTAAGCTGCTGTACAAAGTATACTGGCATTAAGAAGGACCTTAATCTGGAAATGTTGCTGTCAGGTGCTTTTAAAGGGAATGTGTCATCAGAAAATGATGCATGGTTTAAATCAGGTTTTTGTGTTTGTTCAGTCTTCATACACGTTGATACGGTGTGCAATCTAACATACAGCATAAACCACTTCTGTCTTCCAAAATAAGCAGACCATTCTCTGTAATCTAATTTGTTTATTGGTCAACAGGTATAGAACATGCGGTAAAACTATGAGAATACAAACAACATAGGTAAGTATTGGGCAAATAATCACACAGCTGACACTTTACAATTAACAGGAAAGTATACAGTGTGATGCAAACTTGAACATGGAAATACATAGATCTCTAATAATCACATCTCCTTTGTACTGGCTGCTATACAGTTAATTAAATTCCTGTACAATACTGTATTGCAAGAACAGAGATATTAATCTTACCAGATATGCTTTACCAGGATAGCAAACTCAAGTTAGAGCAGTTACAGGAGGGCAAATAAACACGTGTGTCCCAGGAAGTACACAGAAGAAAATGGAGCTTCTTCTTCCCACCATAGGTTGGGAAGAATGCAACACTATGTGCTGCTAAAGACACAGGTTATAAATTCAGCCACCAATAAATGGTGCTATAACACAACAAACCAGCACATAAATACGAACCATATTGCCCTCTATACAATGGGCAGAACAGTGTTAACTGCATTTTTAAAATGTTTTTTTTTCCATATCACAATCTATTAAAAATAAAAAAGTAAAATTCCTCAATTTTCAGTCTGGCTATTGGGTCATTTTAGACTCTAACGTCCTCTTGTTTGATGAGCGTCAAATGTACAGACTCAGACTCTATCTTTTGTAATGAAGCCTCTAATGACCATATGTAAAAGTCAATGTGATCAAGGAAAGCTGTGACATCGTGTTCTGTGATTATGGGATCATGTGTGACTAGCTGTGTACAGGGGTGATACGTGTCATTGTAATCCTGCTGTGATGGTAAGGAGCCTGCTGAAAAGTCTTCAAAAAAGAACAAGAAGAATGAGTCTAAAATTAGTCCACATGGCCAGTGTGAAAATTGCAAAATTATTAGTTTTTTTTATTAAATATATTGATATGAAAAAAAATGACAAAATAAAATAATACAGGTATAATTAATGATTTAAACAATGAGTCATTTTCTGATGTCACATTCCCTTTAAGCTAGGCTAATACATAAAAGTGATGCTGTGAGTTCTATGCCTTGGTCATTTTCTTTCATGAAATTGGTTATTTGTGGTGTATTATTACAAATTGCTCAGGCAAACACACAACAGAATGGTGCTATAACAGTAGAATAAAAGACACGGACCATACATCCAAAACTAATACTTAGACCTATTGCAGCTAAGGACAATTTACAAAGCTGAACACAAGGTTCGTAGGTAACATTCTGATAAGACTGTATTAAGTCCACTGCCACACCACGGCGATCATCTTTGTGGCTCCCTGACTTTAAAGGTGACCACCGCTGAAGTGATGCAGGGGGAGTGATCCAGGTGACCCACAGTCCATGCTGCAAAGGAAAGCCCCCACAGATCCAGATCACCCCACCCCATAAGCACAGGAACAAAGCATCAATGGCCGCCAAATAGCAGCAATAATAATTAAAAGGATAAAAAAACAAACCTTCCATATGATCTCAGTTAAAAAGCTAAAAATAAAATAAGCGGACCACCGCTGCAGTCTCCTGCAAATGTAAAACCACCTGACCAAATGGGAACAAAGCTGGTCCCATATAAAACAAAGAAAGGGAACATTATGCAAAAAAAAAGACTTGGGCCACACATGTAAAACTTACCAAACTCAACCTTCTTAGTAAAATTTTTAACTCCTTTCACTTGGTGTTAGAACTGTGTGGCGGCCATCTTTGTGGTGGTGCTGTGCTTGTGGGGAGGCGTGATCTGGAGCCATGGGGATTTTACCTTGCAGCATGGATGCTGTTGAGCAACAGGGTCGCTTCTCCTGCTGGTGACATACACTCATGGCAGTGGTCAACACACGGCACCATTCCTCTAAATTTAGGGACCCATTGACATTAAAGACTTCATAAAGTCTGATCAGCAGGTTAACTAAGAACCTCGTGTTTTGTAAATTTTTGCTTATCCACAATAGATAAAGTTTTGGATGTGCGGTCCATGTATTTTATTCTACACTTATAGTACGGTTGTGTTTCTATCATTGTAAACCCAGGCTTTTACGGTGAGTGGTTTCTGACACATTCACTCATTTCTACAAGCCAATTTTAACTAAATGATGGCATTGGAAAATTATGCTCTGCACTAAAATACAGCAGGCACCCGCTACCCTTAAATTAATCACATGCCCCTCATTCTTTTATGGGAACTTGCTGTCCCTGACTAATTAATAAGTGACAGGCAGGGAAACAGTTATTGATTTTGTACTAGTTCTCTGCAACATCAAAGAGTTGCAGACTATCGCATACATTCCCCAGCTGCTCTGAATGGGAAGATCTCAGGGATGAATGTAAGATGTCACAAATTTTCCAGACTGCTTGACAACACCAGTTTTCTTTTTATTTAAAGCACAGAAAAGAGACTGCAATGCTCAACCAAGATACGGTAAAATAAAATATAATGATGCTGCATGATGATGTAAAGTAACGGAGAAATGTACAATCCCGGCCATCTATCCAGGCCCGAAAATAACGTAAGAAAGGTGCCCTTGAAAGCTGAATTGTCAGGCTGAATTAATGAAATCCTTATCATTACATGGTCATTGAGTAATCTGCTTTCATTAAAGTTTGAGAAAAGTGTAAGACAGCAATACTAATTCTCTTACATCAAGCGCCTTGATTTCTGACAAGATAGTGGGATTCCCAAGCACATTAGTCTAGATGAAATGCCATGTGTATTGAGTTATTTCACCACTATAGATATATTTATATATACATACAAAATAAAAGTATGAAACCATATGGCCACGCCAAGAAGATCAACAACTTAAAGGATTATTCCTTTCTCAGCCATTTATGCTGAGATGGGATTATCAGAGCACCGACTGCAGGAGGTATGCACCGAAAACGAGTTACAACAGTGTAGATCGGTGGAGATTTTTAAAGAAAAAGTCAGCACTACAGAATACATGGGAAATATAGCACTGATCAGAGAAGTCACAGGCAGGATACACAGCGTCACCCAGAGACTCACAGGTGACATCTCTCATCTTTCTTCACTTGGCAGGAATGCCGTTACAATTTGCCTCTGAGCAGTTTGCTGTTGGCATTTTACTTTTCCAGCTGCCTCTCTACATCTCAACACAAGCTCCCCATATGGGTGCCCTAATACTGCCATCCCGCGGCTACACGTAAGGCATGCGATTGGCACCAAGACTCGGCCAACACAGCGCACATCAGATATCACATCAGATATCATCCGAGTGATGTGCGATATACGCCGACGCCGGCAATGGAGGAGATAGAGAAATTAGTTTCTCTGCTTCCTCTGCAGTTTTGATCCGATCCGCTCTGTGCGAGAGGCTTGGAACACAGTAGCCTGACACTCGGCTCCCGCATGCAGCAGAGCAGGATCCGAGAGTCATTAGCATATTGCATCCGATGCTCTCGCATGGGTGGCCATACGCTAGTCTGACTCCAGCCTAATACCGTAGCTGCTGCACTGTTCTGTGCACAGAAATACTATATTACAGAAATATTAGTGCCAATAAAAACATTAGTGCCCACAGACAGTGCCTCCTACAGCAATTAGTGTCACGCATAGTGTTCCCTATGATAATAAGTGCTACACATAGTGCTTTTTACCGTAGTGTCCCACATAGTGTTCCCTATGGTGAAAAATACTACATATAGTGCTCCTTACAGCAATTAGTGTCACAAATAATGTTCCCTACGGTAATAAGTGCTAAATATAGTGCTCCTTACAGAAATTAGTGTCACGCATAGTGTTCTCTACGGTACTAAGTGCTACACATAGTGCTCTTTACTATAGTGTCACGCATAGTGTTCCCTATGGTAATAAGTGCTACACATAGTGTTCCTTACAGTAATTAGTGTCACGCAGAGTGTTCCCTACGGCACTAAGTGTTACACATAGTGCTCCTTACAGTAATAAGTGTCACGCATAGTGCTCCCTACGGTGCTAAGGGTTAAGGATCCTCTGAAGGAAGCACCCTGAAACATTCTTATTCTACAGTAGTAAGTGCCACACATGGAGCACTTTGCAGTAATTAGTGTCACTCATAGAGCTCCCTACAGCAATTATGGTCATTCATAGTGCTCATTACAGTAATTAGTGTCACACATGGACTTCTCTAAGTAAATTAGTGTCACATATAGGACCCCTTACAGTAATTAGTGTCACACAGAGTGCCCCCCACAGTAATTAGTGACACATATAGCGATCCCTACAGTAATTAGCATCACAGATAATGTTCTATAAAGTAATTTGTGCCATATATAGAGCCCCCTACAGTAATTTGTGCCATATATAGTGCCTGCTACAGTAATTAGTGCCATACATAGTGCCTGCTACAGTAATTAGTGCCATACATAGTGCCTGCTACAGTAATTAGTGCCATACATAGTGCCTGATACAGTAATTAGCGCTATACATAGTGCCTGCTACAGTAATTAGTGCCATACATAGTGCCTGCTACAGTAATTAGTGCCATACATAGTGCCTGCTACAGTAATTAGTGCCATACATAGTGCCCGCTACAGTAATTAGTGCCATACATAGTGCCTGCTACATGTAATTAGTGCCATACATAGTGCCTGCTACAGTAATTAGTGCCATACATAGTGCTGCTACAGTAATTAGTGCCATAATAGTGCCTGCTACAGTAATTAGTGCCATACATAGTGCCTGTACAGTAATTAGGCCTTACATAGTGCCTGCTACAGTAATTAGTGCATACATAGTGCCTGCTACAGTAATTAGTGCCATACATAGTGCCTGCTACAGTATTAGTGCCATACATAGTGCCTGCTACAGTAATTAGTGCCATACATAGTGCCTGCTACAGTAATTAGTGCCATACATAGTGCCTGCTACAGTAATTAGTGCCATACATAGTGCCTGCTACAGTAATTAGTGCCATACATAGTGCCTGCTACAGTAATTAGTGCCATACATAGTGCCTGCTACAGTAATTAGTGCATACATAGTGCCTGCTACAGTAATTAGCGCATACATAGTGCCTGCTTACAGTAATTAGTGCCATACATAGTGCCTGCTACAGTAATTAGTGCCATACATAGTGCTGCTACAGTAATTAGTGCATACATAGTGCCTGCTACAGTAATTAGTGCCATACATAGTGCCTGCTACAGTAATTAGTGCCATACATAGTGCCTGCTACAGTAATTAGGCATACATAGTGCCTGCTACAGTAATTAGTGCCATACATAGTGCCTGCTACAGTAATTAGTGCCATACATAGTGCCTGCTACAGTAATTAGTGCCATACATAGTGCCTGCTACAGTAATTAGTGCCTATACATAGTGCCTGCTACAGTAATTAGTGCATACATAGTGCCTGCTACAGTAATTAGTGCATACATAGTGCCTGCTACAGTAATTAGTGCCATACATAGTGCCTGCTACAGTAATTAGTGCATACATAGTGCCTGCTACAGTAATTAGTGCTATACATAGTGCCTGCTACAGTAATTAGTGCCATACATAGTGCCTGCTACATGTGTGAATTAGGCCTATACATAGTGCCTGCTACAGTAATTAGTGCCATACATAGTGCCTGCTACAGTAATTAGCGCTATACATAGTGCCTGCTACAGTAATTAGTGCCTATACATAGTGCCTGCTACAGTAATTAGTGCCATACATAGTGCCTGCTACAGTAATTAGTGCCATACATAGTGCCTGCTACAGTAATTAGTGCCATACATGTGCCCTGCTACAGTAATTAGTGCCATACATAGTGCCTGCTACAGTTAATTAGTGCCATACATAGTGCCTGCTACAGTAATTAGTGCCATACATAGTGCCTGCTCAGTATAGTGCATACATAGTGCTGCTACAGTAATTGGCATCATAGTGCCTGTACAGTAATTAGTGCCATACATAGTGCCTGTACAGTAATTAGGCATACATAGCCTGCTACAGTAATTAGGCATACATAGTGCCGCTACAGTATTAGTGCATACATAGTGCCTGTACAGTATTAGTGCCATACATAGTGCCTGCTACAGTAATTAGTGCCATAATAGTGCCTGTACAGTAATTGTGCCATACATAGTGCCTGTACAGTATTAGTGCCATACATATGCCGCTACAGTATTAGTGCCTTACATAGTGCCTGCACAGTAATTGGCATACATAGTGCCTGTTACAGTATTAGTGCCATACATAGTGCCTGTTACAGTAATTAGTGCCATACATAGTGCCCGCTTACAGTATTAGTGCCATCATAGTGCCGCTACAGTAATTAGTGCCATATCATATGTGCCTGTCGACAGTAATTAGTGCCATACATGTGCCTGTACAGTAATTAGTGCCTACATAGTGCCTGTACAGTAATTAGGCCATACATAGTGCCGCTACAGTAATTAGTGCCTACATAGTGCTGCTACAGTAATTAGTGCCATACATAGTGCCTGTACAGTAATTAGCGCATACATAGTGCCTGCTACAGTAATTAGGCATACATAGTGCCTGCTACAGTAATTAGGCTATACATAGTGCCTGCTACAGTAATTAGTGCCATACATATGCCTGCTACAGTAATTAGTGCATACATAGTGCCTGTACAGTAATTAGTGCCATACATATGCCTGCTACAGTAATTAGTGCCATACATAGTGCCGCTACAGTAATTAGTGCATACATAGTGCCTGCTACAGTAATTGGCCATACATAGTGCCTGCTACAGTAATTAGGCTTACATAGTGCCTGCTACAGTAATTAGTGCCATACATAGTGCCTGCTACAGTAATTAGTGCCATACATAGTGCCTGCTACAGTAATTAGCGCCATACATAGTGCCTGCTACAGTAATTAGTGCCATACATAGTGCCTGCTACAGTAATTATTGCTATACATAGTGCCTGCTACAGTAATTAGCGCTATACATAGTGCCTGCTACAGTAATTAGCGCTATACATAATGCCTGCTACAGTAATTAGTGCCATACATAGTGCCTGTTACAGTAATTAGTGCCATACATGGTGCCTGCTACAGTAATTAGTGCCATACATAGTGCCCGCTACAGTAATTAGTGCCATACATAGTGCCTGCTACAGTAATTAGTGCCATACATGGTGCCTGCTACAGTAATTAGTGCCATACATAGTGCCTGCTACAGTGATTAGTGCTATACATAGTGCCTGCTACAGTGATTAGTGCTATACATAGTGCCTGCTACAGTGATTAGTGCCATACATAGTGCCTGCTACAGTAATTAGCGCTATACATAATGCCTGCTACAGTAATTAGCGCTATACATAGTGCCTGCTACAGTGATTAGTGCCATACATAGTGCCTGCTACAGTGATTAGCGCTATACATAGTGCCTGCTACAGTGATTAGTGCCATACATAGTGCCTGCTACAGTGATTAGCGCTATACATAATGCCTGCAACAGTAATTAGTGCTATACATAGTGCCCGCTACAGTAATTAGTGCCATACATAGTGCCCGCTACAGTAATTAGTGCCATACATAATGCCTGCTACAGTAATTAGCGCTGTACATAGTGCCCGCTACAGTAATTAGTGCCATACATAGTGCCTGCTACAGTGATTAGTGCCATACATAGTGCCTGCTACAGTGATTAGTGCCATACATAGTGCCTGCTACAGTGATTAGCGCTATACATAGTGCCTGCTACAGTAATTAGTGCCATACATAGTGCCTGCTACAGTGATTAGCGCTATACATAATGCCTGCAACAGTAATTAGTGCCATACATAGTGCCTGCTACAGTGATTAGCGCTATACATAGTGCCTGCTACAGTAATTAGCGCTATACATAGTGCCTGCTACAGTGATTAGCGCTATACATAATGCCTGCAACAGTAATTAGTGCCATACATAGTGCCTGCTACAGTAATTAGTGCCATACATAGTGCCTGCTACAGTAATTAGTGCCATACATAATGCCTGCTACAGTAATTAGCGCTGTACATAATGCCTGCATGTCATGTCTGCATTGCCATTTTGACTTCTCACAGCTGAGTTTCTGTTTCTTTGTGTTTGGCAGCTTGGGAGTCAATTCTGTCTGTGCTCGGTGCTGGGACTGGGTGCAGTTTCTCTCCGGCTGCAATTGATTATTTGTTGATTGGTTTCCTTTAAATTCCTGGTTGTCTGCTTTGGGAGTTGCCAGTGAAATCCTTCATGCAGACCACAGATGGGAATGAATCTGTATAGACTTAAGTTGAGAGCTCCTTAGTTGTTTTAAGCTCAACTTGCTTAGAGTTTATTTCCCAGACCATTTATGTTCCTTTGGTGTTTGAGTGTGTATGCAAGTGAGTGCTATCCTGTCTGTCTTATATGTCTAATCTGTGTATTTAGCTGAGATCAGCCCATATCCCTTTGGTGGTAATCAGGATCCTTCTTGGGACTGATTACAGGATTCAGGTTCTGACAGGAGACAGGGTTAGGCTGGAGACTTGGACCTCTGAACCATTATCGGTACCTCCAAGGTAAGGGATTAGTTAGGACCCCAGTGTAGGGTCAGGTTAGACCCCGGTCCTCCTCTTTCCTGTTACAGCTCATCAAGTCCTCAAGATTAACCCTGAGATCAACTATATTGTTCCTGCACATCTAGTCCTCAAGATTAACCCAAAAGTTCTGCAGAGATTGTGTCAGGTAAATCTATTTTATACTTACATTCTGTTGTTGCTAAACTATATGTGGTATAGAGTGTGGTTCCTGTATAAATAGTTTACTGACATTGTATTCATATCATTAGACAGCGTGACATTTTCACTGGCCACAAAAAAATTATCTCTAGTTACCATGGATCCAGTAGCCCAGCTGGCTCTGCAGTTGCAGGGATTATCCATGGAGCTGACGGACATTAAGTCCAAAGTTTTGTCTCCCTGGAGCAGACCAGAGTTGAACCTAAAGTAGCTCTTCCAGATATGTTCACTGGTGGGCGAGACAAATTTTTTACTTTCCGGGAGGCATGTAAATTGTATTTTCGGCTACGGCCGCGATCATCAGGGAGTGATGAGCAGAGAGTGGGAATTGTTATCTCACTTCTTCAAGGGGACCCTCAATCCTGGGCATTTTCCCTTCCTCCGGGTTCCCCGGCTCTACAGTCTGTAGATCAATTTTTTACTGCTCTGGGATTGGTATATGATGACCCAGATCGGGTCTCTCTTGCAGAGACCAAATTACGTAAGTTACAGCAGGGTGATCGTCCTGCGGAGGAATTTGCTTCTGAGTTTCGTAGATGGGCCACGGATACTCAGTGGAATGACCCAGCTCTTAGGAGCCAGTTTTGTCATGGGCTTTCTGACAAATTAAAAGACGTTTTGGCCCAGTATGAGTCTCCTCCTTCTCTGGAGGCTGCTATGGCCCTAGCTATCCGTACTGATAGACGGCTTCGGGAGAGAGGTGAGGTAACTCCACTCCCTGTTGTTTCTCCACCTACTACTAAAGTCCCTTATGTTGAGGTTCCCCTTGTCTGTTCGGATGAGCCTATGCAGTTGGGAGGGACATCTTTTCGTAGTAGGGGATTGGCGGCACGCCGCAGGACTAGAAGGTGTTTTTTTCTGCGGGAAAGAGGGACATTTTGTTGGAGAATGTCCATCCCATGTCTTGTTAAGTAAAAAGTCGCCGGAAAACTGCTAATCCCAGGTTGTGTGGTGGACGACAACCTGGGAGTATGTATTTCATCCGCCGGTTCTTCTCAGTTCCTTGTACCAGTGGAGGTGGGGGTTGGTACTAGAGTGAAGAGATTGTCTGTTCTTCTGGATAGTGGTTCTGGGGCTAATCAGGTTGACGCTCAGTTTGCTCAGGCTCATGGTATGCATCTGAGTGTATTGGTCAAACCGATCCCTATTTTCTCCATCGACGCCAGGCCTCTCGGCCAAGGTAGCTTTGTTCATGAGGTTCATAACATTGACCTTCGGGTAGGGGCAATACATAGGGAACAATTATCTTGTTATGTATTGGAGGGTCTACCTACTCCCATTGTGTTGGGACTTCTTGGCTGGTTAAACATAACCCTGTGATTAATTGGCAGTCCAGAGAGATAAGCCAATGGGGTGAGTTTTGCAAAAACAACTGCATGAACACAGTCATCAGTGCGGTCGTGCCTAGTACATTGCCTCCTTTTTTGGAGGATTTTGGGGATGTTTTCTCTGAGGAGGGGTGTCAGGAGTTGCCTCCTCATCGCGTTTATGACTGCTCTATTAATCTACTTCCTGATGCTAAGTTGCCTAAAGCTAGGTTGTATAATCTTTCTGGTCCTGAAAGACAGGCTATGAAAGATTATATTTCGGAAAGTGTGGCCAATGGGCATATTAGACCTTCATCTTCCCCTGTGGCCGCGGGGTTCTTCTTTGTGAAGAAAAAAGATGGAGGCCTACGCCCTTGCTTGGATTTCCGCGAACTTAATCGGATTACTGTTCGAGATCCGTATCCACTACCTCTTATTCCTGATCTTTTCAATCAGATTGTTGGCGCCAAATGGTTCTCTAAATTGGATCTCAGGGGGGCGTATAATCTGATTAGGATAAAAGAGGGAGATGAGTGGAAAACGGCGTTTAACACGCCGGAGGGACATTATGAAAACCTGGTCATGCCTTTTGGTCTGACTACTGCTCCAGCAGTATTCCAACATTTTGTTAATGACATTTTTCGTCACCTTGTGGGGGTGTTTGTGGTCGTATATTTGGATGACATTTTAATTTACTCGCCAGATCTTGTGTCTCACCAGGAGCATGTTAGACAGGTGTTGCAGATCTTGCGAGACAATAAACTATACGCCAAACTGGAGAAGTGTGTTTTTGCCGTACAGGAACTTCAGTTTTTGGGTTTTTTGGTGTCAGCCTCCGGTTTCCGGATGGACCCTGAAAAGGTGAGAGCAGTGCTTGAATGGGATCAGTCAAGGGATCTTAAGGCTCTGCAGCGTTTTTTGGGGTTTGCTAATTACTACCGGAAATTTATTTGTAATTTCTCGTCTGTCGTCAAACCTCTCACTGACATGACGAGAAAAGGGACAGATTTTTCTAAGTGGTCGGACAAAGCTTGCCAAGCCTTTTCCTTTTTAAAAGATGTTTTGCTTCGGCACCCGTTCTCATCCAACCAGATGTATCTCAGCCGTTCATTGTGGAGGTGGACGCGTCTGACGTAGGAGTGGGTGCTATATTGTCCCAGGGTCCGTCCCCTGGTAAATGGCATCCGTGCGCTTTCTTTTCTAAGAAATTGTCGTCCGCCGAAAGGAATTATGATATCGGCAATAGGGAACTTTTGGCCATTAAATTGGCTTTTGAAGAATGGCGTCACTTTTTGGAGGGGGCAGTCCACCCGGTCACCGTTATTACTGATCACAAGAACCTGCTGTATTTAGAATCCGCTAAGCGTCTGAATTCCAGACAAGCTCGTTGGTCGTTGTTTTTTACCAGGTTTAATTTTGTCGTCACTTATCGTCCGGGGTCTAAGAATGTAAAGGCTGATGCCTTGTCTCGCAGTTTCCCAGGGGCCGGGAAAACGGACGATCCGATTCCTATCCTTCAGGAGGGGGTGGTAGTGTCGGCTGTATGTTCTGAGCTTGAGGAGGAGGTGTTGGAGGCTCAGGGGGACGCCCCTGCAGGACCTCCAGGGAGACTGTTTGTCCCGAATCAGTTGAGACAAAAGGTTATTGAGGCACATCATAATTCTGCTTTAGCAGGACATCCAGGGAGTAAGGCTACTTTAGATCTCCTTTCCCGCCGATTTTGGTGGCCTAACGCTAATAAAGATGTTATAACTTTTGTCGCGTCCTGTGGGGTTTGTGCTCGCTCTAAAACTCCTCATACCCGTCCGTCTGGGACCCTTTTACCCTTGAAACTTCCGGAGCGTCCATGGACTCATTTATCTATGGACTTCATTACGGACCTTCCTCCGTCGTCTGGGAATACTGTCATACTGGTGGTTGTTGACAGGTTCAGTAAGATGGCACATTTCGTTGCTCTTCCTGCACTCCCTAATGCTAAAACTCTGGCGCAAGTGTTCATTAGGGAGATCGTGAGACTTCATGGGTTGCCTTCTGATGTGGTGTCAGATAGGGGGTCTCAGTTTGTGTCCAAATTTTGGAGGGCATTTTGTTTACGTCAGGGGATGCAATTGTCGTTTTCCTCGGCTTTTCATCCACAGACCAATGGTCAGACAGAGCGTCTGAATCAGAGTTTAGAGACATATCTCCGGTGTTTTGTATCGGAGAACCAGGAGGACTGGTCTTCTTTCTTGCCTCTGGCAGAGTTCGCTCTTAACAACAGGCGGAGCGAGTCCACTGGTAAGTCCTCGTTTTTTGGGGCATATGGTTTCCATCCCCAGTTTTGTACCTTCAATGGGGGGGGCTCTTCTGGGGTTCCTGAGGAGGAGCGTTTCTCGTCGTCACTTGCTTCTGTGTGGCGAGGTGTATTTAATAATTTGAGTGCGATGGGGAACCGTTACAAACGTATGGCTGATAGGAGGAGAGTTTCTGGTCCAGATCTGAATGTGAACGATCTGGTATGGTTGTCTACCAGGAATATAAAACTTAAAGTGCCCTCCTGGAAACTGGGTCCCAGATTCATCGGGCCGTACAGGATCAGTTCCATAATTAATCCTGTGGCATTTCGTCTGGAACTTCCTTCTACGTTTAAAATTCATAATGTGTTCCACAAGTCATTACTTAAAAGGTATGTGGCACCAGTCATACCGTCACCTCTACCTCCTCCTCCAGTGTTGGTCAATGGTAATTTGGAATTTCAAGTATCAAAAATCATTGACTCTCGTCGGAATCGCCGGTCCCTTCAGTATTTGGTGCATTGGAAGGGGTATGGTCCGGAGGAGAGGACGTGGGTCCCTGCGTCTGATGTTAACGCAGATCGTTTGGTTCGGACCTTCCACAGAACTCACCCGGGCAGGCCTGGCCCTGAGGGTCCGGTGCCCACTACAGTAATTAGTGCCATACATAGAGCTTGCTACAGTAATTAGTGCCATACATAGTGCTTGCTACAGTAATTAGTGCCATACATAGTGCCTGCTACAGTGATTAGTGCCATACATAGAGCTTGCTACAGTAATTAGTGCCATACATAGTGCCTGCTACAGTAATTAGTGCCATACATAGTGCCTGCTACAGTGATTAGTGCCATACATAGTGCCTGCTACAGTGATTAGTGCCATACATAGCGCCTGTTACAGTAATTAGTGCCATACATAGTGCCTGCTACAGTGATTAGCGCTATACATAATGCCTGCAACAGTAATTAGTGCCATACATAGTGCCTGCTACAGTGATTAGCGCTATACATAATGCCTGCAACAGTAATTAGTGCCATACATAGTGCCTGCTACAGTAATTAGTGCCATACATAGTGCCTGCTACAGTAATTAGTGCCATACATAGTGCCCGCTACAGTAATTAGTGCCATACATAGTGCCTGCTACAGTAATTAGTGCCATACATAGTGCCTGCTACAGTAATTAGTGCCATACATAGTGCCTGCTACAGTGATTAGTGCCATACATAGTGCCTGCTACAGTAATTAGTGCCATACATAGTGCCTGCTACAGTAATTAGTGCCATACATAGTGCCTGCTACAGTAATTAGTGCCATACATAGTGCCCGCTACAGTAATTAGTGCCATACATAGTGCCTGCTACAGTAATTAGTGCCTGCTACAGTAATTAGTGCCATACATAGTGCCTGCTACAGTAATTAGTGCCATACATAGTGCCTGCTACAGTAATTAGTGCCATACATAGTGCCCGCTACAGTAATTAGCGCTATACATAATGCCTGCTACAGTAATTAGCGCTATACATAGTGCCTGCTACAGTAATTAGTGCCATACATAGTGCCTGCTACAGTAATTAGTGCCATACATAGTGCCTGCTACAGTAATTAGTGCCATACATAGCGCCTGTTACAGTAATTAGTGCCATACATAGTGCCTGCTACAGTGATTAGCGCTATACATAATGCCTGCAACAGTAATTAGTGCCATACATAGTGCCTGCTACAGTGATTAGCGCTATACATAATGCCTGCAACAGTAATTAGTGCCATACATAGTGCCTGCTACAGTAATTAGTGCCATACATAGTGCCTGCTACAGTAATTAGTGCCATACATAGTGCCCGCTACAGTAATTAGTGCCATACATAGTGCCTGCTACAGTGATTAGTGCCATACATAGTGCCTGCTACAGTAATTAGTGCCATACATAGTGCCTGCTACAGTGATTAGTGCCATACATAGTGCCTGCTACAGTAATTAGTGCCATACATAGTGCCCGCTACAGTAATTAGCGCTATACATAATGCCTGCTACAGTAATTAGCGCTATACATAGTGCCTGCTACAGTAATTAGTGCCATACATAGTGCCTGCTACAGTAATTAGTGCCATACATAGTGCCTGCTACAGTGATTAGTGCCATACATAGTGCCTGCTACAGTGATTAGTGCCATACATAGTGCCTGCTACAGTAATTAGTGCCATACATAGTGCCCGCTACAGTAATTAGCGCTGTACATAATGCCTGCTACAGTAATTAGCGCTGTACATAGTGCCCGCTACAGTAAGGGTACGTGCCCACAATCCGAAATAGCAGCATTTTGGACACAGCTCACCAGGACAGTGGTCTTCATCGTTATTTAGCCACTATAGTATATGGACTAGGGGCAGTGGAAGGTATAGGAGACCAACCACTGTCACCAGAAGACGGGGTATCATTGTGTGCTGAACCCCCTTTAATAAAGACACTGCGCCAGCCGTTGCAGGCACCATTGAATTCCCAGCAGGAATTACAGTTTGCAGAACTTCTGACACCATCGAGACACGGGAACCCGTTACCTTCATCGTTACCGCCGTGAACTGTACCGTTGTATTACAACTTGTCATATCGTTCTACAACTTACTCTTCTCTTCAATTGTGCAGTTGAAATGGGGGTTGCACAATTGCTAATTTTGTTTGTTCTTATGGTGTAGAGGGACCTTTGGGTCGATTGGCCAACCATCTAATCTGCATGGAGGTCTCCCAACATCATCCAACAAATGATGTCAGCCAAGATAAGTATTGAGCAGTTGAAATAAATTCTGTTTAATTTGTTTTGCAGGCAGATAAACTTCTGAGGCCGAGATCACACATGCGAGAAACTCGCACGATTTTCGTGCGAGTCTCTCGCATGAACACCCGGAATTGCCGCCGGCACTTGGAACGGAGCGTGCGGCTGCATAGAAATACATGCAGCCGCATGCTCCGGTCCTAGTGCCGGCGGTAGTGCCGGGTGTTCATGCGAGAGACTCGTTCTGTCTGTGTTTCTAACCCCTGGTGTGCGTGTGCATACTACTTTTGTTTGACTGCTTTCCGTGTTTACTCGCTCGGCTTTTCTACTTGGTGCCTCTTGTTTGTTTGATTCCCTCAGTTCTGACCTTCTGGCCTGTTTAATCTGACTATCCTTCTGTCTCACCTTCGGTACCGCATTGATCTCCCGGTTTTGACCTCGGCACGTTTGACTTCTCTCAAGGGCCATCCGGCTCCCCTGCACTCAGGCGCTTGTCTCCGCCCTTGGCCACTCCCCTCAGTCACATGGTTCAGGTCCTGCTCACCACCCGGTGAGTGCTCTGCCGCTCTTCTCGTGTCCCCTTACTGCGGCTAGTCACCCGCCTCGCAGCAGGTACACCCAGAGTTCATGACAATATAACTGACCACACAGTCTCTTCCCAGCTGGTCAGGGGGTGGGGTGCTCGCTGTTATGGATCTGGTACGGGCTCTCTCAGATCAAGTCAATGAGCTCTCCCAATTAATGCAGAAGCTGTCCATGGAGCAACAAGCCCTGGCTCACTAGCACCAACAGGTGCAGAGAGATATGACGGGCGCTTTACAGGGTGCTGTCCCATCGGGGGCTATGTATAGGAACACCACTGATGTGTCTCTCGTAGACCCCGAGCCACCGGTTAAGTTACCTGACAATTTTTCCGGTGCTAAAAATTGTTTAGGGTTTTCAAAGAGGGATGCAAGTTGCTTTTTGAGCTACGTCCCCATGCTTCTGGAAATGAAAGGCAGAGGGTAGGGATCGTTATATCCTTGTTAAGGGGGGCTCCACAGGCATGGGCTTTCTCTCTCCCTCCACACCCGAACGCATGTCGGTTAACTTGTTTTTTGAGGCTCTGGGGCACATTTATGACTAGCCCGATAAAATGCGTTTGGCGGAGGATATGGTGATGAGTGTGACACAGGGGAATCACTCAGCCGAATGGTTCTGTTCAAAGTTTAGACGCTGGGCCGCTGAAATATCCTGGAACGACGACGCCCTGAGGGGGTTGTTCAGCAGGGGCCTGTCCACCTGTCTACAGGACGCTCTGGCATTACATCCGCCCTCTGATACCCTGGATGACGCCATGATTCAGGTGGTCCGCATGGACCGGAGACTCCGTGCTAGAGGAGTGATGCAGCAGGAGACCCCGTTATACTCCAACCTGTGTGACATTGCGTCCGACCAGGAGCCCATGGAGGTAGGGGCTATCTCATAGAAGGAAAGAGAGAGAAGACGCCGTAGAAACAACCAACTATGCTTTTACTGTGGAGCCTCTGGACATTGGAAAATGGACTGCCACTCTTATCCTTCTTCAGCTAAGCCGTCGGGAAACGCCTATGTCTGGGTAATGATCGAGGAGATTGCCCAGACTATCAGGTAATTTTTCCTCACTTGCAAAAAAATTCCTCTTCAGGTGGAGTTGGAACTTGCTGGCAGTCCCGTGGTTACCACCGCCTCTGTTGACTGCTGTTCTACTATTAATCTGATTGATACCCGGGTGGTGACTCTTAATAAGATAGGGACAGTCATTCTTAAAGATCCTGTTAAAATTGTGGCTATTGACGCCTCTTCTCTCACCCGTGATGGAATTTGTTCTAGGTCTGAAGTCTTTTCACTGAAAGTGGGTCCTACTCATGTCTCATGTGGAAAAATTAAGTTGTTTTGTTCTGAATAATTTGCCTGCAGGTCGGGTACTGGGGATGCCTTGGCTTCAACGCCATAACCCTATTATTGATTGGGTCACGGGGGAGATCATTCAGTGGGGATGTAAGGCTAACGGTTTGTGTTGTAACTTGGTACCTCTTGTCACCTCTGTAAAATCTGTGTCAGTGTCGTCTGTCAGTCTGGAGGGTATTCTGGAGTACCTGAAAGACTTTGAAGATGTATTTTCCGAAAGTGAGGCTGAGGCGCTGCCACCACATACACCTTTTGATTGTGCCATCGATTTAGTTCCTGGAGCCAAGTTACCCAAGGCTCATCTGTTTAAATTGTCTGGGCCCGAGCGTCAAGCCATGAAGGAGTACATCACCGAAAGTCTCCGCAATGGGCATATTCGGCCTTCTGTTTCACTTGTGGCAGCGGGGTTCTTTTCTGTAAAAAAAAAGGATGGTGGTTTGTGGCCGTGCCTCAACTTTCGGGAACTGAACAAGATTACGGTGAAAAACACGTACCCTCTTCCTCTGATCCCCGATCTATGTAACCAACTCACCGGGGTCAAATGGTTCTCTAAGCTTGATTTACGAGGGGCTTATAACCTTCTAAGGGTCCGGGAAGGGGATGAATGGAAAAAAAGTTTTTGACGACTGAAGGCCTGTTTGAAAACTTGGTTATGCCTTTAGGTCTCACTAACGCTCCTGCTGTTTTTCAGAATTTCATTAATGCTATTATTTCCAACCTAATTGGGGTTATGTGGTTATCTACCTGGATGACATTTTGGTGTACTCGGCGGATAGTCAAACTCACTTGCACCATCTGCGTATGGTTCTTATGAGATTCAGAGATAATCGTTTGTATGCCAAATTGGAGAAATATTCATTTTTTGTACAAGAACTGTCCTTTCTGGGTTTAATTGTGTCAGGGGAGGGATTCTGCATGGATCCTAAGAAGGTCCAAGCCATTACGGATTGGGTGCAGCCTCATGACTTAAAGGTGTTGCAGCGATTTTTGGGCTTTGCTAACTTCTATAGGAAGTTTATTAAGAGTTTTTCGCAGGTGGTAAAGTCTTTAACGGACCTCACTCTTAAGGGGGCTTATGTGGAAAATTGGTCCGTGGCTGTGAAAAATTCTTTCCTGATGTTAAAAAATGTTTTACTTCAGCTCGCTCCTGTGTTGGTACAACCAGATCCGTCAATACCTTTTGTCATGGAGGGTGACGCTTCTGAGGTGGGGGAGGGGGCAGTTTTATCTCAGGGTCCTTCCACCTTTACGAATCTTAAGTCCTTGCGCATTCTTTTCTAAAAAATTCTCTTCTGTCGAGAGAAATTATGATGTCGGCAATAGGGAATTGTTGGCGGTTAAGTTGGCCTTTGAAGAATGGAGGCATTTCCTGGAGGGGGCCGTCCATCCCATCACAGTTATCACTGATCATAAAAATTTGGCCTATATCGAGTCTGCCAAGAGATTGACCCCAGACAGGCTCGGTGGGCGCTTTTTTTTTCTCGTTTTCATTTTACTATCACATTCCGCCCAGGATCTAAGAATATTAAGGCTGATGCTTTATCCTGAAGCTTTAATTCTGTGTCCCCTCCAGAACCCCCCTCCTCCATTCTCCAGCCAGGGTAGTGGTGGCTAAAATCTCATCTGATTTACAGAGAGAGATTTTGGAGGCCCAAACGCGGGCTCCTAGTAATAAACATCCAGGTAAACTATTCGTACCAGAACGTTTTCATCACAGACTCCTGTAGGAGTTTCACAATTCTGTGTTAGGTGCTCATCCTGGGATTGCAGCTACGCAGGGGGGCAGTCGCAAGGGGTTTTTGGTGGCCCTCTATGATATCAGACAGGGCCGGCTCCAGGTTTTTATGGGCCCCGGGCGAAAGAGTCTCAGTGGGCCCCTTTAACACAGAACCTAGCCCCACATTTAGCCATCTCACCATACAACCCCATATAGGCGACCACCATATGTATTGCCTGCCACCCATATAGCCTTCCCCTTATCCCCACATATTTCCTCCCCCACATATATATATCCATGGTAGGTATATATATGACTACCACACAACCTAGGGATATGTGTATCCCCATCATCATCGCCTCCCCATCATCATCATTGCATTGCCTCCCCATCATCATCGCCTCCCCATCATCATCGACTGCCCATCATCATTGCCTCCCCATCATCATCATCACTGCCTCCCCCACCACCTTCACACATACAGCACCACAGCACTCTCTCACATACACACACATACAAAGCACCGCACTACATACACACACACTGATCTATACACACACACACCTCACCTGTCCGGCGCCCGCGCTCTCTCTGCCACAGCCGGCCGCTGAATGATGACGTCATTCAGTGGCGCTGCTGTGAGAGGAAGTGCTGGCACCCTGCAGGCGCTCCCTGGAGTCCGGAGCTGCGGCAGTGGTGGCACGGGAGAGGTATGTATTGCGCCAGCTGCTGCAGGGGCGCCTGCTCAGGGCCCCGGAACTTACCCGGGTATGCCGGGTGCTGACGCCGGCCCTGATATCAGATATAAAAAAGTTTGTGAATGTATGTGGGGCGTGCACCCTTTCTAAAAGTTCTCATGTCCGGCTGGCCGGGGAATTGGTGCCTTTGCCAATTCCAGATAGACCATGGACACATTTGTCCATGGACTTTAAACAAATCTTCCTCCTTTCAGGAGCAACTCAGTAGTATGGGTGATGGTGGATAGGTTCTCCTAACAAGCTGACTTTGTACCTCTGCCCGCATTGCCGTCTGCTGAAACCTTGGCCTGCTTAATTATACAGCATGTAGTTCGATTGCATTGAGTGCCTGTGAATGTGGTGTCAGACAGAGGTGTGCAGTTTGTGGCCAGGTTTTGGAGGGCTTTTTGTAAGAAGCTAGGAATTACGTTGTCCTTTTCCTCTGCCTATCACCCGGAATCTAATGGACAGACTGAACGCACTAACCAATCTTTGGAGCAAATTCTGAGATGTCTGGCCTCTTTTCCAGACAGGAGGACTGGTGTGAGGTATTGCCCATGGCAGAATTTGCGCTCAACGGTCGTGTGAGTCAGTCTACCTGGAAGTATCCATTTCAGGTCAACTATGGGTTTAACCCACATTTTGGGGAGTTTTCTCGCATGGATTCAGGTTGCCCTGGAGTCGAATGCGTGGTATAATGTTTGAGAACTCTTTGGAGGGAGGTTCAGAGGAACATCTCTAAGGCCCAGAAAAGGTACAAATGGTTTGCAGACAGGAGGAGAGGGTCAGGTCCGGTGTTTGTAGTGGGGGAGAGGATGTGGTTATCCACCCACAATATCAAGCTTAAGATACCCTCTATGAAGCTGTGCCCCAAGTTTATTGGTCCCTACAAAATTGTAGAGGTTGCAAATCCGGTGGCCTACAGACTACAGTTGCCCAACTCCTTTAAAATTTCTGATGTCTTCCACAGGTCCCTGTTAAAGCCAGTGGGGATGGTTAGGGAGGACTCCTCATCCCATGCTCCGCCAGTATTGGTAGAGGGGCAGCTGGAGTACGAGGTGGGGCGTATAATTAACTCTCGGTGGGTGCGCCGGAAGCTCCGGTATTTGATACTCTGGAAAGGGTATTCTCTTGAGGATCACTCATGGGTCCCGGCCAGTTCAGTTCACGCCAATCAACTGGTGCTGGCCTTTCATGCCACATACCCAGAGAAGTCTGGGGTCCGGTAGCCCCCATTAAGAAGGGGGTACTGTCATGGTTTGGACAGGGTTCATGCCCTGCCCTTGCAGGGTTAATTGTATTTGGCCTCCTTTTGGATCTGGGAGGGATATTTATACCCACTCTGAACCAGGATTCTCTGTCAGTTATACTCTCGTTCTTTCTGTGTTTCTGACCCCCTGGTGTGCGTGTGCATACTACTTTTGTTTGACTGCTTTCTGTGTTTACTCGCTCAGCTTTTCTACTCGGTGTCTCTTGTTTGTTTGATTCCCTCGGTTCTGAACCTTTTGGCATGTTTAATCTGACTACCCTTCCGTCTCACCCTCTGTACCTCATTGATCTCCGATTTTGACCTTGGCACGTTTGACTTCTCTCCGGCGCCATCTGGCTACCTTTCACTCAGGTGCCTGTCTCCGTCCTCGGCCACTACCCCTCCGCCACATGGTTATGGTCCTGCTCACCACCTGGTGAGTGCTCCGCCGCTGTTCTTGTGTCCCCCTTACTGCGGCTAGTCACCCGCCTCGCAGCAGGTACACCCGGGTTTTGTGACACTTGGAAAAGCTTCCATATGCCAAAAATACTTGTGCCCTATTTATATAACCAGGTAGACTTCTTAGTAACTGAGGAATGGACTAGATATGTAAAGGTATTGCTGGATCTGTCTTGAAATAGCACCATGCACGTAGAAATAGTTTGGGTGACATTCTGCTGACAGATTCCCTTTAACAGTGTTGGCCAAGATCAAGTACCCATGACCCCCTTCCTCATGATTCTTAGTATTTGTTCAATTTGTGATCAATTTGTTTTATTTTTGCTTTTAAATGGATCTGGAGCTTTCCCAGACTGAATGACTATTTTTGTATTGCTTGGCAGTAGATGCATCCAATAAAAAATAAAGTAATTATTTTCAAGACTTCAAGTTACAAACGCATTTTCTCTATTGCCAAATGGAACTGTCTGGTTACTGTAAACTAAGGAACATAGTCAAGTGGATGAGGGGTTTTCAACATTTTCATATAGTTATTTTGTGTTCTAATTTCCAAAGAACATTCTCTAGTGCTCTTCATACCTTCTGTGTTCTGGGACTATTCTGTATATGCAGTACCAGATCTTTGTACAAATTCATGGACACTAGGTATAAACACACAAAGAATACATATTGTACTTGTAGCATGGACAGTATACACCATGGAAAACTTCACGTTGAGTTGTTGCAGTCCAAAAAAGGAGAGGAGCTGTGATAGAGAAAGAAATAAGTAACAGAGTTAAAGAGCTGTCTAAACTGACGAGTAAAAAAATACAAACTCCAAAAATGTGACAATTATACCGAATGAATAAGAGCTATAGAAAGACGGAGGGTGACGAGAAAATGATATTTGAGAAGATTAGGCATGCTGATAAAGGACAGATAATGAGATGGAATGTAATTGGTATATAATAAGCATATATGTAATATAATGTACAACTCAATGACAGAACATTACTTCGTTCCAGCGTGAAGCTTATAGCTTTGTTTCTATAGTCCTTATGAAAGACTGTACACTGTCAAAGACGCCCACAATGTACTACAGATATCTTCACAGCTTAACTATCCTGATCTTTACCTATAGCAGATGTTGAAAGTCTAAAAAGAAGAGTGATCCGAAGAGAGCAGAAGACCAGACGGGGAGTTTTGTTGACAGGAAAGATGGGGGTCAGGGAATATAATTTTTTTTTTCTTTCATCGCCTTCCTGGTCCTCAAGAAATTCCTGCAAAATGGCGGTTGGCTGACCACTATTTTGCTGGATTCGTGCATAACAGATTCTTAAAAATTTGGATTCTCGCAAATATACAGGTGCTTCTCACAAAATTAGAATATCATCAAAAAGTTAATTTATTTCAGTTCTTCAATACAGAAAGTGAAACTTATATATTATATAGAGTCATTACAAACAGAGTGAGCTATTTCAAGTGTTTATTTCTGTTAATGTTGATGATTATGGCTTACAGCCAATGAAAACCTAAAAGGCATTATCTCAGTAAATTAGAATAATTAACAAAAAAACACTGCAAAAGCTTCCTAAGTGTTTAAAAGTTCCCTTAGTCTGTTTCAGTGGGCTTCACAATCATGGGGAAGACTACTGACTTGATAGATGTGCAGAAGGCAGTTAGTGACACACTCCACAAGGAGGTTAAGACAAAAAAGATCATTGCTAAAGAAGCTGGCTGGTCACAGAGTGCTGTATACAAGCATATTAATGGAAAGTTGAGTGGAAGGAAAAAGTGTGGTAGGAAAAGGTGCACAAGCAACCGGGATAACCTCTGCCTTGAAAGAATTGTTAAGTAAAGGCCATTAAAAAATTTGGGAGAGATTCACAAGGAGTGGACTGCTACTGGGGTCATTGCTTCAAGAGCCACCACACAGAGGCGTATCCAGGACATGGGCTACAAGTGTCACATTCCTTGTGTCAAGCCACTCATGACCAATAGACAGCTCCAGAAGCGTCTTACCTGGGCCAAGGAGTAAAAGAACTGAACTGTTGCTCAGTGGTCCAAGGTGTTGTTTTTAGATGAAAGTAATTTTTTTATTTCATTTGGAAATCAAGGTCCCAGAGTCTGGAGTAAGTGTGGAGAGGCACACAATCCAAGCGGCTTGAGGTCTAGTGTGAAGTTTCCACAATCAGTGATGGTTTGGGGGTCATGTAATCTGTTGGTGTAGGTCCACTGTGTTTTATCAAGAACAAAGTCAGTGCAGCCATATACCAGGAAATTTCAGAGCTTTTCATGCTTCCCTCTGCCGACAAACTTTTTAGAGATGGAAATTTCATTCTCCAGCAAGACTTGACACCTATCCACACTGCCAAAAGTACCAAAACCTGGTTTAAAAACAACAGTATTACTGTGCTTGATTGGCCAGCAAACTTGCCTGATCTTAACCCCATAGAGAATCTATGGGGTATTGTCAAGATGAAGATGAGAGACACCAGACCCAACAACACTGGACCACCAGATCCAACAACACTGGACCACTGAGCAACAGTCCAGTTCTTTTTCTCCTTGTCCCAGGTAAGACGCTTCTGGCATTGTCTATTGGTCATGACTGGCTTGATACAAGGAATGCGACACTTGTAACCCATGTCTTGGATACGCCTCTGTGTGGTGGCTCTTGAAGCAATGACTCCAAAAGCAGTCCACTCTTTGTGAATCTCCCCCAAATTTTTGAATGGCCTTTTCTTAGCAATCCTTTCAAAGCTGCGGTTATCCCGGTTGCTTGTGCACCTTTTTCTACCACACTTTTTCCTTCCACTCAACTTTCCATTAATATGCTTGGATACAGCACTCTGTGAACAGCCAGCTTCTTTAGCAATGACTTTTTGTGGCTTACCCTCCTTGTGGAGTGTCAATGACTGCCTTTTAGACATCTGTCAAGTCAGCAGTCTTCCCATGATTGTGGAGCCTACTGAAACAGACTAAGGGACCTTTTTAAACACTTAGGAAGCCTTTGCAGGTGTTTTTAGTTAATTATTCTAATTTATTGAGATAATGACGTTTGGGTTTTCATTGGCTATAAGCCATAATCATCAACATTAACACAAATAAATGCTTTAAATAGATCACTCTGTTTGTAATGACTCTTTGTAATATATGAGTTTCACTTTTTGTATTGAAGAACTGAAATAAATTAACTTTTTGATGATATTCTAATTTTGTGAGAAGCACCTGTATATTGTTCAGAAAATTTGTAAAAAATTAAATTCAAATCATACTTAAATCGCTCATCTCTAATTATAACACAGAACACTTGCTTCTCCCTGATATTGTTTATTATGACTTGCTTACCAAACATGAGTGCATTGTGAACTGATATCTAATATACCAAGAACAAAATAACATATTGATAAGTAAACCTTAAAAAGTTCTTACCATCTCAATGATATATGGAATATCCACAGCATACACCATAAATCTCTGATAGATGCACCACTGCCAACTGCACCTCAAGAACCAGGGCCCCTGATGCCCATTTCATGGCTGTGTCAGTTGAGTTGCACGCACATCTCTCTCCATTTATTTCTATTAAAAGAATATAGCTATTTTTCTCAATGCAACTTGTTGACACATTTAGATTAATAAAATGATATAGAAAAATTTGTTGTTATTTGTAACATGGAAAGAAATGTATTTTCATTCATGACTTGGTGAGAACTGGATGATTGCTAATTGTATTCTGATATGTGATACTGTAGATGGAAAAGAAATAGAGGAAGCAAAACAGGATTATATTTGAGAGAAAAGATAACACCTTCCACTTCTGCTATTAGTAAAGCAATGCCTTACGGCTCGCTAACACTGGCGTCTAATACTGAGGAGTGCAATGCGAGAACAAATCACATTGCACTCTGACCAATGTTGTTAAATGAGTCAGTGCTCATCTGCGAGTTTTCCTCAGCTATAATTGGACTGAGGAAAAAATCACAGCATGCTGCAATTTGATGCGTGAATAGGATCACACTCGTCAAAGCAAGTCAATGGGTGCGAGAAAAAAATTTCACGGCACGCAGACCATGCGTGTGTCACCCGATTTTTATGCACACATCTCAAGGAAACTCAACATTTCATCAGCCAAATACAGTAAATTCACAGCCCGAACTGTTATACTAGAATAGATAGATAGATAGACATATATATAGAGTAGTTATAGAATATAGTGCATAGATGTCATGCAGATATTTTGTCACAAGCACCCTACATATAGTAACTAGCACCCTTGTTTAGCCTTATTAAGCATATTAAATAAACAATAATAACTAGGGATGAGCGATATTGCCCGAAATCGTATCGGAATTCCGATTTCCGATATTGGAAAAATATCGGATATCGGAATTTCTGATTTCCGATATCAATGCAAGTCAATGGAGAAAAAAATCGGAATTACAAAATGACCACTACAGTGCTATATAATGGATAAAATGGAGGGGAAACACCTCAAAATAATGGGGAAGGAGTATGCAGAGGAGCAAAAAAACGCTAGAAAAATGCACAGAGCGAAAACTGTAGCAAGAAAACTGGTCGCCATCTTCTTAACAGCGATGTTTTTTCTTTGGGTTAGGATTAGTTGGGGTAGGGTTACGGTTTATGGTTAGTAGGGTAAGGGTTAGGGTTAGAGCGAGTGAGTCGCACGTACCAGGGCTTTGGGGTACTCGGCACCGAGCCCGTTCACTTCACTGGGGGATGTCACGGGTAGCACAGCTCGGTCCGTTGCCCTGGGCGCCTCACTAAAGGGGGATATTTACAGGGGATGATAGAATGTTCGTGACGCCACCTGTGGTTCCTGGTCAGGGTGACCAGCGCTGCAGGGTAGGTCCTCTGAGGGTTTGGGGCAGCAAGGTGTTAAGTCTCCACAGGCGAGACTGATTCCTCAGAGTATATGACGGTGTAGGGGTGCAGGAGCAATAATGCAGACACACACAAACAAGTCTCTTTCTGTACCTTTACTGGTGATATTTGCAGGCACGTCCCGGGAAGCCGTCAGGGTGGAGGATGCACGTCCAGTAATCCACTGAGTAGGTGTAGGGCCTCCTTACGCCTTTAATGTGTGTGAGTTTCTGGCTTGCATAAAACAAAGCTCAACTCCGTGTTTTCAGCTTCGCCCGGCTGACCTTGTGGTGAGGTCTTCTTGTGGACAGAACAGTGTCTCTGTGGCGGTACCTGCCAGACACCCGTCTTCCTAACCTCGGTTACGTATCAGCACTGCTGGGCCCCTGCGACTTGAAGTCCAGGGTCTCCGGTGTCTCCTACCAGTCGTGCAGATGCTGGTAAGCGCGGACCCGGTGTCCGGTGGTGCAGAGTGGAGGTAAGCTCTCAATGCTGGTTGACCTCGGTCACTCTCTTTTCCTCTTTCTTCCACCTGCCTTTCGTCCTACTCTCACCACTATCATAAGCACAAACTAGCAGCAGATGTCAGCTTTCTTTTCTTCACCGCTCTCCAAGCGTCGGCACGCTTACTTACTGAAAACGCTCGCTAAAGCACTCTCAGTGGACTCAACTTTGACCAGACTAAGTGGCAATCCTTTCCACTAAACTGGACTCCACAATGTAAGCTGAGTAAGTCCTGAAGTCCTCAGGCTTTCAGATAAGTCTTTCTTTGGCTAGTCTTTCCCTCTCTACTCGTCTGAGGTAACTAGCTTGTCTGTCTCAGCCCTCCGGCTAAACTGATCTGAGATAACTCTCGTTCTGAGGTAAAACCAACGACTAGCTAACTCGCAGCTAGACTGCCTTCATCTTACTACTGTCGTCTCAAGGGCTCCCTCTGGTGGAACCAGGGAAAATGTGAAGTGTTGTGTGCTTATAGGTTATCATGGATTTACATGTGCATCCTCCAGGGTAACATGTGGCTCCAGTCACAGCTGGGCTACACATCCCCCCTAGTTAATATCAGCACTCCCGGGCTGAAAAAGAAAACAATTTTTATAACATCAACAAATAAACATAATTATAACTCTTCCCTTGCGGGAGGTAAGGACACTTCAAACTTTTCATAATACAAATAACATATATACAAATATTTACACAAATCTTATTTACATTTTTACACTTGGATATTGGTTCACTGGATTAATTTGCTAGGCCTACTCTTGGTACCTAACAGGTAACCTTCCTTTCGTTGTGCGTACTGACCTACGTGGTGTGGTGTCAGGTATAGTAGCCTCTGGCCTATCTGTCCTGCATGCCGGCAAACTGTAAATCTGCCTCCACCTCTCTAGGGATCTGGCAAGCATACTAGCGACTGGGCGATGCGGTTCTGTTTCGCCAGGGGATTCTTCTTCCTGAGACCCTACATCTGAAGGTTCCACGTTTTGAGATTCTATTCTTTGAGATTCTACTTCTGGAGATGCTACAGGAGCAAGTTCCTCACGAACTATTTCTTCTGCTGCGGCAACTGGTTCAACTCGACGTTGGGGTGCTTCTTGTGGTTGGTAAAATTGAAGTACTGGAATAATCACAGCGTCCCCGATACAAGGCCAATCTGCAGGAAAATCTCCTAGGTCCGTGTGTATGACTTCACCTGGTTTCTCTTTTTCCATAACAAGTTCTTCCTCATGAAGTTTTAACATGTCTGGACACAGTTTTAGGTGGTCTCTTTATACAGTGGTGGTCGTCTTTCCTCCATCTTTGCGAATGGTACAGGTTCTCCTGTTGTCAAACTTGGAATCTTGCACGACATATGGCTCTTTTTCCCACTGATCATCCAATTTGTGCATTCTTCTTTTTCTTTTTAGCACAATTTCTCCAGGCATAAAAGGTTTAGCTGGCGCACTTTTGTTGTAGTTTTCCTCTTGCTTTTCCCTTACTTTATTGAGACTATCTTCCACGCAGACTTGTACTCTCCTGTACTGTTCCTGTCGATTCGTGTCCCAATCTTCAGTAGTAACATCAGCTTCTGGTTCTACAACACCAAGTTCCAAATCCATGGGCAGTTTTCCTGGTCTTGCTCGCATAAGGTAGGCTGGAGTGCAGTTGGTGGAACTCACCGGTATGTGATTGTACAGATCTACCAGGTCAGGTAGTAAGTCTGGCCACCGATTCCTCTCCTCAAGTGGTACCATCTTCAGCAGATCAATGACTATGTGATTCATCTTTTCACAGAGACCATTTGTTTGGGGGTGGTACGGTGTGATTTTTATCTTCTTGCATCCGTACAAATGACAGAATTCCTTAAACAACTCGGCTTCAAAGGCAGGACCCTGATCAGTTAACACTTGCTCTGGATATCCATGGGGTCTTCAGAAATACGCCTGAAACGTCTTTGCTGCTGTTCCAGCTGTCAGATCTTTGACAGGGGCGACCACCAGGAACCTGGAGTAGTGATCCACCATCGTCAGGGCATACGAGTATCCTGACCGGCTGGGTGACAACTTGACATGGTCCAATGCCACGATCTCCAAGGGACGAGTCGTCTTGATGGGTTGCAGGGGTGCTTTCTGGCTGCTGTAGTCTTTTCTTCGGAGGCTACAAGATGCACAGTTCTTACACCATTTCTCGATGGAACTGCGCATTCCCACCCAGTAGAAACGACACTTCAGCAGGGTTTCCAGCTTCTTCCAGACAAAAGTGCCCCGCTCGATCGTGGTAGGCTTCCAACACCATCTGGATGTCTGTTCTTGGGACTACTATCTGCCATACCATCTCATGGGTTCTGGGGTTGACGTACCTTCGGCACAGCTTCTCTCGGTAGATAAACAGCTGGCTTCTCTCGTTCCACAGCTGCTTTGCTTGTTGAGACGCATCCTTCTCCAAGGAGGAACCTTCCTGAGTTATCAGCTCCTTGATGCGGCTGACAACCGGGTCACTGTTCTGGGTCTCCTTCCAGCTGTGGTGAGGTAAAGGGTTTAACGTCTTACCACGCTGCCTCCTGTAGGCTCTTTGCTCGTGGATCATCCCATTTCTGTGGAATGCAGGTAGCTCAATCTCTTCTAGATCATCCAATTCCTCTTCCGTGTCAGACTCATGCGTCATTCTGGAAAGGCGTCAGCGTTGGCGTTCTTACGGCCCGCCCTGTACTTGATGGTAAATTGATAGTTCGAGAGCCGAGCCATCCAACGTTGCTCCATGGCTCCCAACTTGGCTGTTTCGAGATGTGTCAAGGGGTTATTGTCAGTATAAGCAGTGAACTTGCTGGAGGCTAGGTAATGCTTGAATCTTTCTGTAATGGCCCAGACCAGCGCCAGGAACTCCAACTTGAAGCTGCTATAGTTCTCTGGGTTTCTCTCGGTCGGCCGGAGCTTCCTGCTTGCATATGCGATGACTTTCTCCAGGCCATTTTGCTTCTGACTGAGGACAGCTCCCAATCCTTCGTTGCTGGCATCAGTGTACAGCAGGAACGGCTGGCTGTAGTCAGGGTAGGCTAGGATTTCATCGCCTGTCAGGATCTCCTTCATCTCCTTGAATGCCTCAGCTTGTTCTTTACCCCAGTGGAATGGAGGATTTCTGCTCTTGAGGGGCTGTCCTACCAGAAGGTCCTGCAGAGGCGCTGCTTTCTTGGTGTAGTCCTTTACAAACCTCCGGTAGTAACCTGTCAGTCCCAGGAACTGGCGCACCTCCTTGAGATTTTTCGGCTCCGGATGGCAGTGACCTTCTCGGGGTCTGGCGCTACTCCTTCTGAGCTGACAATATGTCCCAAGTACTGTACCTTTTGTTTGAGAGATGGCACTTTGAAGGCTTCAGTTTCATCCCATACTTGGACAGTGACTCAAATACCTCTGCCAGGTGCTTCAGATGATCCTCATACGTCTTGGAGTGCACAATTACGTCGTCCAGGTACAGCAACACGGTTTCAAAGTTGAGATGTCCCAGGCAACTCTCCATCACTCTCTGGAACGTTCCCGGGGCACTGCTGAGTCCAAACGGCATTCTGTCAAACTCACAGAGTCCCATCGGGGTGGTGAAAGCCGTCTTCTCCCGATCTTCCTCAGCCACAGCTACTTGCCAGTACCCACTAGTGAGGTCGAGGGTGGAAAAGTAGTTAGCAGTTTTTAAGGCAGCTAAGGATTCCTCAATGCGTGGTAAAGGGTATGCATCTTTATGTGTAATGCGATTTACTTGTCTGTAATCTACACACATTCTCATGCTTCCATCCTTTTTCCTAACTAGGACTAGAGGTGCTGCCCAGGGACTACAACTATCCCTTATCACCCTGCTTCCTTCATGTCATGCAACATTACCTTAGCTTTCTGGTAGTGTGCTGGAGGTATAGGCCTGTACCGCTCTTTGATGGGAGGATGGCTGCCTGTAGGGATATGATGTTGTACTCCCTTAATTGTCCCAAAGTCAAGTGGGTGTTTGCTAAATACCTGTGTGTACTCCTGTACCACTCGTAGTACTCCTTGTTTCTGGTGGGCTGGAGTGGTGTCTGTCCCGACATGGAGCTGCTGACACCAATCCTCCACCTGGGTTGCTGGGTCATTATACTCCGCTGGTTGCGGGAGGCTAAGGACTCGGTCGTGAGAATGGAGTTGTTATCTACGGTATGTAATTTAGCAACAGTGGCATAACGTGGTAAATTTACTTCATCTTCTCCCCAGTTGAGAAGACGTACTGGTACTCTCCCATTTCGTACTTCTACTACCCCTCTAGCAGTCAAGAGTGTAGGTCTGTGCTCTGAACAATGGGGCTCTACTACTGCTTGGTAGTTCTGTCCTCTCAGACCTATTGCTGCTCTACACCATATAAGCATTTCACTCATTGGGGGTATCACAATGGGGTTCGGGTCTGTTACCCGTACATTACCAATTTCACCATCTGTCAGCTTCGCTTGATGCTGGCACATCAGGGCCCGGATCTCCCTCTGGATCACTCCCTTTTGCTTTGGCCTGGCAACTTCGGCGAGCTGTTGGAGCAAAAACACAACTTCTCCCAGACAGTTACTAATAATGTTTGTACCTAAAACCACATTTAAGCCATTTTCCTCATTTACAGTCTTTACTACTAAAGTCCCTGGTCCTTCAGCTCCACTCTTCCCACCTTTACGTCCAAGTTTTTGGCTCCGAGTATTTCAACAGGGAGACCATTAGAGGCGTACACAGCAAAGTCAGGGCTCGGGGGTTGGAGACTGTCCATGGACCAAAACTTATTATACAGGACATCAGGTATGATGGTCACCTGAGATCCAGTGTCCAGCAGGGCAGGGATTGCGATCCCGTCCAGGATGATGAACAGGTAGGGTCTTCCTCCACAAACCTGCGGTTCCAGTCTGAGGGGCCTGAAGAGTCTAGTCCTGGGTGTTGGCCCTCGGACCCAGGATCTGCTCGTTTAAAGGACACTGTCGGGCTAGATGACCTTCTCTGTTGCAACGGTAGCAGATGATCTCTCGGCGAGGATGGTGCTGATCAGGGGTCGCTCCTGGGGGCGGCGTTGTCCTCCTCCGGTGGGGCGACGTCCTCCTCCTCCTCCGGTTCATCCAAGGGACATCCTCTGGGCAGTCGGCCAGCAAGATCTTTCCTCCTTCTGCAGTTGCAGGGCACTCATTACAGCGGCCAGGTTTTTAGTCAGCTGGCGCACTTCTGAGCGCAGACAGTCCAACTCAGTAGGGGGCGCCACCTGCGTTTTGGCTTCCGCCACCAGCGGGGAAAAGGTGGATGCTGCTGGCTTTAGAGTGGCTTCACCCGGGTGACACTGGGTTGCCACCTCAGGCTTCTCCAGGGGTCGCAGTCCTTTTATAGCCATATCTTTTAGGGCATCAAAGGTAGCGTCAGGATGATCCAAGGACCACCAGTGCATAGTTCTGCTTTCAGCTTGGGACCTCAGTCCCCGTACAAACTGTTTCTTCAACATTTTGCTTTTATTAATGGCACTTATAGGGTTGACCTGTTTGAGAGCTCGCAGGGCCCCCTGTAGTCGGCAGGCGTAGTCCCTAATACTGTCATCTGGTCTCTGGGAGCATTGGTAAAACCTCATCCGGAGATCTGTTTCAGTGCGGTCCTCAAAAATAGTCTGTAGTTTTAAGAAAATTGAAAGCACTGATTCCTGGTCTGCAGCTGACCATGTCTCTACTTCCCTTTCTGCAGCACCAGTCAATTGTCCTACTACCACTGCAGCTCTTTGTTTCTCTGTCATAGGGTACATGTCCATTATGCTGCATATTTTGCGTTTAAACCCTGACAGGGTATAATAATAATAATAATAATAATAATCTTTATTTATATAGCGCCATCATATTCCGCAGCGCTTTACAGTTTAACAGTTTCAGAACACAAGTCATACGTAACAACGTTAATACAATAATTAAAGCAAAATAAGCTGCCCTGCTCGTGAGAGCTTACAATCTACAATGAGGTGGGGGAGATACAAAGTACAGGTGTATATATACAATGGAAAAATATTTAGAGTTGAGAGTCCTCAGTGGTTGATACCTTTTAATGGCTAACTGAAAAGATGGTAACAAATTGCAAGCTTTCGAGACTACTCAGGTCTCTTCATCAGGCGATGAAGAGACCTGAGTAGTCTCGAAAGCTTGCAATTTGTTACCATCTTTTCAGTTAGCCATTAAAAGGTATCAACACTGAGGACTCTCAACTCTAAATATTTTTCTATCTACTGGCTAACACGGTACAAAGATATACATCTTTACTGTATATACAATGGTGCATTTACAATGATGTTCCAGCCATCTTGAGGGAGTGAGGGATGGATGGAGATAGTGAATGGGCTACACACACACACACTTACACATAGAATGACTTTGATTAGTGAATGTGATAGGCCGCTCTGAACAAATGTGTTTTGAGGGAGCGCCTGAACCATGCAAATTGTGGATAGTCCTAATTTCTTGGGGTAGAGCATTCCAGAGGTTTGGCGCAGCGCGGGAGAAGTCTTGGAGTCGGGAGTGGGAGGTACGGATTAGTGCAGAGGTTAGTCGAAAGTCGTTTGCAGAGCGCAGCAGTCGGTTAGGCCGATAGATAGAAATGAGGGAGGAGATGTAGGGGGGTGCTGCACTGTGGAGAGCTTTGTGGGTGAGAACCAGTACTTTGAATTGTATCCTATAATGAATGGGCAGCCAGTGTAAGGACTGGCGAAGAGCGGACGCGTCCGAGTACCGATTAGCCAGATGGATTACCCTGGCTGCTGCAAGGGTATCTGGCTTACCGCTGTACTGAGGGAGCCACTTCGCTCCAGGCATGTATGGCAGCATTAGCGGTACTATTTGGGGCCACAGGACCAGGTGAGGGGCCAACGTTTCCACCCTGCGCGGCAGCGCCGGCGGGTAAGTCACCGGAGCGGTCGCCCTGGGCCGCGCTGTCAGCTTGCGGCTGCGACATGTCTGCGCCCCCCTAGTTAAGCGTGGCCTACCTTCTCCTGAAGGCTGCAGCTCTGCCCGGCACAGCGATGTGGAAGGACCTGCATCGCCGGTGCTCTGACGTCAGAGCGATCACTGAAGTTCTCCACAGGACCTGCCTGCTGCGTCAGCGTTGGGGGCGTGTCCGGGACTCTGCGCGCTTTCTGCAGGTACGTCCCTTCTCTTTGCGCTGTAGCGCTGCAATTTGGCGGGTAATGGCGGACAATTGGCGCCAAAAATCTCAAAAACAGCAACACAGTCTCTAGCACAAAAACAGTCCACTTCAGGCACACAGGACTCACGTTTTAGCGAGCTTCGTATCCTGTTCGTGACGCCAAAAGATGAGTCGCACGTACCAGGGCTTTGGGGTACTCGGCACCGAGCCCGTTCACTGGGGGATGTCATGGGTAGCGCAGCTCGGTCCTTTGCCCTGGGCGCTCACTAAAGGGGGATATTTACAGGGGATGATAAAATGTTTGTGACGCCACCTGTGGTTCCTAGTCAGGGTGACCAGCGCTGCAGGGTAGGTCCTCTGAGGGTTTGGGGCAGCAAGGTGTTAAGTCTCCCACAGGCGAGACTGATTCCTCAGAGTATATGACGGTGTAGGGGTGCAGGAGCAATAATGCAGACACACACAAACAAGTCTCTTTCTGTACCTTTACTGGTGATATTTGCAGGCACGTCCCGGGAAGCCGTCAGGGTGGAGGATGCACGTCCAGAAATCCACTGAGTAGGTGTAGGGCCTCCTTACGCCTTTAATGTGTGTGAGTTTCTGGCTTGCATAAAACAAAGCTCAACTCCGTGTTTTCAGCTTCGCCCGGCTGACCTTGTGGTGAGGTCTTCTTGTGGACACAACAGTGTCTCTGTGGCGGTACCTGCCAGACCACCGTCTTCCTAACCTCGGTTACGTATCAGCACTGCTGGGCCCCTGCGACTTGAAGGCCAGGGTCTCCGGTGTCTCCTACCAGTCGTGCAGATGCTGGTAAGCGCGGACCCGGTGTCCGGTGGTGCAGAGTGGAGGTAAGCTCTCAATGCTGGTTGACCTCGGTCACTCTCTTTTCCTCTTTCTTCCACCTGCCTTTCGTTCTACTCTCACCACTATCATAAGCACAAACTAGCAGCAGATGTCAGCTTTCTTTTCTTCACCGCTCTCCAAGCGTCGGCACGCTTACTTACTGAAAACGCTCGCTGAAGCACTCTCAGTGGACTCAACTTTGACCAGACTAAGTGGCAATCCTTTCCACTACACTGGACTCCACGATGTAAGCTGAGTAAGTCCTGAAGTCCTCAAGGCTTTCAGATAAGTCTTTCTTTGGCTAGTCTTTCCCTCTCTACTCGTCTGAGGTAACTAGCTTGTCTGTCTCAGCCCTCCGGCTAAACTGATCTGAGATAACTCTCGTTCTGAGGTAAAACCAACGACTAGCTAACTCGCAGCTAGACTGCCTTCATTTCACTACTGTCGTCTCAAGGGCTCCCTCTGGTGGAACCAGGGAAAATGTGAAGTGTTGTGTGCTTATAGGTTATCATGGATTTACCTTTCGTGCATCCTCCAGGGTAACATGTGGCTCCAGTCACAGCTGGGCTACACACGAGCGTTGTCGAAACACGGTTTGGAGCAGGAGGTACCCGTGCCCTTGGGCACTCCCGAGAACCAGTTGGCGATGCTGGAACTCGGTTTACCCTTTGGGGGAGGCACCTGTGTCCGCACTTCACTGCCACGAAACAGCCGGCGTGGCTGGATCCCGCCTCTTGTGCTTCTGCCTATAGGTGTTTGGCATCTGTCGTCCGTTTTTCCACTTTGGTCTAACGAGGTACAGCTGGCGGTACTGTTGCCCAGAAACACAGCATGCTGTGAAAGTGGCAGTCGTGGAAATGGGCACTAGCTGGCGGTACTAGAGCCCAGAAACACAGCATGCTGTGAAAGTGGCAGTCACGGAAATGGGCACTAGCTGGCGGTACTAGAGCCCAGAAACATGGCATGCTGTGAAAGTGGCAGTCACAGAAATGGGCACTACCTGGCGGTACTAGAGCCAATGGAAAACAGTATGAGGTGAAAGAGTCAGTCACAGAACCAGGTGCTACCAAGTAGAGGCCAGAGCATGGGCATAACAAATTACGCTGTGTGCAACATAGGCACATGACAGAGCATGCATACTGCTACCAACCCTGCATGTAACCTGTGTACTGTGGCCCAGGGCAGCAAAAGTCACCAGAAATCCAGGCCTGGTTCATTTTTAGGAATGTAAGCCGGTCCGCATTTGCAGCGGATAGTCTGGTACGTTGGTCTGTTAGTACATTGCCAGCTGCACTAATGACGTGTTCAGAAATCACACTGGCACCAGGATAAGCCAGGACCTCCAAGGCATACTGGCTAAGCTTGGGCCATATATCCAACTTGGAGACCCAAAACTTGAAGGGGGCAGATCCATCCTGAAGCCCACTGACAGGGGTGAAGAGGTATTGTGCTACCATGTCACGGTAACGTTGCCTCCTAGTGTGTTGCACTGTCTGTGCTGATGGTGCCCAAACTGTTTGCGGGTTCAGAAACCGTTGGAACAGGTTGGGTATACTGAACCTGTCAGTAGCAGATGTACTGCTTCTGCTACCGGCTTCCGAACGGATTCCGCTGGGCCCAGGATGCACTGAGGTGCCTGCTAGTGCACGCGCATCACTGCTATGCGGGGAAAAAGAGTACATGAGTGAATTAACCAGTGCTTCTTGGTACTCCTGCATTTTACGCAGCCGGTTCAACGGTGTAATTAGGCTTTCAAGGCTGTCCCGGTAACGTGGATCTAAGAGGGTGGCCACCCAGTAGTCATTTGTGTGGAGAATACGAGCCACGCGTGGGTCCTTTCTCAGACACTGCAGCATGAAGTCACTCATGTGCTGAAGGCTGCCAACTGGCCATGCATCGCTGTTACAAGCTGGAGGAATGTGCTCTGGCTGATCTGCATCACCCCATCCATGCGCTATCTGGTGACTACTAGTAGAGCGCTGTGTACTTTCCTCCTCTAGCTCATCCTCATAGTCCTCCTCATCCTCCTCGCTTGCTGTGTCCTGCCTGGACCTTTGTGAGGCACCCACAGAGCTTTGTACCAACCGGGCCGATGAAGATTGCCTGGTTGGTGCAAGTGTCTCATCATACTCCTCCTCCTCCTGAGAAACCTCATCCCTTAGTCCTTTAAGTGATGATTCTATAAGGCATATAAAGGGAATAGTCAGGCTGAGTAGGGCAGCATCCGTGCTCACCATCAGAGTGAAGTCCTCGAAGCACTTCAAAATGGTGCATATGTCCTTCATGGTTGCCCACTCTGTGGTTGTAAAGTGGGAGGGCTGAGATGTGTGTCGCCTACTTTGTGCCTGCTGCAGCTGCAACTCCATAATTGCAGGTTGCTGCTCACACAATCTCCGCAGCATATGCAAAGTCGAATTCCACCTGGTGGGGAGGTCAACAATGATGCGGTGCTCGGGCCGGCCCAATCTGCGCTGCATGGCTGAAAGGCGCGATGCAGCCATGCTTGAACGCCGCAAATGAGAGCACTCGTATCTGACTTTGTGCAGCAGCACCTCAAGGTCAGGATAGTTCCTTAGGAAACTCTGCACCAACAAGTTTAGGACATGGGCAAGGCATGGAATGTGAGTCAGACCACCTAGGCCCAGAACCGCGACCAGGTTTCGGCCATTGTCACACACCACCATACCTGGCTGGAGGTTGAGCGGCGCAAGCCACATGTCGCTCTGCTCCTTGAGCGTGTTCCACAGCTCGGTTGAGGTGTGACTAATATTACCCAGATAAACCAATTTCAACACGGCCTGTTGATGTTTGGCCGATGCAGTGCTGAAATCGGTTGTTGTGGTACGTCTGGGTGCAGGCGAGTCTGACGAGGAGTAAGAGGAGGAGTCAATTTGTACGGAGGAGAGGCCTGCAATCCATGGAGTTGGCAGGACCCGCGCACAACACTGTCTTCTTCAGTTTCAGGCTCAACTACATTTACCCAATGGGCGGTGATGGAAATGTAGCGTCTCTGGCCATGCAGACTGGTCGACGCGTCGGTGGTCAGGTGGACCTTGCTACTAACTGCATTTTGTAGCGCATGCTTAATTTTATGCTTCACATGCTGTTGCAGGGCGGGGACGGCTTGCTTGCTGAAGTAGAAGCGGCTGGGAACGCTGTATTGTGGGATTGCAAACCCCAACATATCGATAATGGCTGGCTTGCTCACCAGCCAGAATGGTAGCATTTCCACTGCAAGCAGTTTGGCAATGCGAGAATTCATGCCCTGTGCTCGTGGGTGGTTTGCCGAGTACGGGCGCCTTTTCTCCCTCACCTGTGTGACAGATGTCTGCACACTGGATTGGGTGTGTGAGGATGCCAGCGATTGGGATGCTGATGCTGACGAAGTACAGACAGTGTGCCGCCGTACAACACTGCCTGCAGATGCACCCTGGCATTTTGGCGGGAGCAGCTGTTTGCGAGCTGGAGGAAGAGGTGGCTAAAGAGATGGAAGGTGGGGGACCAGCTGCAGGTGGCGAATCATCTTGGGTGTGATGCTGCCACTCCACAGGGTGCCTCTTCCTGACATGCGTCAACATATTGGTGGTATTAAGGTTGCTGACGTTCTTCCCTCTCCGCACAGTTTGTCGACAAAGCTTGCATCTGACTACTGAAACGTCATCTGCAACTTGGTCGAAAAAGGCCCATGCACCACAACTCTTGGGTGCACCCCTTGTGCTCTTTAAAAGAGCCCTGCTCCTAACGGGTGCTGAAGTTGAGGGAGCAGACTACAAATTTTTCCCTCTTCCTCTCCCACGTGGACGGCCATGCTGCGCCACACCTGCAAGCTCTTCCTCTGAGCTATCTCTACTTGCTTGCTGCCCCTCAGCATGCCATGATGGGTCAAGGAACTCGTCATCTAATACACTTTCATCAGCAGAAACTGGCAGCTGAGTTTCATCATCATCTGCTGCCTGGGGTCTGGTCACTGTGGGCACTGGCCCACCCTCCACTTCTTCCTCAGACCCACACAGTGGATGCGCATCTGTGCACGCTACCTCTTCTTCAGCTGCAGGAATGCTGTCTGGCTGGCACACAGATTCCAAGCCAACAGATTCTGAGAAGAGGATTAAGGTTGGCTCCTGGCCTTCTGAATGTCTGGGCAATTTAGTGGGCGATGAAGAAGCAGATGGGTGCTGCTCTTCAGTGGCCTGACCCGATGTGGTGGAGAGGTCCTGGGAGGATGCTGCGCTCATTGAGGTGAATGCCTCAGCTGCCATCCAACCAACAACTGTTTCTACTTGATCCTCTCTTATCAGCCTATGGCCCTGTGCTCCTAACAAGCTGCGCATAAATGACTGCTGCCAGGTGAAAGTAGGTGCTGAGTGACTTGGGCCTGCTGCTTGCTCTGGATATGCACCATGTCTAGCTGCTGATGCACCTCTTCCGCGGCCGCCACGGGGACGTCCCTTACTCCCTGCCTTCATCTCTATTGATGGATTCAGAACGGCAATTTCACTATTAGATTCGAGATCTCTCCCTATCTCCAACAGCAATCTATCCCTATCTGCTTTCACAGTAGAGTGAGGCTAAAATGGCAGGCGCAGCCTTTCATACTGCTTGATCACACCATCCTGCCACCAATCGCAGCACAGCCCCTAGCTAGCAAGTTTGGACGCCTCCTACCAAGCTTAGGGGAGTTACACAATGTTGTCAGCAATTCTTCAGCTTCTGATTGGCTCCACGGAGCGCTCAGAGGCTGAAGGATTATGGGATTTCCGATTTCCGATGTGAAAAAAATATCGGAATCGGAAATCAGAATTCCGATATAGCAAATATCGGGCCGATTTCCGACATTGCAATATCGGAAAGCTCATCCCTAATAATAACAAATATGACATGGGGTCTCGCCTATTTTTGATAGCAAGCCAAGGTAAAACAGAGGGCTTATACTATCAGACTGGGAAGGTCCCTGGTTGTTGGGCCCTTCCTAGATTAAATATACAAGCCCACAGCCGCCCCAGAATTGTTGCATCACAGATGCGCCAATTCTGGCAATTCGCCCCACGGATCTTTCTGATTGCCCTGGTGCGGTGACAATTGAGGTAATGGTTTAAGGGGTTGATGTCAGCTTTGTAATGTCAGCTGGCATCAAGCCCTGGTGTTAGTAATGGAGAGGTGTCTATTACCAACTCAGTAAGTTAAAAGAAAAAAACACACACACAAATTTTATTTAATAAAAACACCCCTTACTCTTACCCTGTTTCACCAATTTATTATTAAAAAAAAAAGCAACCAGTCCAGGGATCTCGTAGTTCATTGAATCTGAGGTAGTCTATAAATGGGAGCCTGAAAGACATAAAAATAGAGAGATAAAGAAATAAAAACAAGAAACACTGCCTCATTCACCAACTTATTATAAAAAATAACTCCCACAGCTCTGACATAATCCATTACGTTCCTACCATGTCCACCGATACTATATTGCAACCTGTAGAGCGTCGTTCTGAGGACTATGCTTCATAAGTCACTCCCAGTTATGTCTCACAAGCCATGATGTCAGTAACTCAATAATGTCATCGCTCGTGAGACATGACTGGGAGTGACCTTTGGTTGCAACCTATGTTTATATGGTTTCCAAGAGAAGAGACAATTTGCATATTTCCCAGAGGAGCATTGCGGCTTTAAGTCTCCTCATCTCGGCATGCTTAGCATGTCAATCTCCGCAAGGAGAGACTACTTCTTGGATATCGCTCAGACGCCTCTCATACAGCCAAACCAGATCATCTCACACTTTGCACTGACGAGGGGCAGTACCCCGAAACACAGTGTCTGCAAATTGAGATCCTGGTTTGGCTTTTATCCTAAGTCATGTAACAAGGCTCGTTAAAGGATCGACATTGACTTTTAGGATTGCTACTTCCAGTAGGTGGCACTAGAGTTCTAGTCCTCTTCCTCTCTGAAGAGACAATTTGCATATTTCCCAGAGGAGCATTGCGGCTTTAAGTCTCCTCATCTCGGCATGCTTAGCATGTCAATCTCCGCAAGGAGAGACTACTTCTTGGATATGGTTTCCAATGAAACATGATTGTAAGGCTCACCTGGTGAGGTAGATCCACTAAGCTTCTGGTCCAGGAGTGTACACTGACCCCGGGCTTTGGTGTAGCTTTCTCGAGGACATCTGGAACTTGGGAACTTGGACAGATAGCAATCACAGAATCAATAGGAATGATGAAGTAGAATCCAGCAGAGATGAATGGAAGTTAAAGCACAATAAACACAGATGGTGGAGCACACCAAAGATATGACTTTTAAGTCTAAAGGTACTGCCACACTTAGCGATCTCGTTAGCGATCTCAATAACGACGCAAGCTAACAAGATCGTTTTTGTGATCTCTTTTAGGTCGCTAGTAGCTGCCAAACAGGAGATCTCAAAAACGACTCATCAGCGGTCAGCGATCTCTTTAACTTTGGCGGTCGTTAGGACGTCATTAGCATGTACTGAGCACTTCTGATTCATAGGAATTTCCAGCATCGCTCCTGCTCTCTGCGTCCTGCTAGCCTGCTTTACAACTTCTGCGATCCTCTCTGTGACGCAAAAGAGAACGTACAGATATTGCGATCCACTCCGTGACGCAAAACAGTCATGCGTCACAAAGGAGGTCGCTCGTCGTTCGCCAAAGGTGCCAAACACAGCGATTCAGGCTCACCAGTGGGACGCCAACGATCAAAAAACAGTCCAGAACTCTAGTGAACGATCAGCGACATTACAGCAGGGGCCACATCGTTGCTACATGCCACACACAACGAGGTCGCTAACGAGATTGAAAAATAGTGACGTTTTAGTGATCTCGTTTGCGATCTCGTTTGCAATCTCGTTTAGTGTGGCATACCCTTAAATCCTAAGAGAAGGTAGGTGTCCTAATGGGCCTTAAAGAGGATTAAGTAGGTGATGGCACTAAGCCACGCTGGGCAGCCTTCTAGACACAATGTGGACACAACAGAGGGCAGAGAACCAAGGTGAAGGAAGCAGAGTCCAGGATACCCAGGGCAGGTGCGTAACAATGGCACATCCATACGAAATTGGAGACATACAACAATATTGTAGGACCTTATATATTTCACATTTTGTAGTATACCTCAATTCTTAACATTTATACTGTGCATTATATAAAGTATGTAAAGTATATTATTATTGCACAAAATGATAAAGCTTTCTATTTAACAACTTATATCTAAGCAAAAACTTTGTTTTTTTTCTCAGTACAACTGTGTCTGGCACACTAGGCATCCCAGAAGTACTAAAATAAAAAGAGAACGTCTGAATTGTGAAACAAATTCCTGTTACCAAATCTCTCCCCTTTCTATTTTTTACTTCTATTCTATGACAATGTTCTGCTCAGCTATCTACCAATTGCAATGGCTAAACCTGCAGTCACCTGGCTGTACAGCAATTACGCATTTGCCAAATGCTTCATGAATTATTTTGACCCGAGTCAATGAACATCTTGTTTTTCAAGATTATAGTGGAAGTGGATCACCCGCTAGGGCAGTGGGGTACTTGGTACCTGGCCGCTTCTTAAAGGGGAAGTGTCACAGTGGCAGTGACCGTGTCCGTGGCCCTGGGCGTCCAATAAGAGGGGGATATTTACAGGGGATAATAGAGTTTGTAATAAGGTGTTCGTGACGCCACCTGTTGTACTCGGCAATGAAAAATGTTAGCCAATGCTGCAGTGCAGATCCTCTTGGACTGGTGGTAATACACCAGAGTTGGTATAGCTCTCCACAGGCAGAGCTTAGTCCCAGGGCAGATGTAGGATGTAGAAGATGGTGTTAGTGGTAGATATAGCAGTGTTGGATGAGTGTCACAGGAATGATCAGAGGACACAGCTGGATGCCGTTTCCAAAGCTTTACTCACAGTTCTGTCTGCAGCACAGATGCCCGCTTGGTGCCATGTCCTCCAGGTGAGGGGCTCAGCAAACTCCAAGGTAGATCAGGATACACCTTTCCAGGACTCCTTTCAATATGTTCCTTCCTCAGCCGTCTCACTGTGCTGACTTTCCACCTTTCCTTCCTGTCCAACACCTCGCAATCAGTGTCCCAAGCCAGTAGCCGCGGACCTTGTCGGATAATGTCCTCTCTGCGTTTCTTTGCTCCCTTATGGCTACCTTTTCGGAGAAGATAATTGCGGTTCAGTAGCTGAGGCACTTAGAGATGCCACTGCCTCCGGCTTGCTAGCTGAGTCTTAAAGTTCTCCACTAGGCTAGGGGCCAGTGTCCCTTCTGCGACCTGGTCCCTACACTATTGGATCGGGCCCCACGGATGGATCTAACTTTCTCTGTCTGGGGACGAGCTGCTACCAGCTCCAGGTCCCCTACTATTCTATCTGACTCTACAGACTCTCTTTCCTGCTTTCTAAGCTTCATTTTCCCCTCCTTCTTACTCTCTCCACCCACCTCTCAACACTCTTTCCTAGCCAGCCAGGGTACGTCCAGGGTGCACGGCTGCTATAGTATGTGTTGGGTGCAAGTGTTAGAGTCCTGGGTGGTGCTCCCTCCTTACCTGAGAGTGGGGTATCACACCTCTGGATGAGGTGCAATACCTCTGTGGCGACTGAACCCTCAGGGGCGCCACAGAAGTTTCACAATGAAAGTTTTTGATGGGATGCATTGCTTCACCGTGAAGCTCATTGCCATCCTGATATGACAGGTAAGAGCAACGCAACTAATCTGTGATTCTTTAGAAATGAAATTCAAGTTGAAAAATGCCCAAATCCACCAATAACTTTCAAGTGAAATGTTAAATAACAGCACTGTTTGATGTTTGCTTATGCAGGACTGGATCTAATCCCAAGGCTACAGAGACTTGTTTGTTCCTACCAATGAATCAGCCTTCTTCCTGAGAGCACCGTAAATCTCTATAAGAAACATGGAGCAACTGATTGCACTGCCAAGTTATAAAAAATGTAGGCCTCGGTAATATTCATTTTACTTGTTCTTTTGCAGCATAATGGTTTTAAGCAAATCTCAATGGGTTTCCAGAAAGATGTATTATTACAAAGCTGTCAGGTTATTCTAAGAAAGGACTTCTATGCTTTTCTAAAAAGAGCGCTGTCATTTAGTTAAGAACAAAAAACCCTAAGTATCATAACTAACTTTTCAAGAAATTATTCATGTATATAAAAAAAAAACTATGACTGCAGTCATAATAAATAATAAAGTATCAGTACAAACATATGATTAAAAGAGTTGTAAGGGGGACAAATATAAAGGGGTGTGGAGGAGAGATGGATGGAGGGTAGGGAAGGAAGGTCCGAGGTGGGAAGACTAGCTGGTGATGTTTTCACCTTTTACCAAGTTGAGATAGGACCACACCTGAATTCAGGGGAAGTAAATCTCAGTTTTTTTATTGTTACAAGTAATGACAAATAATGTGGTACATTGCTCAGCAGGTTGTGTGAAGCTAACACATTTTGATAAAGCTTATATAGACAATGCAAAATCAGAAAGTCAGTTACAACTAATTCTTGCTGCAGACTATAGATAATATTTTAAGCATCAAAAGATATGATTACTCTCTCTACACATCAGATTCAAACACACTCACAGTCAATCAGCCCTGGGAAAGGAGGTCTAGTTGCATAGTTTAAAAAATTTAATTTTTAATTAAACGTATATATTAAAAATTAGACTAAAAATTCAAGCAAGAAAACAATAAGTGACGTGTTATACTAGGCAAAATATTTAGGAATAGATTAGATGAGCATATATCAAGGAGGCATAATACGAGATTAGGTATAAATAGGCTTAGCGTGTATCTAGAAAGCAGTACAATGACAATAGGTCGGTATGAGATTAAGTTACCCAGGACATATCAATACTCAATTTTAGTAATAAAGTGAGGAATATTACTTAGATATGAAAGAGTCCATAGTTAGAAAATCAATGAACAAGTCATAAAGTGCAAGTGCATATAAGTTTAATATGGAGTCTTTGAAAGAAAGATTGGTATTTGATCTAAGCAAGACAGTCTTAATTAATTATAACGAGGACCATGTTATTTTATATCTAAGTATATAAATCAATGCTATGAATGTCATTGAGAGTCAAAAGACAAAAGAGAAGAAAAAAGGAAAAGTTTCCATGGATTGCCTGAAGGATATACGTACAAAGTGACCAGTGCCTCATCTATATGTGTAACCCGCTACCACCCGACTATGCCATTTCACCTAAGCTTTTCCCAAGGGGCACCCTGATAAAATACTAAGCTATATTCAGTTATACTGTAGCTTGCTAAGTTGTGTTACTTGCAGTGATGCCGGAGATGGCAGATCCTTTGTATGTCGTTGGATGCTTGTTTATGAGGAATAAAGTCAACCTGGGTCTTTATGTATAATGGATTCCAACCCAGAAATCAGATGTTGAGTCAAGATTTTAGCTAAAAATTGGAGATCTACATTAATCAGGGATATCATCTATAGTTTGACCACAGTGAGTTGTCCAAGTTTGGTTTGGGTATCATAGATATTGCTGCTGAAAGAGAGGATGCCTCAAGTTTCTGTCTGTCCTTCAAACAATTAAAATAATTTATTAGGAGGGGAATGAGGCGTTCTTCTTATAGTACTGTGTTATGAATGTGTTAGAGATGGTTTCTGAGCAGAGGCTCCCTCTGGTGGTTACAGACAGTACTGAACCTTTCAGCGAGGAGTGGCAATCTGGGTTCACTGACTGGTCTGATATAAGGGAGGTTCCCTCCCATGATGGCTGCCGGTGATCAATTGTTCTTGTCTCAATTGTGGTTCCTGGTTCATTTGGAAGTTTGCTGGAGTCTTGCCTGCATCTCCTGCTTTCAGATAAGATATTTTTTGCTTTTCTTTTTGTGCTTGCTTTTTGCATTGTTTTCTGCACTTTTGTGGAGGTCAGCCAGATCCCCTCCTGGGGCCTGAGCTCCTCACAGTTTATGTGCAGCCACTGTTATTTGCTAATTTGCTTTTTCCTGTTTTTTCAGTGGCTGCGGCTTGGTTTTTGTTCACACTGAGATCTGATTTAGTGGGTGGCGAGATCGTGTGATCTCAGTATTTTTGTAATCAGAATTGTTGGATTTTTGTAGGGTTTTCTGGGTTGCAGAAAGTAATCTCTCCTGTCCTATCCTATTTAGTTAGCTTGTGGCCCCAGCGTTTGCTCAGTCCATTTTCTGCCTATGTTTGTATTTTCATCTTGTCTAACCGCCATTATATGTTTGGGGGCTTCCTATTTTCTTTGTGGATCTGCTCCGGGGCAGATAGCTTTCATCTTTCTGCCTTTAGGTGTAGTTATCTCTCAGGCTGTGACGAGGCATCTAGGATCAACGTAGGAACGCTCCACGGCTACCTCAAGTTGTGTCGTTAGTTTAGGAATCTGCAACCCATCAGTTACCAACATCTCAGGTGTTCGGCTGCCCTGCTGTTGTTCCTGTCCTCCTCAGCTACCGAAACATAACAGTACTGAGCTGAAAAGTTATCTGGCTCTGGGTTTTATTGAGGTTTAGTTGATGAATAGCTGTTTCTATTTCGGAAGAAGTGAAGGCCTGATTTAAAAGATCAATTATGTTGGGGTTGATGACTACAGGCAAAATAAAGTTAAGGAATGCTTCTATTTTTGTGTGTTGTTTTGCGTCATTTTCAGAGAGGCATTGTAAGATGTAGTTCAGGACACGTTTGTCTAAGATGTCGATATGTAAGGTGGGGAGTGAGATGTTCATCTCGGACTCTACTGCTGACACCTTATTCTCAAGATCAGCTGTTTTAGCAAGTATTTCTTTTTTCTTGCAAGCTGTTCTTGAAAGCAGAAGCCTCTGAGTACTACTTTATGAGATTCCCAAAGGAAAATTGGTGATGCGGCTGTTTGATGTTTCAAAGAGAAGTAATCATGAAGGTGGTCTTTGGAAAATTTTTGTACAGAAGAGCAAGAAATCGTTCAGCATCCTGGAGTGAGGAGCAAGTAAATTTGATTAGGAAATGGTTTGATCAAGAAGTGGAAAGGATGGAAATGTTTTTTATATTAGCTATGAAGGCTAGGTGAGCGAATATATGGACTATGCTAGTATAGGCTAAATGACGTGGAGAAAATTAAGTATGATCTTTGACCAAAGGCTACATCTTTCTCTATAAGTCTATCCACTGATAAAGTTGCTTGCTGAGGGACACCAAGCCAGATGAAAGAGGAGTTGGGGACTGGGAGTCCGAAGACTTATTGAGTTTAGGATTAAGTGTACAATTTCAGTCACCACAAAGCATTGTAGTGCCTTCAGCATGTACAGAGACTAGGTCAAGCAGATGAGAAAGTAAGGTAGATTGGTGGTAGTAGAAGACAAAAGTCACCAGTTCGGCTGAGATTTATTAAACCAAATAAACCAAATGGCTACCCATTTAGTTTTATTTGAAGCATTGGCGATATAGAAAAGTGGGTAATATGAGGATATGAACTTTGGGTATGATAGTTTAGAAAAATGTGTTTCTTGAAGGCAGATCACATCTACTTGTAAGAAATCTATCATAGCAGAAAGCTTTAGTACATTTGTGCGTTGAGATAAGGCCTTGCATATTGTGTGATAGGATTATTAGTGGTATGGTGCAGATGCTAATTGGATTTCATACAAATGCTCCAACTGTGGCCTATACATGGTTTTAGGAGTCCAAGTGAAGGAACGGTAAGTTGTCCTCTTAGGCAAGTGAGGGGTTAAAGGTTGGGTTAGGTAGAACATTTGGACGAGGGGGAGTGACAAATGAAATGTTGGAAACAAGAGGGAGGGGCATGACAGGTATTGTAGATGACAGCACAGTGTGCTAAGTAGCAGTGTGTAGTGACACTGGAGGGTCATGTTGGTTTGTAAGGGTCAATGCAATCGAATATATAGTAGCTATAGTGAAGTTTTAGAAGGGGTTGGGATGGGCTTGGTTAGCTTAACAGGTGATGAACCTGCTACTACAAGTAAGACACACCAGATTTACTATATAAACATCAAATATCAGATTAAGAGAGGGACTGAGTATTGGGTGGGATCCCAGTGCCAGGTATGTATGTAACAATTAGGTAAAGTTATGAAAAGGTGGGCTTGACCCGGTAGAGGTCCTAGCTAGAACTGTAAAATATAAAGTGGAAGATAAAAGAACTAACACCTTAAGGTCAAACAGTGACAATAAGGTAATACTGTAACTGAGAACATTAGGCAACCTTATAAAAGCATTGAAAACTCAAAACAAAGTCCCAAGTAGATGACAGGAGAAGGCAAAGGTAACTGGCAACTGTGTAAGAGGTGGATACTTATCCATCCTGGAGGTGCAGCAAGCCATGAGCTAGTGGCCTAGAGTTCAGAGTAGCGCGTTGAGTTCAGCTATGTGGTGCTTATACACTGGAGCCCAAACTTGTATTCAGTATTCTAAGTATGGCCACACACTAGTGACCTGTATAGAGGCAAAACTATGTTCTCATCATGAGCATCTTTGCTGCTTTTAATGCATCCCATTATTTTTTTTGCCTTGGCATCAGCTGCCTGGCACTGGTCACTAAAGTTTAGTTTACCATCCACCCATTTGCCCAAGTCTTTTTCAGTGACAGTTTTACCCAGTGTTTTACCATTTAGTACATTTATATACATTTAAATTCCTCTGCCAAAGCGCATGACCTTACATTTATCTACATTTAAACTTTAATTATGGTTCACGAACTCCAGGTTGGGTATCCTTGCTATATAACAGTCTCATAGTAGAAAGAAATAACCCATGATAAATTGAAGATTTGTTGTAAATTATTGAGGAAATGTATTGGTGAGTGTTAGGTACAGGATTTCACCATACTTTTAACTTTGCCAAATATAGAGTCTTTCACCTCCTACTATGTCCCATGCCCTCAAAAATCACAATACAGAGCCATTCAAATGCTGCATAAAAGCAGTGTAACCCACCATATACAGTGTAGTCACATACACACCATCTAGACTGTGGCTACATGTCCATTGTACAAAGGGCAATCTTGTGTCCTCCATGTACAGCATGGCCAACTAGCATATGGTGGGGAACTATAGCCATGGATGTACCATGAGGGCCTCTAACCGCAATGGTGGTGAGCTCCCATTTTTAGTCATTTGGGATACAAAATCAATAACTTGCTGAAGGTAATTAATCTAAGAGTACAAAACCTGGTGACATCATTGGCAACATATCAATAAATGCATTTTTTTGGTTTTCTACAAACTAGGGTTTTGCTTTTAATGAAGGGAGCACTGGGATTAGATTATTATTATTATTATACATTTTTATAGCGCCATTTATTCCATGGCGCTTTACATGTGTAAAGGGGCAAATATAGACAAGTACAGTAAACGTGAGCAATACAAGGCACACACAAGTACAGAAGGAGAGCGGACACTGTCCGCAAGGGCGCACAATCTACAGATGTGCCAAATTCATTTAGAGGCGTGCATCTTTTAATTTGGTGCATCTTACAACTGCCATGCGCCTCCACCAGAATTTTTTTTTCCATCTAGGGCCTTCCACACATTTTTGAGAAATTAAACTATTAAGCAATTTTATTATTTTGATAAATTAAATTATGATGAATTTGTCAGGCGAGCATTGCCATGATCCATCCTCCATCAGCTTCATCCACTTTATTGGAGCAGGCCGGAACTAGTGGAAAAACATCAGAAGTTGCAAACTTTTGGCGTAATTTTTAGCTGGGCATTTTGCAACATTTCAAGGAATTTTACACCAGGCAAAAAATCTGTTTTATGAATTGGGGCTTTGATGTCTTGAAAACTTTTTACTTCATTGAGTGACAATTATTTTTCTTATATTTTTCTGTGTTAAAGTATGTGGTTATTACTTAATATTACCAACAAAAAGACCATTGAGAAAAATTTCCAAGGAAAATGCATTTATGATCTATCCTAGGATTAAAATGATTAGTTAGCTGGATGTGGAAAGTATTTAGGCAACACTTGACAAATTTACAGAACGTTTCATAAGTTAAAACTGTGTCAGTTCATTTCATCTATTCATAATATTTTCTCTTCTAATAATGAACTTAGTATGTGGATTCAAATTAGTATTTAATTGGAGCTGAGCAAACTATTGAAGTTTGCAAGTTCACTATTTTACATAATGCAGAAGATTGCATTGCTCAGAGAGGGATTACATGACATCGAGCCCATGTCAGGATAGCTAACCCTTAATGCGTTGCAGCTCTCAGATAACATGGTAAAGCACAAATATATTTTTTGCATTTGCAGAGCTGTTGGGGACCATTATACTATATGTGGGCTGTGGTGGAACATCAAACGATATCGGGGCTGTGGGGGAACATCATACTATATTGGGGTTTTGGGGGAACATCATACTATATGGGAGCTGTGGGCTGTGAGGGAGCATAATATTTTATGGGGGCTGCAGGGGGACATAATACTATATGGGGGGCTGTGGGGGGCCCATCATACTATTTGAGGGCTGTGGGGGACATCCTACTATATGGAGGCTGTGAGGTACCATCATACTATATGGCTGCTATAGGGGACCATCTTTTTTTTTGAGGAACCATCAAACAGTATCATACCGTATTGGGGCTGTGGAGGGCCATCATACTGTACTGTGGCTGTGGGGGAACATCATACTGTACTACTACATACTGGAAGCAGTGGTCATGGCGGTCTGGTACGAAGAGAAAAGAAAAGAGAAAATAAATGACTTTGATCATCAAGAGCATCACTGTTGGGAACCTATACAGTATACACATATACGGTCTGCAGAGAACTGGTGTAGAACTGATATTGCAAATACAGTCATAGTCAAAAGTGTTGGCGCCCTCGAAATTGTTAAGAAAATGAAGTTTTTCTCCCAGAAAATTATTGCAATTACACGTTTTGCTATACACACTGTTATGTTTCGGTAGCTGAGGAGAGCAGGCAAAAAGGCAATACACCAGAGCAGTTGGAATCTATGAGATTGCAGTACCCTGACTAACCACCACAACTAGAGGCAGCCGTGGAGCGTTCCTACGTTGGTCCTAGACGCCTCGTCACAGCCTGAGAAACTAACTACACCTAAAGACAGAAACAGGAAAGCTATCTGCCCCGGAGCAGAACCCCAAAGATAATAGAAAGCCCCCAAACATGTAATGGCAGTTAGACAAGAGGAAATACTGACACAGAAAGAAAATAGTATGAGCAAACGCTGGGGCCCAAACTATCTAAATAGAAAAGGACAGGAAGGGTACTTACTGCAATCCCAGAAAACCCTGAAAAGCACCAACTCTACTAATTTCAAAATCACCTGAGATCACACGACCTCTACCACCTAAATTAGTTCTCTGGTGTAACAAAATCAAAACAGCAGCCACTGAAAAAACTGGAAAAAGCAAAAGAACAAAACTCAGTGGCTGAACTAAACTGAGAGGGCAGAAGCCCCCGGAGGGGACCCTGAAGGCCCCCAAAGAAGTGCAGTACAAAATGCAAAAATATAGCACAAACACAAAAGAAGCAAAAGTCTTATCTGTAAGCAGGAGATGCAGAAACGACACAGCAGGCTACAAGGGAAACTGGAATGAAGGATTCAGACCAGAACAATTGATCACCGGCAACCCTGATGGGAAAATGACTCCCTTATATAAGACCAGTCAGTAACACCTGATTCCCAGTCCTCACAATCTTCACTAGCACCGCTTGTAACCACCAGAGGGAGCCTCTGCTCAGAACTCATCTCAAACCCATTCACAACAGTACCCCCCCCCTTGAGGAGGGGTCACCGAACCCTCATTTGAGCAACCAGGTCGGTCAGGATGAGTTTTATGATACGCACGGATAAGTCTCCTAGCATGGATGTCCAAAGCAAACACCCAAGAATTGTCTTCCTGACCATAACCTCTCCATTTAACCAAATACTGGAGATTGCCCTCAACCAAAACAGGGTCAGGAGGCACAGCAGCAGGAACCACTGGCTCAACAAACCTCTTCAACAAGGACTTGTGGAACATGTTATGGATCTTAAATGTCCCTGGAAGAAGCAAACGAAAAGAAACAGGATTAATAATCTCCATGATCTTATAAGGTCCAATGAACCAATCTTAAATTTAGGAGATGCTACTCTCATAGGAATATTCTTTGAGGACAACCAGACCAAGTCCCCCACTTTAAACCGAGGACCATCAGTCCTATGCCGGTTAGCAAACCGCTGGGCCTTCTCCTGAGAGAGGGACAACCTCTCCACTACCTGGTCCCAAATCTGTTGCATACGCTCCACAACAGAGTCAACACCTGGACAGACAGAAGCCTCCGTCTGTCCTGAAGAAAATCGAGGGTGAAACCCAGAATTACAGAAAAACGGAGACATCAAAGTGGCAGAGCTAGCCCTATTATTAAGAGCAAACTCAGCCAAAGGCAAAAAAGAGACCCAGTCATCCTGATCAGCAGACACAAAGCATCTTAGATAAGTCTCCAATGTCTGGTTTGTTCTCTCAGTTTGACCATTGGTCTGAGGATGAAATGCCGAGGAGAAAGACAATTGAACACCCAGTTTAGAACAAAAAGTCCTCCAAAATCTGGAAACAAACTGGACTCCTCTGTCAGACACAATGTTCTCAGGAATGCCGTGTAAACGAACCACGTGCTGAAGGAACCACGGCACCAATTCAGAAGAGGAAGGCAACTTAGGTAATGGCACAAGATGTATCATTTTGGAAAATCTATCACAAATTACCCAGATGGTGGTCATTCTCTGAGAAACAGGAAGATCGGAAATGAAATCCATAGAGATATGGGTCCATGGTCTCTTGGGCACAGGCAATGGCATCAACAAACCACTAGAGCGAGAGCAAGGCTTGGAGCGAGAGCAAGTCCCGCAGGACTGCACAAATTCCCTGACATCACGAGACAAGGTAGGCCACCAAAAGGACCGACTAACCAAGTCTCTGGTACCAAAAATTCCGGGATGCCCAGCCAATGCGGAACAATGAATCTCAGACATCACACTCTTTTTCCATTGGTCCGGGACAAACAATTTTCCAACAGGGCAGCGCTCGGGCCTATCCTCCTGACACCCCTCCAGAGCAAGTCTCAAATTGGGCGAGATGGCGGAAAGAACTACACCCTCTTTCAAAATAACAGAAGGATCAGATAACTCAGGAGAGTCCGCAAGGAAACTCCTCGAGAGGGCATCCGCCTTAACATTCTTAGTGCCAGGAAGAAAGGAAACCACAAAATCAAAACGTGTGAAAAACAAGGCCCACCTGGCCTGTCTAGGATTGAGTCGCTTGGCAGATTCCAGATAGACCAGATTCTTATGGTCCGTAAGGACCACCACCTGATGTTTGGCTCCCTCCAGCCAATGTCTCCACTCTTCAAAAGCCCACTTCATGGCCAACAACTCCCGATTACCCACGTCATAATTACGTTCAGTAGGAGAAAATTTTCGAGAGAAAAAGGCACAAGGGTTACTTTTAGAGGTCTCTGGATCTTTTTGGGACAAAACGGCACCTGCCCCAATTTCAGAGGCATCAACCTCCACCTGAAATGGCAGAGAAACATCAGGCTGCCGTAGAACAGGAGCAGAAGTGAATCTCTGCTTAAGTTCCTGAAATGCAGAGACTGCCTCAGGAGGCCAATTCACCACATCAGAACCCTTTCTGGTCAAATCAGTTAATGGTTTAACAATAACCAAGAAATTACCAATAAATTTACGATAAAAATTGGCAAAACCCAAAAATCTCTGAAGAGCCTTTAATGAAGTAGGTTGGACTGTTAAAAATGCTTATTTTAAGTATATTTTTCAAGGACTTGTTACCAGATGCGATACTTTAAAGAAAACGTCACGTTTCTTATAAAAAAAAATGTAGTGGTTTATTGGACTGTTTACCAAAAAAACATCATTACAGGAAACATAAAATGAGTGAAATAGTTACGTAGATATTGTCCATTTGTCCATAGCAAAACTTATACACATCTTTCCTTGGTGTCCTGAATGGTAAGAATGACATCTGTTTCTCCGCAGCGTCTTAAGGAAGCAACACGTGGTTACATGGCAGCTGGCTGTTCATTCATCATAGTTCTTGTCAGAGTAAAGTGTCTGTAGAGAAAGCAAGAGCCCCCCTTCGTGTAGCCATTATATATAAGTCCCTTAGATCACGTGGTCTCTGTATATGGAGATGACACTCTACCATACAGAAATAGCATCTGTAATGTCAGCGAACGTTAACGTGTTTGGTACAGAATTGAATGTATAAAGAATAAATCCATAATCAATAATTAATATTTAACAATTCCCCCTTTTGAGGGTGATAGACATTAATTGGAACCCTCAAAGTAGAGAAGTTCATCTTTAGGATAATCAGATCTTCTTTCTTCTTTTCTTCTTCTTTGGCAAAATAATTTAATTTCAATAATAATAATAATATCAGATTATTGTTATATGCACTCAATAACATAATGATGTGAATTCATGTTATGGTAAGCCGTGACTAATATTCATATAAAATATATGTGTTATACTTTCCTAAACCTAAATTCGAAGCATCTCTGGTCCAGTCATCATCATCTGATGTCATCTGGTCTTCATGTTGACGTCTTGTTCTTGATTCTTTTAAAACACAGTCTTTATACGATAATTCCTTTGAAATAACATGTAGATATTGTGGAGACCGTGTGTCATGTGTCAATCAAAGTCCATAAATTCAAATGTTGATAAGAAAACAAAGTCCATTGATGAAATGAAGCTTTAATATCTGAGCAGTGTCACCTTTAAGACCTGGACTTACATTGGCTCGCCTTGGATATTTCTGGAATCCTCCATGCCATCCGCACTGGTCTTGGAACAGGTGTGACGTCTTTGGTCAGCAAAGCAAGGGTTAAAATGACTCTTCCTTGCTAAAGATAGCACCATAACCAGTCCTTAGTCCTAATGCACAGGACTCATGTCAGGGTTGTAGTTTCCTGACAACTTATTGTTCACCAGCTTTCATCGAAGCTTCATAGGTGATAGGAAACCACTGGAACGTGATAAAAGCGTGATAACACAGTTCATATTAGCATCATAGGATCATCGTCCTCTGCCATTGTCTGTCAGTGGTGGATACTGCAGTTGTGGCTGTCAGTGGTGGATACTGCAGTTGTTGTCAGTGGTGAAATGAATTGTGATTGACACAGTCTATTATTACTCAGATATCATATAGCCTTTTTACCTTCTGGAACTTCAGCTTTTTCTTCTTGCAACTTTTTAAATTTACTTGAATTTAGAAATATGAAAAGTCTTTATTAACGTAATTCCAATATCTTGCTTGAAGTCTTCATTCCCTATTCTATACCAAATCTGGTAATTTTCCTAACCTATAATATCACAGCGTACCATAGCAATCAGTAATATCCATAGAATTATTATCAGAATAGTAATATGGAATTCATGTTTATATGTAAACAATCATAAATGATAATGCATTATTAACCATATTCTTCATGAGATAGAACATTTTTATGTCATTGGTGTAATTACCTTTCCAACCCATAGATGTCAGTGTGTTTTTCATGTAACAAGTGTTTCCATCTTTATTACTAAAACTTTATTAATGGAATATATTTATTAGACCAATAATAGGTAAGAATGTATAGCCATGAACCAAAATGTGAATATCAGTGAAGGAATGAATGAAAGAATTATTGTATTTACTCAGAATTAAAACATTTTCTTCTAATGAACCGATATCTTTACTATATTTAATGAAGCAATATTCTTGTACTAGACATTACTTTATTAAATATTGATGTTTCTTGATTGATTGAGATAAAAAATAAAAATTAAGAATCAAAAATAGAGATAAAAGAAGAATAAAAATTAAAAAATGAAAAATAAGAATAAAAACAAAAATAAGAATAAAAATAAAAATAAGGCCTTTATATGTTTCTGACAAATGCTGAGTAGTTATGTTCTCAGTAACACATACCCTTAATATTTCCATTATCTGGATGATTTCATATTTGTCATGACCTTGTGTTACCAAAATATTCATATTATCCAACTTTGCCTGTAATCCCCTTCTTAGTGTAAAGAAATGACTCTTTATAATACTTAATGTTATTATCTCTAGTAGTTCTACCATTGTAGTCTTTTTATATTCTTTAAAATGTGTGAAGAAGAGGTATTGATGAAATGTGATGATGTATTCAAAATCTAAAACACATTTCCCCCTTAATACCAAAAAATATTATTTTATGAAATAATTCATTTATCAAAACCAAAAAGGAAAAAAATAATTGTTTTATAAATTATTTATGTAACTTCTGTTTTAGCTTTATACCATATATTTGTCTGAAGATGTGTACCATCTATGTAACCATTAAAAATAACAATAACATTGAATATCATAAAATTATCTTTTGGGAAAAAGGAAAAAAATAATAATCTAAATGTAAATTTTCTTGATAAACCATTTTGATGTGTGATTCCACTTATCTACTATTAACTAAAAAAAAAATAATTACTAAAGAAATATATGTTGAGTAGATAATATTCATTATGTATCTTAATATTCTAATAATTGAACTGATTTGTATTATTTCTCATAAAAACAAGTTGTTGTTTTCTCGCATACCATGAATTGTGAAACTTTTTCCATACATCACACATACACTTATTCACTCTTAGCAGCTGCTCATACACACATCTGTCATCTGTCACTCAGACTGTGACACGGATAAGTTCACACCACAAGTTCCTCATACAAAAAGGTAGGAATATTAACCCAAATAATTGTATCTTAATTATCAATGCGCATTGTAAACTACTAAATTTAATATTTTAATATTTCTTTGAATATTCCCCAAATACACATAACAAACTTTGTGAACCATTTATAGATAAAAGGACTCATAAAAAAATTTGGTTATGAGCTGTTTCTATATTTGGTGCAAGGTTTGCAACTGAAATTGAACCCTAGAACTTAAGAGGCCTAAAGAAAAATTCTTTGACTTGCAAAGGCCGAGCTCACTGAGGCTACAAACGCTTTAAGTTACAGCAACCACTGAAATAGGGGTATATGGTAGCCTTATAATTAGAACAGTTTGAATGTCACATGTGTGACTGTCATGCAGTAAGAACATATTGCCATGCAAATAAATAACTTCAAAATGTTAGCAACACACAAAAACTAAATTTAGATTCAGTTAGTTACATATTATTTCCTTTTAAGTGTTAAATATATAAAAACATGCAGTTATTACAAATTCCTGTGTAAATAAAGGAATAAATCCATGTAAGAGAGTTTTTCCCGATTAAATCCTACTTTGAAGTGAAAATTCTAAGGATAAATAAGAGATAAAGTTAATATCATATTCATCCAGAAAGAAAACAATTGCAATGTCTTATACATATATATGTATTGGCTTTAATGTAATTCTAAATATTACTGTAGTATATTTTAATTATATCACTATAGATATAGATATACAGTTATACAATTTCTACTTATACAAATATAGTATATATATGTATACTGTATGAATATATATATATCTACAAAAACTGTGAACTACAGAATTATATTTATAAAATAATTACAAATAACTGAATAATATATTGTATATCACTTTTACACAACATATAATTTCATTTTCAGTCAATTCCTAAACCAAATCTTATTTCTTTGTCAAAGATGTCCTGGAAAACTCTGTTAATCATTCCTTTTTTTAATGATTGTTTGAGCAGCTCCGATAATGAGCTGTAAACTGAAGACTCAACTATGTCTCTTTGAAGAATCATCTGTTCCTGTCTTTCAGTTTCCGCCATTTGTCTCTTTACAGAGCCGTCTGAACTTTGAATTATTAACTCTTTCTGCAAAGCGGACTCTTGGATTTTTTTATAGGGCTTATAGCAGATATGTAATTTCCTCCTTATGTCATAGATTTGATTCCGGGGATGACTCAGTTTAGGAGATTTTGACACTGGCTTTTGAAAAGATCTTACTCTGTCTGTTTGATTTATTTTCCTATCACGATTCTCATGTTTTCTAGCAAAATCAAGGAATTGCGCACATTCAAATAAAGTATCTTTTTGTGACGCAATAACACGAGATACAGAATTTAGGAATCCAAATTTGTCCACAAAATACTTTATCATTGATTGTGTTTTGACATTGGTAATTAGAGTTTTGTACAACCTTTCAAATATGGACATGAATGTAAAAGTACATTCTTTCCGACCAATCCTTAATTTTTGAAGAATATCAATATCTGGACAATTTTCATTTAATGCACAGAAAATCAGAATTTTCAGTCTGTCTTTATCATCTAGATCTCCATGTAAGTTATCACAAGTCAACTTCAATGTTAAGCGTCTGGAAAAGGTTGCAGGAAGCCACAATTTAAATAATTTATTTTTCTCGTCATTACTTAAATCAAGCTTGTCAATAAAGCTTTCGAAGATTTCAGAATTTCTGCATACATGGATTTTGTTATCATATGCAGGAATGATTTTGCATAATTTTAACAAATTTTTCCTAACTTTAATTTGGAGTTGGGCCTGTGAATTGTCTTCTATTTTTGGTGGCCTTTGTACATCCGTCCCTCGTACGTCATCTGCATCAGTTCTGAAGTCTCCTCCCATGTTCCCTCCTACATCAGTTCTCAAGTCTCCTCCCATGTTCCCTCCTACATCAGTTCTCAGGTCTCCTCCCATGTTCCCTCCTACATCAGTTCTCAAGTCTCCTCCCATGTTCCCTCCTACATCAGTTCTCAAGTCTCCTCCCATGTTCCCTCCTACATCAGTTCTCAAGTCTCCTCCCACATTTCCACCATCTTTTTTTACGTCATCAGAGACAAGGTCACCTTGAGTAGCCATTACAGACACATGTCCCACATGTTGCTCAATTTCCTCATTACAGTCAATTTCGGGAACATCACTGGTATCTTCTGACACTTTTTCTACACAGTCATCTTTAGATTTCTCTAATACAAACTTGTGAAATACGTGAACTAACTGTAATATATTTTTCAATTTCTCTCTTTCCCTATTAAAGGACACCAGCTTAGATTCTAGCTTTAGATTTTCCATTTCACATTCTGCATATAAGCTGAGCCATAAAACTTCTAAATTTGACTGATCTACAGACATAAATTTCAGTCTACTTTGCTTAGAAAAAGAAGTAATGACATCCATTTTTCTTACCTTGAAATATCTCAGCTTGTAGCTATTTTCTTGGACAATGGCCTCTTGTCATCAGCACGTCTGATTCCTGTAGTCAACTCTTAGTCCTCATTCATAGGTTCTTTTCTTGATCCTGAAATATCGTAGTGTGATTTCTTTGACGACTTGCACATCTGACGTCTTTTGCTTCTATTCCTCCCTTTGCAAGTTTTCAAAAATTCACACTCTAAAAATCAAGTGTGACTGGCTGGCTCTCCAAAATGTTAAAAATGCTTATTTTAAGTATATTTTTCAAGGACTTGTTACCAGATGCGATACTTTAAAGAAAACGTCACGTTTCTTATAAAAAAAAATGTAGTGGTTTATTGGACTGTTTACCAAAAAAACATCATTACAGGAAACATAAAATGAGTGAAATAGTTACGTAGATATTGTCCATTTGTCCATAGCAAAACTTATACACATCTTTCCTTGGTGTCCTGAATGGTAAGAATGACATCTGTTTCTCCGCAGCGTCTTAAGGAAGCAACACGTGGTTACATGGCAGCTGGCTGTTCATTCATCATAGTTCTTGTCAGAGTAAAGTGTCTGTAGAGAAAGCAAGAGCCCCCCTTCGTGTAGCCATTATATATAAGTCCCTTAGATCACGTGGTCTCTGTATATGGAGATGACACTCTACCATACAGAAATAGCATCTGTAATGTCAGCGAACGTTAACGTGTTTGGTACAGAATTGAATGTATAAAGAATAAATCCATAATCAATAATTAATATTTAACATGGACCCAATCACAGATGGCCTGAACCTTGACCGGGTCCATTTCAATAACAGATGGGGACAAAATGAATCCCAGAAATGAGATCCTCTGTACGCCAAAAAGACACTTTGATCCCTTCACATACAGAGCATTCTTTCTCAAAATCTGGAATACAGTTCGAACATGTTTCACATGAGAGTCCCAGTCATTAGAAAAAATCAAGATATCATCCAAATAAACAATCAGAAATTTATCCACAAAATCCCTGAAAATGTCATTCATGAAGGACTGGAAGACGGAAGGAGCATTAGTGAGCCAAAGGGCATCACTAGGTACTCAAAATGCCCTTCAGGGGTATTGAATGCCGTCTTCCATTCATCCCCGTGCTTAATGCGAATAAGGTTATACGCCCCCCTGAGGTCAAGCTTGGTAAACCAAGTAGCGTTTTTCACCCTGGAAAACAGGTCAGAAATCAAGGGTAACGGGTATTGATATTTCACAGTAATATTGTTCAAGAGACGATAATCAATACACGGCCTTAATGAACCATCTTTTTTGGCCACAAAGAAAAAACCGGCACCTAAGGGTAAGAGGATGGTCTGATATGACCCTTCTCCAATGATTCCTTGATATAAGACCGCATAGCGTCATGTTCAGGTACAGACAAGTTAAAAAGGCGACCTTTAGGGAATTTACTACCCGGCACTAATTCAATAGCGCAGTCATAGCTCCTATGGGGAGGTAAGGATGCAGATTTACTTTCGCTAAACACATCAGAAAAATCAAACAAAAAGTCAGGAACATCCTGAGCTTGGGGGGAGGCAGAAAAAACAGGAGTGTTGGTATTAACACATTGGCAGCCCCAACTGGTTACAGACACAGATTTCCAATCCAAAACAGGATTATGAGACTGTAACCAAGGGAAACCCAGCACGATAATGTCATGCAGATTATATAGAACCAAAAATTTGCAGCACTCCTGGTGATCAGGTTCAACCCTCATTATCACCTGAGTAGAAAACTGGGGTTTATTCTCAGCCAAAGGGGTAGAATCGATCCCCAGTAGGGGAATAGACTTCTGTAGGGGTATCAAGGGAAACCCACAACGTTTAGCAAAATCATAATCCATCAGGTTAATAGCTGCTCCAGAATCAACGAAAGCCTGAGCAGAAAATGAGGACAGAGAGCATATCAGAGTGACAGTTAATAAAAACTTAGTCTGAACACTACCCAAGACAACTGAGCGTGCAAAACGTCTTCCCCGCTTAGGGCAGACTGAAATAGCATGAGAGGCATCACCACAGTAGAAACATAACCCATTGCGCTTTCGAAACTCATGACGCTGTGCCCCAGACACCACTCCATCACACTGCATGGGTTCAGAAGCTGGTTCACAAGGCAACACCATTCCACGCATACTTCTCCGCTCACGCAAACGTCTGTCAATTTGAATCGCTAATGACATAGAATCATTGAGACCAGAGGGGACAGGGAATCCCACCATAACATCCTTTACATTATCTGACAGACCCTTCCGGAAAAGGGCCGCCAAAGCGTCGTCATTCCATTTGGTCAGGACTGCCCACCTACGGAATCTCTGACAGTATAACTCAGCGTCATCAAGCCCCTGATTTAATGCCAACAAGGTTTTTTCAGCTTGATCAGTGACATTAGGCTCATCGTACAATAACCCCAAAGCCTGAAAAAACGCATCAACATCACTCAAAACAGGATCCCCAGGTATCAGGGAAAAAGCCCAATCCTGAGGATCGCCGCGCAGGAGAGAGATGATAATTTGAACCTGCTGCGCTGCGTTTCCTGAGGACTTAGATTTTAAGGCAAAAAACAATTTACAATTATTTTTGAAATTCTGAAACTTAGCTCGATCCCCCAAAAACAAATCTGGCATGGGGATCCTAGGTTCCACAACAGGCAACCTAGCAAGATATGCAGCAATACTCTGAACCTCAGTGGCAAGCCGATCCACACGGCCAGACAACTGTGCAAACTCCATTGGGAGAAAAGATCCTCCCAGCACCCAGAGATACAGAGGGAAAAAAAAAAAAAAAAAAATGCAACAAACAGAAAAATATCTCTGACAACTCTGACAACCTTTTTTCTTTCACAATATTTTTCCCTTCTGTGAGTACCATACAATTTTCAATTTTTTAGGCCGGTGATACTGTTATGTTTCGGTAGCTGAGGAGAGCAGGCAAAAAGGCAATACACCAGAGCAGTTGGAATCTATGAGATTGCAGTACCCTGACTAACCACCACAACTAGAGGCAGCCGTGGAGCGTTCCTACGTTGGTCCTAGACGCCTCGTCACAGCCTGAGAAACTAACTACACCTAAAGACAGAAACAGGAAAGCTATCTGCCCCGGAGCAGAACCCCAAAGATAATAGAAAGCCCCCAAACATGTAATGGCAGTTAGACAAGAGGAAATACTGACACAGAAAGAAAATAGTATGAGCAAACGCTGGGGCCCAAACTATCTAAATAGAAAAGGATAGGAAGGGTACTTACTGCAATCCCAGAAAACCCTGAAAAGCACCAACTCTACTAATTTCAAAAGCACCTGAGATCACACGACCTCTACCACCTAAATTAGTTCTCTGGTGTAACAAAATCAAAACAGCAGCCACTGAAAAAACTGGAAAAAGCAAAAGAACAAAACTCAGTGGCTGAACTAAACTGAGAGGGCAGAAGCCCCCGGAGGGGACCTGAAGGCCCCCAAAGAAGTGCAGTACAAAATGCAAAAATATAGCACAAACACAAAAGAAGCAAAAGTCTTATCTGTAAGCAGGAGATGCAGAAACGACACAGCAGGCTACAAGGGAAACTGGAATGAAGGATTCAGACCAGAACAATTGATCACCGGCAACCCTGATGGGAAAATGACTCCCTTATATAAGACCAGTCAGTAACACCTGATTCCCAGTCCTCATAATCTTCACTAGCACCGCTTGTAACCACCAGAGGGAGCCTCTGCTCAGAACTCATCTCAAACCCATTCACAACAACACACGTTTATTTCCTTTGTGTGAATTGGAACAACAGGAAAAAAAACAGAAAAAAGGCAAAGTGGACACACTGTAATTCCACAAAACCCCCAAAATGGTCCGGACAAAATTGTTGGCACCCTCAACTTATTATTTGGTTGCACACACTTTGGAATAAATAACTACAATCATTCGCTTCCTATAGCCATCAACAAGCTTCTTACACTTCTCAGTTGAAATTGTGGACCACTCTTCTTTTACAAACTGCTCCAGATCTCTCATATTTGAAGGGAGCCTTCTCCCAACAGCAATTTTAAGATCTCTCCACAAGTGTTTAATGGGATTTAGATCCAGACTCATTGCTGGACACTTCAGAGTGCTCCAGAGCTGCTTTGTTTCAATCTGTTTCTGGGTGCTTCTTGAAGTAAGTTTGGGGTCATTACCCTGCTGGAAGACCCATGACCTAGGACGGAAGTCCAGCTCTTTGACACTGGGCACTACATTGCGACCCCAAATCCTTTGGTAATCTTCAGATGTGTGATGCCTTGCACAAAGTGTAGGTACTTTGTTCTATTCTTTGTAGGCCTCATTCTGTTTTCAGTAAACAATATAATGATGTGCTTTACCAAAAAGGTCTATCTTGGTCTCATCTGTCCACAAAACACTTTTCAGAAGGATTTTAGCTTACTCATGTACATTTTGGCAAACTGTAGTCTATCTTTTTTATGTCTTTGTGTCAGCAGTGGTGTCTCCTCTGTCTACTGCCATAGCGTTTATTTTCATTCAAATGTTGACGGATAGTTTGCACTGACACTGATAAGGTGCTTCTCCATTACTCACCCCATAGTCATATTGTAAATAAACTCACAGCAAGAATAAAGTCCTTTATTTGAAATAATACACAACACCCTGTTTAACATATTTATTTAGAAATAAAAAACAGTTATTATATTCTTATGTGTTATGATTCAGTAACCGAGGAGGACAATAGAGAAATAGGCTAGACAACCAGACACCCAGAGAAGTTGGTAACTAAGCGGATTGCAGACCCCTAAACTGACAACACAACTAGAATTAGCCGTGGGACGTACCTATGATGCCCTAGACGCCTCAACACAGCCAAAGAGTTAACTAAGCCTAAAGAGAGAAAGGGGAAAGCTAAACTGCCACGGAGTAGAGCCCCAAAGGAATAGATAGCCCCCAAACATATATTGGCAGTGAGGCAGATGAAGTACAAACAGACAGAAAATAGAGCAAGCAAATGCTGGGGTCCAAACTCTCTGGATAGAACAGGACAGGAAAGGATACTGTCTGCAATCCCCAAAAAACCCTAAGAAAAATTCCAACAAGTCTGATATGCAAAAATCCTGAGGCCACACGACCTCTCCCCCACTAAATCAGAACTCTGGCGTGAACTGGACGCAAAACAACAGATACTGAAATAACAGGGGACTAGACTGACATAAGCTGTGGCAAAGGAAAAAAAGAGTCCAGCACGGGTCCCAGCAGGGAACCCGGCTGAACTCACACCAGCAAGGCAGAGAACCGAGAAAAGCAACAAGGGAAAAAAAACACAGATTAAACAGACAAAACTTATCTGAAAGATGCAGGACAAAGCAAGGAGCAAACTGACTTCCAGAAGGCTTCAGGAAGAAAAAACCAAATCACACGCAACAGCTAAGGGAAGGTTGCTCACTTTTAATCCCTCCAGTCAGAAACATCTGATCTCCAATCATCCTCTTCGGGTGATAGACTTCTGTCAGCCAGACCAGCTCCATTACCCGCAGCAACTACCAGAGGGAGCCCAAACTCAGAAGCCAGATCAAAAGTATTCACAACACTTATGCCCATTTCATTGAAGCCCTCATCCCCTGTAAAAAAAACTGAAGAAATAAACCATATACTCACCTTATACCCATTCCTGTTATGATTTGGTAGCCGAGGAGGACAGGAGCAAAACAGCTAAGGCTGCCAAACACCCAGAGAGGTTGGGAACTAATGGGTTGCAGACCCCTAAACTAACCGCACAACTAGAATCAGCCGTGGGACGTACCTATGGTGACCTAGACGCCTCGACACAGCCGGAGAGTTAGCTACGCCTAAAGATAGAAAGTGGAAAGCTAACTGCCCCGGAGTAGCGCCCCAAAGGAATAGGTAGCCCCCACACATATAATGGCCTAGGAAAAATTCCAACACTTCTGATTCCAAAAATGCTGAGACCACACAATCTCACCCCCGCTAAACCAGAACAATGGTGTGAACACGCAGCTACCCAGCAGCCACTGAAATAACAGGAACAGAGCAAATGAACATAAATAAATGAGAAACAGAGACCAGCGCAGGCCCCAGCAGGGGGACCTGGCTGACCTCACTCAGAAGGGCAGCAAAAACAAAGAAAAGCAAAACCACAGAAGAAAGGCAGAAAATAATTTATCTGAATTTTCGCAGGAGACAGCAGAAAACAGCTGACTTCCAAACTAGACCAGGAAGAGAAACTAATCACCGGCGAGGATCATGGGAAGCTAGCTCACTTATATCTGCCCAGTCCGTCCCCCTGAGTGCCATTCCTCGCTCCCAGGTGATGGACCTCTGTCATTCAATACAGCTTCAATACCATCAGCAACCACCAGAGGGAACCCCAGCTCAGAAGTCATCTCCAAAGTGTTCACAACACATTCCATAGAAGCCATTGTCTCCTGTAAAAAAAGAAAAATAATAAACTACCATATCTCTCACCTGTCCGACATACTGTCCCATGCCGTAATCCATCTCAGTGATAACTGCTTTATAACCTGGATGGTACCAAGATGCGACTGTCCAGGCTGAATAGCAGGATACAATGTGGTGCTGCGAGCACAGATTCAGTGATGGGCGGTGATGTCATAGAGTTCACCACCGGTCATTGAAGCTGCTTTCCCACACTTCACTGAGTGGCCCGATGAACTGCGGTGACCTCAAGGAGATCACCGTGATCACTGAATTTTCTCACGGAGCATTAAATAAATGTGTTAAACATGGTATTTTGAACTATTTCAAATAAAGGGCTTTATTCTTGCTATGTGTTTATTTACAATATGACTATTGGGTTAGTAATGGATATCCATTACTAACTCCTGGGCTTGATGTTACCTGCCAATACAATGACAACAACCCCAATACCCTATTACCCGATTTGGCACATTTTAAGGATGCACTATTTCTCGGGTGGCTGAGGGCTGATATTTGCAGTCAGGGGGAGCAATATTTCTGAACCCTTCCCAGGCTATTAATATCAACCCACAGCTGTGTTTAACCTTTGCTGATTTGAATTATTTAGGGGCTCTAGGTAATTTTTTTTTCTGAGGTCCCCCATAAATTCACCAGGAAAGGCTAAGGCTGGGGTTACACTGTGTTTTGGCAGTCAGACGGACTGCGTTACATCGCAGTATAATGCGGTGTAATGCAGTCCGTTAATGCTGCCATTCGCCCCTATTGTCTGGCGCATCGCGACGCATGCCGTAAAGCGGCATTACGGCATGCGTTCGCGACGTGCCGTCATTCAGTGACGGAGCCTCGGACGCGGCCTGCAGCGTCTGGGCTCCGTCACCGCTAGCACAGATGATTCATCTGTGCTAGCACACTGCGCTAGTGGGTATAGCATAACGCGATCGCGTTATGCTTATACCGTTATCAGACTGTCAACGCTATGTGTTGAACGGGCTGGTTAAACGCAGTGTGATCCTAGCCTAAGCAAACAGCTGTGAGCTGTTATTAGTAGCCTGGAAACTTTATGGGGTATTGTCCCAGGTTATTAACATCTGCCCAGAGCTATGGGCTTTCCCTCTGCTGGCTACAAAATTGTGCGGGAGCCCATGCCATTTATTTTTTAATTCTTTATTTTACACAGGAGATACACAGCGGGGGCTGACTACAACTCCTATCATTTTTTCGTGCAGGAGGAACAGTACGAACTGTACCACTTGTTCCCAAGCGTCATCACGTGTCACGCTGATGAAACACACGGATGTCATCCATGTGCCATCAGTATGCAAGGGTGCAGCACACATTTTGCAGTGCTGCGCCAAAAAAACTTACATGTCTGCAGGTTTTTCACATGGACACAAATCCGTGTAAAAAACCTGACATGTGCATACCACCATTGAATACAATGGGTGTGCGTATGTCCATATTTGAGGTCCTTAAAAAACGGACTGTATACAGACATACAAAATGGACATGTGAAGAAGGCTTAAAACAACTGTTAGCCAAGTCATTGATACTGAAAATAATGATGATGATGGTGATCAGGGCCGGCATCAGCACTCGGCGCACCCGGGCAAGTGCCGGGGCCCTGAGCAGGCTGGGGGGCCCACTCGACGTCAGGGACATAGGCACACTATGGGGGCCCGGGGTCTGTGCCAGTGCCGACTCCCGTGAGTGGGCCCCCCGCTTGCTCAGGGCCCTGTCATTTGTGATACCTCTCCCCGTTCCATCACTGCAGCATCTTCTGACTGTGACGTTCAGGTCAGAGGACGCTATGACGTCACGTCTGTGCAGATAGCTGGAAGATGGCAACGCTGTCCAGAGCAGAGCAGCAAGGAGAGGTATTTCATATTTTTTTTATACATGGAGCTCATTATTCTTTATGGAGCAATATATGGGGCCTATTATATACTGTCTGGAGCAATACATGGGGCTTATTATTCTGTATGGAGCAATATATGGGGCTTATTATTCTGTATGAAGCAATATATGGGCCTATTATACTGTATAGAAAAAATCTCCAGCGCAAAAATGAATAAAAATTCAATTTTTATTGTATAAAATTAAAATCCATCTTGATAGAAAAAAGACATATACAAGTGGGGTCCCTGGTGGTCTGAAACCGACGCGTTTTGACCTAGCAGGTCTTATTCATGGTCTTATTCATGGTCTTATTCATTATTCATTATACTGTATGGCGCACTATGTGGTGCCCATAATACTGTATGGAGGACTATACTGTCCAATTTCTGATCTATTGAAAAATTTACAATAGATATCACTCATGTAATTTAAGAAGTGAAATATTTGGCATTGTTCTATACCTATATTTTTTTGCCATATCTGTGCATCATGAATTGTGGTATGTGTTAAAGGGGCCCACTGAGACTCTTTCGCCCGGGGCCCACGAAAACCTGGAACCTGCCCTGATGGTGATGATGGTGATTGTGTAGTGAACAGGGGGACACTGACAGCGGGCGCGATTACGTCACTGCCTGGCGCCCGCTATCAGGAGATAAGTGGGAGCTTGGAGCAGTGCAGGAGCCAGGAGGAAGAGAGGTGAGTATTAATTTATTTATTTTTTATGGGGGTGCATTATATTACAGTCTGCCTATGATGGGGGGGTGCTGCCTTACATTACAGTCTTCTTATGGGGGGGTGCTGCCTTACATTACAGTCTTCTTATGGGGGGGTGCTGCCTTACATTACAGTCTTCTTATGGGGGGGTGCTGCCTTACATTACAGTCTGCCTATGGGGGGTGCTGCCTTACATTACAGTCTGCCTATGGGTGGGTGCTGCCTTACATTACAGTCTGTCTATGTGGGGTGCTGCCTTACATTACAGTCTTATGGGGGTGCTGCCTTACATTACAGTCTACCTGTGGGGGGGTGCTGCCTTACATTACAGTCTGCCTATGGGGGGGTGCTGCCTTAAATTATAGTCTGCCTATGGGGGGTGCATTATATTACAGTCTGCCTATGGGGGGTGCTGCCTTACATTATAGTCTGCCTATGGGGGTGCATTATATTACAGTCTTCTTATGGGGGATGCCTTAAATTACAGTCTGCCTATGGGGGGGTGCTGCCTTACATTACAGTCTGCCTATGGGGGGTGCTGCCTTACATTACAGTCTGCCTATGGGTGGGTGCTGCCTTACATTACAGTCTGCCTATGGGGGGTGCTGCCTTACATTACAGTCTACCTATGGGTGGGTACTGTTATGATCTGCTACAAGCACTAAGGAAAGATGGGAATTCTGTCCCTACAATAGAACTAAGCTGGATCCCTACGATGTAACGGGGAACCTGATCCTGCGACCAGACCCGCTAAAGTCCTCAGCTAGTCTGAACGAAGACCTATAGATGCGAGGGAGGAATCCCTACAAGATCTAGGGACTGGGAGAAAAGGTGGACACCTCCTAACAGAAGTTGTGGCAGGGGTAAAAAACAGAAAATAAATTACTTAGAGATCCTAAGATCAAGCAAAACTGACAGAGATAGGCACCTAAGCACCCGGCTAGCTTAAGAGTAGATAATACAATGAAGTCCAGCAAAGCCAGAAGGGCGGAGCCAGACTAAATAGGGAAAAAAGGTCATGTGATCAGCAAACTGAAAAAAAACCTAACAAGAGGGTTCTAACAGTACCCTCCCTTCTAAGAGGATCCTCTGGATCCCCTAGGACTTAGGCTTATCCGGAAACCTCTTGTGAAACGCTCTGACAAGTCTAGGCGCAGAAACATCATCCGCCCTCACCCATGAGTTATCCTCGGGTCCATAACCCTTCCAAGCGACGAGGTACTGCAAACTCCCTCTATACCGTCTAGAATTTAGGATGCGGGAAATCTCATATTGCCCATCCTCCACCACCAGGGGAACAGTGGCCGAGACATCTCCATCTGAGACCTCAGTTTTTTTCAAGAGAGAAACATGAAACACCGGATTAATCTTCCAGGAAGTAGGAAGCTCCAACTTAACAGCAGATTGGTTAATAACCTGAAGCACCTTAAAGGGCCCTACAAACTTGGGACCCAATTTCTTAGACGGAATCCTCAAGCGCAGATTCTTAGAGGACAACCAAACCATGTCATCAATAGCAAACAAAACCTCTTGTCGTTTTCTATCAAAATACACTTTGGATCTTTTGTTAGCCTCCTGAAGATTACCACGCACATCAGTCCAAACTCTCTCCAAATCACCAGAAAAATTCTCCTCTTCAGGTACAGCCGATCCCAACTTGGAAAATGACCCAAACGACGGATGTCTCCCAGTACAACAAAAAAAAGGCGAACAACCAGCAGAAGCGGATGTATGGTTGTTAAGAGCAAACTCAGCAAGTGGCAGAAACTCAGACCACCCCTCTTGATCATCAGTCACAAAACAACGCAAACTGCTCAACATCCTGGTTTTTCCTTTCTGTCTGGCCATTAGACTCAGGATGATATCCGAACGAAAACGACAAATGAACTCCCAACCTGTCACAAAAAGCGCGCCAAAAACGAGCCACAAACTGAGGTCCCCTATCAGAAACAATGTCAGTAGGAACGCCATGTAGTTTAACAATTTCCTTGACAAAGGCCTTAGCGAGAGTCTTAGTGTGGAGCCCAGCTGTGACTGGATCCATATCTTCCAGAAGGATGTACTAAAGGAAGATCCCACTAGAGGTCACTATACACACACACATCTCAGCTTACCTAAGAGACCAGTAGAGGGAGCTGTGTGTTAGGCACATAAAAAAAACAGTTAGTTCCAGTTTTACCTCAGACAGATCAGAACAGCAGTTACCTCAGACAAGCTGTGAGGGACAGATGAGTTCTCCTCAGGACACGAGAGTGAGAGGATTCCTGTCAGAGCTCAGTCAGAGCTAAAAACAGACGGAGATTGATCCTAGTCAGAGCTGAAGCTGAAGTGTAGCTCAGGATGAAGCGTGCCGACGCTTAAGAGAGCGGCGAAGAGACAGCACATTAACTGCCAGCGTGTGTGATCTTTATAGGACCCAGGTAGGCCGAAAGCAAGTGGAATTGGAGGGGCAAGTAAGCATTAATAGCTTTCCCCCCAGCAACGAATACCGGACGCCGGGTCCCGAGCCTATAAGGATCTCTACGACCTTTTAGGAGAACACCGGAGTTCCTGGAGGACTACAAGTCCCAGGAGTACCACAGAGTTGACACGTACAGGATCAGGGGAACAGAGTCTGCCTGATCAGCGATAAAAAGACCCTGTTCTGCCATAGAGAAGGTCCCCCACCAAGTCAGCCAGGTACAGAACAGAGACTGAGTTAGACCTAGCTACAAGCAGGTCAGGACTTCATTAAATAACGACAGAGAACAGGAGGCCATACACCTACCAGTGGAGGAATCCGGACGTACATCCTTCGCCCTGCCGTGCTCCGGGGAGTACCTGCCGTTCCTGCAGTAAAGGTACCAAACTGACTTTTGTGTGTGACTCACTTATTGTCTCTGACGGCAGGATCCCCATCTGTCCTGCATCCTCATATTTCTATCCACCCTGGAAGGACACCGTCTTACTTGTAGAAGACCTACCATCTAGCTGCCCAACATCATCCCTTCCAGAGTATGTGCACAGCAGCGCTGGTCCCTCTGACCAGATACTACAAGTGTCGTCACGACAACTTACACGAACATTTCCATCATCCCCTGTAAATATCCCACATTACGGTGAGCGCCCAGGGCACAGACCGAGCTGGCTACCCGTGACATCCCCCATAGACTTCCATGGGCTTGGTGCCAAGTACCCCAAAGCCCTGGTACGTGCGCATCATCTTTATTTGGCGTCACGAACAGGATTCTGAAGCTCGTGAAACGCAAGTCCTGTGTGCCTAATTTGAACTGTTTTTGTGCTTGAGAACTGCCAAAAATCATCAGAGACTGTATTGCCATTTTTGTAAAACAACAACCGCCATTTTATTGCCATATTCGCGCCCTGAGGCGCTGGTGAAGAAGGTGGGCGTGCACTCACCTAGTGGCGCGAAAATTAGTGGGCGTACCTAAAAAAGGCGCTGAGTCCTGAACACGCCCCCAGCGCTGACGCGGCGGAAGGTCCTGTGGAGAGCTTCAGTGAACGCCCTGACGTCAGAGCGCCAACGACACAGGTCTTCTCTCCACCGCTGTGCCGGCAGAGCTGCAGCCTTCAGAGAAGGTAGGCTACGATTAACTAAGGGGGCGCAGATATGTCACAGCAGCAAGCCGACAGCGCGGCCCAGGCCGACGACCCCAATGACTTACCACTTGGCGCTGCAGCGCAGGATGGAAATGTGGGCCCTCACCTGGTCCTGTGGTCCCAATAGTACCGCTAACGCTGCCATACATGCCTGGAGCAAAGTGGCTCCCTCAGTACAGCGGCAAGCCAGACACCCTGTCAGGGTTCAAGCGAAAAATATGCAGCATAATGGACATGTATCCTATGACAGAAAAGCAAAGAGCTGCAGTAGTAGTGGGACAATTAACTGGTGCTGCTGAGAGAGAGGTAGAGACTTGGACGGCTGCAGACCAGGAGTCAGTGTTTGCAATTTTCTTAAAGCTACAGACTATCTTTGAGGACCGCACTGAAACAGATCTCCGGATGAGGTTTTATCAATGTTCCCAGAAATCAGATGACAGCATTAGGGACTATGCCTGCCGACTACAAGGGGCCCTGCGAGCTCTTAAACAAGTAAACCCTATAAGTGTCACCGACGAAAATAAAATGTTAAAGGAACAATTTGTACGGGGATTGAGGTCCCAAGCGGAAGGCAGGACTGTGCATTGGTGGTCCTTGGATCATCCTGATGCTACCTTTGACGCCCTTAAGGATATGGCTATAAAAGGACTGCGACCTCTGGAAACACCCGAGATGGCAACCCAGTGTCACCCGAGTGAAACCACCCTAAAGCCAGCAGCATCCACCTTTTCCCCGCTGGTTGCAGAAGCCAAAACGCAGGAGGCGCCCCCTACTGAGCTGGACTGTCTGCGCTCAGAAGTGCGCCAGCTGATCAAAAACCTGGCCACTGTAATGAGTGCCCTGCAATTGCCGACGAAAGAAGAAGGAAAGATCTTGCTGGCTGACTGCCCGGAGGATGTCCGTTGGATGCGCCGGAGGAGAGGGAGGACGTCGCCCCGCCGGAGGAGGACAACGCCACCCCCAGGAAGGACCCGCGACCAGCATCATCCTCGCCGAGAGATCATCTGCTACCGCTGCCACAAGGGAGGTCACCCAGCACGTCTGTGTCCTTTAAACGAGCAAATCCTGGGTCCGAGGGCCAACACCCAGGAATAGACTCCTCAGGCCCCTCAGACTGGAACCGCAGGTTTGTGGGAGGAAGACCATACCTGTCCATCATACTGGACGGGATCGCAATCCCTGCCCTGCTGGACACTGGATCCCAGGTAACCATTATACCCGATGTTCTCTACAAAAAGTACTGGTCCAGTGACAGTCTCCAACCCCCAAACCCTGACTTTGCCGTATACGCCTCTAATGGTCTCCCTCTTGAATTACGGGGGCTAAAGATGTAGACATGAAAGTGGGGAGAGTGGAGCTGAAGAATCAGGGACTTCTTGTAGTAAAGACTGTTAATGAAGAAAATGGGTTGAATGTGGTCTTAGGCACTAACATTATTAGTAACTGTTTGGAGGAGGTTGTGTTTTTACTCCAACAGCTTGCTGAAATCGCCAGACCAAAGCAAAAGGGAGAGATCCGGAAGGAGATCCGAACCCTGATGTGCCAGCAGCAAGTGAAACTGACCGGTGGTGAGATTGGTAATGTACGGGTATCAGACCCGAACCCCATTGTGATACCCCCTATGAGTGAAATGCTTATTTGGTGTAGAGCAGCAATAGGTCTGAGAGGACAGAACTACCAAGCAGTAGTAGAGCCCCATTGTTCAGAGCACAGACCTACACTCTTGACTGCCAGAGGGGTAGTGGATGTACATAATGGGAGGGTGCCAGTGCGTCTTCTCAACTGGGGAGAAGATGAAGTCAAACTACCGCGTTATGCCACTGTTGCTAAGTTACATGCTGTGGATAATAACTCCATTCACCCGGCGGAGCCCTTAACCTCCCCACAACCAGTGGAGGATAACGGTCCGACCACCCAGGTGGAGGATTGGTGTCAGCAGCTCCATGTCGGGACAGACACCACTCCAGCCCACCAGAAACAAGGAGTATACAGAGTAGTTCAGGAGTATGCTCAGGTATTCAGCAAACACCCACTCGACTTTGGGACAATTAAAGGGGTTCAACATCACATGCCCACAGGCAATCATCCTCCCATCAAAGAACGGTACAGGCCTATACCACCAGCACATTACCAGAAAGCCAAGGAAATGTTGCGTGATATGAAAGAAGCAGGGGTGATAAGGGATAGTTGCAGTCCCTGGGCAGCACCTCTAGTCTTAGTTAGGAAAAAGGATGGAAGCATGCGAATGTGTGTAGATTACAGACAAGTAAATCGCATTACACATAAAGATGCATACCCTTTACCACGCATTGAGGAATCTTCAGCTGCACTAAAAACTGCTAACTACTTCTCCACCCTTGACCTCACTAGTGGGTACTGGCAGGTAGCTGTGGCTGAGGAGGATCGGGAGAAGACGGCTTTCACCACCCCGATGGGGCTCTGTGAGTTTGACAGAATGCCGTTTGGACTCAGCAGTGCCCCTGGCACGTTCCAGAGAGTAATGGAGAGCTGCCTGGGACATCTCAACTTCGAAACTGTGTTGCTTTACCTGGACGACGTCATCGTGTACTCCAAAACGTATGAAGACCATTTGAAGCACCTGGCGGAGGTATTTGAGTCACTGTCCAAGTATGGGATGAAACTGAAGCCTTTAAGTGCCCCCTGCTCAAACAAAA
>JARQOD010000005.1:184871275-184910958 GCA_033576555.1 Oophaga sylvatica | reverse complement strand
CATACAGTATACATGTATACATACATAAATGAAAATTTAAGCTTTGCATCATTTCTTTAAACACCTGCTGTTGTGGGTGGATGTCTATCTGTGACATCTCCATTTCTTTTAAACCGTTTGTGCTTTTATTATGTGTTTTGCTTACTTTGTCATTTTTTATAAATTTTAGGTTTTTTCAATCATATCTGTTATTCTGGACCATTATTATGGAGGATACCTTACAACATCTTCATATATCCCATTAACAACAATCGTATACATCTCTTTTGATGCCATTTATGCATTTATATATACAAAAAACTTTTTTTGTTTGTTAATTTTTTGTCTGTTACACCTCAGTATATATGTACAACTTAATGAAATCGGAATTTGGTTTACAATGCTTGTAATGGGGCCAAAACTATCTAATTCTGTATGTATCCCTTACCTGATACACCATGAATAATTGGATTATATAATTTGGCTCCTTTTTGAAGGTAAATTAATACTGTGTATCAAGGCTCATTTTGGAGAGTTATTTGAAAAAATATTTATGTATTTACATTTTCATTGGCATATAAGTTCATGATGGAAGGTCCCATTATTCATATATACACTTTTGTTGTATTATGTATTTAATGTTATGGCCTCAATCGCAGATACTCACTAGTGACAGCCGCATGCCTGTACGCTTGTGGGCTGGGACGCTATGCGCTGCTCCGCTTCCTGTGTCTCTGACGTATGGTTGCCATGGATTTTTTCATGGCGTCCATCCGTTTGACGCAGGCGCGGTGCGCCGGGTGGTGTCATCGGCTTCACACGCGTCATTTCCGGTACGCGGCTTATCACTTCCGGTCCAGCGGTTTTTATAGCACTTGGTCAGTAGTATCAGCACGCCCCCTGACGAAGGACGAGCATCCGAAACGTGCGTCGGGGCACGTTTGCACTCACCTGGGTTTCCCTGCCAGTGCCGTCTCTTACATATAGGAGGTAACGTTTCCTCATCTACCGCATTACTCTGCCAGCACTGCTGGCTATGTATGGTTCTCTACAGTCATGGCCAAAAGTTTTGAGAATGACACAAATATTATATTTTCACATGATCTGCTGCCCTCTGGTTTTTATGTGTGTTTGACAGATGTTTTTATCACAGACAGAAATATAATAATTGCAAACATATGAGTAACAAAAGCTTATATTGACAGTTAGAATGAGTTAATGCAGCAAGTCAATATTTGCAGTGTTGACCCTTCTTCAGGACCTCTGCAATTCTCCCTGGCATGCTCTCAATCAACTTCTGGACCAAATCCTGACTGATAGCAGTCCATTCTTGCACAATCAATGCTTTCATTTTGTCAGAATTTTTAGGTTTTTGTTTGTCCACCCGTCTCTTGATGATTGACCACAAGTTCTCAATGGAATTAAGATCTGGGGAGTTTCCAGGCCATGGACCCAAAATCTCTATGTTTTGTTCCCTGTGCCATTTAGTTATCACCTTTGCTTTATGGCAAGGTGCTCCATCATGCTGGAAAAGGCATTGTTGATCGCCAAACTGCTCTTGGAGGGTTGGGAGAAGTTGCTCTTGGAGGACATTCTGGTACCATTCTTTATTCATGACTGTGTTTTTAGGCAAGACTGTGAGAGAGCCGATTTTCTTGGCTGAGAAGCAACCCCACACATGAATGGTTTCAGGATGCTTAACAGTTGGCATGAGACAAGACTGGTGGTAGCGCTCACCTTGTCTTCTCCGAATGAGGCGTTTTCCTGATGTCCCAAACAATCGAAAAGGGGATTCATCAGAGAAAATAACTTTACCCCAGTCCTCAGCAGTCCACTGCCTGTACCTTTTGCAGAATATCAGTCTGTCCATTATGTTTTTTCTGGAGAGAAGTGGCTTCTTTGCTGCCCTCCTTGAGACCAGGCCTTGCTCCAAGAGTCTCCGCCTCACAGTACGTGCAGATGCACTCACACCTGCCTGCTGTCATTCCTGAGCAAGCTCTGCACTGCTGGTAGCCCGATCCCGCAGCTGAAACACTTTTAAGAGACGGTCCTGGCGCTTGCTGGTCTTTCTTGGGCGCCCTGAAGCCTTTTTGGCAACAATGGAACCTCTCTCCTTAAAGTTCTTGATGATGCGATAGATTGTTGACTGAGGTGCAATCTTTCTAGCTGCGATATTCTTCCCTGTTAGGCCATTTTTGTGCATTGCAATGATGACTGCACTTGTTTCTTTAGAGATAACCATGGTTAACAGAAGAGACACAATGATGCCAAGCACCAGCCTCCTTTTAAAGTGTCCAGTGGTGTCATTCTTACTTAATCATGACAGATTGATCTCCAGCCATGTCCTCATCAACACCCACACCTGTGTTAATGGAGCAATCACTGAAAAGAGGTTAGCTGGGCCTTTTAAGGCACTGCTGCAATGATGTTGAATTGTGTTTTGGGGGATAAAGTTAATTTTCTAGCCAAATATTGACTTTGCAAGTAATTGCTGTTAAGCTGATCACTCTTTATAACATTCTGGAGTATATGCAAATTGCCATTAGAAAAAGTGAAGCAGTAGACTTTGTAAAAATTAATATTTATGTCATTCTCAAAACTTTTAGCCATGACTGTACACTCAATCTGTGGATAGCTTATGGGCACTTGTATATTGATATGGGCACAATGTATCGCTTTATTGGCTGATGTTCAGCACATGGTAACATCACATATTTGGATGTGGATATACTTGTTTCAATAGACATACTGAAGTTTACACCTATTTTATATTGCATGTGGTGGCATACATCTTATTATATGCATTTGCATTTCTATATATTCATGTCATTTACAATGCATGACCACTGCTGCAACATTCTTAGGTTTTAATTGTGCCCTCCATTAGTAGTTTTCTATCAGGGAACCCAGGTGGGTGCAATCATTGGTAGATGTCCATTATAGACATCATACCCCACTATCTTGTCACTGTTTAAGTACACCTGTCCTATATTGTATATGTTATGTAATCAATAAAGCATTTTGTATTTTTCTTATAATTTTTGGATCTGTTGTCGTTTCTCTGGTCTTTGACCAAATTGCTCTCATGTTTATTATAGCGATAGATCCTTTATTTTCCAAATAGCAGCACTTATGCCTAATCACGCACATTTGTCATCATGGTGATGCTGCTTATTGTTTTTTGTCATATTATTTCAGCATCAAGGTAGACCAGATTTTTATGATCGGTGAAGACTTGAACGGGAAATTCTGCTCCCTCCAAAAAATGCCGCCAGTGTTCAAATGCGAGTTTAATTGCCAACAATTCCCGATTACCGATATCATAATTTAGTTCAGACTCAGAAAATTTCTTTGAAAAAAAAGCACAGGAATGTACTCCATCTGTCTTTTCCTGAGACAACACCGCGCCGACCCCCACAGAAGAAGCATCAACCTCAACCAAAAATGGTTTAGTCACATCAGGCTGCGTAAGGATGGGAGCAGAGCTGAACTTCTCCTTTAGCACACAAAAGCCTCAATGGCCTCAGTAGTCCACTGAACCGCATCAGCACCTTTCCTGGTGAGATCGGTCAGAGGTTTGGCAATCACAGAAAATTTTTTAATGAATTTTCTATAATAATTGGCAAACCCCAAAAACCTCTGTATTGATTTCACACCAATAGGTCTAAGCCAGTGATGGCGAACCTATGGCACGCGTGCCAGAGAGGGCACGCAGAGCCCTCTCAGCTGGCACGCGGCCTCGCCTCATCTTTGGTCCCTGACTGCAGCTTCCTGCCTCACACATTGAGCGGCGCGGCCGCGCAGCTGCAAGATGATGTCATCCAGCCGCGACCGTCAGCGCCGCTCAATGTGTGAGAGGAATTGAGAGAGGAAGGAAGCTGCCGGTGCGCGGAGAGGTGAGTGTGGCCACTGTGCCAGTGAAGCTGCTGTGGTGTGTGTGTGTGCGCTGAGTGTGGTCGCTGTGGTGTGTGTGACCGCTGTGGTGTATGTCTGTGTGTGTGTGCTGAGTGTGTCTGCTGTGGTGTATGTGTGACCGCTGTGGTGTGTGTCTGTGTGTGTGTGCTGAGTTATGGTGGTGATAGGGAGAGGGCCTGTGATGGGGAGAGGGCCAGTGATGGGTCAATATAAGAACCCCAAAAAATCATTTCTGCATGAAGGGGTCATGATGGGGCATTTCTGCATGAAGGGGTCATGATGGGGCATTTCTGCATGAAGGGGTCATGATGGGGCATTTCTGCATGAAGGGGTCATGATGGGGCATTTTTGCATGAAGGGGATCATGATTGGGCATATCTCTGCATGAAGGGGATCATGATGGGGCACACTTCTGCATGAAGGGGTCATGATGGGGCATTTCTGCATAAAGGGGATCATGATTGGGCATATTTCTACATGAAGGGGATCATGATGGGGCACATTTCTGCATGAAGGGGATCATGATGGGGCATTTCTGCATGAAGGGGTCATGATGGGGCATTTCTGCATGAAGGGATCATGATGGGGCATTTTTGCATGAAGGGGATCATGATTGGGCATATCTCTGCATGAAGGGGTCATGATGGGGCATTTCTGCATGAAGGGGTCATGATGGGGCATTTCTGCATGAAGGGGTCATGATGGGGCATTTCTGCATGAAGGGATCATGATGGGGCATTTTTGCATGAAGGGGATCATGATTGGGCATATCTCTGCATGAAGGGGATCATGATGGGGCACACTTCTGCATGAAGGGGTCATGATGGGGCATTTCTGCATGAAGGGGATCATGATTGGGCATATCTCTGCATGAAGGGGATCATGATGGGGCACATTTCTGCATGAAGGGGATCATGATGGGGCACATTTCTGCATGAAGGGGATCATGATGGGGCACATTTCTGCATGAAGGGGATCATGATGGGGCACATTTCTGCATGAAGGGGTCATGATTGGGCATATTTCTGCATGAAGGGGATCATGATGGGGCACATTTCTGCATGAAGGGATCATGATGGGGCACATTTCTGCATGAAGGGGTCATGATGGGGCATATTTCTGCATGAAGGGGATCATGATGGGGCACATTTCTGCATGAAGGGGATCATGATTGGACATATCTCTGCATGAAGGGGATCATGATGGGGCACATTTCTGCATGAAGGGGATCATGATGGGGAATATTTCTGCATAAGGGGTCATGATGGGGCATTTTTGCATGAAGGGGATCATAATGGGGCACATTTCTGCATCAAGGGGATCATGATGGGGCATTTCTGCATGAAGGGGATCATGATGGTGCACATTTCTGCATGAAGGTGGTCATGATGGGGCATATTTCTACATGAAGGGAATCATGATGGGGCATATTTCTACATGAAGGGGTAATGATGGGGCATATTTCTACATGAAGGGGATCATGATGGGGCATATTTCTACATGAAGGGGTCATGATGGGGCATATTTCTACATGAAGGGGATAATGATGGGGCATATTTCTGCATGAAGGGGTCATGATGGAGCATTTCTGCATGAAGGGGATCATGATGGGGCATATTTCTGCATGAAGGGGTCATGATGGGGCATTTCTGCATGAAGGTGGTCATGATGGGGCATATTTCTACATGAAGGGGTAATGATGGGGCATATTTCTGCATGAAGGGGTCATGATGGGGCACTTCTGCATGAAGGGGATCATAATGGGGCACATTTCTGCATCAAGGGGATCATGATGGTGCACATTTCTGCATGAAGGTGGTCATGATGGGGCATATGCACATGAAGGGGTCATGATGGGGCATATTTCTACATGAAGGGGATCATGATGGGGCATATTTCTACATGAAGGGGATCATGATGGGGCATATTTCTACATGAAGGGGTCATGATGGGGCATATTTCTACATGAAGGGGATAATGATGGGGCATATTTCTGCATGAAGGGGTCATGATGGGGCATTTCTGCATGAAGGGGATCATGATGGGGCATATTTCTGCATCAAGGGGTCATGATGGGGCATTTCTGCATGAAGGTGGTCATGATGGGCATATTTCTACATGAAGGGGTAATGATGGGGCATATTTCTGCATGAAGGGGTCATGATGGGGCATTTCTGCATGAAGGGGATCATAATGGGGCACATTTCTGCATCAAGGGGATCATGATGGTGCACATTTCTGCATGAAGGTGGTCATGATGGGGCATATGCACATTGATAATTTAAGTTGCCGTGTTGGCACTTCGTCATAAATAATTGGGTTTTAGGTTGCAGTTTGGGCACTCGGTCTCAGAAAGGTTCGCCATCTCTGGTCTAGGCCAATCCTGCACAGCTTGCACTTTCACCGGGTCCATCTAAAACCTTCACTGGAGACAATGTAGCCCAAAAAACTAAGTCTCTGTACAGCGAACTCACATTTTTCTAGCTTGGCAAAAAGTGAATTATCACTCAGTAACTGTAATACTTCACGCACACTCCTCCAATGAGACTCCAAATCCGGTGAATAAATCAAAATGTCATCCAAATACACAACCACACTTCTGCCGATCAAAGGTCTAAGGATGTCATTAATAAGTTTCTGAAAAAATGCCAGAGCACTGGAAAACCTAAAAGGCATAACCAGATTCTCAAAATGACCCAGTGGAGTGTAAACGCAGTCTTCCATTCATCCCCCTCCTTCATGCGCAACAAATTGTATGCCCCTCGAAGATCAATTTTCGAGAACCACTTGGTCCCCACTAACTGGTTAAACAAATCAGGAATCAATGGCAGTGGGTAAGGATTGCGTACAGTAATCTTATTAATCTCACGAAAGTCTAGACAAGGCCGTAAACCGCCGTCCTTTTTTTTAACAAAAAAAAATCCAACCGCCACAGGAGATTTGGAAGGCCTAATGTGACCGGCGGCCAAGCTTGTCTGTATGTATTCCTCCAAAGCCTTTCTCTCAGGAATAGAGTTGAGCGATACTTTCCGATATCCTAAAGTATCGGAATCGGAATGGTATCGCTGATATCACTAAAATATCGGCGATACCCGATACCGATACCGGAAGTCCCATGTAAGTCTATGGGAACAAAATATTGCAACTAAAAAAACTCTTTCTTTCCTTGTAAACACTAAATATACACACATAGAATACATATATATATATATATATATACATGCATTGTGACATATATATATACATATATGTATAGTTTATACACTTCTACATAGTAAAATATCCTCTGATTCAATTGCCGGGTAAAGCCGGCTTCAGTGAAAAGACAGAAGCACCCGACATGAAATGACACTTGGTGTACATAGGGTTAACCATGTCTTTTCATGTCCTTTGCTATCTAATTTGCACAAACAATTAAATCAGTCTATGTGTGCAAAATTTCACACCTGTAGGGGTTAATTAAAGGTGTAAATTCGTTGTAAAAAAACCGGACTTTTTTGCTACGAATTTACACCTTTAATTAACCCCTACAGGTGTGAAATTTTGCACACATAGACTGATTTAATTGTTTGTGCAAATTAGATAGCAAAGGACATGAAAAGACATGGTTAACCCTATGTACACCAAGTGTCATTTCATGTCGGGTCACCCGCCCTATTTTCGCAACCAGACAGACAAAGCCAGTGAGTGGGGGCAGATAATAATAGCCCAGAGAGGGACCATTATTTTTGCCCCCCCGGCTACTAACATCTGCCCCAGACACCCCAGGAAAGACAAATCTATAATTAGATTCGCCCTTTCTGGCACTTTGCCCGTCTATTCCCATTGCCCTGTAGCGGTGGCAAATGGGTTAATATGGGGTTAAAGCCACCTTGCTATTGAAAGGTGACCTTAAGCCAGGTTAATAATTGAGAGCTGTCAATTAGACAACTATCAATTATTAATCCTATTGCATGAAATAAAAATAAAACACACACACTTTAATTAAAAATCATTTTAATGAAATAAAGACACATGTTTTTGACCATCTTTTATTTTACTGCAAAAACCATTTCCTGTAATAAAAATAAAATAAAAAAGCAAAATTATTCTTACCTATCCCATGCACAGTCAGGTCCCACGGTGTAATCCTTCAGAAAGGGTTAATGTTTACTGCAGGGACCGCAGCTAATGCTGCAGCCTCACAGTAAACCCCAAATGAATGAGTTCCTCTCCTGCCTGACAGGAGAGTAAAGGCTGGGTGTCACATAACGATACACCAGCGATCCCGACAACGATATGCACTTGTCAGGATCGCTGGTGTATCGCTACATGATCGCTGCTGAGCTGTCAAACAGGCAGCTCAGGCAGCGATCTGGGACAGCGACACTGCGGGTAACATCGCTTAAGGGCCCGTCTCACATAGCGATATCGCTACCGAGATCGCTGCTGAGTCACTAGTTTTGTGACGCAGCAGCGAGCTCACCAGCGATATCGCTGTTGTGTGACATTCAGCGACGATCAGCCCCCCTGCCGGGTATCGCTGATCGTCGCAGAAATGTCAGGACCTTTTTTTGATCGCTGGTTTCCCTCTGACAGGCACGCATCGCTGCGTGTGACAGGCGGGAGACCAGCGATCCGCTGGTAACCAAGGTACACAGCGGGTTTCCAGGCACCGCGCAGCGCTTGGAAACCCGCTGTGTACCTTGGATACCAGCTCCCTGCATCAGGGCGCTGGTATCCAAGGTACACAGCGGGTTTCTAGGCACAGCCCCGCGCCTGGAAACCCGCTGTGTACCTTGGTTACCAGCGGATCGCTGGTCTCCCGCCTGTCACACGCAGCGATGTGTGCCTGTCAGCGGGAAACCAGCGATCAAAAAAAGGTCCTGACATTTCAGCGACGATCAGCGATACCCGGCAGGGGGGCTGATCGTCGCTGAATGTCACACACAGCGATATCGCTGGTGAGCTCGCTGCTGCGTCACAAAACTAGTGACTCAGCAGCGATCTCGGTAGCGATATCGCTATGTGAGACGGGCCCTTAAGTGGAAAGCTTAATTGATTGCTTTCCACTTTCACTTCAGGTCAGCCAGGGACACAATCAGTGACGTCAGAGGGAACTGATTAACAAAAATAGGGGTTCCCTTCGAAAAAAAAATGGCGTGGGGTCCCCCCTATTTTTGTTAACCAGCCAGATGAAGCAGACCGCTGAGGCCTGGATTTTCAGGCTGTTAAGGAGCCAAGATCCATGGACCTTGCCAGCCTGATAATACTAGGCCACAGCAGTCTGCATATCTTGGCTGATTAACAAAAATAGGGGATCCCCTCGAAAAAAATTGGCGTGGGGTCCCCCTATTTTTGTTAACCAGCCAGATGAAGCAGACCGCTGAGGCCTGGATTTTCAGGCTGTTAAGGAGCCAAGAACCATGGACCTTGCCAGCCTGATAATACCAGGCCACAGCAGTCTGCATATCTTGGCTGATTAACAAAAATAGGGGATCCCCTCGAAAAAAATTGGCGTGGGGTCCCCCCTATTTTTGTTAACCAGCCAGATGAAGCAGACCGCTGAGGCCTGGTTTTTCAGGCTGGTAAGGATCCAATATCCATGGACCTTGCCAGCCTGATAATACCAGGCCACAGCAGTCTGCTTAGCTTGGCTGGTTAACAAAAATAGGGGATCCCCTCGAAAAAAAAACGGCGTGGGGATCCCCCCTATTTTTGTTAACCAGCCAAGTAAAATGCAGACTGCTGCGGCCTGGTATTAAAAGACTGTCAAGGCCCATGGATTGTGGCCCTCAACAGCCTGATAATACCAGGCTACAGCAGCCCCACATTTGGCGCATCAAAAGATGTGCCAATTGTGGCACTTTACCCGGCTCTTCCCACTTGCCCTGTAGCGGTGGCAAGCGGGGTAATAAGGGGTTAATGTCACCGTTGATTGCACGGTGACAATAAGCCCGGTTAATAATGGAGAGGTGTCAATAAGACACCGATCCATTATTAATCCCAAAGTTTTTAAATGTTTAAAAAAAAGACAAAGCAAGAAAAAAGTCTTTTAATGAAATAAAAGAGACAACACAGTTTTCATTAATTTTTTTATACTCTCATTCCTGCGACGCCATCGATCTCCTGTAAAAAAAGAAAAAAAAACAAACCAACAGTATACCACCTGTCCGATGCAGTCCATAACGACAGTCCCACGACGATCCAGCTCTGCTACATCGCAATGACAGGCAGAGCCTGTCATCGCGACGCAGCACAGCTGATTACCTGCTTCCCCGGCGGTGACGTCATCGGACTGACTGCTTTACGGCCGGGATTACCCAGCAGTCACTGCAGTTATCGCGAGAAACTGCATGTGACCGCCGGGGAAAGAAGATTGCGGCCATGAAGCAGTCCAGCCCGTGACCGCCGGAGATCTTCTGCCAGGTAAGTGCCGCTGACTCCTGACAGACCCGACCGACGGACACTGACAGTGACAGTGACAATCCCGATTCCGGTATCCGATATGACGAAAATATCGGAACTCGGAATCGGAATTCCGATACAGCCAATATCGGCCGATACCCGATATTTGCAGTATCGGAATGCTCAACCCTACTCAGGAATAGTCAAATTAAATAAACAACTTTTAGGAAGAGTTGCTCCAGGGACAAATTCAATTGCACAATCATAATCTCTATGAGGAAGCAATACCTGCGATTCCTTATCAGAAAAAAATTTCCAAAAATCCTGAATAGGTACAGGTAACTCCCCCTTAACTACAGCAGCAATACGCCCGTTACAACACTTGTCATAACAATTAGGACTCCAGGACTTAATTTCATTGGTAGACCAATCCAGTACCGGATTGTGCAATTTTAACCAAGGTAACCCCAAAATCACTGGTGAGGGCAAATTATTCAAAACTACCAAATCCAAATTCTCTTGATGAACACCATTAATAGTAAGAGGAAATTCACAGATATGGTGAGTAACATTTTTCAAGGGAGAACCATCCACAGAAACCACATTAATAGGGGAAGACAGAAGTTTGGGTTTTAATTTTAGTTTTTCCAAAAATTTCCCATCGATCACATTGAGAGTTGAACCACAATCCACAAATACCCGAAACTCCATTAATTCCTCCTCAACAGCAGTGGTAGCAGAAAGAAAGACACCTTTATTGTTTAAACAAGCTATACGGGCAAAACTGACCTCATTTTTTTTTTCTCTTTATTCATTCGAAGCGCACAGTTCTTAATAAAATGCTTAGACTTGCCACAATAGAAACACAAACCTTCAGCAAATCTGCGGTCTTTTTCCCGAGAGTGAGGTACCATTGCTCCAATTTCCATCGGCTCTCCAATGTCAGTACAGTCCCTCTCCAGACTTGGAGCTGACAAGGCAGATTTACTCTCATTAACCCTTGCACGCAGTCTCCTATCCACCCGTATGGCTAATTGCATAGCCTCTTGCAAGTTACCAGGTATAGGATAAGCAATCAGCAAATCTTTAACCCTTTCACTTAACCCTGCAAGAAATAAACTTTTCAAAGCTGAATCGTTCCACCCCACCTGAGTGGACCACCGTCGGAAGTGAGTACAATATTTTTCCACATTACCTGATCCCTGTCTCAAACGTCTCAATTCTGTCTCAGCTGATGAAACACGATCAGGATCGTCATACAATAACCCCAAAGCAGAAAAAAAACTATCCACTGATCTAAAGCATGGATCACTAGGTTGCAGAGAAAATGCCCAGTCCTGGGTTCTTTGCGCAAAAGTGACATTATGAACCCTATGCGCTGTGATTCATCACCAGAGGATCTGGGTCTCAAACGGAAATACAACAAGCAAGCATTTTTAAAAGAAAAAAAATCTTGTTGTTCACCAAAAAATAAATCAGGCAAACGTACCTTTGGCTCCACGAAATGTGCTCCAGAACAACTACTCACGTGTTGCTGGATCTCAGCCACCTCCAGAGAGAGTCCCTGCAGGCGTTGAGCCAAATCCTGAACTGATACCATGATGGAAACAGAAAATCTTTCCTTAGAGATTTTTTTTTTTTTTGGGCTGGACTTACTGTTATGATCTGCTACAAGCACTAAGGAAAGATGGGAATTCTGTCCCTACAATAGAACTAAGCTGGATCCCTACGATGCAACGGGGAACCTGATCCTGCGACCAGACCCGCTAAAGTCCTCAGCTAGTCTGAACGAAGACCTATAGATGCGAGGGAGGAATCCCTACAAGATCTAGGGACTGGGAGAAAAGGTGGACACCTCCTAACAGAAGTTGTGGCAGGGGTAAAAAACAGAAAACAAATTACTTAGAGATCCTAAGATCAAGCAAAACTGACAGAGATAGGCACCTAAGCACCCGGCTAGCTTAAGAGTAGATAATACAATGAAGTCCAGCAAAGCCAGAAGGGCGGAGCCAGACTAAATAGGGAAAAAAGGTCACGTGACCAGCAAACTGAAAAAAACCCTAACAAGAGGGTTCTAACAGGTACTGCCTTACATTACAGTCTGCCTATGTGGGGTGCTGCCTTACATTACAGTCTTATGGGGGGTGCTGCCTTACATAACAGTCTACCTATGGGGGGTGCTGCCTTACATTACAGTCTGCCTATGGGGAGGTGCTGCCTTACATTATAGTCTGCCTATGGGGAGGTGCTGCCTTACATTATAGTCTGCCTATGGGGGGTGCATTATATTACAGTCTGCCTATGGGGGGGTCCAGCCTTACATTACAGTCTGCCTATGAGTGGGTTCTGCCTTACATTACTGTCTGCATATGTGGGGTGCTGCCTTACATTACAGTCTTATGGGGGGTGCTGCCTTACATTACAGTCTACCTATGGGGGGGTGCTGCCTTACATTACAGTCTGCCTATGGGGGGTGCTGCCTTATATTACAGTCTGCCTATGGGTGGGTGCTGCCTTACATTACAGTCTTATGGGGGGGTGCTGCCTTACATTACAGTCTACCTGATTGCTCCATTAATACAGGTGTGGGTGTTGATGAGGACATGGCTGGAGATCAATCTGTCATGATTAAGTAAGAATGACACCACTGGACACTTTAAAAGGAGGCTGGTGCTTGGCATCATTGTGTCTCTTCTGTTAACCATGGTTATCTCTAAAGAAACACGTGCAGTCATCATTGCAATGCACAAAAATGGCCTAACAGGGAAGAGTATCGCAGCTAGAAAGATTGCACCTCAGTCAACAATCTATCGCATCATCAAGAACTTCAAGTAGAGAGGTTCCATTGTTGCCAAAAAGACTTCAGGGTGCCCAAGAAAGACCAGAAAGCGCCAGGACTGTCTCTTAAAAGTGTTTCAGCTGTGGGATCGGGCTACCAGCAGTGCAGAGCTTGCTCAGGAATGGCAGCAGGCAGGTGTGAGTGCATCTGCATGCACTGTGAGGCGGAGACTCTTGGAGCAAGGCCTGGTATCAAGGAGGGCAGCAAAGAAGCCACTTCTCTCCAGAAAAAACATCATGGACAGACTGATATTCTGCAAACGGTACAGGCAGTGGACTGCTGAGGACTGGGGTAAAGTTATTTTCTCTGATGAATCCCCTTTTCGATTGTTTGGGACATCAGGAAAACGCCTCATTCGGAGAAGACAAGGTGAGCGCTACCACCAGTCTTGTCTCATGCCAACTGTTAAGCATCCTGAAACCATTCATGTGTGGGGTTGCTTCTCAGCCAAGGGAATCGGCTCTCTCACAGTCTTGCCTAAAAACACAGCCATGAATAAAGAATGGTTCCAGAATGTCCTCCAAAGAGCAACTTCTCCCAACCCTCCAAGAGCAGTTTGGCGATCAACAATGCCTTTTCCAGCATGATGGAGCACCTTGCCATAAAGCAAAGGTGATAACTAAATGGCTCAGGGAACAAAACATAGAGATTTTGGGTCCATGGCCTGGAAACTCCCCAGATCTTAATCCCATTGAGAACTTGTGGTCAATCATCAAGAGACGGGTGGACAAACAAAAACCTAAAAATTCTGACAAAATGAAAGCATTGATTGTGCAAGAATGGACTGCTATCAGTCAGGATTTGGTCCAGAAGTTGATTGAGAGCATGCCAGGGAGAATTGCAGAGGTCCTGAAGAAGAAGGGTCAACACTGCAAATATTGACTTGCTGCATTAACTCATTCTAACTGTCAATATAAGCTTTTGTTACTCATATGATCATGTGAAAATATAATATTTGTGTCATTCTCAAAACTTTTGGCCATGACTGTATGTTTGGGCAAAGGTACACATGGTCCCTGCATTGCTTCATCATCAGTTCTTTAATCATAATTTTTGTTAAAACAGATACAAACCTTTTTACTGCTGCCCCCACCCCAAAAAATTAGTATTTTGCCAAAGGGCCACATGTAAATAATAATAAACTATTGTTTTTTCCTGGGCCATACTCTGTGGGTACTGGACTGGTGCCTCTCATTTCTTTTTCATTAGCAATACTATCTGGACCCAGCTGTTTCCCCATTGATTATTCACTTGATGAGCAAACACCAAACCTACTCCAGAAAAAGAAATAATACTTTTTTGACAGCTAAAAAAATTCCAAGTTATTTCTTTTTCAGTTTCCAAACACTAAACCAATTACAACTCCCTAAAAAGGGATAACTTTTGGAACATCACTTGATTTAAAAAAAAAAAATCTGAATACACCATCTGCCCGAAAAAGGGATAATTTTTGGAATGTTTTGTAATTTTTAAAAAATGTAAAAAATCTGACAATGCAGTTTGGTATTAAAAACGCTGTTGGCCCCCACCAGTTTCCATCTCATGGCTAATAGTTTGAGGTGACATTGATATTCCTATGGCTGTGGTTACACTAAGGTACCTGAAAGAGACCTCTGGGTGCTATATGTTTCTTTTCAATACAATTGGAGGTTTGAAGTAATTTCAGTTCGCTACAATTTGAATTTCCTGACAAAATTTTTGTGAAGCAGACAAATTTAAATTTCAAAAGATTCGCTGGTCACTAAATTTAAGTCACTTTCCTTAAAAAGTTTTAAATAGCTAATATTATATAATCCAGGAAATTCTGATTAAACTATTATGCTTTTTGGAGACCATTCCACAAAAAGATATTACCACACAAACCTCTTAAAGGGGCATCATTTGGCACCTTTCCACAATCAAAAAAACCCACAATGCTACTGATTATGTGTTGTGGGTGTAACAGGGCATGTATTTTATTAACTGATAAGAACTTTTTGCAGAACAATTACAATGTTATTTTTGATTTACAGTGTATTGAGCTGGTCCCACTGTTATTTAAGTATATAGATAAGTACACTGGCGTTGCACAGCTTCTGAATCCACACCTTTGCAGTAGAAAACTTCACAGAGCAGGCTTCATGAGATAACAAGCTTTTACTTCTTACAACATGAGGTAAAAGGAAAATGCACAGTCATTTTAGCATTGCATCAGGAAAACAGGAACAAAACGAAAGTGAAACTACAAGTGAGACTATTTCTTATACAATACATTAAATAGAAGGAAACGTTACACAACATCGCCATCTATTGTCAGGTCAGCATAAAGTCCTTCTTTTACTTATAATAAGTCCTGATCTATTGCATATGCCAACACCCTTTCTCATCAATAAGGACTTATTCAATCAAACCCAACTTTTTTTTATTAGTCTCTGATGTTTATCAGCATTCAACACCTTCGTGAAAATGTTGTCATTTCTTCAGTAGGGCAATACTCCAACTTCAAGACTCCTTAGTCCTCTTTTAGTTTTGTTGGTTCCAAGTGTGATTGTCCTAATTCTGTCAACAATTGTCTTAACCACAGTACTTCTTGTCTTTCTATCTGTATTCCTAGGTACTGTTTTACATTTCCCAAGTTTTTGATTTCAAAATTTTGTTTCAGGGTTTTTAGAATGTTTTCTTTATCCCTTTCTTGTTTAAAACAAATCAAAATGTTGTCTACATATATGAGTACATAAATCCATCTATTACTCAGCCTTTTTGTGTACAAGCATGGATCAGCTTTGCGTCTTTGAAATTTTTCATTTGTTAGTACTTCCGTGATTTGTCATTCCACGCTTTAGCTGCTTGCTTTAAACCATATATGGTCTTCTGTAGTTTACAAACTTTGTTTGGATTTCTTTCATCTTTGAATCCTGGAGGTTGTTCCATGTAAATGTCTTCTGTTAAATCTCCATTCAAAAAAGCTGTCTTTACATCCAGATGTCTTAGTTCCATCTTTTCCATTGCTGCAACTGTAAGTAAAGTTCTTATTGTAGTGTGTTTGACAACTGGAGCAAATGTTTCATAGTCTTCTCCATATTTTTGAGAATACCCTTTAGCTACGAGTCTTGCTCGATATCTTTCAGGTGTGCCATCTGTTTGGTATTTTACTTTAAAAATCCATTTACATCCTATGGCTTTTCTTCCTTCTGGCACATCTGTTAGTGTCCATGTTTTTGAATCATGCATGGATTTAATTTCTGTTTCTGTTGCTTCTATCCATTTATTAGCTTCTTCTTCAGGAAGTTTAGATATGTCTTCCCAAGAGGTAGGCTCATAGATTTTTCTTATACTTGTCTTGTATGAGAGACGTTTTGGTAGTTTTCCTTTGTTTTCTCTTATTGAACGTCTTGGTTCTGTGTCTGTTTGTAGTTGTGATTTTTCACTTTCAGTATTTTGTTCTTCATTAATTTCTACTTTTTTCTCATCAGATATTTCTTCAGTTATGTCACTATTGCTTTTCTCATTTTTTGTTTCAACTGAAATCATAATGTCTTCATTTAAATCTTCAATGAATGTCACACTGTTACTCACTGTAACTCTGTCTGTTTTGGAATCTAAGATTCTATATCCTTTCCAGTTTTCACTATATCCAACGAATATTCCTTCCATGGATCTGTTTTGAAGTTTGGAACGTTTTTCTGTTGGAATGAATATAAAAACTTTACATCCAAAAACTTTTAAATGATTGACACTTGGTTTCATACCTTGCCACAGTTCATATGGAGTTTTCTTCAGTTTTCTGGAAAAAAGTCGGTTCTGTAGATATGTAGCTGTCATTGCTGCCTCACCCCAATATTTCTCTGGTAGTTTAGAATCTGTCAGCATACATCTCATCACCTCTGTTAGAGTTCTGTTTTTCCTTTCTGCTACTCCATTTTGTTCAGGTGTGTATGGAACAGTTTTCTGATGTTCTATTCCATTTTGTCTTAAGTAGTCTTCTATTCTGTGACCTGTAAATTCACCTCCATTATCACTTCTGATGACAATTGGCTTCCTTTGAAATTTGTTACTTGATCTTGTTACATAGTCTACAAGTTTATCAAAAACTTCACTTTTGTTCTTAATTAAGTATGTGACTGTGTATCTTGAGTAGTCATCTATAAAAGTCAACATGTATCTATTGCCTCCTGATGTAGTCACTTTCATGGGTCCACATACGTCAGTATGCACCAAATCAAGTGGTTTTTCGCTTTTCATCTCACTTTCTTTTGGAATAGAAATCCTTGTGGCTTTGGATTTTATGCAACATTCACATCTTATGGTAGTTGAGCAATCTGATATCTTTAAATATTTTGTCAATTCTTTTCTCTGTAGTTCCCTTATACTGTCCGGTTGTCTATGTCCTAGACGTCTATGCCACATGTGAATACAGTTTTTGTGATCATGTGTACATACCTTCATCTGTTCCTTTGGTTTGTCAAAATGATATAATTGTTCATCTGCCTTGACTTTGGTTATCATCTTGTTTCCTGCAATAATTGCACACTCATTATCTTTGAATTTTACTGTAAGTCCTTTTGCTGTTAAATGTTTCACAGATAATAATCGGCCTTCCAATTTTTGAAATACAACACATCCTGTACAAGTATCTTTGAATCTTGTCCGAACTTGTTTGAACAATTTAGCATACCTTGTCCGATACCTTCTGCGGTTATTTTGCTTACATCTGCAAGATAAATGGCTTCTTATTTAAATCAAGATCAGTAAAGAAATTCTTGTCACTTGTCATATGACTCGTTGCTCCTGAATCAATAAACCAACCAAGTGATGATTTCTTGTCTGTTATTTTGAATGTGCCATTCCAATTATTCTCACACGAATCGGAAATTGTGTTTTTTACTTTCTGTGTATGCCTTTTATGTTGTAATTTTTGTTGTTCTGCTTTCCATATGGCACAGTCTTTCTTTAAATGACATTTTTTCTTACATCTGAACCATTCTATTGTCTCTTTATTATATGGTTTTTTAAATTCTGTAGCTTTAAGAGCGTTTTCACTGTCCTTATCAGTAGAATAATCATTGCTTTGTTCTTTTCTTCTCTGATATTCATCTTATAGTCTTGTTTTCACAAAATCTAATGTAATGTCAGTTTCTTGTCTCGTCTCAAGAGCATTTATCAAGGCTGTATACGAATCTGGTAAACTGCACAACAATATAGCTGCTATATGACTTTCCTTAATATCTTCACCAATAGATCTTAGCTGTGATATAACTTCCATAATAGAGAATACATGCTTCTGCATGTCACTGTCTGCACTTAGTCTCATACTGTAAAGCTGTCTTAATAAAAATAATTTGTGATTCAAGCTGGGTCTATCATATAGCTTTCTTAATGCTTCCCACATTCCTTTCGCTGTTTCTTCATTTCTTATATGTATTAATTGAGCATCATCCACTAATAAGCTAATGGCGGCTCTCGCTTGTCTATTTTTCTTATCCCATGTCTGATTATCTTGATCAGGTCTATCTGTAGTGATTACTTCCCATAAATCATCTTTAGACAATAACATCTCTACTTTGAACTTCCACAGCTGATAGTTCTCATCATTCAGTTTAGCTACTGTGAGTTTTAGCTCTGTGTTACTTGTCATTTTTAACTTATCTTACTTGTTTGGAGAAAGTTGCACTGAAGAATTCTTCTGCATTCACCAGGGTCTTGCTGAGAGTTCCAGTGTCCTGTGTATCTGGTATTCTTGGTTCTTGGGATCTGTGGTGTCTGGATTCTCTGGGTATGCTGTATCTGGGTACGCTGTTTCTGGGGTGACTGGGTCTGGGTGCCTGTGTCTGGGCCTATAACCTATTGCACAGCTTCTGAATCCACACCTTTGCAGTAGAAAACTTCACAGAGCAGGCTTCATGGGATAACAAGCTTTTACTTCTTACAACATGAGGTAAAAGGAAAATGCATTTCATTTCAGCATTGCATCAGGAAAACAGGAACAAAACAAAAGTGAAACTACAAGTGAGACTATTTCTTATACAATACATTAAATAGAAGGAAACGTTACACAACATCGCCATCTATTGTCAGGTCAGCATAAAGTCCTCCTTTTACTTATAATAAGTCCTGATCTGTTGCATATGCCAACAACTGGCAGACAAGAGCCCCTGTGCAAGAACAATGTGGGGATCCTTTGCAGTCCAATAACTCATCATAATGCACAATTCCACCTTCTTTGGAGCTGGAAATGGGCTCACTTACCTCTTGGGCCCCTGTGCTGCCACACAGACTGCACCAATAATATTTCCTCCCCTGGATAAATACAATTGCTGAGACAAAGGCTTAAGTTTATAAAAGTAGGGTAGACAGGACATACTGAGATGAAATAAGGCTTTATTGAATTTTATTTTGACACTATATTTTGGTTCTATACAACTGGAAGATTGTGCAGAGCCATAATATGGTAGTGTATATGAAACCTTAAAGGGATTGTTCCCTTTTGATTAGGTTTCCATCCTGACTGCAGTTTTTAGAAAAAATAAACGCTTACTCACCTTTCTTGGGTCTACCGGCGAGATTCTGCCGCTGCTTCTGGTGCCTGGTATTGACAGCAGTGCTGACATCTAGTTGACAGCACAGCAGCTCTGTAGGGGGGCTTTTTTCTACACTGGTAGAGCTGAAGAGCTCACTGATTAGGCTAGTTTCACACTAGCGTTTGAGTGACCTGCCTCGGTCTGCGCATGGCCGCCGCTAAGCTCCACCCTGGCCGCGCCTCCTCCCGGCTATTCCGCCTAAGGGCGCATGATGCTGCATGCGACCTGCATACCCTATCTTTAGCATTGGGTACGCAGGCCGTGCGCAGGTATGCATTTGCCGGCGCATGCGTCCTTTTGACAGCGCGCCGAGCGCACCAAAATGCAACACGGTGCGTTTGGCGCAGGTCGGCGCACCATCAAAAAGGCCGCAAGCACCGGCAAATGCATACCTGCGCATGGCCTACGTACCCAATGCTAAAGATCGGGTACGCAGGTCGCATGCAGCGCCATGCGCCCATAGGCGGAGAGTCCGGGAGTAGGCGCTGCCAGGGGCAGAGCTTAGTGGTGGCCGTGCGCAGGTCGCTCAAACGCTAGTGTGAAACCAGCCTTAGATGTCATACTGGAGTATCGCTGCTGGGACCAGGGAATGTGAATAGAGAGGGGTTTGTTATGTATTAAACTACAGCCAGGGTAGAACATTGTCTGAAAGGAAATAACCACTTTAAGCAATAATTTAGACATTAGACATCGATAATGAAAAATAACGATTTTAGTGAACCATAGTATAATATCAGTCCATGAGCTGGATATTGATTTGTATGTAAAAAAAAAAGGTACTACAAATACAAATAATTTTGGACAGGCACTCATATTCCCTTGATAGTTTTGCCATGCAAATATGAAGACGACGACTGGTAAGTGTAAGGCTACAGTCAGGGACCTTAGCTTAGAAGAACCACTCCAGCGCTGAGAAAAAAAATTTGAAGTGATTCTTTAAAGAGAAGTTGTAAAAAATCTGTTTGCCCATCACCAGCAGTATAATGTATGGTCAGAGATCGTGATTCCAGTAGTAGTTCATTTATTTTTCTTCTTGCTTTAGCTTGATAAAACACTTATTTTCTGCAGCTCTGCTAGTATTCTAAATCGCAAGCTCTTGCTATGTTATCTTTGACATTCATGCGCTCCAGATTTTCTTGTCCCCCACCATTGACTGTCAGCTTTCTGCCTATGCACTAGGTAAACAGAAAGCTGTCAATCAATGTTGCAGTCAGAATTATACAGAGCCCATCACTAAAAAGACTAGCAGAGCTGCAACAGATAAAACAGTGTTAATATCAAAATTACCATAAGAAGCCCAGTAAATGCCATATTACTGGAATACAGGACTCTGTCTCCATTTTATGTTGCCATCAGATTGGGAAAAATAAATCTAGTGACAGATTCTCTTTATTGACAAGTATAGAATATAAAAAAAATCTACAACCATCAAATAAAAACAGGTTTGAAAATAGGAATATAAATCACTATCAAGTTTTAAATAGTAAAAAAATTTAAGTGATACACATTACAGTAGAATGTATGAAGGAGGATGTGCATTTTGCTTCGTATTCTCAGATTATTAGGTCAAATTCAAAGACTCATCAATAGCTAAAAAAAAAACCCCCACCAAAGTGTGTCCTTTAGATGACACGGAATGTTTGAAATATGTCCTTCATTAATATTATCAGTAGCTATTTCATTGAACACCCCGTCATATCCGCAGTATTAATGTAGAGCTATGTGCGAAGCCTTAAATCAATTTTCATACTCACAGTTTATGATTACAGCTTCCTTTTAAGGCCTCTTTCACACATCCGTTTTTTTGTATCAGGCATGATCCGGCGTGTTGCTAAAAAAACGGATCCGGTACCGGATGCGTTTTTTTTTACCATTGACTACATTAGCGTCGGATCGTGCCTGATGTCATTGCGTTGTATCCGTTTTTGTCCGGATCCGGCGGAAATGTACATTCCGGCGGCCGGACAAAACAGTGCATGTAACGTTTTTTTTGTTTACCGGAGCCGCCTGATAGTGCCTGAAGCGGCGCATTAGGCGGCCGGAAACAATAGAAGTCAATGGAACTGGATCAGATTTTTGTGCAATCCGACAAAAGTCTGATCTGGAAAATCAGGGACTACTAACTACTACTACTACTACTACAACTACATTTTCCAGTGTCTCCGGGCATCCAAAACCCTCTTTTTCTGGGTTCAAAAGTTCAGGTCGGATCCAGCAAAAAAACGGATCCGTTGCATCAGTTTTTTTATTTCAGCGCCGGATCCGTCCCTTCAGGTGTTCGACGGATCATGCCTGATACAAAAAAACGGATGCGTGAAAGAGGCCTAATCCTCCATGCTTATCAGTTTGTACCTTTTTAATATCACGTATTTATTTATTTCTTTTCCAAAGTAATTCACACTGGGATTTGTTAAACTGATTTTTAGTTTGGTTTCAGAGTCAGTAAAACGTATTATGTATTACTTTGTATTAATCTGCACACCAAAGAGACAACTAAAATAATGAATGAATGCAAAATAAAAAAATATAGACAAGGATAGTAACATCTCCAAACTGAGACTTAAAGAGGACCTTTCACAAATTGTGACTTTATAAATTGTATATTGTATTGTATATTCCTGTATACTGTAGTAAGAATGTAGGTTTTTTCTTAACTTTTTTGTATTTCTTCCCATTGTAGAGATACAGGGCACGAAAATTACTGGTGCCAATTAGTTAACTTTTTTTTATCATTCAACTAGGAATTTAATTTCAATCAGCTCTAGGTGTGAACATTCATCCAACTGTAACAGTGTGGCCCGGGGTGGTAGGCGTGAGTGAGTTCACTTAGCAACAGTCAGGGAGCACCCCGGCACCTCGTACATGAAAAGATAAATAAAGTCTCTTGTACTGGATGTGCAGCATGCACCACAGCACACTCACAGGCTCTGTCAGATTCCCCTTAGCTGCTGCCATATCTGCTCCGCAAATCACTCCAGAGATGAGGTCTTTTTCCAACAGCTTAAGGCTATGTGCACACGTTACGGAATTGCCATGGAAATTTCCGCGGCAATTCCGCACCTCCCTGCCGCGGGAAATACGCATATTATAGGTATGCGTATTCCCGCTAAAAACTAGCGTTTTGCAAGCGTAATTAGCTTGCAGAATGCTAGCGTTTTACAAGCGATCTGACAGGTTGGTCACACGAGTCAAACAAGTGTTTGACTTGTGTGACCAACTTTTTACTATTGATGCCGCCTATGTCGCATCAATAGTAAAAAGATCTAATGTAAAAATAAAAAAAATAATAAATAATGATATTCTCACCTTCCGGCGGCCCCCGCAGCTTTCCCGCCTCTCAGCGACGCTCCCGGCCAATCCCGTTCCCAGGCGTCCTTTGCGACAATCACCCCGATGACATAGCATCACGCGAGACCGTACGTCATCTGGGGTGATTCTGGCAATGCATTACTGGGAACAGGATTGGCCGGGAGCGTCGCTGAGAGGCGGGAAAGCTGCGGGGGCCGCTGGAAGGTGAGAATATCATTATTTTTTATTTTATTTATTGTTTTTACATGGATATGGTACCCAGGGCCTGGAGGAGAGTCTCCTCTCCTCCAGACCCTGGGTACCATCCGCACATGAACCGCTTACTTTGCGCATGGTGGGCACAGCCACATGCAGAAAGTAATCGGTTCAATGAATTCCTATGGCGGCGGAATCGCCGCGGTTCCGCAAAAAGAATGAGCATGCTGCGGATTCTTCCGCGATGCGATTCTGCCGTGGAAAAACCCGCAGCATGTGCACAGCATTGCGGGATCTCATAGGCCATAATGAGTTGCATTGTGTAAGCGGTTTTGCCGCGGTTTCGCGGCGTTTCCGCTGAGAAAAACTGCGGCAAAACCGCTAGGAATCCGCAACGTGTGCACAGGCCCTTACTTTATTCAACACATACAGTGGGGAAAAAAGTATTTAGTCAGCCACCAATTGTGCAAGTTCTCCCACTTAAAAAGATAAGAGAGGCCTGTAATTGACATCATAGGTAGACCACAACTATGAGAGTCAAAATGAAAAAACAAATCCATAAAATCACCTTGTCTGATTTGGCAGGATTTATTTTGCAAATTATGGTGGAAAATCAGTATTTGGTCATTAACAAAAATTCATCTCAATATTCTGTTATATATCCTTTGTTGGCAAAGACAGAGGTCAAACGTTTTCTGTAAATCTTCACAAGGTTGGCAGGCACACATTGTTGGTGGTATGTTGCCCATTCCTCCATGCAGATCTCCTCTAGAGCAGTGATGTTTTGGGCCTGTCACTGGGCAACACGGACTTTCAAATCCCTCCAAAGGTTTTCTATGGGGTAGAGATCTGGAGACTGGCTAAGCCACTCCAGGACCTTCATATGCTTCTTACGAAGCCACTCCTTTGTTGCCCTGGTGGTGTGCTTGGGTTCATTATCATTCTGAAAGACCCATCCATGTCTCATCTTCAATGCCCTTGCTCATGAAAGGAGGTTTGCACTCAAAATCTCATGATACATGGCCCCGTTCATTCTTTCATGTACACGGATCAGTCGTCCTGGTCCCTTTGCAAGAAACAGCCCCAAAGCATGATGTTGTCACTCCCATGCTTCACAGTAGGTATGGTGTTCTTTGGATGCAACTCAGCATTCTGTCTCCTCCAAACACGAGTTTTGTTTCTACCAAACAGTTCTACTTTGGTTTCATCAGAACATATGACATTCTCCCAATACTCTTCTAGATAATCCAAATGCTTTCTAGCAAAATTCAGATGGACCCGGACATGTACTGGCTTAAGCAGGGGGACACGTCTGGCACTGCAGGATCTGAGTCCCTGGCGGCGTAGTGTGTTACTGATGGTAGCCTTTGTTACGGTAGTCCCAGCTCTATGCAGGCCATTCACTAGGTCCCTCCATGTGGTTCTGGGATTTTTGCTCACTGTTCTTGTGATCATTTTGACCACACGGAGTGGTCTTGTATGTCTTCCATTTTCTTATTATTGCTCCCACAGTTGATTTCATCACACCAAGCTGCTTGCCTACTGCAGATTCAGTCTTCCCAGCCTGGTGCAGGGCTGCAATTTGGCTTCTGGTGTCCTTCGACAGCTTTTTGATCTTCACCATAGTGGAGTTTGGAGTGTGACTGAGGTTGTGAACAGGCGTCTTTTATACTGGTGATAACAAGTTCAAACAGGTGCCATTACTACAGGTAATGAGTGGAGGACAGAGGAGCCTCTTAAAGAAGAAGTTACAGGTCTGTGAAAGCCAGAAATCTTTCATGTTTTTAGTTGACCAAATACATATTTTCCACCATAATTTGCAAAATAAATCTTGCCAATTCAGACAAGGTGATTTTCTGGATTTCTTTTCTCATTTTGTCTCTCATGGTTGTGGTCTACCTATGATGTCAATTACAGACCTCTCTCATCTTTTGAAGTGGGAGAACTTGCACAATTGGTGACTGACTAAATACTTTTTTCCCCACTGTAGGCAGCACAAGCCAAGCACAGAGACATCTTCTTATCTGCATTCTTCACACAAGCAGTACAAGTTAAGCACAGAGACATCTTCTTATCTTTCCCTGTCATCAGACTCTATCTTCTGCATCAGCTTTCCTTTCCCGGCAAGCTCAACTATATCCCTGGACAATCTGTGTTCCACCTGTTTCCTTGGACAATCTCTGTTCAGGGCAATCCCTGCCGTCTCCTTGGACCTTCCGGGTCGAACACCTCGCTTCCCTGTACCTGCCATCCGGGCAGCATCTTTGGACAGTTTATGTCCCATCTGTACCTTCAGCATCACCAGCTTTCTGTCAGCCACTTGTCCGGTTCCATTAGGGAAAGGTTCCGGAAACTCCATCTCAGCTGCTCCCGCCCCAGTTTTAGACCCCAAATCCTTCCTGGGGATGATTCCTTTAAGCTGGTGCCCAACTGCACTACTCTCCAGCCAGGGGGCCCCTTACTGTCATCTGCAGACTTATCTCCCATAGCTTGTTACTGTCCACTGCATACGTCCTGCCCTTAGGCAGCTGCCCAGGAGTCTGCTTCTAAACAGGAAGTGCCTTTCCTATATCTCCCTGCTCTGTGCTGCTCTGCGACTCCTCCCATCTGCTGTATCTAACTAACACTTCTATCTATTCTATGCTCTACTGTGCCCCCTCTATTCTAATCCCCCTATGGTCTTGCACTACTTACTAATATATCCCTAAGCTAAAGCACAATACATCACATTACAGTACATGACAAATACATTACAGTGCACACAATAGCAAAACATTAGTAAAATTTCAGCATGCTGCATGTGACACAGGTGAACAGCATTAAGAGAGAGAAGGTACATGAGGGTCCCCGCCACCTCCTTACACAGCAATGACATTGTCCAATCATAAATAGGCAGTGTTATAGGGACAAAAAATTATACGACCACAGTAACAGAGTGATACTTGTCCTCAGTCATCAGCTACTCTCGTGACGCTCCTTTTCCTAATGCTCAAACACTGTGATGCTGTTGTCTACCTCCTCTCGCGCTTTACTAACAACAAGTGTCAGCGAGCAGGCGTTGTCAGTGTGCTTATTCAGTCGTTATGCTGCCTTTTTGTGATTGAACAGCGTCATAACAGGATGAAAGTACACGCCCACAGAGCTGAATGAAATGAAATGCCAAGATGACCAATATGAAAATTAACTGCCTCAGTCATTTCAGTGCCCTGTGTGTCCACAACGAAGTGAAGAAAAAGAAAAAGAAAAAACTTTGGTGCCAACATTGCAGCTAATATGTGCAGGAATATACAGTTTATAAAGTTAACACTTGGAAAAGGTTGTCTTTAAATGCTTAAAATGTCTCAATCGAATACCTAGCATGGCAAATTGATTTTGTTATTTTCCAGCTTTCTTTTTGACTCATAGACATACTGTATAATCAATTTTACGGAACTTGGTAATATGAAATAACAAAAAATAGGTTTGCTCCGTCCACACATTTCCATGCACACTGAAATTATTCAAGAAATTTTACTGAGTGGCCTCCAGCTGTCACATCCTAGCTGCTAAATGTAGTGGTTACTTTACTTGTGCTGCACGCTCTATTATTTGGCTCCTTTTCTTTTCCTGGCAGGATGAAGGGCACCTCAGTCGAACCAGATGGATCCCATTATAAGTCAATGGGTCCATCGAGTATTCGTGGAGTTCGTTTTGTCACAGATCCAGCTGTCATGGAGTGACTGTCACGGTGTGACTCAACCCCACGGATGGTCGGTCAGCTAAAGGCACAATACACACAACGGGGATGGAATAGGGGAGAGGAAGGCCCTACCAATAAGGAATGAGGGATGGTCACCACCTGAGCTCCAACGTAAGCCTGTCCCTGCACTCACCTAATGTCCTATGCGGGTCCTTCCCCCACCGCCGTCAGGATACCTCGTCCCTCGATGTCACCTAACACAGCCCTGGCTAGTGCACTGGCTGGCGTAGGGTGCTTGCCTAGCCACTACAGATAATAAAACACATGGGACAGTGACAAACACGAAAGGGACGGGGAGATAAACACTTAGCTTTCTCTGCTGCAAAGCACCGCACAGCAGAATAAAGACACCAGGAAAGCGAACTCAGCAGAAGCACCACTGCACCCAGAGAGCTCCTTACTCCTGCTTGGTCAGTGGAGATCGCTCTATCACCAACAGTCAGCTGATGCATCAGGTGACCTTTTAAAGGATGGTGGGAGTGGTCACCGCCCACATCAGCTGACCCAGCAGCAATGCAATTGCACCAGATTGCCAGCAGGGAAAAACTGACATTAACCCCCGCTGGCATGAAAGGAAAAAAGTTTTAACTGAGAGGAACCAGAGCTGCCACAAATCCAAAAATGGATTGTGACACCAGCACTGTGCTGGGGGAATATGAACAAAACCTAAGTATAATTATAATTTTTTTTTAAAGGAAACCTAACACCTTCCCTATGTACCCCAAACTTCCCCCATGTATTTATTCCACTCTTTATGTAGATTAAAACAAGCCCATTTTGGTGACTTCTTGCCTAGTAAATTTCCCAAAAATAATTTTTATAATTTGCTCAATTATGGCTGACTAGTTGTGGGGGCCTTGTGTTATCTTGGACTAAAGGGTATGCCACACTAAACAACATCGCTAACGGGATCGCTAAAAAACGTCACTATTTAGCGATCCTGTTAGCGATGTTGTTGTGTGCGGCATCTACCAGCGACGTGGCCCCTGCTGAGATCCTGCTGTGATCTCGCTCGTCATTCTCATCGTTCCGGACCCTATTTTTATCGTCGGCGCCCCGCTGGTAAGTATATATCGCTGAGTGTGGCACCTTTTTTTAGCGATTTAGCGGTACTTTTGTACCGCTAAAGTCGTTAAGGAGATTGCTAACCGCGATAGCGTCCTTAACGACATCGCTAAATTAAGCCGCTACTAGCGATATTGAAACTATCCCACTAGCGATCGCATTAGTATGCGTCGTTATCGTGATCGCTAGCGGGATAGTTTAGTGTGGCAGTACCTTAAGCTTCCAACTTTTATCACACCCCTTTGGATATGAGTAACATGATTTCTAAGAGCTGCATCACCACACAGCTGTGATGTCAGACACAGCGAGTCACAAGATTTGCAGAGTCGGGGAGGGTGTTGAAACAATTTTGCTCATGTTATCACATTAAAGAGGACCTATCAGTTATCTCAGTTATTATTAATATTATTATTTATCTTTAGAGCACCATTGATTCAATGATGCTGTACATGAGAAGGGGTTACATACAAAGAACAAATATAAAATATGATGAACAAACTAACAATGACTAATACTAATATTGAGCATGCCAATAACAGTCCAATAAGGTTCCGGCCAGGAATTTGCATAATGCTTACTTGCATTCATGTGACAACATAAAACATACTTATATTTGTTGATAAGGAAAAAACGTCCTCAAATGTAGACATTGTTTTAATAAATATCAAGGTCGACCCGCTACTTTGTCCAAGTTTTTAATTTTGGCCCTCTGTGTATTTGAGTTTGACATCCCTGTACTAGAGGTACCGGTTGATTTCTTCTTTACCTCTGTAACGTAGGAGATGATTCTATAATATTCTGGAGGCTCTTGCAATCTGGTTTTCAATTGTTCTTGCATGGTAACCTTGATTCAAAAAGGTCTTTCTGAGTGCAACAAATGCGACCAAATCCTTGATTATCAAGAGGCTGAAGACCAGATCCACTGCAGAGGTGGCTGGCACCTTTGGTGTGTCTCAGCGTCAAGTACAAAGAATTAAAAAAAGATTTGAAGAGACTGGAGATGGGTTTGACAAGTCCAGTTCCGGCAGACCCGGCAAGACAACTGCTCAGGAGGAACGTTTTTTTGTTAGAAAATCCAAAGCAAGCCCCTCTTCCACTGCAGCAGAGCTCCAACAGGCCTGGTCACCTCAAGTCCCTGTGTCAACTAGAACAGTTTGTAGGATTCTGTCTTGAAATGGCCTCCAAGGTCGATTCAGTGCCCAGAAGCCAGCACTAAACAAAAGGCAAATAAAAAACCATGTGGCATTTGCAAAGTCTCACAGCCTGCTAAACAGATGGACGCTGGAAAAGTGGCACACGGTGGATTTCTCTGATGAATTTTCAGTAGAATTACACCACAGCCGCCGCAAATACTGCAGGAGACCTACTGGAGCCCATATGGATCCAAAATACACCCAGAAAACAGTTAAATTTGGTGGTGGAAAGATCATGGTCTGGGGTTAAATTCAGTATGGGGTGTGCAAAACATTTGCAAGGTGGAAGGCAATATCAATAGCCTAAAATATCAAGAAGTATTAGCTACCTCTTATATTCCAAATCATAAAAGGGGTCAAATTTTGCAGCAGGATGGTGCTCCATCACATACATCCATCTCTAGAACAAAGTTCCTCCAGGCAAAAAAGATCAAGGTGCTCAATGACTGGCCAGCCCAGTCACCAGACATGAACATCATTGAGCATGTTTGGGGTAGGATGAAAGAGGAAGATTGGAAGACAAAACCAAGGAATCTAGATGAACTCTGGTAGGCATGTAACACTGCATTCTTTGCTATTCCTGATGACTTCATTAATAAATTGTATGAATCATTGTTGAACCTCATGGATGCAGTCCTTCAAGCTCATGGAAGTCACACAAAATATTAAATATGACTCTACTAGCACCACAACTTAATTCACCAATGTTATGCAACATATATTTGTATTTTAAGATAATTATTTGTTTGAATATCACATTACTTTCTGTGGGCGACAAAACTTTTATCTTGCCAAAATCTCACCATTCTATGTTCATTAAATGATCAATATTTCAGCATTGATGCCAATTTATTTTCTAAACCTAAACCAAATTTGGGAGGGTTTCAGCTTTCAAAATAGTAATTTATAAAACCAATGGATGAATTTAACGTCAGGTTATAAGCTTTGATTTACATAACATGGATAAGCGACATAACTTCTGTCAGGGACTGTAGTAACACATATCTCCCCTCCAGCACTTTACTAGTGACTTTGTCACACCCCTCCCCAGCCTGTTTTCATTTTCCTGACCAGGCCAAATTTTGCAATTTTGACCAGTGTCCCTTTATGAGGCAATAACTTTGAAAAGTTTCAACGGGTCCCAGTGACTCTGAGGTAATTTTTTGGTGACGCATTGTACTTTATGTTAATGGTAAATTTAGGGCAATATTTTTTTATTTCACTTGTAAAAATGTGGGAATTTTAGTGAAAATTTTGAACATTTCAAATGTTTTAAAATTTTAATTTCTATGTCCTTAAACCAGGTAGTCATATCACACAAAGTAGTTAATAATTAACATATACCACATGTCTACTTTACATCACCATCATTTATGAAGCATAATTGTTTTCATTAGGAAGTTAGAAGGGTTAAAAGTTTATCAGCAATTTCTCATTTTTCCAACAAAATTTATAAAACCATTATTTTAGGGACCACATCTCATTTGAAGTGACTTTGAATAGCCTATGTGATGGAAAATACACAAAAGTGACACCATTTTAAAAACTGCACCCCTCAAAGTGCTCAAAATCACATTTAAGAAGTTTATTAACCCTTCAGGTGCTTCATAGAAATTACAGCAATGTGGAAAGAAAAAATGAAAATTTTACTTTTTCCCACAAAAATGTTGCTTTAGCCTCAAATTGTTCATTTTCCCAAGGGTAACAGGAAAAAATGGACCATACAATTGTTGTCCAATTTCTCCTGAGTACGCCAATACCCCATATGTGGTGGAAAACTACTGCTTTGAAGCAGAGCAGGGCTCAGATAAGAAGGACCACCATTTCACTTTTGGAGCCCAAATTTGGCTGAAATAGATAGCAGATGCAATGTCGTGTTTGCAGAGCGCCTGATGTGCTTAAACAGTGGAAACTCCCAAAAGTGACCCAATTTTAGAAACTACACCGCTCAAGGAATTTCAATAGAGGTGAGGTGAGCACATTGAACCCACAGGTTTTTCACAGAATTTTTTTAAGTTGAGCCGTAAGAATAAAAAAATAAAATTAAAAAATCACATTTTTCACACAAATGTTGCTTTAGCTGAAAAATGTTTCATTTTCACAAGGCTAACAGGAGAAAATGGACCATATAATTTGTTGTGGGGATAAACAACTGTTTGGGCACATGGCAGGGTTCGGAAGGGTAGTGTCATGCTGTCTAGCAGATATATATATAAATAATGTCAGTAATCTATCAAGTGGGACAACATTCTATATAACATATAAATAGGTAACATTAACATGTATATATATAGCATAGTATTACCTGACATAATATCCTGTGGGTCAATACTGAATCCTTTTCACGCTGTCTCTGGCTAGAGGTGGACCGGGGTCTATGCTGACCCTAAACTGGGGTCCTGACTAGTCCCTCTACCTGGAGGTACTGTTAATGGTACAGAGGTCCAGGCCGCCAGCGTAAACCCTGTCTCCTATAAATCCCTGACCACTGTAATCTAGTCCTTAGAAGGACCCTGATTACCACCATAGGGAATAGACAGGTAAAGGTTAACCAACAGTAAAGACAAACGAGACAGACAGGGGATAAAGTAAATACTGTCTTGCATACAACATATAAACACAGAGGGAACACCAAAGGTCTAGGAGATAAACTATAAGCAAGGTGAGGAGAAACAACAAAGGAGCTCTTAGCTTAAGTCTTCTCAGAACCGATCCTATCTGCAGTCTGTATGAATGCTTTCACCGGCATCTAACACACAGACTGGCAGGAATATAAAGGAAGCTAATTAGTACATAATCAAAAGCAGCCGGGCGAGGCTGGACCTAGTCTTAGCAAAGAGCTAGGTAAAATTAACTCCCTCACCACCAAACACAAAGTAACAGCAACTCAGCTGCGAGAAGTCAGAATGTGCAATCGCGACGATCCTCGTGGCGATGCACCCATGACAGTACCCCCCCTTCTACGAGGGGCCTCCGGACCCTCAGGGCCAGGTCTGCCCGGATAAGTTGTGTGGAAGGTCCGAACCAATCGATCTGCGTTAACCTCCGACGCAGGGACCCACGTCCTCTCCTCAGGACCATACCCCTTCCAATGAACCAGGTACTGAAGGGACCGACGATTCAGACGTGAGTCAATGATCTTCAACACCTGAAATTCCAAGCTACCATTGACCACCACCGGAGGGGGGGCAGAGGCGACGGTATAACTGGCGCCACGTACCTTTTAAGCAACGATTTGTGGAACACATTGTGGATTTTAAACATAGGAGGGAGGTCCAGACGAAATGCCACAGGATTAACTATAGAACTGATCCTGTATGGACCGATTAACCTGGGACCCAGTTTCCAGGAGGGAACCTTGAGTTTTATATTCTTGGTAGACAACCACACCAGATCGTTCACACTTAGGTCCGGACCAGACACTCTCCTCCTATCAGCCCTCCGCTTGTAACGGTTCCCCATAGCACTCAGACCATTCAGCACTCCTCTCCAAACTGAAGCAAGTGACGATGAGAATCGTTCCTCCTCAGGAACCCCAGACGGACGGGTATGTGGGGTCTTAGAGCGAGCACAAACTCCACATGACGCGACAAAAGTTATTACCTCTTTATTTAAGTTAGGCCACCAAAACCGGCGAGAAAGGAGATCCACAGTTGCTTTACTCCCTGGATGTCCTGCTAAAACAGAATTATGATGTGCCTCGATAACTTTTTGTCTTAACTGATTAGGAACAAACAGTTTCCCTGGAGGTCCTACAGGGGCGTCCCCCTGAGCCTCCAATACCTCCTCCTCAAGCTCAGAGCATACAGCCGACACTACCACTCCCTCCTGTAAGATAGGAACCGGGTCATCCGTCTTTCCGGCCCCTGGGAAACTACGAGATAAGGCATCAGGCGGCAATTTTATTGAGCAGTCATACGTGCGATGAGGAGGCAACTCTTGACACCCCTCCTCTGAGAACACATCCCCCAAGTCCTCCAGAAATAGAGGCAAGGTCCTAGGCACGACCGCACCGATGACCGTGCTCATGCAGTTATTCTTGCAAAATTCACCCCACTGGCTTATCTCTCTGGATTGCCAATCAATCACTGGGTTATGTTTAGCCAACCAAGGAAGTCCCAACACAATAGGAGTAGGAAGGCCCTCCAACACATAACAAGACAACTGTTCTTTATGTATTGCCCCTACTCGAAGGTCTATGTTATGAACAGCTTGTACAAAGCTACCTTGACGAGAGGTCTGGCGTCAATAGAAAGTACAGTCATGGCCAAAAGTTTTGAGAATGACACAAATATTATATTTTCACATGATCTGCTGCCCTCTGGTTTTTTTTATGTGTGTTTGACAGATGTTTTTATCACAGACAGAAATATAATTGCAAACATATGAGTAACAAAAGCTTATATTGACAGTTAGAATGAGTTAATGCAGCAAGTCAATATTTGCAATGTTGACCCTTCTTCTTCAGGACCTCTGCAATTCTTCCTGGCATGCTCTCAATCAACTTCTGGACCAAATCCTGACTGATAGCAGTCCATTCTTGCACAATCAATGCTTTCATTTTGTCAGAATTTTTAGGTTTTTGTTTGTCCACCCATCTCTTGATGATTGACCACAAGTTCTCAATGGGATTAAGATCTGGGGAGTTTCCAGGCCATGGACCCAAAATCTCTATGTTTTGTTCCCTGAGCCATTTAGTTATCACCTTTGCTTTATGGCAAGGTGCTCCATCATGCTGGAAAAGGCATTGTTGATCGCCAAACTGCTCTTGGAGGGTTGGGAGAAGTTGCTCTTGGAGGACATTCTGGTACCATTCTTTATTCATGACTGTGTTTTTAGGCAAGACTGTGAGAGAGCCGATTCCCTTGGCTGAGAAGCAACCCCACACATGAATGGTTTCAGGATGCTTAACAGTTGGCATGAGACAAGACTGGTGGTAGCGCTCACCTTGTCTTCTCCGAATGAGGCGTTTTCCTGATGTCCCAAACAATCGAAAAGGGGATTCATCAGAGAAAATAACTTTACCCCAGTCCTCAACAGTCCACTGCCTGTACCTTTTGCAGAATATCAGTCTGTCCATGATATTTTTTCTGGAGAGAAGTGGCTTCTTTGCTGCCCTCCTTGAGACCAGGCCTTGCTCCAAGAGTCTCCGCCTCACAGTGCGTGCAGATGCACTCACACCTGCCTGCTGCCATTCCTGAGCAAGCTCTGCACTGCTGGTAGCCCGATCCCCAGCTGAAACACTTTTAAGAGACGGTCCTGGCGCTTGCTGGTCTTTCTTGGGTCCCCTGGAGCCTTTTTGGCAACAATGGAACCTCTCTCCTTGAAGTTCTTGATGATGCGATAGATTGTTGACTGAGGTGCAATCTTTCTAGCTGCGATACTCTTCCCTGTTAGGCCATTTTTGTGCATTGCAATGATGACTGCACTTGTTTCTTTAGAGATAACCATGGTTAACAGAAGAGAAACAATGATGCCAAGCACCAGCCTCCTTTTAAAGTGTCCAGTGGTGTCATTCTTACTTAATCATGACAGATTGATCTCCAGCCATGTCCTCATCAACACCCACACCTGTGTTAATGGAGCAATCACTGAAAAAAGGTTAGCTGGTCCTTTTAAGGCAGGGCTGCAATGATGTTGAAATGTGTTTTGGGGGATAAAGTTAATTTTCTAGCCAAATATTGACTTTGCAAGTAATTGCTGTTAAGCTGATCACTCTTTATAACATTCTGGAGTATATGCAAATTGCCATTAGAAAAAGTGAAGCAGTAGACTTTGTAAAAATTAATATTTGTGTCATTCTCAAAACTTTTGGCCATGACTGTATAGGGATCGGTTTGGCCAATACACTCAGTTGCATACCTTGCACCTGGGCAAACCGAGCGTCCACCATATTAGCCCAGACCCACTATCAAGAAGAACAGAAATCCTCTCAACTCTCGCACCAACCACCACCTCCGCAGGCACGAGAAATTGAGACGGACCTGGGGACGAAATACCTACTCCCAGGTTGTTGTCCACCACACAACCTGGGATTAACAGTTTTTCGGTGACTTTTTTGCTCAATGAGGCACGGAAGGGACACCCCCCAACAAAATGTCCCTCTCTCCCGCAGAAGAAACACCTTCCTGTCTTGCGGCGCACCGCCGATTCCCTCCTACAAAATGATGTCCCTCCCAACTGCATAGGCTCCTCAGAACAGGCCAGGGGAACCTCAATATAAGGGACTTTAGTAGTGGGTGGAGTCATAACAGGGGGCAGAGTTATCTCGCACCTCCCCGAAGCCGTCTATCAATACGAATAGCAAGGGCCATAGCAGCCTCCAGTGACGGAGGAGAATCATACTGAGCCAAAACATCTTTTAATTTGTCAGATAACCCTTGACAAAACTGGCTCCTAAGAGCTGGGTCATTCCACTGAGTATCTGTGGCCCATCTACGGAACTCAGAAGAAAATTCCTCTGCCGGACGATCTCCCTGCTGTATCCTACGTAACTTCGTTTCAGCAAGGGAGACCCGATCCGGGTCATCATACACCAGACCCAGGGCAGCAAAAAATCGATCTACTGACTGGAGGGCCAGGGAACCCGGGGGAAGAGAGAACGCCCAAGATTGAGGGTCCCCTTGTAAGAGCGAGATGACAATTCCCACCCTCTGCTCTTCACTCCCCGATGACCGAGGCCGCAGCCGAAAGTATAATTTACATGCCTCCCGGAAGGTAAAAAATTTGTCCCGCCCACCAGTGAACCTGTCTGGGAGAGCAACCTTAGGTTCAGACCTGGTTTGCTCCGGGGGGACAAAACCTTGGACTTAATGTCCGTAAGCTCCAAGGACAACTTCTGCAACTGCAGGGCAAGCTGGGCCACTGGATCCATGGTAGCTGGGGAGAATCTTTAGTAGGGCCGGTGAAAATGTCACGCTGTCTAGCAGATATATATATAAATAATGTCAGTAATCTATCAAGTGGGACAACATTCTATATAACATATAAATAGGTAACATTAACATGTATATATATAGCATAGTATTACCTGACATAATATCCTGTGGGTCAATACTGAATCCTTTTCACGCTGTCTCTGGCTAGAGGTGGACCGGGGTCTATGCTGACCCTAAACTGGGGTCCTGACTAGTCCCTCTACCTGGAGGTACTGTTAATGGTACAGAGGTCCAGGCCGCCAGCGTAAACCCTGTCTCCTATAAATCCCTGACCACTGTAATCTAGTCCTTAGAAGGACCCTGATTACCACCATAGGGAATGGACAGGTAAAGGTTAACCAACAGTAAAGACAAACGAGACAGACAGGGGATAAAGTAAATACTGTCTTGCATACAACATATAAACACAGAGGGAACACCAAAGGTCTAGGAGATAAACTATAAGCAAGGTGAGGAGAAACAACAAAGGAGCTCTTAGCTTAAGTCTTCTCAGAACCGATCCTATCTGCAGTCTGTATGAATGCTTTCACCGGCATCTAACACACAGACTGGCAGGAATATAAAGGAAGCTAATTAGTACATAATCAAAAGCAGCCGGGCGAGGCTGGACCTAGTCTTAGCAAAGAGCTAGGTAAAATTAACTCCCTCACCACCAAACACAAAGTAACAGCAACTCAGCTGCGAGAAGTCAGAATGTGCAATCGCGACGATCCTCGTGGCGATGCACCCATGACAGGTAGGAGCACTATTTGACTTTTCAAGCGCAGATTTGGCAGGAATAGACTGCAGGCGCCATGGTGCATTTAAAGAGCCGCTATGATGCCAAAATAGCAGAAACCACCCACATGTGACCCCATTTTTAAAACTGTACCTCTTGAACAATTCATCTAGGTGTATAGTGAACATTTTAAACCCACAGATTATTCACAGACGTGTGTAACATTGGGCTGCAAAAATTAAAAAATAATTTTTTCCACTAAAATGTTGTTTTAACACAAAGTTTTTAATTTTCAAAAGGGCTATTAGGAGGAAATTGGCTACATAATTTATTACGCAATTTCTCCCATACTATATGTTGACAGAAAGTACTTTTTAGGCACAATGCAAAGCTCAGAAGGGAAGGAGCTCCATATTGAAATGTAAGTTTTGCTGAAATGGTTTGCAGATGTCATGTCAAAACAGCAGAACCCTTTATAAGTGATCCCATTTTACAAACTACACTACTCAGTGTATACATCTAGTGATGCAGTGAGGATGTTGATACAAGTGTGTTATGGAATTTTACACCATTCTGTGGTGAAAAACTAATAATAACATTTTTATTACTAAAATATTGTTTTAGCCCAAGATTTTTTATATTTGGTTAAAAAATGTCCCACAATTTGTTATATAATTTCTCCTGAATGTGGCAATACCCAATATAAGGCTGTATAGAACTCTTTGGCCACACGGCAGTCATCGAGATGGAAGGGGCGACCTTTGACTGTTGTGGCCAGATTTTGCGGACTCCATTTGCAGAGCCCCTGATGTACCTAAACAAGGGAAAGCCCCTCTCAAGTGACCTCTTATTGGAATTTACACCCCTCTGGGAATTCATCTATGGGTGTAGTGACAATGGAAGTTACGTAGTAAAAATTGCAAACATGCTATTGTAGTGCCCATTACATTGTAGTGACCAATACATTGTGCCCAGATTGCGCTTCTGGAGCCATGCACCCATAAATTAAGTGGGCTCTCCTCATTACATTAAAGCTAAACATATGATTGCTAACTGCAGTATAGGCACAGTGTGGGGCTCAGAAGGGAGAGAAGCATTTGGATTTAGGAGCGCAGATTTAGCCAGATTTCTTTTGGTGGGAGTCATCTCAATCTTCCAGAACCTTTGTGCTACCAGTAATATGGAAGCCCCTGTATTTCTGTTAAAAGGTAATGGACCCTAGTGGGGACTAGATTTTTATGGGTTAAGTTGAAGTTTTATTGGTGGCATTTTGGGGTAGAGAACATTTTGGATCAGTCACATTTATCCTCTTCTCTACTCTGAGGACTTATATCAGGGCTTTCATCTAAATATCTGAAACATGTGAGTCAAATGAAACCTCCAATGAAGCCATTCACTATAATAAAGCAGCAGAGTTACTCTGAACTCTGTTTGGCTTTTGTTTAGCAGTGTCCGGCTTTTCAGAGGTGCACAAAATTGTGGCTTGTGTGCACGCGTATAAAGATGGACATCGCAGGATCAGTGTCCAGATTGCGCCCAAAGTGTCTTCATGTGCCTCATTATAATGAATGTTCCATTGGAGATTCCGCCTGAATCACGTACTTCAGAGAATTACAAGGAAACCCCCGGTGTAAGGGCTCAGCATAGAGAGCAGAATAAATTTGAACTGAACCTTACTGTGGTCTTTGAGAGGAAGAATAAACAAATCAAAAGCAGGTCAAGAATTTGTTTTATTTATTTTTAAATTCCTCGTGCAGTATAAGGCTAAGTTCACATTAGCGTTTCTGTGCGCAGCGTATCATTTGCATGCGCAAACGAATGCAAAAACGAATGCAAAAACGCATGCAAACGCATGTTTACGCAGCATTCTTTATCTGCACCATCTTACGCATGACGCCAAAAAACGCTGCTTGTGCATGCGTTTGTATGCGTTTTTGCATGCGTTTGCGTTGTTTATGCGCATGCGTTTGATATTTCCAATGCTTTTCCAGTAGAGTTTCCTTGACACCAGACACCCAGTGGGCGTGTCTCATGAGATTTCTATATATATACATACTGCACTGATGAAATCCTCGTCTTTTGCTGCTGTATCATCCAGCTGCAAGATAGATCTTAGTGTGGAGAGCTTCATGATTAATCTTGATTTGTCATTGAAATTAGCTGTTGCCTTTGCTATGGCTTGTGAAGAAGAAAGAAGAAGAGAAAGATGGAGAAGATGTCGTTGTAGCTATTGGCAACACCACATTGTTGAAATCCGAGAGAGCGGTGGAGCCTACGGCTGGCGTCACACTGGCGACAGAATCGGACGACTGCAATGTGATGAAAAATCGTATTGCAGTCTGCCCTATGTTAATCTATGGAGCAGCTCCCAGTATCAGATTTTTTGTGGTCCGTTTTAAACGTCCGTGTGCAATCGCAGCATGCTGCGATTGTCACCGATTGTGGGTCGACTATCGCCAATGCAAGTCTATGGGAGCGATGAAAAATCTGATTACAAACGGACTGCATGTGTGACTTGCGATGAAATCGCATCGGTGTCCTTTAGAAAAGCCGGCAATTCATCCCCGGCTATACTGTAAAATCACACTGACAGCTTTAATAAAGACTAGAAAGAATAGATATACACACATAGAATACATATATATATATATATATATATATATATATGTAATTGTGACATGTATATATATATATATATTTATATTTCCTAGACTTCTACATACTGTAATAGCCGCAAGTTCAATTGCCGGCTTCTGTGAAATCACAGAAGCCGACATGAAATGATACATTGTTTCCACACAGTTAACCATGTCATTTCCTGTATTTTGATATTTGTTTAGAACTTACAA
>JARQOD010000005.1:184807465-184871175 GCA_033576555.1 Oophaga sylvatica | reverse complement strand
AAAAAGCTGAAAAAGGGTACTGTATCACAAGCGTACAGCTGTATACAGTCTAGGGGTAATTGTAAATCTCTGTATATATTTCAGGAGTCACACACAGACGCTCTCAGGCTCACTATGGATTAGCCAAGAATATAAAAAGCTGAAAAAGGGCACTGTATCACCAGATGCCAGGTGTATATAGTATAGTGAAAATATTGTAAATCTCCGTATATTTTTCAGGAGTCAGACACAGACGCTCACAAGCTCAGTATGGATTAGACAAGAATATAAAAAGCTGAAAAAGGGTACTGTATCACAAGATTACAGCTGTATACAGTCTAGGGGTAATTGTAAATCTCTGTATATATTTCAGGAGTCACACACAGACGCTCTCCGGCTCAGTATGGATTAGACAAGAATATAAAAAGCTGAAAAAGGGTACCGTATCACAAGCGTACAGCTGTATACAGTCTAGGGGTAACTGTAAATCTCCGTATATATTTCAGGAGTCACACACAGTTGCTCTCAGGCTCAGTATGGATTAGACAAGTATATAAAAATCTGAAAAAGGGTACTGTATCACCAGATACCAGGTGTATATAGTATAGTGAAAATATTGTAAATCTCCGTATATATTTCAGGAGTCAGACACAGACGCTCACAGGCTCAGTATGGATTAGACAAGAATATTAAAAGCTGAAAAAGGGTAATGTATCACAAGATTACAGCTGGATACAGTCTAGGGGTAATTGTAAATCTCCGTATATATTTCCGAGTAACAGACAGACGCTCACAGGTTCAATATGGATTTGACCAGTGAATTCTCATCGCCACACAATAAGAGAAAAAAGAATGGATCTACCTGTGGCAAAACATTTTTGCTCCCTGATCATAGCATGTCAGATATGAAAATACTTGTACTAAGAAGCAGATTCACATCTCAGAGACAGAGAAGAATTTGCGAATACAAATTGATGGTGACCTTTGACACTCTTAATGCTGGAATGAACCTGTCACATGGTTTTATGGCCTATTACATCAATTAAGGAATTTACTCCAAATACCCTGTGAAAACATCACAAAACATTACCAGACCCCAATCAGAGGGTAATAAAACTTTCACACTCCTTATCTATGAACTGTTCCAATATTTATGTTCATCTCTATCTCCCATAATGACAGTTCTGCTTCACGTCACTTGTCTTACCTATTGCATTTTTTCTGTGTTTTTGTGTATAAATATGTGATTCTTCAGATTTTGTATTAGTCTACGCCTGATGAAGAGACCTGAGTAGTCTCGAAAGCTTGCAATTTGTTACCATCTTTTCAGTTAGCCATTAAAAGGTATCAACCACTGAGGACTCTCAACTCTAAATATTTTTCTATCTACTGGCTAACACGGTACGAAGATATACATCTTTACTATACAGTCTAGGAGTAATTTTAAATCTCTGTATATATTTCAGGTGTCACACACAGACGCTCTCAGGCTCAGTATGGATTAGACAAGAATATAAAAAGCTGAAAAAGGGTAATGTATCAGAAGAATACAGCTGTATAAAGTCTAGGGGTAATTGTAAATCTCCGTATATATTTCCGGAGTAACAGACAGACACTCACAGGCTCAGTATGGATTAGACCAGAATATAAAAAGCAGATCCGCAAGACTTAATCACACATGTGGGTCAATGTTCCAGGTGTCAATGATGCACTTACAGTGGTGGGTGGAGGAGGACTTTCTGCCAAAAAGGGTACTGTATCACAAGCGTACAGCTGTATACAGTCTAGGGGTAATTATAAATCTCCGTATATATTTCCGGAGTAACAGACAGACGCTCACAGGCTCAGTATGGATTAGACCAAAATGTAAAAAGCAGAAAAAGGGTAATGCATCAGAAGCGTACAGCTGTATACATTGTTGGGGTAATTTTAAATCTCCGTATATATTTCCGGAGTAACAGACAGACGCTCACAGGCTCAGTATGGATTAGACCAGAATATAAAAAGAAGAAAAAGGCTACTGTATCAGAAGATTACAACTGGCTACAGTCTAGGGGTAATTGTAAAACTCCGTATATATTTCCGGAGTAACAGACAGACGCTCACAGGCTCAATATGGATTAGACCAGAATATAAAAAGCTAAAAAAGGGTACTGTATCACCAGATACCATGTATATATAGTATAGTGAAAATATTGTAAATCTCTGTATATATTGCAGGAGTCAGACACAGACGCTCTCAGGCTCAGTATGGATTAGACAAGAATATAAAAAGCTGAAAAAGGGTACTGTATCACCAGATAAAATTGTAAATCTCCGTATATATTTCATGAGTCACACACAGATGCTCTCAGGATCAGTATGGATAAGATCAGAATATAAAAAGCAGAAAAAGGTGTACTGTATCACCAGATACCAGGTGTATATAGTATAGTACAAATATTGTAAATCTCCGTATATATTTCCAGAATCAGACACAGACTCTCTCAAGCTCAGTATGAATTAAACAAGAATATAAAAAGCTGAAAAAGGGTACTGTATCACCAGATACCAGGTGTATATAGTATAGTACAAATATTGTAAATCTCCGTATATATTTCCAGAGTCAGACACAGACTCTCACAGGCTCAGTATAGATCACACCAGAATATAAAAAGTAGAAAAAGGGTAATGTATCAGAAGCGTACAGCTGTATACAGTGTTGGGATAATTGTAAATCTCCGTATATATTTCCGGAGTCAGACACAGGTGCTCACAGGCTCAGTATGGATTAGACCAGAATATGAAAAGCAGAAAAAGTGTACTGTACCAAAAGAGCGTACAGCTGTATACAGTGTTGGGGTAATTTTAAATCTCCGTATATATTTCCAGAGTCAGACACAGACGCTCACAGGCTCAGTATGGATTATACCAGAATATAAAAAGTAGAAAAAGTGTACTGTATCAAAAGCGTACAGCTGTATACAGTGTTGGGGCAATTTTAAATCTCCGTATATATTTCCAGAGTCAGACACAGACTCTCACAGGCTCAGAATGGATTACACCAGAATATAAAAAGTTGAAAAAGGGTAATGTATCAGAAGCGTACAGCTGTATACAGTGTTGGGGTCATTTTAAATCTCCTTATATATTTCAGGAGTAACACACAGACGCTCACAGGCTCAGTATGGAGTAGACCAGAATATAAAAAGCAAAAAAGGCTAATGTATCCGAAGATACCAGGCACATACAGTGTAGGGGTAATAGTAAATCTCCGTATATATTTCCGGAGTAACACACAGACGCTCTCTCAGTATGTCTTTGACTGTAATACAGAAGGCAGAAAAACAGTACTGTATCAGAAGATACCAGCTGTAAACGGTTTTGGGGAAAATTGAAATCTCCGTATATATATTTCCGGAGTCACACACAGATAGTCAGCATGTATTTGTCCATGTTACCAGCTGGTACACGGTAGTGTGTGAGGAGCGTACAGCTCTATACGGTGAGGGAAAAATGAACGCTCGGTAACTCTGCAGAAAAAAAGAATAAAAGTATTAGTGCTGTGTGGGTGTAAAAAGCAGTCTGCACAGCAGTGTACACACAGCAATACAGCTAGCAGGCAGCTCTGCTGCTGCACACAAGAAATTCCTCCCGTCACTGGCAAGCAGCCTAATAATCAGCTCTGCTGCTGCACACAAGAAATTCCTCCCCTGTCACTGGCAGGCAGCCTAATAACCAGCGCTGCTGCACACAACAAAATCCTCCCCTGTCACTGCACACTAACTGTACAGCACAATCGCTACCAGCACAAGCACAGAATAACTTTTTTTTCCTGCCTAACTCTCTCCCTACTAAGAAACAGCGGCAGCAACCTCTCCCTACGCTAAGATTGGCAGAAGAAAAATGGCGGTCAGGGCTTTTATAGCTACTGTGAAGCCACACAAAGCAAGTCAATTACTGCAATGCCCTTCTCTGAGATGGTGGTGGCCGCTGCCCATGTCATCTCGTTGCCCACAGTGTGCGTCCTTGCTCATTGGCTGAGAAAAGGCGCCTGCAAGCATTATGGGAAAACCGACTTTGGCGCTCGGGTCGACGACCGCATGGCTTACCTCACGCTAGCGAAACCCGACTTTGGCGAAAGTCGGTGATTTTTGAATCTGACCGACCTGTTTTGCTCAACATTACTGTGATAACAGATTCTCTTTAAGACCATAATGGGGAGAGCCAAATCCAGGATAGGGGCAACAAAACCCACTTTTGTAGAATACACAGAGCTAGGGAGTTACACACCTATTATAAACTGCATAACTGGAAAATGTTGTATTTCTAATTAATGTGTAGCTAGCACTGGATCATTTGATGAGGATGAAGTTCAGAATTATTCATACTAAAAATATCCATCTTCCTCTCCCATGATACTCAGTGGAAACCTATTTTGAGCTTTTAATGAATCTATGAGACTGTCTCAGCTGTGCTGCTCACCACTCTGCCTTAGGCAAAAGGTAATTAGATGGTTTGATTACTTTTCCTCTGAGTTAAGATTGTAGATGAAATAGACAATATAACATTAACGTATGTTAATTCTGCCATTAATGCAACCTCTTCCTTCAGTATGGAACCTAAAAGATGTTTACTCATAGTGACACACAGGCCCTCAAGGGTCATTTTGTGAGAAGATACACATTAGGTAGAAGTGTGGTGGTTGTTCTAAGTAATATTTCTCAGTGTACATATTATTAACTGTAGGAGTATGTGTTGTAGTATATCATATTTAATTATTGTTTGCAGTGAAATATAGAAGGAAATTGCCTAATCCATGTCAAATGATATAATTTGGCTGTGCAATACGAAACTGAGGGCAGATTCATCAATGTGTTTATGCAAGAAAACTGATGAAAAACACTTTAATACATTACACATGCAGTACATTAATACATCACCAGAACGATCTTCAGTACATGAATGTAGCACAAGAATCATCAGTACATGAATACTGTCGCTTCAGGCAGAGAATTACTCCTGTCCTCTGTATACTGCCTCCTCCTGCAATATATCACCCCTGTTCTCTTCACAGAGCCCTTACTGCAGTATATACTGTAGCTCCTCTCATCTATACACAGCTCACTTCTGTCATCTATACACAGTCTACTTTTGCAATATACCGTATTTTTCGTACCATAAGACGCACTTTTTTTCCTCCAAATTTGGGAGGAAAGTGTGGGTGCGTCTTATGGTCGGAATGTAACGTGGGGAGGGGGGCAGGGGCAGCGGTGGAGTGAGATCGCAGGAGGCAGGAAAATATCCCCTCCACTGCAGGAATCCAGCGCTGGGGAAACCACTGGTCCCGATACTTAAGTGCAGTGAATATTCATTAGCCGCTTCCCCGCCCACCTATCAGCTGAGCAGTGAGCGGGGAGCAGCAAATGACAGAGCCACATGGTTCCCCAGCGCCTGATTCCTGCAGCAGCTGGGGAGATGTGTGTTGGAAGGAGAAGGAGGCGACAGGAGCAGAGTGCAGCAGGAGGCATCGCATACCTGACAGCACAGGGGCTGTGCTGATGCGATGTTGAATGCTCCTGTGGAGGACCTGTGATGAGGTCATGAAGAGGGTGGGCTGGAGCATCACATGACCACACAGTCCTGCCTCTTCATGATGTCACACAGGTCCTGCAGACACACTGTACAACAGAGAATTAATTAAAAGGTTAGTAATGACAGCACATAAAAAATCACTCTGCCATCCTGTGGTGGACTATAACTCCCAGCATGCCATAGTATCTGCAGGACATGCTCAGAGTTATAGTTCTCCCATGGGATCTTAAAGCAGCACTCCAGTGTTATTTTTCAGTGCTGGAATGGTGCTTTAAATATAAGCCCCTTGCCCCCATTCATATACTCACCCTCCAGCGTCTTCATATAGTGCTTTACAGACAACACACTGGTCCCGCAGCACCATCTCCTACCCGTAGCTTCCAACATAATAACATACTATTATATATAATAACACCACATATAATAGTATGTTATTTATGTTATTAAATATTTTACCACATTTTTGCTTCAAATATATTTTCCCCTGTTTTCCACCTCTAAAACCTGGGTGCGTCTTATAGTCCGGTGCGTCTTATAGTCCGAAAAATACGGTACCACTCATGTTTTCTGTCCCACCCCTTGAAATTTAATACTAAAACGTTAGAATGGTATAAAATAGCAAACTCGGTATTAGTGCTTAATCACACTATAACTCAGACGATGTTATGCTATGTGATGTTTTGTAGCATAGCACTCGGCCCAATGTTATACTATGGGGCAGTGCAAATCTGCAATTTATTTTCTCATGCCATTTCGGCAGAACACATTCGCAGCATGCTGTGAGTGCCTCTGCAAATCGGACCACCCACACCCATTCAAATCTACAGTATGGGCGCATGTAAAACATCGGACTGCATTCAGATGTCACCTTAGGGTATACTCACACTAGCGTAGATTCTCTCATGTGAGAGAATCGGGCCTATTATGCTAATGACACTCGGCTCAAACTTTGTAAAAGTTTGATACAAGTGTCATGTTAGTGTGATCTGATTCTCTCGCATGAGAAAATCGCAGCACAGGTCTGGATAAGATGGAGAACTTACTTTCTCCATCTTCTCCATTTTCTGTGTACATCAGACTTCACTCGGATGACATCAAATGTGCAGCCCAATGTTTTAGATGCAACCATAGACTTGTATGGGTTTGCGTGGTCCAATTTGCAGAACCACTCTATGCAGCGATTTTTTTCTCATGCCGAATCGCCATGAGAAAAAAATCGCTGATCTGCACTGACCCATAGTATAACATTGGGACAAGTGCTATGTGATAAAACATTGGACAACACTCATCCGTGTTATACTGTAGGAGTGGTGGAGCTGATGGTCTACTACCTGATACTCTAAAAGGTTAAATGTATTTGATGTTCATGTATGTTATAAAATGGTAACACTCACTGGGCCTGAAGTTAGCTTAGACAGGGTTAACTTTTATGGCTTGTCTCAGTTTGGGAGGGGGATCTGAGAGTTTGTGTCAAGTACAGGAAGTGAGAAGTTCAGTGAGTGATGAGCAATGACAAGCAACAGGCTCAGGACAGGGGCAGCTAGGGACAGCATGAGCCCAGAACCTCGAAGAACTGGATTGCCAGAAAACCCTTCTTCACAACTCCTCTTTTGCCAGCCTGGGAACCTCGAGATAGATGTCGGGGCACACTCCTTCTGCGAAGCAGGAGGAGAAATTGGACTCAAACTCTAAGAAGCGGAGTGAGATTGAATCCAGATATACTGCTAGAAAAGGAGAAGATTCCCTATAGCCAGAGAAGGTAGTAAAAGGGGTGTTCTACCTATACTGAGAACCAGGGCCGAAGTTGTGTCCAGTACCTGTGAGAAAGATGACAACCAGTTGGGCCTTATCCTCTATATTTGCCTGTAAATACTGTAATACTGGGCTGCACCTATTGTATTAGTCCAAAAGAAAGACAGCACATTGAGGTTCTGTGTAAACTACCAATGACTGAATGCATGCACCCTGTGGGACACTTACCCTCTGGCTAGGATGGAAAAATCCCTGTCCATCCTGGGGAAAGCCAAGTACTTCTCATCTCTCAATCTGGCCAGTGTCAAGTGAGACAAGCTGTTGCTTCCAGCACTGACATGCGATCCAGGGGTTAGTCTTGTCAAATACAAAAGACAGGGCGGAGGCCTATTAAAGGGAAGGCGGCCCAGCGAGCCTTGTTAGACTTTGTCAGGAGGACTTTGCGCCTGGTGGGAAGAACCAGAGACCCTCGCTAGGGCCTGTGTTAGAAGAAACGATAATGCAGTGACTTTCTCTACTACCGGTATCATCCATTTGCCAGAAGTTATGAGCGTCTAACAAAAGACTGTCATAGCAGTTAGAGTGAATCTGAGGAGATAAGAAGTGTAGTAACAAATCCAAGTTCAAGTCCAGTGGGCTGCTAGGGTCAGCATGTGTCTGCCATTCAAGGCAGTGGGATGACATACTAGAATCCCGCGCGGACTCTTCTGTCATGCCCGGAGCCCGAGGTCTGACATAGGGGCTACCGGACACAATTTGTCCTTTGACGTACAGGGGAAGATGGACAGGGACCCGTCAAGACAGAATGTAATGGATCCATGGGCACTGCTGAACATGAAGGGAGATCCCTCAGGCTAATAGCCAGTGGGCAAAGGGATGCCCAAGGAGGAACGAATGGGAATAGGGCTGAATATGTATTGTGTTATGAAAGTATGGAATATGAAGTGCTGTGCCCTATCCAACGTATTACAGCGTTTGATTGTTGCAATGAACTTGGTGTCCCCTGAATTATATGAGGCAGTTCCTGAGGATGAAGGCCTGGAGACAGCAAGGCCTGCAGCCTACATGTGAGTGTGATGCACCTCACACCTGACAGCACACTGAGACTGGGACACTGTTCTCCTGTAAAGCCTGTAAAGCACCAGGGCGTAATGGACAGCAGCACGATCATGACTACCACTTGTAGTAACTTTATAAATTCATAGGACTGGAAAATTTGGTCAGGATTGTGGTGATACACTGTAGGAAGTTATCATATATTTTTATTATGCAACATCTATAAAGGTATGTAAAATTTCTTTCTAAATCCTATCGGTAGGTTCCGCTTTAAAAGAATGCAAAAAGCCTAGAAAAACAAGAGCTATCAGTATTCAATCAAGCATTCTCTCAACATGAAAATATCCTTTAGAGCCTCAACTGAGCTGCTATTCAGCCTCTTGAGTTGTTATTCTAACTCCTGCTATGTATTACATTGTCTATGGGATTAACATATTTTGTCAACAGCTCAGTCATCTTATTAAAAAGATGACAGGATACATTTCTCAAGTCTTGTTACAAGAAATAAAGCCATTGAGCTTCTGATAGTCTCTGAAGAATGTTGTTGCTTAAGATCCAATGACTTAAAAATAAACAGTTAATTGTGATTACCGGTAATTGTAATATACCATTTAAAAAGTCTTTATGCATCAAAACAGCTTAACTATATACTGTAAATGACATTTTGGTAGCATAGTAAGAAAAACTCCTGGCAGTTGCTAACCACCTGTCTGTTGTGCCAGATCTGATCACCGTCAGCTTAGAGTGATCATGGACCACTCTGCCGGTGATTCTGCTACTTGCGGTGACGTCACATTGACAGAACAAATGCTTCTCTTCTGCTATGCTTTGTTGACGTGGTGTAATGCACTTTGTGGTGCAGCCTTCATCGGGGTACCAGTGAACCATCTACTTTTTTGTATTGATTTTTTGTTTATTCATATCTGTTACTCTAATGGTCTAGGGGTAAGCAATAATATCTTGGTGGAATTTCTTTCACTCCACCACTATGATTTTGGCACTTTTGCACTTGACACTTTAGAGCAGCAATATAATTCTGGAATTCTATGTGTTTCTTTATATAAATGATAGTATTTCTGCAGACTTGGTGCCCTAGTGGCCAGAGTTCTATGTTATTGGTTTGATCACAATTATTTATACACAGCATCCTGTATCTAGTAGTTCTTGACATCATTTGTATTATGGTATTTAATAATGTTATTGTATTTATAGCTTGTTCTTTATGCATCTGATCTTGTGTAATAATTGACCATATTGGGCAAGGTGCCCCCTCTTGACTTGTTTTGCACTTAGCACTTTATGATCTCAGTTGCTTTCACATTATAATAGCTTAAATTTACTGTCGATATAACACTTTACCATATTGATTAATTTATGTAGATCAGTGGAATTGTGTATTATGTAATACAGGGGTTTCAAACATGCGGCCCCTGAGGCTGCTTCACGCGACCCACAGGCACTGCAGTCCTCTTGACGATCGTGGTCCAGTCCAGGAGGCCATCAATAGGAACGCTTTATTTCAACTGAGTGTGCATCCTTGGATGCACATTTAATTGAAATGTATTGCATGTCAGTGACATCTTAAGCAGTTGAGCTGGCAGCAGGATGTCAGCTGCTGGCCTCTGATTGGCCTGCGGCTGGCATTGGTATTGCTTTGCAGAGAGCTTGTCTCTGCGTGACAATACATTTCAAGGACGCACGTTCAACTGAAATAAAGCGCTGCCATCAGCGGCACCTTGGACCAGGCCGCGATCGTCAATTGGACTGCAGTGCCTGCGAGCCACATATGCAGAAAAGATGCTGAGAGAACGGAAGACAAGTGATAAGAATTTTTTTTTCCTGTGCACAATAGGGAACACTACTCCTGGATGGGGACATGGATCCTGGATGGAGACATTACTCCTGGATGGGGAACTGGATCGGGACATTACTCTTGGATAGGGATCTGGAAGGAAGCATTACTACCGGATGGGGACATTACTCCTGATGGGGACATTACTCCTGGATGGGGACATTAATGGGGACATTACTCCTGGATGGGAACATTACTACATTATGGGGACATTACTACAATATGGGGACATTACTACAAGATGAGGACATTGCTAAAAGATGGGGAACAGGATGGAGAATTGCTACAAGAAGTTAACCAGGATGGGGCATTAGTGCAAGAAGAGAACCAGAGTGGGACATTAGTACAATAAGGTAACCATGATGGGGCATTAGTACAAGAAGGGGACCAGGATGGGCACATTACTACAAGATGGGAATATTGTTACAAGCAGGGGAACAAGATGGGACATTACTACAAGATGAGGACCAGGATATCGACATTAGTCACATTACTACAAGATGAGGATCAGGATAAGAACATTACTACAGGATGAGGACCAGAATGGGGACATTACTACAAGATGATGACCAGGACGGGGACATTAATACAAAATGAGGACCAGGATGGGGACATTACCACAAGAGATACATTAATACAGGATGGGGACCAGGATAGGGACATTACTAAAATGTTTGCGGAATTATTGTATGGTGCTAATTGTAAGACAATATTACTGAATGTGGCCAATTGAGGGAAACAAAATTGTAAAAATGTAAAAAAAAATCAAAATAAAGCATGAAAAAATATTTTGCAGTGAAAGTGCAGTTTTATACAAACTAAACAACTAAAACAAAAAAACAAAACTCGAAAAACCTGACCAGCACCTCCATATTGTGTGAACAGGTGCAAGCTGTGATGACTGCATAACATAGAAAAAAATGGGACACAGCAACACTCTGTAAGGACCAAGATATATGTAAACATGAGATGTAAACTACATTGTTGCTGAATAAAATGCACTTAAAAAAAGTACTTACAAAAATGAAGGTTCTTAGGACATAAATTGGCCAATTCATGTATGCCCATCAGTCATGGCAAGGTGACCTCTTTCTGATGAGCACTCTCTTCCTAAACATGCATCTCTTGTGCTATAAGCCTACAATTTTAAATGGGCATGTAGGAACCAGCACTTATTAAAAGTTCATGTTTATTATCGCTACATCCATAATGACCCAGGCTATAAGACTACCGTAAGGCTGTGAACATATATTCCCTTAAAACATACTTTTAATATATAAATGTTTAAAAACACCTATCCCAGGGAACAAAAAGGAAAATATCCAAATATCTAGACCAAAAACGCCCTAACAAAACCCTGCGATAGACCTATTTTACACCTTCCTAACTGTGGAGGTTGGCACCCTAAAAAGAAACGATGAAAAGGTGAGAAAACAATAAACTCGATAGGACAGAAATGAAAGAAGCGGAAAGAGCTAGCAGGTATTTTGTGGAACATAATAAATTAAAACAATAAACATCCTATTAGCATGCATAAATCACACATGGCACCATTAGTAACTACTAAGATAAATTAACTCTAAAAGTGCCCAAAAATACCCAGGGCCTTGATAATGGTGCCCTGACTTCTTGCAGACAAAACACTCATGTGTTTCTTTCAAATTACTTTTATTTTTGGGTAGATCTTGGGGTTTTAAAGTGGATTCTGCTTTGGATACGCCACTTCTGCTTACACTTTTCATCTTTCACTTACACTCATCTACAAGCTTTCCTCTGACGTTCTCCAATGTAAGCTCATAATGTGGGTGCGCATCTAGGGCAGTTACAAGTGTGTCATAGCTTTCTGGCAAGCTGCTTAGTAGTAGTGCAGCAACATGGAAATCCTTAAGATCTTCCCCAATGCCCCGCATGCACTCTAGAATTTCTAGGGTATTTCTTATGTAATTCTGCATACCTAGGCCCTTATTTTGCTTCGACTGATACAGCTTTCCCATTAAATAGAGCTTATTGCTGAGATTTATCTTTTCATGTACTTTCTGCAGCTGTTCCCACATTTCTTTTGCAGTTTCACATTTACAGAAATCCACTATCTGATCATCATTTATACGAGGGAGATAGTGCTTTGTGCTTTTTGATACTTCTCTACCCAGTCCTCTGGTAGTGGCTCAGGTCTAAATTCCTGTGTTTATTTCTACATACCTTCTGTTATCAGCAGCATCTTTACTTTGAATTTCCAGGATTAGTAGTTCTGGCTAGTAAGATTTGGCACCATGAACTTCAGAGTTGCTGCCAACTGCCGTTTTTGCTGCTTCTTCTTAGTACACTGTTGTTCTATCTTCTATGGGATGTTCTCTGGGTCTTTGGGTTTCTGGGTCTCTGGGCCCATAACCTGTTGGCGGCAGATTAATCTCTGTACTATCAACAGTGAATATATGTTTATTCAGTAACAAAGATAATGTAAAAACAACTGGTATTTCTTATAGCTTAGGATCTTAGCATCTTGGTTCTTTTTTTAGCAATGCATTATCTATAATATAACGGTAGGAGCGTCACTCTGTCTGAAGCCTTTATAGACTGCGCAATGTTATGTTTCGGTAGCTGAGGAGTGCAGGCAAAAAAGGCAATACACCAGAGCAGTTGGAATCTATGAGATTGCAGTACCCTGACTAACCACCACAACTAGAGGCAGCCGTGGAGCGTTCCTACGTTGGTCCTAGACGCCTCGTCACAGCCTGAGAAACTAACTACACCTAAAGATAGATATAGGAAAGCTATCTGCCCCGGAGCAGAACCCCAAAGACAATAGAAAGCCCCCAAACATGTAATGGCGGTTAGACAAGATGAAATACTGACACAGAAAGAAAATAGAATGAGCAAACGCTGGGGCCCAAACTAACTTAATAGAAAAGGATAGGAAGGGTACTTACTGCAATCCCAGAAAACCCTGAAAAGCACCAACTCTACTAATTTCAAAAACACCTGAGATCACACGACCTCTACCACCTAAATTAGCTCTCTGGTGTAACAAAATCAAAACAGCAGCCACTGAAAAAACTGGAAAAAGCAAAAGTACAAACATCAGTGGCTGAACAAAACTGAGAGGGCAGAAGCCCCCGGAGGGGACCCTGAAGGCCCCCACAGAAGTGCAGGACAAAATGCAAAAATATAGCACAAACACAAAAGAAGAAAATGTCTTATCTGTTAGCAGGAGATGCAGACACGACACAGCAGGCTACAAGGGAAACTGGAATAAAGGATTCAGACCAGAACAATTGATCACCGGCAACCCTGATGGGAAGGTGACTCCCTTATATAAGACCAGTCAGTAACACCTGATTCCCAGTTCTCACAATCTTCACTGGACAGACTAGCACCGCTTGTAACCACCAGAGGGAGCCTCTGCTCAGAACTCATCTCAAACCCATTCACAACAGTACCCCCCCCTTGAGGAGGGGTCACCGAACCCTCATTTGAGCAACCAGGTCGGTCAGGATGAGTTCTATGATACGCACGGATAAGTCTCCTAGCATGGATGTCTGAAGCAAACACCCAAGAATTGTCCTCCTGACCATAACCTCTCAATTTAACCAAATACTGGAGTTTCCGTCTAGAAAAACGAGAATCTAATATTTTCTCAACCACATACTCCAGATTGCCCTCAACCAAAACAGGGTCAGGAGGCACAGCAGCAGGAACCACTGGCTCAACAAACCTCTTCAACAAGGACTTGTGGAACACGTTATGGATCTTAAATGTCCCTGGAAGAAGCAAACGAAAAGAAACAGGATTAATAATCTCCATGATCTTATAAGGTCCAATGAACCTAGGCTTAAATTTAGGAGATGCTACTCTCATAGGAATATTCTTTGAGGACAACCAGACCAAGTCCCCCACTTTAAACCGAGGACCATCAGTCCTATGCCGGTTAGCAAACCGCTGGGCCCTCTCCTGAGAGAGGGACAACCTCTCCACTACCTGGTCCCAAATCAGTTGCATACGCTCCACAACAGAGTCAACACCTGGACAGACAGAAGCCTCCGTCTGTCCTGAAGAAAATCGAGGGTGAAATCCAGAATTACAGAAAAACGGAGACATCAAAGTAGCAGAGCTAGCCCTATTATTAAGAGCAAACTCAGCCAAAGGCAAAAAAGAGACCCAGTCATCCTGATCAGCAGACACAAAGCATCTTAGATAAGTCTCCAATGTCTGGTTTGTTCTCTCAGTTTGACCATTGGTCTGAGGATGAAATGCCGAGGAGAAAGACAATTGAACACCCAGTTTAGAACAAAAAGTCCTCCAAAATCTGGAAACAAACTGGACTCCTCTGTCAGACACAATGTTCTCAGGAATGCCGTGTAAACGAACCACGTGCTGAAGGAACAACGGCACCAATTCAGAGGAGGAAGGCAACTTAGGTAATGGCACAAGATGTATCATCTTGGAAAACCTATCACAAATTACCCAGATGGTGGTCATTCTCTGAGAAACAGGAAGGTCGGAAATGAAATCCATAGAGATATGGGTCCATGGTCTCTTGGGCACAGGCAATGGCATCAACAAACCACTAGAGCGAGAGCAAGGCTTGGAGCGAGAGCAAGTCCCGCAGGACTGCACAAATTCCCTGACATCACGAGACAAGGTAGGCCACCAAAAGGACCGACTAACCAAGTCTCTGGTACCAAAAATTCCGGGATGCCCAGCCAACGCGGAACAATGAATCTCAGACATCACACTCTTTTTCCACTGGTCCGGGACAAACAATTTTCCAACAGGGCAGCACTCGGGCCTATCCTCCTGACACCCCTCCAGAGCAAGTCTCAAATTGGGCGAGATGGCGGAAAGAACTACACCCTCTTTCAAAATAACAGAAGGATCAGATAACTCAGGAGAGTCCGCAAGGAAACTCCTCGAGAGGGCATCCGCCTTAACATTCTTAGTGCCAGGAAGAAAGGAAACCACAAAATTAAAACGTGTGAAAAACAAGGCCCACCTGGCCTGTCTAGGATTGAGTCACTTGGCAGATTCCAGATAGACCAGATTCTTATGGTCCGTAAGGACCACCACCTGATGTTTGGCTCCCTCCAGCCAATGTCTCCACTCTTCAAAAGCCCACTTCATGGCCAATAACTCCCGATTACCCACGTCATAATTACGTTCAGTAGGAGAAAATTTTCGAGAGAAAAAGGCACAAGGGTTACTTTTAGAGGTCTCTGGATCTTTTTGGGACAAAACGGCACCTGCCCCAATTTCAGAGGCATCAACCTCCACCTGAAATGGCAGAGAAACATCAAGCTGCCGTAGAACAGGAGCAGAAGTGAATCTCTGCTTAAGTTCCTGAAATGCAGAGACTGCCTCAGGAGGCCAATTCACCACATCAGAACCCTTTCTGGTCAAATCAGTTAATGGTTTAACAATAACCGAGAAATTACCAATAAATTTACGATAAAAATTGGCAAAACCCAAAAATCTCTGAAGAGCCTTTAATGAAGTAGGTTGGACCCAATCACAGATGGCCTGAACCTTGACCGGGTCCATTTCAATAACAGATGGGGACAAAATGAATCCCAGAAATGAGATCCTCTGTACGCCAAAAAGACACTTTGATCCCTTCACATACAGAGCATTCTCTCTCAAAATCTGGAATACAGTTCGAACATGTTTCACATGAGAGTCCCAGTCATTAGAAAAAATCAAGATATCATCCAAATAAACAATCAGAAATTTGTCCACAAAATCCCTGAAAATGTCATTCATGAAGGACTGGAAGACGGAAGGAGCATTAGTGAGCCCAAAGGGCATCACCAGGTACTCAAAATGCCCTTCAGGGGTATTGAATGCCGTCTTCCATTCATCCCTGTGCTTAATGCGAATAAGGTTATACGCCCCCCTGAGGTCAAGCTTGGTAAACCAAGTAGCGTTTTTCACCCTGGAAAACAGGTCAGAAATCAAGGGTAACGGGTATTGATATTTCACAGTAATATTGTTCAAGAGACGATAATCAATACACGGCCTTAATGAACCATCCTTTTTGGCCACAAAGAAAAAACTGGCACCTAAGGGTGAAGAGGATGGTCTGATATGACCCTTCTCCAATGATTCCTTGATATAAGACCGCATAGCGTCATGTTCAGGTACAGACAAGTTAAAAAGGCGACCTTTAGGGAATTTACTACCCTGCACTAATTCAATAGCGCAGTCATAGCTCCTATGGGGAGGCAAGGATGCAGATTTACTTTCGCTAAACACATCAGAAAAATCAATCAAAAAGTCAGGAACATCCTGAGCCTGGGGGAGGCAGAAAAAACAGGAGTGTTGGTATTAACACATTGGCAGCCCCAACTGGTTACAGACACAGATTTCCAATCCAAAACAGGATTATGAGACTGTAACCAAGGAAAACCCAGCACGATAATGTCATGCAGATTATACAGAACCAAAAATTTGCAGCACTCCTGGTGATCAGGTTCAACCCTCATTATCACCTGAGTAGAAAACTGGGGTTTATTCTCAGCCAAAGGGGTAGAATCGATCCCCAGTAGGGGAATAGACTTCTGTAGGGGTATCAAGGGAAATCCACAACGTTTAGCAAAATCATAATCCATCAGGTTAATAGCTGCTCCAGAATCAACGAAAGCCTGAGCAGAAAATGAGGACAGAGAGCATATCAGAGTGACAGTTAATAAAAACTTAGTCTGAACACTACCCAAGACAACTGAGCGTGCAAAACGTCTTCCCCGCTTAGGGCAGACTGAAATAGCATGAGAGGCATCACCACAGTAGAAACATAACCCATTGCGCTTTCGAAACTCATGACGCTGTGCCCCAGACACCACTCTATCACACTGCATGGGTTCAGAAGCTGGTTCACAGGACTGCCCACCTACGGAATCTCTGACAGTATAACTCAGCGTCATCAAGCCCCTGATTTAATGCCAACAAGGCTTTCTCAGCTTGATCAGTGACATTAGGCTCATCGTACAATAACCCCAAGGCCTGAAAAAATGCATCAACATCACTCAAAACAGGATCCCCAGGTATCAGGGAAAAAGCCCAATCCTGAGGATCGCCGCACAGGAGAGAGATGATAATTTGAACCTGCTGCGCTGCGTTCCCTGAGGACTTAGATTTTAAGGCAAAAAACAATTTACAATTATTTTTGAAATTCTGAAACTTAGCTCGATCCCCTAAAAACAAATCTGGCATGGGAATCCTAGGTTCCACAACAGGCAACCCAGCAAGATAGATAGCAATACTCTGAACCTCAGTGGCAAGCTGATCCACACGGCCAGACAACTGTGCAAACTCCATTGAGAGAAAAGATCCTCCCCCGCACCCAGAGATACAGAGGGAAAAAAAAAAAATGCAACAAACAGAAAAATATCTCTGACACTATTTTTTTTCCCTTCTGTGAGTACCATACCATTTTCAATTTTTAGGCCGGTGATACTGTTATGTTTCGGTAGCTTAGGAGTGCAGGCAAAAAAGGCAATACACCAGAGCAGTTGGAATCTATGAGATTGCAGTACCCTGACTAACCACCACAACTAGAGGCAGCCGTGGAGCGTTCCTACGTTGGTCCTAGACGCCTCGTCACAGCCTGAGAAACTAACTACACCTAAAGATAGATATAGGAAAGCTATCTGCCCCGGAGCAGAACCCCAAAGACAATAGAAAGCCCCCAAACATGTAATGGCGGTTAGACAAGATGAAATACTGACACAGAAAGAAAATAGAATGAGCAAACGCTGGGGCCCAAACTAACTAAATAGAAAAGGATAGGAAGGGTACTTACTGCAATCCCAGAAAACCCTGAAAAGCACCAACTCTACTAATTTCAAAAACACCTGAGATCACACGACCTCTACCACCTAAATTAGCTCTCTGGTGTAACAAAATCAAAACAGCAGCCACTGAAAAAACTGGAAAAAGCAAAAGTACAAACATCAGTGGCTGAACAAAACTGAGAGGGCAGAAGCCCCCGGAGGGGACCCTGAAGGCCCCCACAGAAGTGCAGGACAAAATGCAAAAATATAGCACAAACACAAAAGAAGAAAATGTCTTATCTGTTAGCAGGAGATGCAGACACGACACAGCAGGCTACAAGGGAAACTGGAATAAAGGATTCAGACCAGAACAATTGATCACCGGCAACCCTGATGGGAAGGTGACTCCCTTATATAAGACCAGTCAGTAACACCTGATTCCCAGTCCTCACAATCTTCACTGGACAGACTAGCACCGCTTGTAACCACCAGAGGGAGCCTCTGCTCAGAACTCATCTCAAACCCATTCACAACAGCGCAAGCGCAACACGCCTGCGCAGTCTGGCTCCAGACAGAGTGAGGCATCCAGAGCGGTAAGTACTCTGTATGGCGCCGGAGATCGCGGTATGCATCCAGTACGCATACCGCGATCTCCGGTGCCATACTCACATACTTGCCTGATCGGGAGGAGCGTTGCCGCGGCGCTTCTCTTCTCCCGGGGCAGGAGACCAGGAGTGCGCGTCGGATCGCGCATGCGCAATAGCGCTATCCAGCGCCATTTTGCTGAAGACACATTTACAGTGTGTCTTCAGCTATATGGCGCCGGACAGCGTGGTATGGGCATGCGCATACTCCGGCGCCGCTCTCCTCCCCCGGCGTCCAGCAGAACGGAACAGCGCTGGAGCACAGGGATGAAAGGTGAGTATAAATGTTTTTGTTTTTTTTTGGGTATCTGTGCAGTTTAATAGCGGTGAGGGGGCCATGCATATCAGGATAGGGGGGGTGAGGGGACCATGCATATCAGGATTGGGGGGTGAGGGGACCATGCACATCAGGGTTGGGGGGTGAGGGGACCATGCACATCAGGGTTGGGGGGTGAGCGGACCATGCACATCAGGGTTGGAGGGTGAGCGGACCATGCACATCAGGGTTGGGGGGTGAGGGGACTATGCACATCAGGGTTGGGGGGTGAGGGGACTATGCATATCAGGGTTGGAGGGTGAGCGGTCCATGCACATCAGGGTTGGGAGGTGAGAGGACCATGCACATCAGGGTTGGGGGTGAGAGGACCATGCACATCAGGGTTGGGGGGTGAGGGGACAGTGCATATCAGGATTGGGGGGTGAGGGGACTATGCACATCAGGGTTGGGGGGTGAGCAGGCCATGCACATCAGGGTTGGGGGGTGAGAGGACCATGCACATCAGGGTTGGGGGGTGAGGGGACCATGCATATCAGGATTGGGGGGTGAGGGGACCATGCACATCAGGATTGGGGGGTGAGGGGACAATGCACATCAGGGTTGGGGGGTGAGCGGACCATGCACATCAGGGTTGGGGGGTGAGGGGACCATGCACATCAGGGTTGGGGGGTGAGGGGACCATGCACATCAGGATTGGGGGGTGAGGGGACCATGCACATCAGGGTTGGGGGGTGAGAGGACCATAGAATCATAGAATCATAGAATGGTAGAGTTGGAAGGGACCTCCTGGGCCTTCTGGTCCAACCCCCTGCTCAAAGCAGGATTCTCTAAATCATCCCAGACAGATGTCTATCCAGCCTCTGTTTGAAGACTTCCATTGAAGGAGAACTCACCACCTCTTGTGGCAGCCTGTTCCACTCATTGATCACCCTAACTGTCAAAAAGTTTTTTCTAATATCTAATCTGTGTCTCCTCCCATTCAGTTTCATCCCATTGCTTCTAGTCTTTCCTTGTGCAAATGAGAATAAAGATGATCCTTCTACAATGTGACAGCCCTTGAGATATTTGTAGACAGCTATTAAGTCTCCTCTCAGTCTTCTTTTTTGCAAGCTAAACATTCCCAAATCCTGCAAACCGTTCCTCATAGGACATGATTTGCAGACCGGTCACCATTCTGGTGGCTCTTCTCTGAACTTGCTCCAGTTTGTTGATGTATTTTTTAAAATGTGGTGCCCAAAACTGGACACAGTATTCCAGATGAGGTCTGACCAAAGAGGAGTAGAGGGCAATAATGACCTCACGTGATCTAGACTGTATGCTTCTGTTGATACATCCTAGAATTGCATTTGCCTTTTTTGCTGCTGCATCACACTGTTGACTCATGTTAAGTCTGTGATCAATTAGTATACCCAAGTCTTTTTCACATGTGCTGTTACTTAGCCCTATTCCTCCCATTTTGTATATGCTTTTTTCATTTTTATTGCCCAGATGTAGTACTTTGCATTTTTCCCTGTTAAAATCCATTCTGTTAGTTGCTGCCCACTGCTCCAGTTTATGTATATCTTTTTGAATCCTCTCTCTCTCTTCTCTAGTATTAGCTACCCCTCCTAGCTTTGTGTCATCAGCAAATTTGATCAGTTTACCCTCAATTCCTTCATCTAAATCATTGATAAAGATGTTGAACAATACAGGGCCCAAAACAGAGCCTTGTGGTACCCCACTTGAGACATTCTTCCAACTGGAACCATGCACATCAGGATTGGGGGGTGAGCGGACCATGCACATCAGGGTTGGGGGGTGAGGGTACCATGCACATCAGGGTTGGGGGTGTAGGGGACCATGGACATCAGGATTGGGGGGTGAGCGGACCATGCACATCAGGGTTGGGGGTGAGGGGACCATGCACATCAGGGTTGGGGGGTGAGGGGACTATGCACATCAGGGTTGGGGGGTGAGGGGACCATGCACATCAGGATTGGGGGTGAGGGGACCATGCACATCAGGATTGGGGGTGAGGGGACCATGCACATCAGGATTGGGGGGTGAGGGGACCATGCACATCAGGATTGGGGGTGAGGGGACCATGCACATCAGGGTTGGGGGGTGAGGGGACCATGCACATCAGGGTTGGGGGTGAGGAGACTATGCACATCAGGGTTGGGGGTGAGCGGACCATGCACATCAGGGTTGGGGGTGAGGGGACCATGCACATCAGGATTGGGGGTAAGGGGACCATGCACATCAGGATTGGGGGGTGAGGGGACCATGCACATCAGGATTGGGGGGTGAGGGGACCATGCATATCAGGATTGGGGGTGAGGGGACCATGCACATCAGGATTGGGGGTGAGGGGACCATGCACATCAGGGTTGGGGGGTGAGGGGACCATGCACATCAGAATTGGGGGTGAGGGGACCATGCATATCAGGATTGGGGGGTGAGGGGACCATGCATACAAGGATTGGGGGGTGAGGGGACCATGCATATCAGGATTGGGGGTGAGGGGACCATGCATATCAGGATTGGGGGGTGAGGGGACCATGCACATCAGGATTGGGGGGTGAGGGGACCATGCATATCAGGATTGGGGGTGAGGGGACCATGCACATCAGGATTGGGGGTGAGGGACCATGCACATCAGGATTGGGGGTGATTGGACCATGCACATCAGGATTGGGGGGTGAGGAAACCATGCACATCAGAACTGGGGGTGAGGGGACCATGCATATCAGGATTGGGGGGTGAGGGGACCATGCATACAAGGATTGGGGTGAGGGGACCATGCATATCAGGATTGGGGGTGAGGGACCATGCATATCAGGATTGGGGGGTGAGGGGACCATGCATATCAGGATTGGGGGTGAGGGTACCATGCATATCAGGATTGGGGGTGAGGGTACCATGCACATCAGGATTGGGGGGTGAGACCATGCACATCAGGATTGGGGGTGAGGGTACCATGCATATCAGGATTGGGGGTGAGGGGATCATGCAAATCAGGATTGGGGGTGAGACCATGCACATCAGGATTGGGGGTGAGGGGACCATGCTCAACAGGACGAGGTGACGGGACCATGCACGTCAGGATGGGGGGTGAGGGTGCCAGGCACATCAGGATTGGGGGGTGAGGGGACCATGCACATCAGGATAGGTGGGTGAGGGACCATGCACATCAGGATTGGGGGGTGAGGGGACCATGCATATGACGATTGGGCAGGAGGGAACCATGCATACCAGGATTGGGGGGTGAGGGGACCATGCATACCAGGATTGGGGGGTGAGGGGACCTTGCATACCAGGATTGGGGGGTGAGGGAACCATGAATACCAGGATATGGATGAGCAGGTAACATGCATACCAGGATAGGGATGAGGGGTACCATGCATACCAGGATTGGGGGATGAGGGGACCATGCATACCAGGATGAGGAATGGGGTGCCATGCATAGTAGATTTGGGTGGGGGTGAGGGGACCATACATACCAGTATAGGGATGAGGGGTGCCATGCATACCAGGATAGGAGGGGGGCAGCATATACCAGAATGGGAGACCGTGTACCTATAAAAATGCTTGCCACCCGGGCGTAGAACGGGTTCATCACTAGTTGGCAATATAACATTATTGCTGGAGACAGAAACTCATGCACTGGTAAACAGTAATAAATAATACAATAAGTATTATTCCTGCAATAATTATTTAATGGCTCTAGGATCTGTAATTTATTCTGTGGGCTATATTTACTTTGCAACTTGGTCTGAGGTCTATATCTATTTTGGAATCTGGCCAAGGTCTGTATTTTTAGCTGCATTCAGGGGTTATTGTAGATGCGATACTTATTTTGAGGACTGTACTTTGATATTGGGTCACAAATACTGTAGATACATGTAAAATATGCCCATTAGTCTATTCTCTTAGGCCTCTTTCACACATCCGGCGGGCGCCTTGCGGCGCCCCCGGCATTTTCCCGCAGCGCCGCATCTGAAAATCTGATGCGCCGCATGCGGCTTTTTTCGCATTGACATGCATTAGCGCCGGATGGCGCCGCATGTCAATGCGTTGCATGCGGTTTTGTGCGGATGCGGCGCAAATGTACATTGCGGCGTCCGGAAAAAACGCTGCATGTAACGTTTTTTGTTTTTGCCGGATGGTCTCTTATCTCTCCAAGCATCAGAGACCATCCGGCAAAAAACCGCATTTTGGGCGCCGGAAGTGTGAAAGCTTTTCACATGCGGCGCTGCGGCAAAATGCCGGGGGCGCCACCAGGCGCCCGCCGGATGTGTGAAAGAGGCCTTACACAGAACACTACAGTGCTGTCCACTGTAAGCTGTTCTAGGCCCAATCTCTATAACTTTGAACTGTTTTTATGGCTTAGCAAGTAATGGGTGCAATTTTTCTTATTCTCCTAAAGCACAAAATGCCTTGTCCGTATCCTGTTCATACATGAGAAAAATCCAGACTTATTCAGACACATGCTATTTGAAAATCTACAGTTTGCTGCATTATGCTACTGATTGGTTAAGGATTTTCAAGTTGATTTCCACTGTTTCGTTGGAGACATTGAGAACTAGGTCTAATACTACAGTAGAGTGATTAATCTCAAATAAATACAGAATAGGAGCAAAAACACAATGCAGACAAAGGCTGGTAGGATATGTAGGTGCAGGAAAAAACAGGAACTCCAGGATGTCGAGCAAGGAAATGTTCTCTATTTTTATGAGGGTTCAGAACATGTTGATACAACAATGAGTTTAATAGCAGAGATATGAGTATTTCAGCCACTAATGATCTTCCTTTTAAGTATGTCTGTAAGATTAACAGTACTCATGACTCATTTTTTGATTTCCCAAACATAACAGGGCTAATTCCAGAAGAAACAATCATTATGTTTCTGGAATACGAGAGGAAATCAGTATGCACAAAAAAAATATCTAAACATAAGGAGAGCATGAGGCGAACACACAAACTCTGTACATTTCTTGCCCTTGGGCAAATTAGTACCCAGGACTGCAAGGTGAAATGCTAACCACTGAGCCACTTTGCAGCTTATGCATGTTAATCCCAATTCCGTTTCTCAATACGTATTGAAATATATTTATTTCATTTACTCTTATGATTGTTCCAAGATTACTGAGTACCACGTTTGCAGATAGTGGACGCAAGTGGCAGGAATTACAAGTATAACGTTTGATCAACTGATTTTTAAGAAACATGTTTTGCATATTTTTCATTGTTTCCTTGGGTGACTGGAGAATTTTTACTTTGGCCATTGTTGCTACTGGAAATCGAGCTGCGGTAAAGTGATCATGCTATTGACCTTATCCATGTTAAGGTTATTTGCAACTCATTGTGTCAATTGGGACTCAACCTTAAAGGGTAATTCCCATCTTCATAGATAGATATCATTGGATAGGGCTTCAAAAAACAGCACTTTTTCAATTTACTGCTAATTAAAATTTGCAACCAGTATTGAGATACTATTACCTTTATTTTCTATTGTTTACAGGTCATGGCCTGGGAGACTGACCACCACTACTATCTTGCTTATGAGCACTGCACCGAAGATTGCTGGGATTAAGAGGAAATATCACACTCCAGCTATCCAGGCCAAGAAGGGCTTACAAGCTTAATAGAAAAGAGCTTGTAAGCACTGTGCATCTCCTGCTGCCTACCAGTCTCCAGGGCAACAAACTGTAAGCAAAACAAAACTATTAATATCTCAAAAATGGCTGAAAATGGGACTACGTGGTGTCCTACAAAATTGCTTGTATTAACAAGCATTATCCGACAAAAACTCCTTTTGAAATTGGTAACAACCCTTTAATAAGTAATAAGATTTCCCCATCTTTGTAGAATTGATTTGTTTGGTCCATTTTAACCACAGATTGAGACATTTTTGGATATGCTCATGATCTGCTTATTGTTTGACGAGGTGATCATTCCGCAGTTACAGATTTCGTGCCGTACATTAATGCTAATGAGTGTAATTTGCATTTTACATTTGAGAGCGATAATTGAAAGATTCAATTTACAGATAATAAGCAGTGAAATTTCTATTAGCCTCTCTTGCATCTCTATGGCAGGTAATTCCATTCTTAAAAGCACTTATTATCACCCCCACCAGAAAAATAAGAGCCGGACTGATTGCACAGAATACAGACAGACCTAATAGTTTGTTCCAAAAAAAACTGACATCGAGGCAGAGAACAATAATGCAAATTCTTCACTGTTTCCCATAAAATGCAGTAAGGTGGTTTCAATAGTAAAAAAAATTGGGGTACAAATACCTGTCTACCACATATAGAGAAATCAGTATTAGGTGGGGGCTTGTTACAGATTAATCATTGGGGTTAAGGACCTTCATGTTATACCCACTCAATAGACTAAAGTGACCCTCCACCTTGTAACTGAAGAGTGTCTGCATACAGTGGCATGTAAAATTTTGAGCACCCCTGGTAAACATTACTGTTATTGTGAACAGTTAAGCATGTTGAAGATGAAATGATCCCTAAAAGGCCTAAAGTTAAAAATGATACATTTTCTTTGTGTTTTAGGGAAAACAAATATATATATTTTCATCTTTTACATTTTAAAAATTCCAAAAAAAGGAAAATGGGCCAATGCAAAAATGTGGGCATCCTGGAGGTTATAATGTAGCAGCACCCCCTTTTAAACTATCACAGCTTGAAAAGTCGGATTACTTACTGGTAATATTCTTTTATGGAGTCCACAACAGCATCCACTGAGAGAGGGGATCTGCCCCTAGGAACAGGAAACCTACAGAAATAAAAGGGGCGGTCCCCCTCGCTCCCTCAGTTGGGTTATCGAGAATGAGAGGAACCGCCAAACATGATTTTAGTCCAATGTTATAGCAGGACATCTAACGTATCTAAATTATTTACATCTATATATGTACACTATCTATACTCATACAACCACCATTCAAAGTGAACTATGTACATCCATGTAATATTTAAGGGAGGGTAGTGAATGGACTCCATAAAAGAGTATTACCAGTAAGTAATCCGGCTTTTTCTCCTCGCCACGACAGCACCCACTGAGAGACTTTCAGAGAACCATCACCTGGGAGGGACCACCATGTTGAGGACAGATCTCCCGAAAACTAAGTCAGAGGATGATGATAAATCAAGCCTATAGTGTCTATAGAATGTCGATGGCGAAGACCATGTTGCAGCCTTACATATGAGATCAATCGGAACGTCCGCCTTCTCAGCCCAGGAGGATGCCATAGCCCGTGCCAAATGTGCCTTTATCCCCACCGGAGGACTTTCACCTTTTATTGAGTAGGCCAGACAGATTGCATCTCTGATCCATCGGGATAAAGTACTCTTTGTGACTCCAGACCCCTTCCTGGGGCCCTGAAAAGATACAGAGCCCTGCTCTGCCTACAGGGATGAGTTCTGTCTATATAACCCAGGACCACTCTTTTCACATCTAAGGTGTGAAACCTTTCCTCCTCAGGAGTTGAAGGACTATCAAAAAAGGAGGAAAGAAAGATTTCCTGACTTCTATGGAATCTAGCTGCCACCTTAAGTCCCCGTCACACTAAGCGAGATCGCTAGTGAGATCGCTGCTGAGTCACAAGTTTTGTGACGCAACAGCGACCTCACTAGCGATCTCGCTAAATTTGACACGTACCAGCGATCAGGCCCCTGCTGTGAGATCGCTGGTCGTGTCAGAAATGCCTGGACCTATCTTTGGTCGTTGAGATCCCGCTGGGTAGCATGCATCGGTGTGTTTGACACCTTTTACCAATGATCTCGCTAGCGACACAGCACTGAGACACATAGGAGACACATCGTTACACAGGTCGCTATGGGTCGCCCATCGTTGCTGCGTTGTTGGGAAGATCTGACTGTTTGGCATCTCACCAGCGACCACAAAGCGAAGCAGCAACGATCCCTGCCAGGTCGTATCGTTGTCGGGATCGCTGTTGCGTCGCTGAGTGTGACGGTACCCTTAGGGAGATATGAAGGGTCTGGTTTCCAAAACTATCCTATCCTGAAATACTAACAGAAAGGGAGGGTCAATAGATAGGGCCTGGATGTCACCCACTCTCCTAGCAGACGTTAAGGCAACTAATAAAGCCTTCTTCAGAGAAATGTGTTTCAATGACGCTGAGTCTAAGTGCTCAAACGGAGGGCCTGTCAGGGCATCCAGGACTAGGTTCAAATCCCAAGGGGGCAACCGAGCAATGTGTACCGGGTTGCTACGCTCACAAGCTGCAGTGAACCGAGCAACCCACCTATCCCCCCACTATATTTTGACCATACAGGGCCCCCAGGGCTGAAATCTGTACTTTTAGCATATTAACTGAGAGACCTAGCTCCCGGCCCTTCTGCAGGAACTCTAGAATGGCAGTAATAGGTACTTTATTAGAGAAGGCACCCGTATAGAAATGAAGAAATTTTCTCCATACTCTACTATAAATCCTTGTTGTAGACTCCTTTCTACTCTGTAGAAGGGTATCAATCAAGTTGCTAGAGAATCCCCTTACCTTAGTAACTGCCTCTCAAGTTCCAAGCTGTCAAGTGTAGGCCCTTCACTTGAGGATGAAGGAATGGGCCCTGAGATAGCGGCTCCGGATCTGATGGGAGAATCCAGGGGTCGGATATGGACATTGCTCTGAGCCATGAAAACCAAGGCCTCTTGGGCTAGAATGGGGAGATGAGGATCACACTCGCCCTCTCCTCCCTGATCTTTCTGATGACCAGCGGGAGTACTATCATCAGGGGAAACACATATGCCAGATGGAAAGGCCAAGGGGACTGGAGGCAATCTACCATATCCAGCCGATCTGCTCTGTTCAGAGAAGCAAACCTTCTGACCTGTTGGTTGGCTCTGGTAGCATGCAGGTCTATCTCCGGAAGTCCCCACAAGTCTACTATCTTTTTGAAGATATGATGACTGAGCGCCCATTCCCCTTGGTGCAAGGTATGACGACTTTGATAGTCCGCTCTGAAATTGTCTACTCCTCTGAAGTGAAGGGCTGATAGCGATAAGAGATGGGCCTCGGCCAGCTCTAGGATCCTCTGCGCATTAGACATCAGAGTCCTTGATCGCGTTCCGCCTTGCCAATTTAAATATGCGACGGATGTGGCATTGTCCGACATGACTCTCACATGAGATCCTTGCAACTATGGGAGAAATTCATGTAGAGCATGACTAATTGCTTTTAACTCTCTTAACTTGGAGGAGTTATTGGCTTCTTTTGTGGACCACAGTCCCTGGATTAAGCTATCACCTAAATGAGCCCCCCAACCGAAGGGACTAGTGTCCGTGGTCACTACCCCCGAGGGTGTCTCCACCCATGGAACCCCATTAGAGAGGTGATCTCGATCCAGCCACCATGATAGGTGGCTACTTCCAATGACAAGATTATTCTGTCATCCAGCCTCCCCTGTAACAGCTCCTCCTCTTTGAGGATGTTACTCTGCAGGTGTCTAGTATGCAACTGGGCCCATTGAACCGCCAGAATGCAGGATGTAAGGGAGCCCAGGAGGGACATAGCCTCTCTCAGAGACATCGGAGGATTATCTATTGCCGCCCTCACTTTATGCATTATTAACAGCATTTTTACCTCTGGGAGGAGATATCTCTGACTTATAGAATCTAGATGCAGACCCAGGAAAGACTGAAGAGTTACCGGAACCAGTCTGGACTTGACCCAGTTGACTATCCATCCTAAGTCCTGCAAGGATGAAATTATGTCAGCAAGTCGATCTTCACACTGCGAGTCAGATTTTCCTACCACCAGGAAACCATCTAAGTATGGAACTATTAAAGTGTCCTTCAGCCTCACATAAGCCATCACCTCCAGCATTAACTTGGTGAAGACCCGAGGAGCCATGGATAGACAGAAACTGAAAGTGATGGATCTGGCCCTCCAAGATGACTGCCACTCTGAGATATTTCTGGAACTTGGCATGTATTGATAGATGATAATAAGCATCCATCAAGTCCAGAACCGCCATGAAGCATCTGGGAAACAAAAGTTTAATGACTGATCTTATAGACTCCCTTTTGAAGGTATGGGACCGTAGGAAGTTATTTAACTTATTCAGATTAATGATGGTTCTATATGAACCATCTGGCTTTGAAATCAGAAACAAGGGAGAATAACATGTTTAGATAATAGACTCTTAATATCAGTCTCCAATGCCCCCTGCTGACCACGCGACTTTAGAGAAGTCAATTTGAAAGAGTCTAGGGGAACTTGTCTGAATTCTAATTTCAAGCCAGATGAAACAAGGCTTAGGTCCCAGGAATTTGAGGTTATTTTTTCCCATTCATTGTGGAAGAATGACAACCTCCCCCCTACTGGAAGGTCCTGACTAGCGGAACTTGTCTCCACCTTTGGAGGAAGATCCACTTAACAGGGCACCTTTTTGCTTGGTCTCTCTACTGCTCCAGTGAACTCTATAGGTTCTCTTCCTTCCGAACAGCTGTTTCCTGAAGGCCCTTCTGTAGGACGGGAGAGTCTGGTTAGGGAACTCCTTCTTCCTTTCCCCTGCTTTGGTGAGGATATCAACCAGCACCTTGCCAAACAGGTACTCACCCTGGCATGGAATCACCCATAGTTTTTACTTAGCTTGCGCGTCCCCTTTCCAGTTTTTTAACCACAAGGTGCGCCGAGCAGCATTAGCCAGTCCTGTCGATCTTGCCGCCAGTCACAAGGAGTCTGCGGAGGCATCGGCCAAGTAAGCTGTCGCCCCCCTGATCAGATGGACAGACGACAGCAATCTGTCTCTAGAGACCCCCGGTTTTATCTGTTCCTCTAACTGGTCCACCCAGACCATCGTTGACCTTGCTGTGCATGTACCTGAGATGGCTGGCTTGAAGGCTCCTGTACACGACTCCCAAGATCTTTTAAGAAGTGTGTCAGGTTTCCGGTCAAAGGGATCTGTCAAGGATCCTGAATCCTCTACCGGCAGGGAGGAACACTTTGAGGTTGAGGCTACACCAACATCTATCTTGGGTATCTTAGACCAATTTGTTAGGTCTTCATCATCAAAAGGGGATCGCCTCTTTGAGCTCGAAGGAAGGAACCCCCGTTGTCCTTGCTTCTCCCATTCTTTCCTGACCACATCCTTCACTGCAGCTATTATTGGGAATGAACGCCTCTTCCTCTGTGAGAGGCCGGCAAACATAACGTTCTGTGTGGTCTTAACCTCCTTTGCCTCCATAATCCCCATTGTATTGCGAGCAGCCTTGACCAGATTGTCGACACTTTCAACGGGGAAACAAGAACAACCCTCTTCATCCGATGATGAAGACATCTGAGAGGAGTCAGTAGACCCTACTCCTTCCTCATCAGAAGATTAGACGTGGGGGAAGTACTCCTTACACTAGGCTTATGTCTCCCCGCTTTATCTGAGGCTTTAAGTGATGGAAGCTCCTCCCTAATTATGCACCTTACTTCGTTCATTCTAACGGACGATTCTTCCTCCAGAGTCTGGCCAATACAGATATGACAAAGCCTTCTGTGGTAATTATCAGGAAGGGACTGAGAGCACAAAGCACACACTGAATGAAGGGGAAATCAGCTTAATAGGTAGAGCCTTTCACACTCACCAAGTGAAGCTTGTCATCACGGTACTGGTTCTGGAGGCGTAGGCACAGCTTTAGATGAGGATTTTGTAGATTGACAGCGTCTTCCACTCTTATCTGTGGAGTCACCTTCAAGGGAGCGTCCACTGCTGCTCTTGCTCTTGCAGTGCACCTGCATCTCCACCACCTGTGGGTGAGCTACGTAGTCTCCTGGGGAGGACATCGTGGCACACTGGCTTATCCCATTATTTCTATTTTATAGTCTGCGCCTCCCCACTCCCCCTCCCACAAGTTATTCCATCACTTCCGGGTCAGGAGCGCCAGTTTCAAATTTTTACTTTTTTTTCTTCGTGCATGCGCGCCGGCGCACTGACTCCACCGCCTCCTCTGGCCATCCCCCGGAAGTTACTCACACCACTTCCGGGGCAGGAGCGCTTACCGGTCTACCTGCTCGTGCGGCCCGGTTTCATCCTCCCCCACCGCCGCACAGCCCCGGTCTTACTGGAGGAGGTGGGCAGCCAATGCCCGCACCCTGCTCCTCCCAAATGAGTGCTGGCCTGTCCTGCCACATCGTGCTCCCCGTGAGCCAGGGCGGCCTCCCCCTGACCCTGGCCTCACGCCATCTGCTGCCAGACAAGGGGGAGCTGACTAGGCAGGCCTCCCCTGACGCTGCTTTTGGCACTGCAGCCCATGCCATTCGCACGGACACTGCACAGGCAGCCTCACAGCACAGGTATCCTCTTCTTTCCACAGGTTCCTTTAGGAACAGGAAACCAACTGAGGGAGCGAGGGGGACCTCCCCTTTTATTTCTGTAGGTTTCCTGTTCCCAGGGGTGGTTCCCCTCTCTCAGTGGGTGCTGTCTTGGCAAGGAGAAAAAAGCTTTTTGTGGCCAGCCAAGGGTCTTTCAATTCTTGTTTGAGGGATTTCCATTCTTTCTTGGAGAATTCTTCCAGTTTTGTGAAATTCCTGGGTGTCTTGCATGCACTGCTATTTTGAGGTCTAGCCACAGATTCTCAATGATGTTCAGATCAGGATACTTTGAGGATCACTGTAAAACCTCCAGACTGCACCTTTTGAGGTAGTCTATTGTGGATTTTGATATGTGTTTAGGATCATTGTTGTGAATGTTTTAGAAATGAATTCTGAGCAGAAGCTCCCTCTGGTGGTTACAAACAGTACTGAACCATTCAATGAGGATTAGCAATCAGGGATCACGGACTGGCTGGATATAAGGGAGGTTCCCTCCCATCATGGTTGCCGGTGATCAATTGTTCTTGTCTCAACGTTGTTTCCTGGTTCACTTGGAAGCTTGCTGAGTCTTGCCTCTTCTCCTGCTCTCAGATAAGATATTTTCTGTTTTTTGTTTTTGTGCTTGCCATTTGCATTTTTCTCTGCATTTCTGTGAGGTCAGCCAGGTTCCCCCTCCGGGGAGCTTGGGCTCCTCTCGGTTCCTCTGGAGCCACTGTTGTTTGTTCATTTGCCTTTTCCAGTTTTTTCAGTGGCTTAGTTTTGTTACACCAGAGAACTAATTTAGTTGGTAGAGGTCGTGTGATCTCAGGTGTTTTTGCAATTAGTAGCGTTGTTTTTTTTTTAGGGTTTTTTTGGATTGCAGTAAGTATCCTTCCTATCCTTTTCTGTCTAGGCCGATTGGGCCCCAGCGTTTGCTCATACTATTTTCTGTCTGTGTCAGTATTTCCTCTTGTCTAACCGCCATTACATGTTTGGGGGCTTCCTATGTTCTTCGGGGATGTGCTCCGGGGCAGATAGCTTTCCTCTTTCTATCTTTAGGTGTAGTTAACCTCTCAGGCTGTGACGAGGCGTCTAGGACCAACGTAGGAACGCTCCACGGCTGCCTTTAGTTGTGGTGGTTAGTCAGGGTACTGCAATCCAGTAGATTCCAACCTCTCTGGTGTATTGCCGTTTTTGCCTGCTCTCCTCAGCTACCAAAACATAACAGATCATTATCCATTTGTAGAAGCCTACCTCTTTTCAGCTTTTTTACAGATGCTGTTGTTTGCATCAATAATTTGCTGAACTTTCATTGAATCTATTCTTCCCTCTACAGGTGAATATTATGGTGAGAACGCAGGAAAGGTTTTCTTCTGATGACTTTTCCATGAAGGCCATATTTGTTCAGGTGTCTCTGAACAGGAGAACAATGTACCATAACTCCATCTAGAGTCTGCAAAATCTTTCTGAAGGTCTTTTGCATTCAGGGAAGGGTTCTTATATGCCACAAATCTCACAAATTTGCCACACAAATCTCTAAGGGTGCCCAAAACTTATGCATTGGCCCATTTTTCTATTTGTATTGTTTAAAATAAAAAAATTATAGAATTTTTTTTGCCTAAAATAATAAGGAAATTGTCATTTTTGACTCTTTGACATTAGACCTTTTAGAGACCATTTCTTCTTCAACTTGCTTAAATGTTCACATTAACATAAATTTTGAACAGGCGTGCCCAAACTTTTATATGCCACTGTATTTCTCATATATAGTAACTCAATCTTGTTCCCTCCGTTTGCTACCTGCTGCCTCCTCTACTTAGGTCGCCAGTTGGTTATTCCTGATTCAAAGGTGGTTATCACAGTGGTTAGTCTCAAACATGCCTCTCCTGGTTTTCCTGTGCTGTGGGATACAAAAGGGTGGCAGACATAGATTAGATTTATCAATGAACTTCCCATGCCACTGTGGGAGATCACCTTGTAATCAAGTAAAACAAGAAAACACCAATTTGAGGGTAGAAGTCAGCAGAAGACAAATAGAGGGCACCAGGTTTTGTAACTTTACATGAGAAAATATATAGTCATGTTCTAGTCCTAGGGTGGAGTGTCACTTTGAATATTATCCCAAGTAACTTACCCAGCAAAGGTAGTATATCTAAAAGGCTATCATATCATGGACTGTACCAACTTATTTACAATATTTGCCAGCAACATCTGCAATATCATCCATTTTTGAAATTTGATATTTACATTGTTTCTCACTACGCTTACTATGGCATCATTGTACAACATGTCATTTTGTATTGTTTTAATATTTAGGCTGTGTAGAAGTGTCATTTGACCAAAATATGGCACTGTTATTTGGGCATGACACAATCTATGGTGCTAGAAATTAGGCACGGTATGGTATTGTTATTTGTACACTGCATAACAAAACACATGGTGAGATGGGGTGTCAACAAAGGTACTGCACATGATGTTCACAATATAACTGCAAATATTCCTTGGCCTCATCTTATGCCACTCCAGTATAATTTATTTTCAGCCCTGAGGACTATACAGTCCAAATATGATCTCCCTTTCAGCACAATTTTCAGATTTCCCACTTGGCTCCTTCATTTTTCCAATTAACACTCTCGATACCTACCCATTTTGAAAGCTTATGTGTCTCCATGTTAAGGTTGACCTGGTCTTATTGTAGATATGAACAAAATCCTTAATATTCATGACATGAACTAGGTTGACAATATTTCTACATGCTTAAGTAGGAAGGCTATTTGGGTCATCTAAGTCAGTAATGGTACTCAATCTGGGCTGTGGCCTCCATATGCATCATGAATAAGGAGAATCAATGTAAGATTGTAGTGCATTGATATCATACCCCTATCCTGCTTCAGAATGGGATTCCTCAGTGCCTAGTTTTTGCTGGTACTGTGCCTCATCTAATGACTTCCTCCGTATATATTATGGGATTACAAACTGATCCGCCATTACTGTTTGGTGGTTTAATATGTTCTCCAGTAAACTTTGAATTCTACTTTCCATCTATCACCAAAATTGTAAATTCTCAACTTGTTCCCAAGGTTGTACCACATACCTTTGAGATGGGTTACGACAGGACCTGTCAAACATGACATCGGGTTCCTCACTACTGCAGGAACTTGTTACTCTTTCTTTTTCCCATAATAATTTTTTACACCCCTAATGAATCCCCCACATGGGGGAGGAAAAGTGTAGGGAGAAGAATACATCTAATTGTGGGTACATCTTAGCAGCCTACACTTGAGAACTGTCCTTGTGAGAGCAGTAGCAATACAGGGGAGTGACAGGAGTTTATAGGATAACCCCGTCCCCTAGGTCTTATATTTTTCCCTGTGTGTTCCTAACCTGATGATGGCAAGACAAACAGAATATTGATGAGACCAAACCAACTTTTATTATAGAGCACTGGTTGATTTAGAGCAGAAGCACTTTATCACATTGTTATGTTCACTGTTGGTCGTCACATTGCTCTTAATCTGGAGTATTAGTGACAACAATAAAATTTATATTTTATGTTTATAGGATCTCTCATTACTTATCTTACAAGTGCCGGCTCTCTAGCATCTGATTGGTAATTGTTACTGTTACGTCATCTGTACTTGTAATTTGGATCTCCTTTATTTCTAAAACACTAACAAATTATATTCTTTAAAAAAGCAGACTGTATGTATCACAAGACATTGTATGTATTTGGATGATGCACAGTACAGTATATAGGCTTGTGATTAGTAAAGGCGTCTTTTTTTCCCCAAGGACGGTATCTGAAATTGCAATTTGCTGTAGTTACTTGACTGGCTCTGAGCTATAACACCAGACAAGCCTGTATGTCAGAAGGAGAGAGAGTGACAATTTCCTTTTTAAACATGGGCCTTTTGGGAGATTTTTAAGGTGGGTGCCTGCGCCTTAAAGTGAATAAAATTTACAGTTTGAACTTTATTTCACATCTGCAACACATTTTAATATGGTGCACATAAAATGAATTGGAATATATAGAGAAATATTTGTTTTTCCATAAAGAAACTTTATTTTATGCTGAGGTAAGGTTTCTGCCCCTTTTTTCCTTTTCTAAAGTCCCACTCTGACCACAAGGATTCCTCAATCCAATAAAAGCAACCCTGAGGACATGCGCATCTAGTGACGGTATATGGCTAAACTGTGATTTATGGATTTTTTAATATGCAGTTACACAGATGGACATATGCTCTCCCATAAGCAATGCTTCTAGGGAAGAATCCCTCCAGCTCCCTAGATTCCACTTGCGCTTGTTTGCTTATGGATTAATATAGCTTTTCGAAGAAAGCTTTCTATACAGTACAGACCAAAAGTTTGGACACACCTTCTCATTCAAAGATTTTTCTGTATTTTCATGACTATGAAAATTGTAGAATCACACTGAAGGCATCAAAACTATGAATTAATACATGTGGAATTATACATTACACTTTACAAAAAAGTGTGAAAAAACTGAAAATATGTCTTATATTCTAGGTTCTTCAAAGTAGCTACCTTTTGCTTTGATTACTGCTTTGCACGCAGAAAAGGTGAACAGATGGACTCTACATGCCTAGTTCCCACCGTGAAGCATGGAGGAGGTGGTGTGATGATGTGGGGGTGCTTTGCTGGTGACACTGTTGGGGATTTATTCAAAATTGAAGCGGTGAGCGGTCCAGCTCACCCCAAACCATCTCGATTGGGTTCAGGTCTGGTGACTGTGGAGGCCAGGTCATCTGGTGTAGCACCCCAACACTCTCCTTCTTGGTCAAATAGCCCTTACACAGTCTGGAGGTGTGTTTGGGGTCATTGTCCTGCTGAAAAATAAATGATGGTCCAACTACATTCAAACCGGATGGAATAGCATGCTGCTGCAAGATGCTGTAGTAGCCATTCTGGTTCAGTATGCCTTCAATTTTGAATAAATCCCCAACAGTGTCACCAGCAAAGCACCCCCACATCATCACACCACCTCCTCCATGCTTCACGGTGGGAACCAGGCATGTAGAGTCCATCCGTTCACATTTTCTGTGTGCAAAGCAGTAATCAAAGCAAAAGGTGGCTACTTTGAAGAACCTAGAATATAAGACATATTTTCAGTTGTTTCACACTTTTTTGTAAAGTGTAATGTATAATTACACATGTGTTAATTCATAGTTTTGATGCCTTCAGTGTGATTCTACAATTTTCATAGTCATGAAAATACAGAAAAATCTTTGAATGAGAAGGTGTGTCCAAACTTTTGGTCTGTACTGTATGTCTCTGACTGAAATTAGAGGCATACAGAGAGGGTGTTTGTTCTCTATGAAAAGTCTGTGAGAACTGTGTTCAAAATGGAGCAGCAATATAGCCATGTGCATAAACATTAAAGGTAAGGCACCATGCCAGCTGCAGTACTTCATACACCATTGTGGTTTGTCTGTAACCTGCATCTCTATCTGTAAAGGTGTAGTTACACTGCAAGATTATTGTGAATAATTGTTCCTAGGAACGCTCGTTTCACGATAATCTTGCTCTATAAACAAGCTGCTCAAAACGCTCGTTCATCAGGTGAAATGATCTTTGATAGAGCACTGAACAATCCATTACAGGTCGTTCAGTGCACATCGTTAAGTGCAGTCTGTCTGCGTAAATAGGCTACTAAACAACCCCCAATCTGTAAGTATTTACTGTTAAAAAGGAGTCTGTCAGCAGGATTTTAAACCCAAAACTATTTATATGAGCATGTAGTTCTTTCAAAGACAAGTCCAGCAATACCTTTACATGAACACTCTGCTCCTCCGTTACTGAGAAATGAGCATTAGAATTAATATGCAAATGAGGCTGTAGATCTGAAGCCTTTGTCCCTCCGACTCTATTCAAGAGCCGCCTCCTACTTGACTGATTGCTCCTTTGCCTGAAGTCACACTGCATAGAGGCGGTCAGTCAAGCAGGAGGAGCTGGTACTGGAAGGGGAATAGAGCTGGAATGACAGAGGTTTCCGATCTACAGCTTCATTTGCATATCGATTAAAACACTGAGGAACTTGATGGCCATATAAAGGTATTTCTAAGCTTTTCTTTGAACCAGATATCTGCATATGTAAATTGTTTGGAGAGTGACAAATTCCGTGTAACAGTGCCAAATCAAGTAATGTAAACCCAGGTTAGATATGCCTTGCTTTAATGGCACCACTTTCAGTGATATTCTAATACCTGTATAACAATGTATTAGGAAATTGCATTATTCAGAGAAATTGTATTATTCAGGAAATAAAAATAAGTTTCAAGATAGCAGCTGAGTGGAAGTGAAGCAGAGATGTGATTTAGCGTGTAAGCGATGTCACCACCAGCAGAAAGCTGCAGAGATTCTACGCTAGAAGTTTCAGTATGTAACTAATTGCACTAGGAGTTTTCTGTGTAATAAACGGAGCTGGATCACTGTCAGAAGCTATTTCTCTTCTAGATTATAATTTCCAGCCCAAATTAACACTGACTTTATTTCCTCGCAAGCTGCCAACTGAGAAATACAATTGCTGGCATCTTTACACTCTAAGTTGGCAAGCACACTCAAGCAGATCCATGACTCCTGGAAAGATGTCAGCATACCAAGCGCTGGGTGAAGGCTTGTGATGGAAAGCTCAGATTTTATATATTTGCATCAGATGCAGCAAAAATATAGATATGACAATGTTTTGAGCGATGCTTTCTATAAGACTTCCGACGTTTTCTTTGGCAGTATGTGCCTAATTACCACAACATTTGCATGTGCATTAGTTGCGTGAAATTAATTTTACACATTTTCAGTGGGGCTTGGACGACAGTAGACATAGCATCTTACACAGGGAACCAGAGCCCTACTCTAAGCAAGAGCAACAACTCCGAGTAAGTGCTCTCTACAGATTGGTGTCTTGTTTGGCTGATATCCGTTGTCATGTTTCAAAACTTTGAATTACAGGCAGAGATGAGCGAATTGATTCCATGGAAATTTGAGACAAATTTTATGACATTCATAAGTACCGGAGATCAATTTGCAATTTTATATCAATCGTCAAATAAAGCCCACCAACTTTGTAAGCATTGCAGATGTTTGCATCAGCCATACAAGGCTCACATGACCTTAGGGGCGCCATTCATGGACTTTCCCGCAATGTTTTGCAGATATCACATCACATAGCATAGCCTATCAAAATGAACTATCATAGCCTGTAAAAAATCCTAGGCAGGAAATGCAGCAACAGTTTGGCTAGTGAAAGAATATTGGAGCTCAGCAATAGAGATAGGAAAAGAAAGCCCTAGACAATTGGACAAATAACCCAGATAATAATGTGTTGTACAACTGCAGCAGTCAAAAACATGAGAATACTAATCTGTGGAAAATACAGAATTCAGTTATTATGGGGAAAGAGAGCTTGAGAGGTGACAGCAGAATTGCCAGTGTGATTGATTAGTGATATGTAGATGGTACTTATCTCCCTGCAATTTAATTACAATTCTGTAATTGTAACTAGTAAATCAGGCATGCAAAAACACACATGCACAGTTACATGTTTACCTTTTTTTAAACATTTTTTTATTTTTCTAACAAAATCCAATCCCTTTCTGAAAATTTACAAAATAAGAAATGCTAGGTGAATAGTATACACATTAAAAAAAACAACACCTGCAATGGAGCGCTGTATATGTGTGACTTGTGCAGAAGTAAAATGTGACTAGTAAAATACATGTGCAAAAATATATTGTTTTCAGTACACACATCTTGTGATGTAAACAGCCATTAAATGTCTTGATTTTGGGGAATATTTTTGGCAAATAGACAGTTTGATCACACAACCACATAGGTCCGTTTTTTTTCTCGCTCCCTCATTTGAATTCCATGTCTCTATTTACTTGTATGTGCTGAATGTTTGATTATGGTGGTTTGTCCTGATGAAGAAGTTTTAAACGCGTTGACAAATAAACCGCATTACTTCGATTCCTGTCGACAGCAACGCAGGTTAACCCATTTATTTCCGCTTTCATCCCTGAGGTTTTCTATGTAGGGTCTTTAATTTAGTTTACAGTTCACTGGCCTCTAGTGCTATTGTCTTAGACTAATCCAGTTGAAACCAGAAGTTTACATACTTTATATAAAAAGACACATATGCATGTTTTTCTCAATATCTGACATGAAATCAGAATAAACCTTTCCCATTTAGGTCAATTAGGATTACCATAATTATTAATATTTGCCAAATGTCAGAATAATGAGAGAGAGAGAATATTTTAAGGCATTTTTATTACTTACTGCAAAGTCAAAAGTTTACATACATTTCATTAGTATTTGGTACAATTGCCCTTAAACTGAATGACTTGGGTCAAACGTTTGGGATATCCTTCCACAAGCTTCTCACAATAGTTGGTTGGAATTTGGGCTCATTCCTCCTGACAAAACTGGTGTAACTGATCCAGGTTTGTAGGTCACCTTGCTCATACCGGCCTTTTCAGCTTTGCCCATAAATTTTCAATAGGATTGACATCAGGGCTTTGTAATGGCCACTCCAAAACATTAACTTTGTTATCCTTAAGCCACTTTGCTACCATTTTGGCAGTATGCTTTGGGTCATTGTCAATTTGGAATATGCATTTCTGCCCAAGCTTTACCTTCCTGGCTAATGTCTTGAGATGTTGCTTCAGTATTGCCACATAATCTTCTTTTCTCATGATTCCATCTATTTTGTGAAGTACATCAGTCCCTCCTGCAGCGAAATAACCCCACAACATGATGCTGGTAACCCTGTTTTTCATAGATGGGATGGTGTTCTTAGGCTTCCAAGCTTCTTCCTTTTTCCTCCAAATGTAACGATGGTCATTATGCCCAAAAAGTTAAATTTTAGTTTCATCAGACCACAGGACATGTCTCCAAAAGTTAAGGTCTTTGTTCATGTGTGCATTTGCAAACATTAATCTGGCTTTTTTATGTTTCTTTTGGAGTAACGGCTTCTTCTTGGCAGAGTGGCCTTTCAGCCCATGTTGATAGAGTACTCGTTTCACTGTGGATAGTGACACAATCTTACCAGCTTCCGCCATCATCTTCACAAGGTCTTTTGCTTTTGTCCTTGAGTTCATATGCACATGTCGGACCAAACACGTTCATCTCTGGGACACAAAACCCGCCTCCATTCTAAAGGGTATGCCACACTAAACGAGATCGCAAACGAGATCGCAAACGAGATCACTAAAACGTCACTATTTTGCGATCTCATTAGCGACTTAGCTGTGTGTGGCATGTAGCAACTATGTGGCCCCTGCTGTGATCTCGTTGATCGTTCACTAGAGTTCTGGACCGTTTTTTGATCGTTGGCGTCCCGCTGGTGAGCCTATATCGCTGTTTGGCACCTTTTGCGGACGACCTCGTTTGTGACGCATATGGGTTTAGCGTCACGGAATGGATCGCAATATCTATAAGTTCTCTTTTGCGTCACAGAGAGGATCGCAGCAGTTGCAAAGCAGGCTAGCAGGACGCAGAGAGCAGGAGCGATGCTGGAAATTCCTATGAATCAGAAGCGCTCAGTACATGCTAATGACATCCTAACGACCGCCAAAGTCGTTAAAGAGATCGCTGACCGCTGATGAGTCGTTTATGAGATCTCCTGTTTGGCAGCTACTAGCGACCTAAAAGAGATCTCACAAACGATCTCATTAGCTTGCGTCGTTATTGAGATCGCTAACGAGATCACTAAGTGTGGCAGTACCTTAAGCGTTATGATGTCTGGACATTCCCATCTTATTGGACTTGCATATAATTGTTTGTACAGATGAACGAGGCACCTTCAGGTATCTTGAAATTGTACCCAAGGATGAACCAGACTTGTGCAAGTCCACAATTCTCTTTCTGATATCTTGGCTGAATTCTTTAGACTTTCCCATGATGCTACACAAAGAAGCAGTGTGTTTCAGGTGTGCATTAAAATACATCCACAGGTGTGTCTCTAATTAACTCAGATGTTGCTTCTAAACACATAACATCATCATATGGGCAGTCAAGGATTGTTTAAAGACATAGTAATCTTAGCGTATGTAAACATTTGACTTTGAAGTAAGTAATCAAAATGCCTTAAAACATTCTCTCTCATTATTATGGCATTTGGCAAATATTAATAATTATGGTAATCCTAATTTACCTAAAACAGGAAAGGTTTATTCTGATTTCATGTCAGATATTGAGAAAAACATGCAGATGTGTCTTTTTATATAGTGTATGTAAACTTTTGGTTTCAACTGTACATGGTAGGAAATTGTAGTTTAAGTGAAATTAAAAGATTGATTACACAGATCTTTCAGCCTCTGGCTGTAAAATAAAGCCTTAAATTCACTGTAACAGCGCAGAGAGGCTGCTCCTGGCCGTGGCACTATTAGCAATAATAATAAATAATAATTAGCTACCTTTTTTGCGGACCATAAGACGCACTTTTTTCCCCACAAATTTCGGGGGAAAATGGGGGTGCGTCTTATGGTCGCAACATAACTAAAAATCCGGTGGCGGCGGCGGCCCCAATTCAGCCTCCCTGTGGTGCGGTGGTGGTGTCGGGGCAGCAGCGGGGCTCTGTGCAGCGTGGGGGCTCCGCCGGCGTTTAGTCCCAGCCGGAAAGCCCCCTAGCTGCGACGCGGTGGCCTCCAGTGGCGGTCTCGATCAGCCTCCGTGGTGCGGTGGTGATGTCGGGGCAGCAGCGGGGCTCTGTGCAGCGTGGGGGGCTCCGCCGGCGTTTAGTCCCAGCCGGAATGCCCCCGAAGCTGCGACGCGGTGCCGTCCTGATGTCCTCCGGCTGGGACTAAACGCCGGCGGAGCCCCCCACGCTGCACAGAGCCCCGCTGCTGCCCCGACACCACCACCGCACCACGGAGGCTGATCGAGACCACCACCGGAGGCCACCGCATCGTAGCTGCGGGGGCTTTCCGGCTAGGACAAAATGCCGGTGGAGCCCCCCATGCTGCACAGAGCCCTGCTGCTGCCCCGACACCACCACCGCACCACGGAGGCTGATCGAGACCGCCACCGGAGGCCACCGCGTCGCAGCTGCGGGGGGCTTTCCGGCTAGGACGAAATGCCGGCGGAGCCCCCCACGCTGCACAGAGCCCTGCTGCTGCCCCGACACCACCACCGCACCACGGAGGCTGATCGAGACCGCCACCGGAGGCCACCGCGTCGCAGCTGCGGGGGCTTTCCGGCTAGGACGAAATGCCGGCGGAGCCCCCCACGCTGCACAGAGCCCCGCTGCTGCCCCGACACCACCACCGCACCACAGGAAGTCTGAATTGGGACTGCCATCAGATTTGTGAGTATATTGGCACCCCACAGAGCACAGCCACCCCACAGAACACAGCTACCCCACAGAACACAGCCGCCCCACAGAACACAGCCACCCCACAGAGCACAGTCACCCCACAGAACACAGCCACCTCACAGAACACAGCCACCCCACAGCGCACCACCACCGCACCAGCCTGGACCACCAAACGACCCCAGTGACCTCTCCTCTACCTGTGCTGATCCCTTCGCTGGTAACCTGAATTTGGACAGTAAGACGGACCCCCATTTGATACATTATTTTTTTTCCCTATTTTACTTCTGAAAATTTGGGGTGCGTCTTATGGTCCGGTGCGTCTTATAGTCCGAAAAATACGGTAGTTAGCTAGGCAGTTGTATATCAGTCAGATAGTATAGCTAGAAAGTGTCCAGTGTGGCTGTTAAATTTACCTTCCAGCATTTTTTTTTGGCCATCACTGAGGTCCACAGACAAAGCCAGCAGGGCACATGTCCTACAAGTGTGTTGTGCACTGCTTCTATTGTGCTCCTTGAGAATAGCATTCTAAATAATATTTTTTCACTAGCTAAATGTGAAACAGCATGCTGTATCCCACCTTGTCATTTAGTGCTGTGGTGATTACTGATGAGCGAGTATACTCGTTGCTCGGGTTTTCCCAAACATGCTCGGGTGTCCTCTGAGTATTTGGGCGTGCTCGGAGATTTATTTTTTGTCACCGCAGCTGCATGATTTGTGGCTGCTAGACAGCCTGAATACATGTGGGAATTGCCTGTTTGTTAGGGAATCCCCAAATGTATTCAGGCTGTCCAGCAGCCACAAATCATGCAGCTGCGGCGACAAAAACTAAATCTCCGAGCACGTCAAAATACTCGGAGGACACCCAAGCATGCTCGGGAAAACCCAAACAACGAGTATACTCGCTCATCACTAGTGGTGATACTGTCTGCCGACCTAACACATATGAAAAAATTATAATTGTTCAGTTGCAAAAAGTTAGACAGCCCACCTTATCACACTTTGTCATTTTGTTGGGTTGCAGTTAAGCTGTCTGCAGATCTCAAGCACATAACCTATTTTTTTTTCTGTTGCTAAATGTCATACAGTAGGGGACCTGACTTTAAAATAGTTTGTAGCATCTAGTGCGTTATAGAGGCCTGATCTAGAGGCCACCAAAAAATTATTCTGTTCCTAGTGTCATACTGTAGGGCATCTGGCTTTCAAATAGTTTGAAGCAGCTAGTGTGTTATAGAGAGCTGATCCAAAGGCCGTCAAAAATTCTTGTGTTCCTAACGTCATACAGTAGGGGACCTGACTTTAAAATAGTTTGTAGCATTTAGTGTGTTATAGAGGCCTGATCCAAAGGCCAGAAAAAATTCTTCTGTACCTAGTGTCATACAGTAGGGGACCTGACTTTAAAATACTATGTAGCATCTAGTGTGTTATAGAGACCTGATCCAGAGGCCACCAAAAAAATATTCTGTTCCTAGTGTCATAAAGTAGGGGACCTGACTTTAAAATAGTTTGCAGCATCTAGTGTGTTATAGAGGCCTGATCCAGAGGCCACCAAAAAATGCTTGTGTTCCTATCGTCATACAATAGGGGACCTAACTTTAAAATAATTTGTAGCATTTAGTGTGTTATAGAGGTCTGATCCAGAGGCCACCAAAAAATTCTTGTGTTCCTAACGTCATACAGTAGGAGACCTGACTTTGAAATAGTTTGTAGCATCTGGTGTCTTATAGAAGCCTGATCCAGAGGCCACAAAAATGTGTTCTGTTGCTAGTGTCATACAGTAGGGGACCTGACTTTAAATTACTTTGTAGCATCTAGTGTGTTAGCTCTCCAGGCTGAGTTTGATCAATGGCTGTCTCCACTGAACATGCATCCAGGGAAGGCCGTGTCCGATGACGGTGTGAACCTGTTGGTGGCCCTATAGCGAGGCAAGCTCACACACGTGCCTTGCATGGCTCACGTCCTCAACGTGGTGGTACAGCATTTTCTCCGCCACTATCCTGGCCTGCGTGAGCTGCTACAGAAAGCACGGAAGCTGTGTGCTCATTTCCGCTGTTCGCACTCCTCAGGTCATTGACTTGCATCGATACAGAGGTCTTTGTCCATGCCAGTTAACAGGTTGATATGCGATGTGCCAACAAGGTGGAATTCTACTCTGCACATTACAGCAACTGTGGCAGCAGCAACGAGCAGTATGACGCAGTATGCCATGTCATATAGCCTGGGCCAACGCAGTACGGACGTGGCTCATGTCACATTTACGGAGTGGGCACAGATTAAGGACCTCTGCACCCTTCTGCACAGTTCTGAAATGGCTACTAAGATAGTTAGCGCTGATGACGCCATCATCAGCATCACTATTCCGGTCATCTATATGCTGAAGCAGACTTCGGGAGGAGATGGTGGTCCCAGAAGAAGAGCAGGAAGCAGAGGAGGATGCGGAAGGGATAACATTGTCTCTAAGTTCCAGACTGTTGTCACACAGGCGGGTACTAAGGGAGGGTGGATTACTGCTTTCGAGGGGGCTTTTGATAACAGACAAACTGTTATCAAAGGTGCAAGTTCCGAGGAACAAATGGAAGAGGTAATGGGCGAGCAACTGTCAGATGAAGAGGATAATCCTACCCTCTCTGTTGTTCGTGGTTAGGGGGACAGGATGGAGGAAACAAGCATAATTGTTACCCAGCCACCAACACAGCATGAGCTTGGACCCAATGGTAGAGCCCAGCATATGAATGCCTTCTTGCTGCACTATCTGCAACATGATCCCCATATAGTTATGATTAGGAATACTGCTGACTACTGGGTTGCCACTCTGTTAGATCCACATTATAAAACCAAATTTTGCCAGATGCTTCCCGGCCTGGAAAAGGACCCGTGAATGCTGGAGTATCGAAACACGCTTTTACACAACCTTAAGAGAGCTTTTCCACAAGACAGCAGTGAAGTACACAGTTCGCATCACAGCTCTAGACATCCAACCTTCGGCACGTCAATTTGTCAACGCCAAAATATCAGCAGCAGAAGTAAAGGAAGTGGAAGAAGAAATTTCTGTGAGTCCTTTGACACTTTTTTTAGACCAGCTTGTGCACCAGCACAGCAGAGTCCAAGTCTTACACGTGGTGAATGAATGAAGAGGATGGTGCAGGAGTATCTAGAATAGAATATTAATACCATCAGGGAGGGTTTGGTCCATTTCACATTTTGGACTGCAATAGCATCTGCCATGGCTGGAGAACAAGATCCGACCCCCCCACACTGAGTGACGGCGGCGATCGGCCCCCACCACCGATTGATTGTGATGATCGGTTGCCGCCGTCACTATCTGCTCCCCTCCTCCTTGCCTCCGCTCCCCCATCTTCCGATCCCCCCCCTCACCTCTCCCAGTCCCTGCAATGTCTCAGTGGCCGTCCCGGTGTCCCTCTGGGATTCTTCATGGGTGCCGCCATCTTGGAAAATGGCGGGCGCGTGCGCAGTTTGCCCGCCGGCCGGCAGATTCCATACAATTATTTTGATCACTGTGATAAACTCTCACAGTGATCAAAATAAAAAAAAAAGTAAATAAACTCCCCCTTTATCACCCCCATATGTAGGGACAAGTAATAAAATAAAGAAAATATTTTTTTTTTTTTCTCTTAGGGTTAGAATTAGGGTTAGGGTTAGAACTAGGGTTAGGGTTAGAATTAGGGTTAGGGTTAGCATTAGGGTTACGGATAGAATTAGGGTTACCGTTAGTATTAGGGTTGGAATTTGGGTTAGGGTTGGAATTAGGGTTAGTGTTGTAATTAGGGTTAGGGTCAGAATTAGTGTTAGGGTTGGAATTAGGGTTAGGGTTGGGATTAGGGTTAGGCTTGTGGTTAGGGTTAGAGTTGGGATTAGGGTTAGTGGTGTGTTGGGGTTAGGGTTGGGATTAGGGTTAGGCTTGTGGTTAGGGTTATGGTTAGGGTTGGGATCAGGGTTAGGGTGTGTTGGGGTTAGGGCTTGTGTTAGGTGTGTGTTGGGGTTAGGGTTGTGGTTAGGGGTGTGTTGGGGTTAGGGTTGGCGTTAGAATTGAGGGTTTCCACTATTTAGGCACATTAGGGGTCTCCAAACGTGACATGGCGCCACCATTGATTCCAGCCAATTTTGCGTTCAAAAAGTCAAACAGTGCTCCTTTTATTCCGAGCACCGACGTATGCCCAAACAGTGGTTTACCCCCACATGTGGGGTATTAGCGTACTCAGGAAAAATAGTACAACAACTTTGGGGGTCTAATTTCTCCTGTTACACTTGTGAAAAAAAATTGGGGACTAAAAAATTTATTTTATGGAAAAAAATGACTTTTTATTTTCACGGCACTGCATTATAAACATCTGTGAAGCATGTGGGGGTTCAAGGTGCTCACCACACATCTGGATAAGTTCCTTGGGGGTCTAGTTTCCAAAATGGCATCACTTGTGGGGGGTTTCTACTGTTTAGGCACATCAGGGGCTCTGCAAACGTAACAAGATGTCCACAGATCATTCCATCAAATCGGCATTTCAAAGCGTCACTACATCCCTTCCGAGCCCTGACGTGTGCCCAAACAGTGGTTCCCCCCCACATATGGGGTACCAGCGTACTCAGGATAAACTGGACAACAACTTTTGGGGACCAATTTCTCCTGTAACCATTGTGAAAATAAAAAATAGGGGGCTAAAAAATAATTTTTTGAGGAATAAAAATGATTTTTTATTTTCACTGCTCTGTGTTATAAACTTCTGTGAAGCACGTGGGGGTTCAAGGTGCTCACCACACATCTAGTTTCCAAAATGGGGTCTCTTGTGGGGGGTTTCTACTGTTTAGGCACATCAGGGCTCAGCAAACGTAACAAGATGCCCGCAGACCATTACATCAAGTCGGCATTTCAAAGCGTCACTACATCCCTTCCGAGCCCTGACGTGTGCCCAAACAGTGGTTCTCCCCCACATATGGGATACCAGCGTACTCAGGATAAACTGGATAACAACTTTTGGGGTCCAATTTCTCCTGTAACCATTGTGAAAATAAAAAATAGGGGGCTAAAAAATCATTTTTTGAGGAATTAAAATGATTTTTTATTTTCACTGCTCTGCGCTATAAACTTCTATGAAGCACCTGGGGGTTCAAAGTGCTCACTGTGCATCTAGATAAGTTCCTTAGGGGGTCTAGTTTCCAAAATGGGGTCATTTGTGGGGGAGCTAAAAAGTTTAGGCACACAGGGGCTCTCCAAACATGACATGGTGATTGGAGCTAATTTTCCATTAAAAAAAGTCAAATGGCGCTCCTTCCCTTCTGAGCCCTGCCGTGCGCCCAAACAGTGTTTCCCCCCACTATGGGGTACATATGGGGTACCAGCGTACTCAGGACAAACTGGACAACAACTTTTGGGTCCATTTTATCCTGATACCCTTGGGAAAATAAAAAATAGCAGGCTAAAAAATCATTTTTGAGGAAAAAAAATGATTTTTTTATTTTCACTGCCCTGCGTTTATAAACTTCTGTGAAGCACTTGGGGTTCAAAGTGCTCACTACACATCTAGATAAGCTCCTTGGGGGGTCTATTTTCCAAAATGGGGTCATTTGTGGGGAGCTGCAATGTTTAGGCACACAGGGACTCTCGAAATGCGACATGACAACCGCTAAATATTCCAGCATATTTTCCATTCAAAAAGTCAAATGGCGCTCCTTCCCTTCAGAGCCCTGCCGTGCTCCCAAACAGTGGTTTATGACCACATATGAGGTATTGGTGTACTCAGGAGAAATTGCCCATCAAGTCTACATTCCAAAATGGAGCTTCTTCCCTTCTGAGCTCTCCCATGCGCCAAAACAGTGGTTCCCCCCACATATGGGGTATCGGTGTACTCAGGACAAATTGCACAAGAACTTTTGAGATCCAATTTATCCTGTTACCCTTGGGAAAATAAAAAATAGTGGGCTAAAAAATCATTTTTGAGGAAAAAAAATATTTTTTTATTTTCACTGCTCTGCGTTATATACTTCTGTGAAGCACTTGGGGATTCAGAGTGCTCACAACACATCTAGATAAGTTCCTTAAGGGGTCTAGTTTCCAAAATGGTGTCACATGTGGGGTTTTTTCACACAGGGTCTCTCCAAACGTGTCATGGTGTCCGCTAACGATTGGAGCTAATTTTCCATTCAAAAAGTCAAATGGCACTCCTTCCCTTCTGGGCCCTGCTGTGCGCCCAAACAGTGGTTTATGACCACATACAGTGGTGGCCAAAAGTATTAGCACTCCTGCAATTCTGTCAGATAATACTCAATCACAAATTATTTGATATTTTTATCTTCATTTATATTTGCTTTGCAAAAAACACAAAAGAGAATAAAGCAAAAATCAAATCCTTGATCATTTCACACAAAACTCCAAAAATGGGCCAGACAAAAGTATTGGCACCCTCAGCCTAATACTTGGTTGCACAACTTTTGCTAAAATAACTGCGAACAACCGCTTCCGGTAACCATCAATGAGTTTCTTACAATCCTCTGCTGGAATTGTAGACCATTCTTCTTTGGCAAACTGCTCTAGGTCCCTGATATTTGAAGGGTGCCTTCTCCAAACTGCCATTTTGAGATCTCTCCACAGGTGTTCTATGGGATTCAGGTCTGGACTCATTGCTGGCCACCTTAGAAGTCTCCAGTGCTTTCTCTCAAACCATTTTATAGTGCTTTTGGAAGTGTGTTTTGGGTCATTGTCCTGCTAGAAGACCCATGACCTCTGAGGGAGACCCAGCTTTCTCACACTGGGCCCTACATTATGCTGCAAAATTTGTTGGTAGTCTTCAGACTTCATAATGCCATGCACACGGTCAAGCAGTCCAGTGCCAGAGGCAGCAAAGCAACCCCAAAACATCAGGGAACCTCTGCCATGTTTGACTGTAGTGACCGTGTTCTTTTCTTTGAATGCCTCTTTTTTTTCCTGTACACTCTATGTTGATGGTTTTTCCCAAAAAGCTTGACTTTTGTCTCATCTGTAGTGTTGAGCGATACGATACCGCAAGTATCGGGTATCGGCCGATATTAGCTCTATCGGCCTTTCGATACTTAGTTTCGATATTTTCCATATATCGTATACCGGAATCGGAAGTTCCCATAATTCTTTGAGAGGCAATGTGATTTTAGTCAGCCAATGAGGAATCCTAAGAAGTGTGGGCACATCCTGTACTGCTGCGGTCATGTTAACTAATGGCATGGCTGTGATTGGATGCTGAAATGATGTCAGAATGCACTATAAAAGGCGCCGTCCGCCATTTTAGCGTCACTGTGCTGTGAATTCAGTAAGGGACAGAACGCTGCTGTGCTGACTCTGAGGGACAGTTAGAGATTGCGATTTAGTGTACTGTGCTGTAGGCAGGCTAGCACCAACCGCTGTGTAAAGCTTCCTTTTGCCTGCAGTGTTGTTTTAACAGCTCTGCAAGGTGTGTGTGAGTGCAGGTGACGCTGCAGTTTGCTCTGCATGCAACGCTGTCTGTAGGCATCTGCACGTGTCACTCACAGACTCTTTTTTTTTTCTTCAGTGTAATTCCTGCAGCTCCATGCAATTTAACTATTAGTGTGACGCGCTTCCATCCGTATCCAATACATTGGTTGCAAACACTATAGAAGTAGACAAAGGAGTAGCCTTTCACAGATTGTGAACAGTTGTGTTTCAGTGTTCACTTCAGTCTGTGTTTTTTATTTTTTGAGTGCACATCACGCTCCAGTTACTTGTTCAAGCACTGCTGCTTGTACTCTGCTGAGCGTGTCTCAGTGCCTCATCCTTTTCATTTATCTCCAATTGGTTCTGCTCCATTCCATTTAAAATATAATCTATTAGTGTGACGCGCTTCCATCCGTATCCAATACATTGGTTGCAAACACTATAGAAGTAGACAAAGGAGTAGCCTTTCACAGATTGTGAACAGTTGTGTTTCAGTGTTCACTTCAGTCTCTGCGTAATAACCACACTTAGGCCTTATAACTTTTCTGACTTTCTTTATCAATCTACCAAGATGAAGAAGTCAGTGAGTAAGGCACGTGGTCGTGGCCGTGGAGTTTCAGCAGGGAGAGGACGTGGGGATTCTGTGGCTGCTGCCGCCCTCAGTGACACAGCATCCACCAGTTTTACCCATGAGCGTTCCTTTATGCGCACTTTGGTAGGAGCTCGGCGTGCCCCCTTGCTGCGGGAAGAACAAATTGAAGCCGTTGTTGGTTGGATGGCAGCCAATGCATCGACTTCAATTCCTTCCACCTCCTCTCAGGAACACAACACTGTTGAGCAACCATCTGTCTGTTCACCGCCTGTCAAATTGCCCAGGCAGTCAGAGAGTTCTGTACAGGAGCCAGCTGAGTCTCTGCTTCTGTTCTCAGAATCTGTTGGCTCGCAAACACGGGCACAGGCAAGCAGCATTCTGCAATTTGAAGAAGAGGGAGTATGCAGTGATGCGCAACAGCTGTGTCTCTCTCAATCTGAAGAGGCGGGTGAGCCAGTGCCGATGGACAGCACACCGCAGAACGCATCTTATGATGATGATGAGACTCAGGTGCCAGGTTTTGTGGAGCATGGTGCTGCCCAGACCATCCAACAGCAGCAGGTGTTGGAAGAGGGTAGTGGAGATGATGAAGTCCGAGACCCAACATGGCGTGAGCAACAGGAAGGTGGTGGGAGCAGCTCTGAGGAAGAGATTGTCCCAACGGTACAAAGAGGAGGGAGAGGTAGGCTGCAGACTCGCTTGCCTGTAGCCTCCAGTTTGGCACCTGTTGGGAGCAGTTCTCTTAGAAATGTCAAAATTGGCGCTCCCATGACTTGCACTGCGTGGTCCTTTTTTGACAGACTTGTAGATGATATTTGCTATGTTCAATGCAAGCTGTGTAAGCAAAAAGTTAAAAGAGGTAAAAATATCAGTAACCTGAATACCACAAATATGTGGAAACATGTACGGACAAAGCACGTAGCTGAGTTACAAAGACACACTGGAGATGTAGGCCAACCTACAGCAGCACCTACATCTTCAGGTCGTGTTCGAGCCTCTACCTCCAGCTCACACACACCTGGTTCGGCTTCCTCACAGGATCTCCATGGAAGAACCTTGGTCACTGTTGTCCATAGACAAACTGTTATTCCACCCACAGCAGCAAGTTCACAGTCATCGTCACACTCCCAGAACAAAAAACAGCCATCGGTACCACAGGCATGGGATAAAAGACGGCCATACTCGGCAAACCATCCACGAGCACAGGCTCTGAATGCTGGCATCGCAAAACTCCTGTCCCTTGAAATGCTGTCATTCAGGCTGGTGGAGACTGACAGTTTCAGGAACTTTATGGCATTGGCAGTCCCACAATATAATGTGCCAAGCCGATTTTATTTCAGCAGGCAAGCTGTCCCTGCTCTGCAAAAACATGTCGAGAGAAACATTAAACATGCGCTACTAAACGCCGTCAGTAGCAGGGTCCACCTGACCACCGATGCGTGGATCAGTACCCATGGCCAGGGACGATACCGTTCCCTCACTGCCCATTGGGTCAATGTTGTGGAGCCGGGTACAGATCTTGCCAGTGGCGCTGTACGTGTTCTGCCAACTCCAAGGATTGCAGGAATCCAGTCTGTACACATTGATTCCTCCTCCTACTCCAGTTCCTCAGAATCATCGCTGCACGAGCCGTCACGGTATACCTCCACATGGACCCGTGAACGCTTACCTGTTGCGACCGATATGAGCACAGCCGTGGCCAAACGTCAACAGGCCATCCTGAAATTAATTTCCATGGGGAATCGAAGCCACACAGCGCAGGAGCTCTGGGATGCCATCAAGCAGGAGAGCGACGTGTGGTTTTTGTCAGCTAATCTCCAGCCAGGCTTGGTAGTGTGTGACAATGGCCGAAATCTGGTGGCAGCTCTGGGCCTTGGCAACCTCACTCACATACCATGTCTGGCACATGTGCTCAACTTGGTCGTGCAGAGTTTTTTGAGGGACTATCCGGATCTTGATGCACTGCTGCACAAGGTCCGCCTAGAGTGCGCTCACTTGCGACGTTCCAGCATCGCCAGATCGCGCATTGCAGCTCTGCAAGTCAGATTTCGCCTTCCTGAACATCGCATCATATGTGACGTACCCACCAGGTGGAATTCAACGTTACATATGTTGGAGCGGTTGTGTGAGCAGCAGCCAGCAGTAATGGAGTATCAGCTGCAACAGGCGCAATCAACTCGCAATTTGCGCCGTTCACACTTCACCACTACTGAGTGGGCCTCTATGAAGGACATCTGCGACGTTTTGCGTGCGTTTGATGTCTCAACGCGGATGGCGAGTGCAGATGATGCACTAGTCAGCATGACTGTCCCCCTTATCTGCCTGCTTCAGAAATCACTGAAAGCACTAAAGGAAGAGGTTTTGGAAGAGGTGGAGGATGAGGAGTCACAAATTCAATTACCTTCAGGACAGTCAGCGCAACGTGGTTCCTCACAAAGGGCTGGGCAGGGCTCACTTTGTGAGGAGGATGAGGAGGAGGAGGAGTCAATGGAGGAGGAAGAAATCCCTACAGAGGGAGGTACACAACGCTCTAGTCAGTATGTAGAGTGAGGGTGGGGTGATGCAGAGGAGGCAGAGATGACGCCTCTTCCAGAGGACAGCCTTTGTTGGCCAGTTGGGAGTCTGCAGCACATGGTTGATTTCATGCTTCAGTGCCTGAGAAACGACCGCCGCATCGCCCACATTCTCAGCGCGTCAGATTATTGGGTGTACACCCTCCTAGACCCTCGCTACCGGACAACTTACAAACCCTCATCACACCGGTGAACCGGGACCGTAAAATGCAGGAGTACCAAGACACACTGGTGCAATCCATACTGTTGTACATTCCAGCCGAGAAAGCTGCTGCTGCTACTGCTTTACAAAGCAGCTCTGTACGTCGAGGCAGTGTAGACACCTCTACAACAAGAGGGAGCAGAAGCAGCGCCTCTGCACAGGGCAAGAACTGTATGTTACAAATGTGGCAAAGTTTTGTGACAGCGCCAGCAAGGTCTACACCATCCGAGACGGCTCCAGTCACCAGGAAGAAATGTTTCCGTAAGATGGTGACAGACTACTTGACTTTCCCTCTAAGTGTACTCCCAGATGCCTCTTCCCCTTTCAAATTTTGGGTCTCTAAGTTGGATACATGGCCAGAGCTTAGCCAGTATGCATTGGAGGTGCTGGCTTGCCCTGCTGCCAGTGTATTATCTGAGCGTGTCTTTAGTGCTGCAGGTGGTGTAGTAACAGACCGTCGCATGCGACTATCCTCAGAGAATGTAGACCGGCTTACTTTTCTGAAAATGAACAAGGCATGGATCTCACCTGAATTTGCCTGTCCGTTTTCAGATTAAATAACTGTTTGGCAACGTTTTCCATGTCTCCTGTTATGTTCATCTTTCTACCACCTGAACTCTACTCCCTGGGCTACAACACCGCCATTTGTTGCTCGTAAGTAATTGGCAGGGGTACTGACTCCTGGCCAGCCTGGTTACAGCACGACAGCTGTTTCCTGGCAGTGTGAACGTCAATTATCCTCCAATAAGTTGTGCTGTCGTGTTGCATTCGGGTTAGCCGACTCTATGGTGCCTGCAGTTTAGGTGATTCCTATGTGTGCTGTGGGATATGTAAATAAAGGCGGTTTCCATTGTGACAATAGGACAAGCACCCACTGTAGGACTGTGTGATTCGGTAACTGCGGACGGCTTGCGTCCTGTCAACTTACATTTTCATGGGTGCGTTCTTCTACCCGTCCGGGTCCAGTACCGTCAACTGGTTCTCCCCAGTGCCTTTGGCCTAGGTGCCTCCATCTCCGTATCCGAGTTCCACCAACGTCTGCTGGTCCTTGGTAGTGCTTTGGAGCACAGGTACCTCCTGCTTAGTAACCGTGTCACAGTAACGTCAGCTGGTACTCGGTTGTGACATTGCCTCTTTTCCTTCTGCTACCCGTCCGGGGTCCAGTACCGTCAACTGGTTCTCCCCAGTGCCTTTGGCCTAGGTGCCTCCATCTCCGTATCCGAGTTCCAGCAACGTCTGCTGGTCCTTGGTAGTGCTTTGGAGCACAGGTACCTCCTGCTTAGTAACCGTGTCACAGTAACGTCAGCTGGTACTTGGTTGTGACATTACCTCTTTTCCTTCTGCTACCCGTCCGGGTTCCAGCACAGTCAGCTGGTCCTCGTTACTTCCATTGTCTCTTGCTCCATCTGATACCCGTCAGGGTTCCAGTAACGTCAGCTGTTTTCTCGGAAATTAGACGACCTTAAAGACCACCCAGAAGAAGATGACGACAACAAGGCCGATGAGCATGAAGCCAACCAGCCTGAACACCATCACAAAGAAAAAATAAAAGATTACCCAGAAGAAGATCACCAACAGGACAAAGAAGGTTAAGACAAACTACAAGATACAGAACAAGAGACAGAAGAACAATAAGCAGAAGATCAAAAAGCAGAAGAACATGAAGTATAAGACCAAAATGAAGAGCAAAATATATGCTCTAAATTCTAAGCAGAAGAAGACTAAGCAGTGTATGGGGTGAGTCCGTTCCTCCTCGTGGTGCCCCTGGAAAATGCCTGCTGCTGCAGGCTAAACTGAACACGGACAAATACTGTTGTAATTTAAATCTTTTGTGACAGCAAGAACGAAGGATGAACAATTCATACTTTTACAGATTACAAGTACAGGAATCTCTGTCACAAATAAGAATATGATGAAGAAGATGAAGAGGAAGAAGATGAAGAATTTGAATATGAAGAAGATTAATTAGTTTAATAATAACAATATGAGTAATGTAAACAAAAACATGAATGGCAAGAAGTTTAAGAAGAAGATTAAGAAGGTGAAGATGAAGAATAATTTGATGAGAAAGATGATGCTGCTGCTGAAGATTATGAAGGAGAAAGTGTGGCACTGGCAAAAGTTAAAAAGGTGAAGAGCATGGAAGTTGTGAAACATACATATTTGCCAAAATAGAAAAAAGGTTAACAACATTGTCAATTTGTTATTGTTAGTCAATCCAAACGTATTTCCAAAAAAATATATATTAATGCTATTCCAATGCATTGGGTTAAACATGTATGCCTTTATTGTCTCCTCAACCTCCCCCAATACATTCTACATTAGTCTTTGTTGTTTTCCTTCATGTACAATTAACCAACAAGGCAAGAATGTTTTTTTTTTAATGTCGATATTTGGTTCCCATAGACTTACATTGGACTTCCGGTATCGGAATCGGATATCGACGATATTTAGTGATATCGGCGATACCATTCCGATCCGATATTTTTAGATATCGAGCAGTATCGCTCAACACTACTCATCTGACCACAGAACATTCTTCCAAAACGTTTTAGGCTTTCTCAGGTAAGTTTTGGCAAACTCCAGCCTGGCTTTTTTATGTCTCGGGGTAAGAAGTGGGGTCTTCCTGGGTATCCTACCATACAGTCCCTTTTCATACAGACGCCGATGGATAGTATGGGTTGACACTGCTGTACCCTCGGACTGCAGGGCAGCTTGAACTTGTTTGGATGTTAGTCGAGGTTCTTTATCCACCATCCCACAATCTTGCGTTGAAATCTCTCGTCAATTTTTCTTTTCCTTCCACATTTAGGGAGGTTAGCCACAGTGCCATGGGCTTTAAACTTCTTGATGACACTGCGCACGGAAGACACAGGAACATTCAGGTCTTTGGAGATGGACTTGTAGCCTTGAGATTGCTCATGCTTCCTCACAATTTGGTTTCTCAAGTCCTCAGACAGTTCTTTGGTCTTCTTTCTTTTCTCCATGCTCAATGTGGTACACACAAGGACACAGGACAGAGGTTGAGTCAACTTTAATCCATGTTAACTGGCTGCAAGTGTGATTTAGTTATTGCCAACACCTGTTAGGTGCCACAGGTAAGTTACAGGTGCTGGTGATTACACGAATTCGAGAAGCATCACATGATTTTTCAAACAGTGCCAATACTTTTGTCCACCCCCTTTTTTAGGTTTGGTGTGGAATTATATCCAATTTGGCTTTAGGTCAATTATTTTTGTGTTTTTTCATTGAATACAAATTAAATGAAGATAATAATACCAAAGAATTTGTGTTTGCAATCACTTTAAGGAAGAAACTAAGTATTATCTGACAGAATTGCAGGGGTGCCAATACTTTTGGCCACCACTGTATGAAGTATCGGTGTACTCAGAAGAAATTGCCCAACAAATTTTAGAATTAATTTTATCCTGTTGCCCATGTGAAAATGAAAAAACTGAGGTTAAAAGAATATTTTTGTGTAAAAAAAAAGTACTTTCTTTTTTTTGCAGATCAATTTATGAAGCACCTGGGGGTTCAAAGTGCTCACTATGCATCTAGATAAGTTCCTTGGGGGTCTAGTTTCCAAAATGGGGTCATTTGTGGGGGAGCTGCAATGTTTAGGCACACAGGGACTCTCGAAATGCGACATGGCAACCGCTAAATATTCCAGTATATTTTCCATTCAAAAAGTCAAATGGCGCTCCTTCCCTTCTGAGCCCTGCCGGGCTCCCAAACAGTGGGTTATGACCACATATGAGGTATTGATATACTCAGGAGAAATTGCCCAACAAATTTTATGATCCGTTTTATCCTGTTGCCCATGTAAAAATCAAAAATTGATGCTAAAAGAAAATTTTTGTTGGAAAAATTAAAATGTCCATTTTTTCATTCCACGTTGCGACATTTTCAAAATTTTCGCCAAATTTCCATTTTTTTCACAAATAAACGCAAAAATTATCGACCTAAATTTACCACTAACATGAAGCCCAATATGTCACAAAAAAACAATCCCAGAATCGCTAGGATCCGTTGAAGCGTTCCTGAGTTATTACCTCATAAAGGGACACTGGTCAGAATTGCAAAAAATGGCTAGGTCTTTAAGGTGAAAATAGGCTAGGTCTTGAAGGGGTTAATTTCACGCAACTGCACTCTATGATAGCTTTAGTGTAGCTTCTGTGCCTGCTGTGGCTGCTGCTGCTGATGCTAACACAAATTTGTGGAAATGTGAACAGTCATGGTTGGTCTACATCTGCTGGGTTGGCTGTAGTGGAAGACGTGTTGGTCCCAATTGCCGGATAGGGTGCAGTGGAAGACCTGTCAGACCCTATTATACTATTTCTACTGTGGTGAAATTGATGCCACTTTGGTATTTTCTGCCAATAATTTTTGTAAATGTGAACACTACTGGTTGGGTTTCCATCTGCTGGATTGGGTGTAGTGGAAGACCTCTCGGTCCCTATTATACTATTTCTACTGTGGTGAAATTTATGCCACTTTGTGTAGACTTCCTGGCTGATTGTTGCAGTGCCATGCTACAATTTGTATTGTGTGTCTGTCCCTCATTTGATTGTTTTGGCAGCATTTGAGGCCTTTACAAGGTGTTGTGCATGTGTTTGTTTTTGTCTTCCATTGACATGAATGGCGTTCGGCTAATAATCATCAAATTAAGCTGCAAATATTGCAAAGTCGGTGATCGTAATCCGAGCCGAACACTGACATATTCGCTCATCTCTACTCTTTACGTTAATATTTTAGTGGGAATCCTAAGCTTTATTGCCTTTGTAAAGTCCCATGAGAGTAATACAAAACTTAGAGATAGGCTCAAGGTAAAATTTTACAATTATTTACTGCTTAAAAAAATAATGAAAATAATGTATAAATCAGAGTGATACGAAATCAGGAACACAATTGAGGAATTTGAAAGAAGATGTACAGATGGCCAGTACTACACTCTGAAATAGGAAAGTTGAAATCTACCAGATATACAGTAGAAAACTGCAGACATTAACAATAAGCCGACAAAGCCAATTTCCATTTTTGTTGCTTTTCTGTTTTCATTGTATGGTAAACATGACATGGCATTATGATTATTCAGGTCAGTACATTTATAAGGCTAAGTGCACACGTTGAGGATTCTTAGCGTTTTTGCCGCGGTTTTTCACGGCGAAAAACGCGGAAAAAACGCTTGCCCAACGCAACTCATTCTATCCTATGGGATTCCGCAATGATGTGCACATGCTGCGCTTTTTTCCGCGGTGCAATCGCATCGCGGAAAAAAAAGCAGCATGCTCATTCTTTTTTGCAGAATCGCAGTGATTCCGCCACCATAGAAATGCATTGAACCGCTTACTTTCCGCATGTGGCTATGCCCACCATGCGCACAGTAAGCGGTTCATGTGCGGATGGTACCCAGGGTCTGGAGGAGAGGAGACTCTCCTCCAGGCCCTGGGTACCATATCCCTGTGAAACAATAATTAAAATAAAAAATATTGATATTCTCACCTTCCGGCAGCCCCCGCAGCCTTCCCGCCTTTCAGCGACGCTCCTGGCCAATCCCGTTCCCAGTAATGCATTGCGAGAATCACCCCAGATGACGTAGCGGTCTCGCGTGATGCTACGTCATCTGGGGTCATTGTCGCTATGCATTACTGGGAACGCGATTGGCCGGGAGTGTCGCTGAGAGGCGGGGGCCGCCGGAAGGTGAGAATAGCACGATTTATTATTTTTTTTATTATTTTTACATTAGATCTTTTTACTATTGATGCGGCATAGGTGGCATCAATAGTAAAAAGTTGGTCACACGAGTCAAACAATATGTTTGACTCGTATGACCAACCTGTCAATCAGTTTTCCAAGCGATGCTACAGATCACTTGGAAAACGCTAGCATTCTGCAAGCTAAGATTCCGCTTGCAAAACGCTATTATTCTGGCGGAAATACACATAGCAAAAAAATTGTGTATTTCCTGCTGCAGGGAGGTGCGGGTTTGCCGCGGAAATTACAGCAGCAATTCCGCAACGTGTGCACTTAGCCTGAGGATACCAAACGTAGAGAGTTTTCTTATGATTTTAGTGGTGAAAAAAAATCGTAAATTTAAAAAAAATATATATATATTTTTTTTGCATCACCATTTTCCAAGCCCCATTACATTTTCAATCAGTCAGTGGGTTGGTGTAAGGACTTACAATGAGTCAACATTTTATTTATGTAATTTTGGATAGAAATTTAGATCGCTTCTTTTGCATTTTTGTGGCCTTGCTGTGGCACAAAAATACCACAATTTTGGCATTTTAAATTTTTTTTCTGTTTACCAATGGGGTTAATTAATTACATATTTGATCGGACTTTTTGGGCTTTTATGAATGCAGCAATACCAAACGTGTTATTTTTTTAATATCTATTTTTAATAAGGGAAAAGTGAAGCAATTTGGATTTGTATGCTTTTATTTTTGTTTGAATTTTTTAAAACTTCTCTTTTGTACGTCTCTTCTCTTTTACTATTATATAGTGTTGCTGCATATAGTAAAATTACTGTCTCCTTTGAAGCCCAGCCACAGCCTTTCAGCAGACCCCCGAGTGCCTTAAAGAAAACCTGTCAACACAATTTTGTAATGTAAAATAAATACATAGCTGTAATGAAGCTGTAATACAGATTAAACTGGTATTTTTGGTTACTTGCCTGAAGACGGAGCCCCTGTGCTCTGAAAGCTTGCAAACATATTATTTTCTGGTTAGCCAATAAAGGTATCACTCTGAAAATACTTTTGCCACCATTGGGCGGAAAAGTATTCACATCGATTTTTCTGGCTAACACGGTATCACAATATAATTTATTATTCCACATCATACTTTTGGTGAAGAAATCCATTTTATTGTTCTTCTTTAGTCACAATTTGAAGTTTTCTGCTAATTAGATTTTAGTGTACAGGAGATGGACAATACACGGGGTCTTCTCCTCCCTGTCTGTGATTCCCAGCCCCTCCAACTGCCTCCAGTCTTTGAATGACTTGCCTCCTTTGTTTGAAATCCCTGCAGTGAACTGACAATCAAGGACTGGAGGCAGCAGAGAGGCCGGGGAATCACAGACAGAGGGGAGAAGACCCAAGGTAGAGTCCAGTCCCTGTGTACCCATTTCGGAGCATATTATCAGCCTTATGGTCCATTTAATTTCACTTAATTAATGATCTTATGAAATGTAGCCACATCTGCAATAGACTAAAAAAATATTTCCTGAAAGAGTAATTATCATTTTAATTTTTATTTCATAAATCATTAGTACACATGAAAATAGGAAACTTTGTAATATATCCTATTAGAGTAACCTGCTGTTTTCTCCTCCTGGACTACATTTTCAAAAGGTTCAATTGACGAGCAGCCAATAAATACTTTTTTATCACTGAGATAGCAGAGGACAGCTGGTTCTCATTAACTTCTATGTAAACCAGAGGGGTGAAGAGTTCTAATTCTAGTTATTCCCTCCTCCTCACCCTTCATCTTTTACCCGCTACATAGAATCTGTTTTATCTCTAATCTCAGTAATGTTAAAATTTGAATTCTCAGAATACAGATTTTACATGTGAATTTAGAATTTTGAAAGTGAAGGCTCAGTCCCGGAAGAGAAAGGAGCAGATTTTTCTAAGATATATCACCAAGTTTCTTATTTTCATGTGTGCTATTTATTTATGACATTTTTCTGGGTAAAATCTGTGCTACATGAAAACAGATTTTTTCATTACTGAGATAGGAGATGACAAAATCTAATGATAAGATTCTATGTAGAGGGTAGAGAGGAATGAGGAGCTATAGGCAGAGCTCCTCTTATAAAAAAAAAAACGATCCATGTAAAAATCTGTGACCATCTCTGCCTTTCTGCCTTGCTTATATACAGGGCTAAACGAGTGCTATGTATACGCTAATAGGAAGTGCTAATGGCGTTTCCTCCATTGGATCAAGGAGACTCAGTCAGCTCTAATATATAGGTAGGAGGTTGAATTTCTCCTATAACTGGGGCTAATAAATCAGCCCCAGTTACAAGGGAGCTCAAGTATAAAAAAAAGTTGAAATACCCTCCCAATAGGTGTATTATGTCCTAATGGATAGCACAATATGTGAAAGAAATTAAAATTAAATAGAAAGAAAGTAAGAACGAGAGAAATTCACTGCCAATCCAACTGAAAATGATGTGCCTAATACTGTCTCTCTATACTAGAATCCAAAATAAAGGGCTTTTACATGGGCTAACAATCACCATGAGAAATATTATACCATCAACTAAAAGTTTGCAGTTATGGGTAATGTAAGGGTAAATATTTTCTCGATCTGCTAGAATTTACTTGTATGTCATTGATGAAAATGTTTATGATATTCCCCTGGAAGATATAATCTATTAATCTTTTGCAGAAAAGCCATGAGAAAGACAAGCATTTTCAAAAACAATCAAAATTACTAAAAAAAAGTTATCTTTGTGTGTAAAAAATCTTTTACATAGAAGTTCATTCTTCTAAAATTATCAAACTCCATTTAGTTACTTGTAAAATCAGTTCATCTGAGGAATAGTCAGGACAGCGCACAAAATCATTATATGGATGACAACAAAGATTGATTTGTCAGCGTCCGAGTTAATAAAGGTTTAGAAGTGTCAAGTTGTTCTTGTAAGGGCAAAGTCCACATTGCAGAGCAGCCGAGGTGGAAACACGTCTTAGCTACGCTATTGTTTGATTCTTGTTTTTATTGACAGAGGATTACATGTCCTTTTTTCATTTGCTGAGTACATAATTCTATTACTGCATAGGAAGTTCACTGAAACATTACTGGTAAAATGAGTAACTATCAGTAAAACTGGCTAATAATAGAGGACAAGATGGTATTAATTGAAATGAATGTGCTTGTTTGTGAGGAACAGAAGCAATTACTTGGGAGATAAGAATCCATAGTGTGCAGCTACATAGAACAACTAGAAATAGTGACTCTCAATAGCTACCATTATACTTGTAAGCCCGATCTTGTAAGGATCAAGAAAGATCTAGTACCCAGTACATTATTTAAAGGGAGCTCCAAAATCCATATCAAAGTAAGCACAAGGACTTCTAGGGCAGAGGTGAGGAACCTTTTTTTCAGACAAGGTCCATGTGGATATTTGTAAGATCATTCACTGGCCATACAAAGATACGGTAACTTAAAAATTACCCTGCTAATGTGGTCAAAATACTTAATTAACTCACCCCTTATGTGATGACTGGAAATGCTTCTTTTGGTGAGGCATATGATCTTTGGTGGTATGGATGATGTTGCTACTTTCAACTAATTTTCCAGGTTTGCGTCAGTCAGTCTAGAACTCAGTTGAGTCTTGTGATGATAAGTGTTATGTTTCGGTAGCTGAGGAGTGCAGGCAAAAAAGGCAATACACCAGAGCAGTTGGAATCTATGAGATTGCAGTACCCTGACCAACCACAACAACCAGAGGCAGCCGTGGAGCGTTCCCACGTTGGTCCCAGACGCCTCGTCACAGCCTGAGAAACCAACTACACCCAAAGATAGAAATAGGAAAGCTATCTGCCCCGGAGCAGAACCCCAAAGATAATAGAAAGCCCCCAAACATGTAATGGCGGTTAGACAAGAAGAAATACAGACACAGACAGAAAATAGTATGAGCAAACGTTGGGGCCCAAACTAACTAAATAGAAAAGGATAGGAAGGGTACTTACTGCAATCCCAGAAAACCCTGAAAAGCACCACCTCTACTAATTTCAAAAACACCTGAGCTCACACGACCTCTACCACCTAAATTAGTTCTCTGGTGTAACAAAATCAAAACAGCAGCCACTGAAAAAACTGGAAAAAGCAAAGGTACAAACATCAGTGGCTGAACTAAACTGAGAGGCAAAAGCCCCCGGAGGGACCCTGAAAGCCCCCACAGAAGTGCAGGACAAAATGCAAAAATCAAGCACAAAAACAAAAAGAAGAAAAAGTCTTATCTGTTAGCAGGAGATGCAGACACGACACAGCAGGCTACAAAGGAAACAGGAATCAAGGATTCAGACCAGAACAATTGATCACCGGCAACCCTGATGGGAAGGTGACTCCCTTATATAAGACCAGTCAGTACACCTGATTCCCAATCCTCACAATCTTCACAATCTTCACTGGACAGACCAGCACCGCCTGTAACCACCAGAGGGAGCCTCTGCTCAGAACTCATCCCAAGCCCACTCACAACAGTACCCCCCCTTGAGGAGGGGTCACCGAACCCTCATTTGAGCAACCAGGTCGGTCAGGATGAGTTCTATGGTACGCACGGATGAGTCTCCTAGCATGGATGTCTGAAGCAAACAGCCAAGAATTGTCTTCCTGACCATAACCTCTCACTTAACCAAATACTGGAGTT